>QNUK01000170.1:0-600000 GCA_013621035.1 Clarias magur | reverse complement strand
AATCAAATACCCCCCGCCCCCTCTCTCTCTTTCTCTCGGTACAATGTATATGTGATAGGCGTGTCAGGGTAACAAGGTAATGCATCAGTTCACCATTGTGCCCACTGTACAAGCCTGTGGAGGCAGTGTTATGATCTGGGGTTGCCTCATTTAGTCAGGTCTAAGCTCAGCAACATTATTTGGCAATTCTCAGGTTATATCATCAATGGATTTTTTCTTCCCTGATGGTAGGGCCATATTCCAGGATGACAATACCAATACGCGTTGGACTCAAATTGTGACATACTAGAATGGTTCTGGCAGCCATCTCAACACATGATTTGGCAACCACAGCATCTTCAGCTTAACCCCAGTGAAAGTTTTAGGATGTGGTGGAGAAGACTTTACTAGTTGGTTTGACCTTCCTGTCATCAATACAAGATCTCCGGCAAAATGTACTGTATGTAACTCTGGATGGGATAAATGTTGTGAATTTGCATAAGTTTGTCGAAACAATGCCATGGCGAATGTATGTCGTAAACAAAGCTAAAAGCAGTCTGACAAAATATTAGAGTTTGCTTATTTCTTTTGTTTTTGCAGAAAGGTCATTAATACACTGTTTTTGTAACCTGATTTCTGTCTTGGGTCAGAAACATTTTTTTTAACTCTTGCTAATAATATACAACCAACAGCAGGTGTTTCTCGACTTAACATTTGGCTGCTGCTGATTTAATGTTCCACCTTTCTTTTTTGCTCACAGGAGGAGATCTGGCCAAGCGTTGAACATTTTTGGAGGAACTGACAGCTTGGGGAAAAGTAAAATCTTTGGAACACCTCCAGTATATATAAGTAGCTTGTAGTCATTATATGACTGAATACTTTTTATAGAGTACTTTCTGAAGCTTTCAGACAACTGTACAGGTTTAAATTATGGCTTTTACGTCTTAAAGTGTTTTATGTCTTTTAGTTACACACACACACACACACACACACACACATACACTACATTACATACACATTACCTGTATATGATTTTGTATTTGATATTAAGTGATGAATTCAAAACTTTTGCTCTTCTTCATGACCAAAGATATTTCTGTTCTTCTGGAAAAAAAAAAGTTATTTAAAATGTGGATTTTTTTTCTTCTCATTACAATCTGTATCTGCTTTGCATTTTTACTCATACGTCTAAGGCATAAGTAATAATAGAAATAAAAAAAAAAAACAATAAGACATGGTGGTGGTAGCGGTGAAGATATGTGCATGTGTTTCAAATTTCACAGAAAGGTACCCTGACAACTGGAAGTGCTACTCAGTCTGAATAAACATAACTACTGCAGCACTATGATATCCATACATCAGTTCACTGCAACATACTGCATACATGATTAACTACAACAGGTGCTGTCAGATACATACTGTATGTTGTTGATTATGCCTGCAGGTCTTGACATAACAAGCTTGTTAGACACACAGTGGAGGAGAAAAACTTTCAGTGGTTTAACGGTTAAACTGTAGCCTTTTCAGGAAACACACCAGGTAGTACATTTGAATCTTAAAGGAAAACACTAATTTTCAATGTATTATATGCTCATGGTTTATTCTTGCAAGAATCACATATCTCTAAGATTAGAAATCTTTAATTATTGTCATAAATGCTGGCCCTAATTTCTTATTTTCTTGAATGTGAGCACAGACTTGTGAAAGATTTCACATGGCAAAGGGCCAAATGTAATCTTAAAAGGAAATTAATTTCCGACATTACATGAAGCATGAACATGGAATTTTATTTTATATTTTTCTTTTAAATATTGCAAAAGCTATGCGACTTAAATGAGCAATTACAGTATATATTAAATTAAATTATAATATATATTAAATAAGCAATTAAATAGGTAAATTAAGGGCCATGCTGTTAAAGGAAAATAATCAACAATGAGGTGGTGTCATGTGGTCTGTTCAAAACTGTTATTCCTCTTATACTACAGTCATTTGCAAATCATTTGAATTTATTAATGAATAACACTTTTCAATCTTTCATATTTATGCTTAATATTCTGGACTATCCACTAAACAAATTATTTCCTTTTATCACATATGGCAGCTATAAACAGCTTCTTTAACCTCTCTTTATTTTCTTTCTCATCGAATCACTAAAACTTAACCTTTAAAATGAACCTTAAAGAAAGCTTTGTATCAGTGATTATTATTATTAATAAAAAAAATTTCACTTATCATGCTTATATTATATGTACTGTATCATCCCCCCCATAAAGCGTAAGTCCTATGATGTATCTGTTACAATAGAATACACAATGTATTGGAATGCATTGATTAAAAACCTGTGATTTGAATTATAGCTGGCACTACTTTCAGAAAATCAATATAAACAATGTTCTACAAAATCTAAACAGACTTCATTGACTTTAGTCCGCACAACACCTTCTGACCAGTCAGATAGGAGACGTCCTAACCTAGTAACCCAGTGTAAGGATCTATCCAAAGAGCGAAGCACTTAAGCACTTTTGTAAGCCGCTCTGGATAAGAGCGTCTGCCAAATGCTTATAAGTAAATGTAATTAAAAAATCTTGGACATTTTAAGCAGGTTTAAAAGGTTTCATGACAAGGTTTTTTTTTTTGGATGTGCAATCAAATTGTTTAGTCTTTCAGCTGCTCCCATCAAGGGGTCACCACAGAGAACTATCTGATCCGTGCATGAGTTGGCACAGGTTTTACGCCGGATGCCCTTTCTGATGCAACCCTCCATTTTATCCACTGAGTACCTATAGTACCCTGTATGTGCAGTCAAATAAACTATATAAACAAGTGTGTGTATAATTCTAAACAGTACAATAATTGTGTGTGTGTGCGTTGAGTTCTCATGAATTCTGTCTTTGTAGTGCGCATGTGTTCTGTGAATATTTTGTCAGAGACTGGTGTGTGTGAGTGAGAGAGACAGAGAGAGAGAGAGAAGGAGGAGGAGGAGGGTAGAACACTGGGAAGCTGGAAGATCTCACCGGTGGCCTCCCTGCGCGGTCCTGCCTAAATAAGGGAGCGAGGAGGGAGAGGGTACAGATCTCCCTCTAGCGGAGACACCTTAGAAAACCCCGTATTCTTTGACCTGGGAAAACCTGGATTTTTATTTATTTATTATTATTATTATTTCTCTAATAAAAAAAAAACACGGAATCACACCTTCACTTGCTTCACAGTGCTGCAATAGGCCCGAGATGTGGAAGAAAAACACTGTACTGATCATTCAGTGAGCTGCTCGCGCTTTTGTCTACAAATCAATAGTCGCCAATTTCACACCAAAACGCTCGACGCACGTGGCTTTGTCCCAAAGCGCACCATACTCTACAGCACAAAAGTGTACAAATAACAGGAATCTCTAGCTATTTTTTGTGTTTTTTCCCCTCCTCAGCTCAGTTCAGTAACATTAGGAGGGTTTGGGATACAGCCCGCCTCTCAGTGTTTGGATAGGGAAACCCCACGTCCACGCCACGGTGACGTAGCAGCTCCAGTGCGTGTATGTGTGTGTGTGTCGGTGCAAACCCTACAGCTGCATCCATCAAGCAAACAAAGCCCCCTTTAAGTTCGTCACGTATATAGACACACACTCAGACACACTCTCACCCTGAAACATACTCACACAGCCCAGTGCGCCCGGGAGAGAGGTGAGGCGGCATGCTTTGTGTGAACTCCTCTGTTTTTTTTTTTTTTTAATCCTCATATTAAAATGTGCTTCATTATATAGTAGTTCACTATTGTGTCGCGGTTTATCAGTAAGAGGTGCTTCTGCACAATAGTCTTCACCTGCGAAAGGACATAACGCACCTGTCGCATGAGCTTTGGAAAGAATCATAAGAATAATATTAATAATGATATGAGAATTACAGTTTGTTTGACAGCAAATTCAATCCTTAATCCATCCTTTGTTGTTGCGCGTGTTAGCCCGGGTGTTCCATTGCGTGGCTGTAATCGCGCCAGGATCACACAGGATCATCCTGCTGTAGGTTTTAGGTGTAACACTGAGTGGTATTTCGTGCATTTCAGGATGCTGATCCGGCTCTTTTGGTGCGCGCGGTGATGTTTTGTAGCTCTCCCGGCAGAGCGGAAAGGGTTAAGGAGGTGTCGCCGCCGCCGGTGTGCGCTCCAGCGCGCGCTCAACCATCTCCAACACAACTGACGCGCCGCACGCGCTAGCGCCAAGGTGGTGGATTCAAGACAACAACCAAAAACAATAAAAAGCGCCCAAAGAAGACGAAGAAGGGGGGGGGGGGGAAGGAAACCCCTTTAAAAACCTAGAATTGTGGCTTTGTTTGAGCGCGCATCCCGAGAGTTGTAAGCCTCCGAAAATAAATGTCACGAAGTAAGCGCAGCACTTCATCCTGAAGCGGAGAAAGGATAGCAGCTCTTCTTCTTCTTCAAACACACACACGCGCGCGCACACACAGAAAGAGACGGAGGAGAAGTGAATAAGGAATAAGACAAAGTGGAAGTGGAGGGGAGGTTTCGGATGAGCGGGCGGCTGATGAAGTTGTGCGGACGGCGTGGCGCTCTCCGCTCACCGTGTAGAGGCGCGTGAGGCTCAGCTTCAGCCCCGGAGACGCGCCGCATCCGGACCAGCGCATCAGGATGCCGGTGCGACGCGGACACGTGGCGCCCCAAAACACTTTCCTGGATACCATCATCAGGAAATTCGAAAGTCAGAGTAAGTTCAAGGCTGTTTACACAACTTCAGGGAATAGAGTCATCTGACAGCAAAATCTTTCAGGGGTTGTTGGACAGGCAGCAGGGCCAAAAACCTCATGAGTGCAATTTTATTGATTGATTGATTGATTGATTGATTTTTATTTAAAAAACGTTTATTATTAGTAGTATTATTGTAAGTAGTAGCAATGTTGATTAACATCAACAACTACAACACTACTACTACTACTACTACTACTACTACTACTACTAATAATAATAATTATTATTATTATTACTAGTAGTAATTGTAGTAGTAGTGTTGTTGTTGTTGTTGTTGATGTTAATCAACATTACTACTTCTAATATTATTATTACTTTGAGAAATTCTAGGAAATTTCTAGAAATTCGATTTGATACGCTCATTTTTTATTTACACCGCCAGCCAGCAAACCTTGATCTAACACGTTTATCACAACTAATAAAGATAATACTACTAATAATGAGACATTCATCTCATTAAGTTTTTTTAAATGCCATACAAATTTTCAGTATATCCTACATTTTTCAGAATACACAAACTCACATGCAACTCTAATGTAATCACATGAGTTCATACTGGCCTGCCCTCCATGTGTAATGCAATAAATTATTAAATAAAATAAAATATTAACATCTAGCGTTAATAAAGAAACATAACCATGGGAGACATTAATAAATAAAATCTTACTGACTCAGGCTGTGTTAGTCTTGTAAAGTATTCAGGCATTAACAGTTTTATATATATATATAAACATATATAACATATATATACATATATATATATATATATATATATATATATATATATATATATATATAAACAAAAACATATATATATTGTAACAAAATTATGTAAACAAGTAGAGCATCACAAAAAAGGTAAACATCTCATTTAAATCAGAATGGAAGTGATTTAATTGTAATCCCGGCCAATTAGGCTACTGAGCCTCCCCCCCCCCCACCCATTCCCCCTACTCCCCTTTTATCTTTATAAGAGATAGCATCAACGTAACATGAATATAGCACTTTTTAAAACAAACACCTTGAACAGACTGAGTCAGTATACGAGACATGGCATTTTGTGCTGCGTAAAGATAATTGAAATAGATAAGCAGTGAATGAAGTGAGGAGTGGTGTCTGGCAGGGATGTTTATCAACGAGGGAAAATAGAAATAAGAGTTTTACAGCCCAGCAGGAGTCGATGTGATGCCAGATAGTGATCAGTTATAGAACAGGCTGTCTGAATGATCCCGTTCAAAAGATGTAGTGAATTTCTCTCCTCTGCCACATCATTTTGGACACATCTACAAATGAACTAAAATTACTGCATGTCTTTAATGCACCTTCTCTTACTCCTGTAACAACATGCACTCATGGACACATGTTTACTGCTGAAACTCAGTCTAATGGTAATGCATGCATGTCCTGAATATGAGCTTTTAGCATGCAAACCTGTACTAGTATTTTAGAGGAAGTTGACTTGATATGAATAAGAGAGACTATTCCATATAGGTTTCCCAGATTTATGTGCTTTTGTTCTCTTTAAAAAAATTCAGAAGGACAATATGTTAATTACAGATTAACTTGGTTAATTATTTTCGGTTTATAAAGCTGGAAACCGTTAATATAAAGTGTCATAGTGCTATATTCAGTTAAAATGACAGGAAATCTGTGACTGCACAAATCCCATTCTAGCTGAATTACTAGTGACATCACAGGATTGAGCTTTCCCAGTGCATGAACAGCACTGGTGTGAGTAATCCTGCAATAAACACCTTTCTCTCTGTGTAGCAGGAAAAAAAGTGAGGTGTGGAAAACACCTCTGATGGTGTTTTTAATGGTGTGGTTACCCTTTAATATAATTTCCACTTCTACCCCACATTCTGAGACTGTGTTAAAATAATTCATTATGGAGATGCCGGCTCTATGTGATAAGATCTGCTATTAAATTTATGACCTATTGGAATGAAATGTGCAGAACATTAAGAGCTTGAAGTCAGTCAGTGCAGTTTCAGCCTCGTCCTTGGGAGCACCTGTGTTCTCTTCCCTGATATGGACTCGTACTATCAGGAACACTTGATAGTATCCTTGAGATAGTGACTAGCCTTGGATAGTTCGTCCAAAGATTATTAACAAACTGATTCATTTTTTAATTACCTTCAGTGGCTGAATTTCATTGCTTATAGACCAGGGAATGTAAAGAGACTCATATTTTATAGTCTCATTAGTGCTTATGTGGGTGATGTGCTGCTTGTTACAATATTTGTTGCGCATACCGTGTGCTGTATATTATTCTTCACACTAAAGAAGAAAAAACTGATCCTGGGTCAGTGCATCTGCATAGAGGTTCTATTGTTGGCCAAGATCTGTGCTGCTTGGTTTACCCCCTGTTTAAAACAATTGTCTTGGCCTCTATTTTTAAACATGTTCAGATTATTCCTGTTTTTTTTTTTCAATTGATCTTACGCACATATCCAATTTCTATTATATTTTTAATGATTCATAATCCTGTATGTGCTATACATAGCAACGACTATATTGCTTGTAGGTCTTATTTTATTTGAGCTACTGTATTTATGCAACAGTAGATTTTTTTTTTTTTTTAGATGTTAGGATAAAAAATTTTAACACCTGTCCAAAAACCACTGGTTGCTCAATAGACTTAATTTCTAACAACCTGGACTTCAAGGAGAATAAATTAGTCCCAGTGAAATCTGATTGCTTCTGATTATTATACTCATGCAAATAACATATAAAAATACTCATCTGTGAGCATTAAAATCCCATCTAAATTTCAGCACTGCTTTCTAGTTAGTCATTCGCAGGGCTTTTAGACATGTGTCTGATTCATAATGGTATTCTTGTTAAACAAAATGGTTGTATAAAGTTGTATAAAAAGGCCGTAAACAATTCAAGAGTCCCTTACTTTTGACTTATGCTACAGGCTGATATGTAGTGATTTTTTAGAGTAACCTTGTAATAGGGAGTCTAGAGTCGACAATATATAATCATTCAGCATACAGTATAGCAGCTCAGTTTAGATGTACGTTTGTTCAGCTGTATTCACTACAGCAGGTGGTTCCATCATCAGCAACCAGGCTTGACAATTTTCAGCTAAATTTCAAGCCCAATTATTAAACATGCTAGTACCAAAAAATCACATCTCAAAAAGTCCACACAAGCCTTGCAACTAGACCAAAAAACAACAGAGTACTTATGCAGTTTGAATGTATGGATATTAAACACTATATAATCCCTTTTCCCTCTTACAATCTATGCAGTAAAACTTACTAAAGTAATTATGTACAGTACGTCATAGCCATGCTGTACACACTTTCACTTGGCCCTTGCAAAAATGTACCATACTAAAGTTCATTCTGTATATTTGCTATAAAACAAGATCTTGGTGTTCACAAGTAATTTGAATGAACTTAACTGGCAACCCCATGGTTAACTGTCGTGGTGAATTTCCAGCCCTACTGCAAACATTTTTTATTTCTGCCCCAATGAGTTTATTAGTTCTTGTTGTAGTTCTCATTTTGACCCCTAGGTGCAATAATAACTCAATATCGAGAACGATGTGGAAACGAACAGAACAGCTGCTTGAAATATCTGTAAAATATCAACTAGTATTTTAGTCATTAGTAATTAGTATTTCAACAGAATTTACAATGAATGGAGCTGGCAATGAAGCCACCGGTCGAACAGCCGATATAGATGAGGAAGGCTCTGCTCCACCTCGCACAATTAAAAAAGCCTCCAAAACTTAAAATTAATATTAAGGTTCACATTTCGTGTTTGTTCTGCATTTATTTACAACTCATATGACATCCCATAAGACGGCATATATGGCTAAGTGGTTAGCACTGTCGCCTTGCACCGCCTGGATTCTGGTTCAATTCCCGCCATGGGGTCTGTGTGCATGGAGTTTGCAGGTTCTCGCATGCTTGGAAGATTTCCTCTCACAGTCCAAAGACATGTTTATTAGGCTGATTGGCGTTCCCAAAGTGGTGAGAAACAGTGTGTGTATGAGTTTGTGCCCTGCAATGGATTGTCATCCCGTCCAAGGTGTTCCCTGCCTCTTGCCCTACATAATTCTCCTGGGATAGGCTTCAGGCCTCTGCAGCCGTGTACACCTGATAAAGTGGTATAGTCGATGAGTGAGTCATGACATCACCCCCTTTTTTTCAATGCTTTTGAATTCATGTTTGGACTTTTCTTTGAGGATGGTGATGGCTGTGGACGGTGATGTATTACTCTTTTTATTTAAGTGGAAAAAGTGTTTCTGGTGTATATAGTGGATTTTAGAATTCCACTATCCAATCCTGAATGGTTACCATTCATAAAAAAATGGAGGGATTCTAATAATAAGTAAGAGGACAAGGACAAGATGGCTTTATACATTGACTCCTTCTACCTGAAATGATAAAAATAGTTATATCCTCATGTTTGTGGAAAGGACAATGTTCCAAAAATCACTCCTTTTAATGTGATTTCTCTTAAGGGTACAAAAATAATAGTTCATTTAGAAATAGCATATATTGTATATCTTATTCTACAACAGTATAGTATAGTTTCTTGCTGCACTGGACCTTTCCTATTTTGTTGTTAAATCGCAAATTGATTCACAAGTGCTCATATCAATGCAGTGTAAAGGTCCTTAACTTTAACCCTATCCTCTTTAGACCTCTGAACGGTAAGGGTGGCCTCAGAAAATCAAGGATATACATGCCAAATTTAGTGTTGATGTGCCTACATCTTTCATGATGCATAATTAATTGAGCAGACATTATTCACTCTGTCATCGGCTTGTGGCGCTCCAGCGATCCCAGGACAGCCGCCAAATATTGATGGGTATCTTTTTATTTGCTTTGCCAGACACAGAGGAGCCATGCTGATGTTATGAAATGGCTTGTATTGCACATCAATTATTTATTGACGCTTTATTAATGCATCGATAATGAATACCATTACTCTCATTGAGATTTTTTTTTTAGCACTGCTGCAATAAATCTAGTTCATGTCATTAATAGGAATTTCAATGTGAAGTGCTTTGCTGTTTGCCCTGTCCTGAGGTTTTTTGATGGTTATTATATGTCCTGCTCTTAAACAATGAATGCGTATACTTATTTTATAATATGAAGTTGTTCTGAATGTAGTTTTAATGATATGCTGTAGTTTAGCATGTACAATTTAAATGCCACATACAAAAAAAAAGCTACAATTCTAGATATCCGTTTAACATTTGTCATGGTTTCTTTCATGTTTTGGTTGTCTTCCCACACGAAGCAAGCTGTTTGTGTTTCTCATGCCTGCCATTGTCCTCGTTAATATGCCCTGTTGTAAGAGACATTGTCTCTCATCCAAAAAACAAGCTTATTTTCACTGCACTTCACTGAACTTTTGACACATATTTAGACCCTTATTTGTGATTGATGCTTTCACGTCGTCATACTACAAGTGACGTGTATCTCCAGGCACATGGTTATCACGTTAAAGCGTTCTCTTCTGGGCAACAGCTGGAGTCACCTGACTCCAATTAGATGTGTGTAGAGCAGCAGAACCAGGGGAGGATATTAAACACTGCACCATGTGCACAAACATAACCATCACCGGGGCAACTATTCAGGGCACCAAATCAGTACCTGGTTCCTGAGGAAGGGGAGGCTTCATAAAGCCTTACAGAACCATCTTAACCATCGCATTCACTTGACTATATCTGCTTTGAGCTAGATGCTTGGTTATGTATCAGTGCATTTGTAAAATGATTAACAACACCTAGTGTATCTTATCTCCATCTCAGAGCTCAGCTTTATTTATGGAAATAGACACACAAAAGCCATAGTTACATGCTTTTGTGATTGCAAGCTGTGAATGGAAAAGCTGCTTATATCACAAAGTCATTAAAAAATATATATATATATTCATTCAATCATCTTGCTACTTGTTGGTCAACACATCTTCAGTATAACAGTTTTAACAGTTGAATAAAACATTTGAATAAAACATTAAATATTGAAGATATCTTGAATACAATATAATTTTTATATCATTTTATAATGTATTCAGGATACTTAATTTTTATTTAAGCAGGTTACAATTAGAGATCATTAATATTGCAGGTTCTTTTAACCTTCTGCCATAATTCATCTTAGTCTGTTAGCCTGAATGCATTACTTCTGCTTCTCTCTGTTGGCCCTTTATTCATTCATGTATTTATTTATTTATTTATTTATTTATTTATTTTCTTGTTTTCTTGTTGTTAAAGACTCTGCCCTGCTTCTTTAGCCGATACAGGGTGCAGTATTAGGGCTGGGAGGTGCTAAAGCTCCCAGGCTCGTTTCTTCTTATTTTGATTAAAGGTGCTGTATTTTATGTGCCTATAAAAAAAAAGTAATTGCTCCCTCCACCTGTTTACTCTTTTTGCTGCTGCTTTGAATTCGGCAAGTGGATCTGGCAGGGCTTTTAATTTCTGAGTTCATAGCTGGAATCCACTTGTCAAAGATCAGGCTGTAAACTAAATGAACTTTTCCAATAGTTATAAGAGATGTATATTTGACTGAATTCACCTTTCTTTAGATTAGAGTCTCTATTCTCTACTTTCGTCACCTAACTAGAACCTAATAAAAACTTATTTCCTTAAAATGATGGGGTTGTTTGATTTACACAAATAAGTCTGAATCAGATTTAAAAACCAGTGACTGCTGATATTATGCTGTTAATGATGCAACCTGTAGTACTATATTGGTAACTCAGATTTACAGTATAGTTATGAAACAATTACGGTGGAGCCTTATAGCATAAAATCTCAGCATAGGTATAAAACTAACATGCATAGACATATATGCAAATGTACTTAATAAAAGCCAGATTAAACACTGTTTTTGAGTCAATAGCCATGCCATGCCGCATAAAAGGTATAAAAAATAAAAGGTGCTGCCATAAGTCATCGCTCTTGTTCAAGCCACACAAAACTTTCACCTTTAATCATTGATCCAGAAAGTAATCCACATCATTTAGGTTTATTACATTGCATTTCAAATGCACTTTTCCAATTAGTGCTAATGACATGTTATGGGAGTGTCGTTAAAGTGGGCTTAAATAAATTAGCCTCAGTGGACACCAGATCAAGGAGCTGGCTTGCTCTGTGTAATCATTTGAAATGATTAAAAGAAAATGAATATAAAAGAATATCAAACTCTAGCCTGTAATAATCTACAGTCTGTGAGAGAAGGAAATAAGTCCAAGCGTCTTTACCATTCTTTATTATTATCATATAGTTTTAACATATGATGTTCTTGGTTTCAGAAGAGTAGAAAAAAGTCCACTTTAAATCACTTGTTAAAAAGTTCTACAATTTGAATGCCAAAAATTGAGGTTTATTTAATTTACTTCTGTTAATCAATTTCTTCTAGCCAGCTGATAATTAATGTACTGTAAGGAGTCTCTCTTAGTCAGTCTGAATCTTAGATGGCATTGTATTGGACTTGTGGTATATGTACAGTATACACTGATCAGCCCTAACATTACAGTGCAAAACGATACGTCCAATATTATGTAGATTCCCCTTATGATACACTGGATGTTCTGAAAGCTTTCTGTCATGACCAGCATTGACTTTTTTCTTCTGTGATTTGTACTGCATTAGTTTTTCCCTGGGATCCGAGCAGACGGACTAGCCTTTGCTCCCCACAAGCATAAATGAGCCCTGGGTGCCCATGATGCTGTCACCAGTTTACTGGTATATAATTGATAATCAATACTAATGTCTTAATGTTATGTGGTGTTAATGTTATGGCTGATCGGTATATGTAGTGCAGTTAAATTGTACCCCTATATTTTGAGCATAGAGTATACTGTATTGTAAATAGGAAGTCATTTGTTTTTATAAGCTATTAAAGTTCAAAAGTTCAAAATGTAATTAGTTTTTCTATCATAAAAAAGTTTATGATAAAATAAATATTGCCTTATCATTATTTTCCTTTCTTTTCTGTTTATGAAAACAGCACAGTTTTCACCTCCCTAAGTTAAAGTTATTAAAACACTCAGGCTTCGATTTGAAGAGTGATAATTTGTGTGTACAGTTGTCTGTGCAGGTTGTGGGCGTGTAATTGAAAACCTTTTCACATGCTCTTTTATAGGCACATCAGAGAACATCAAATACAGCAGCAAATATCTATTATTCAAACAACTTTTAAACAGCCATTTAAAGTCATGATGATAATAAAATAAGCTTGCAAGACTATAATATAAATATAAACTAAATTAATCTTGAAAAGGTAGAAACAGGTTGTACAGATTTAGTACCTTGCCCTTGGTCATATTAATTAATAAATAAGGCAAAATAAATGTATTGGCCTTGATTCACTACTGTATGTGTTTTGCACCTTAAGGTAGAAATGCCCTGAATTTTATATTCACAAAGGCACGCATGAAAAAAAACAATACATTCTGTTGAGATTATGTAAAATACACAATTCTAATCCAATTAAATAATAACTATTTACATAATCGATTTGAATGCACAGAGACCGAACGGCGAGATACAGCTGATCCGAGCTTCACGCAATTCTATGCAAATTAGGCATGATGCAGTGAAGCTACAGATGCAAACGACTGACTCTCGAGAATACATCCGATCAGTAATACAGCACAGGTTCTCTATTCTCCATGGAAAATGTAGTTTCTTATCATTTTTTTTCTTTTAAAGCCATGGCTTATATTTCCCTAGGTTTAATTACAGGATAACTTTTTTTTAAGCAAAAAGAACATCATGTTGTATAGACACAGTTAATTAAATAGCTACGGAATATTCTTTCTACTTCTAGCATGCATTCTGTGTAAATCTGTGTTTGCAGGTTTGCAACATACAACATGTACAGTATAAAGAAAGTTTCATCAGAGCAGGTCCATGTGTGGTCATGATGTGTGTTGTATTTCACATGCTATTTTGGCTAGCTCCGGCAGGTTGCTCTCTCCATGTGCAGTCAAACCGACCATATTATTCATCACCTGCTTGACGCAAATGTAATATCAGCTGCTCCCGTCATTGCCTTTCACCTGTGTTTTAACTGTACGACACACACTGGTTTGCCTTTTGTACAGTCTGTCCTGTTTATTCATGTGTTCTTTAGCACGGAGGAGACGCGTTTCTCTGATGTAGTTGAACAAAGGCAGCGACAAATCTATTTCTATTGAAATGCTCTTTAAACCTGGAGCGTGTTACTGTCTCGTACTCCCTGACTAAAGGGGGAATAAATGAATGAAATGCCACATTATCTGTAAAGATTGTAGGTGATAGCATGTGCTAAATAATTCCAAGAACAAGTAAGTTTTTTGGCTCAGCTACTGTAATAGATGCTAAATGGAAGTCAGGATTAGCAAGTGATTTTAGCTGAATATGTTAACATTGAGCTTTCCTAAGATCATTTTTGATGTGTTTGGTGTCGTATTGCCGAAAGTAAGATGACAATTTCGGCAGATGCCCAGGTTAATTTTAGCGCTTCGAGCGTCTCATTACATTGCTGCTGAAGGTCCCTCTTTTGCTTCATGTCACCAACACACACCTCTTTGTCTTGCCTTTGTAACTCTTTATCACCACCTCTAGTCTAGTCGATGAATCGTTTTAGCCTGCATCATCCCCTCTCTCTCCACCCTCTCACTTGTACACAAATATACTCTGTCTTATGCTACCTACCACTTAACCAGTCCACTGCCTGTTCTCCTTAAAAAGCCCTTCCCTTTCTGTACTGCCTACTGCTATCACCCCGCCTATCAGCTTTTTTACCCATTTAGCATGCTGTCAATGTGCCGCATCAGGAAAATAATCAATGAAGGGTTTGTGTGATACAAAGCCGAGTTAATGTTATCACCTTAGAGCTAATTATTTTCTGATTAACACCACATCATCAAGTCTGTTATTTCTCAGTAATTTGTTAATGATTATAATTATGAATAGAATTATTTTATTATTAACGGTTTATTGTTACATTTAATGTTATCGGGGGTCAGCCAGACAACTTTGATCGTGTTGTCATGTCATAGCAGCTATAAACATTTGTTTTCTCACAAGCCTTTTTTTCTCTATAATAATAATAATAATAATAATAATAATAATTAAATGTCTCCTTACTGAATGCAATATAATTTCGAGGATTTTATGTCTTTGTTTTGCCTCATCTGTTATTAGACTTTGGAGCATCTCCTGTACCTGTGAAGTCGTTGCTACTATACAAACAATATTCTGCATTTTACTATAAACATGTGATTTGAAATACAGTACTGTTGTTTAAAAAAAGAAGAGAAAAAAACACACTTTTAAACTTCGAGAATTTAACAGCGTTGTGGTATAACATACTCTAAACAGCAGCACCAGATTTTAACTCATTCCATCTATCTATCTACTATAGGAACCTCTCACCTCTCTCTCTCTCTCTCTCTGTAGTCCAACTAGGGACCATTGTATCAATTCCCATTTTACAGCCATGCCAGGACATTAGGTCAAAATTCACACACATTTGGAAACACCAATTAGCCTAATCTGCACGTTTTGGACTGTGGGAGGAAACCCACCGAGCACAGAAAGAGTATACTCCATGCACACCTACTGTACCTGAGGCAGGAATTGAACCCTGGGCTTGGAGATGTAAGGCAGAAGGGCTAACCACTAAGCCATCGTACCACCTTTATACCTCGTTACATGTAATAATTGTACAAGTTGAAAAAAATCTAATAGATTGTAAGTGAAACAAGCCTATAGCTAATTTTACTTTAAAATTGAGAGTTTTGATTTTGTTGGCCCGAATTATTGCCAGTTTAAGAAATGTGCTAGTGGTTTACACTAAGTAAAAATTATAATGTTAAAGTAGAAGAAATTAGAAAGAAACAGATTCACCCTAAACTTCATAAAAAACACTTCACATTATCATATAATGAATTCAATTACAGTAAATTATGTTACAATTACTGGAATTAGGTTAAGAACTGTTCATAGTATTAAAACTTACAAGGACGGTGCACAACCATCAATGTCATGTAAGAAATGCGGTCAGAAAAGTATAATAAGTTATCATGATCAAGGATGACTTAAATGCTTGCTGTAGTTGCATTGTAGGAAAATGTCAGTGGCGATCACGGCTATGATTAATGGTAAAAGTAAGAGCATTTCCAAATGCACATGTGACGAGAGCTCACTAATTCAGGATTGGGACGAAACAGCTGCTGTGGCCATAAGAAAACAACTTGTTAGGGAGACTAATTAGATAAAAAGAGTATGCTAGGTAGCATAAAGATGGGCAATGGAAAAAGGTCATGTTGTCTAATGAGTTCAGATTGCACTATACCTTATTCAGGTCAAGTAGTGATGCACCCATCATGCATAGTTCCCACTGTACAAGCCTCTGGAGGCAGTGCTATGCTCTGGGGTTGCTTCAGTTGTTCAGGTCTATGCTTAGCAACGTTATTTGATAATATGTACAGTAAGGTGACGGCTGACCAGGTTATCACATCTATGGAGTTTTTCTTCCATCATGACACTGGCATATTTTAGAACTCGAACTGTGAAAGAGTGTCTCTGGGAGCATAAGGAAGCAGTGTTACAGATTAATTGCCCAGCACATTAAACACTGCAATCAAAGCTATAGGCGGTCGTAAGAAATATTAGAATTTTGTTCAATTATCTACCCAAGACAACTGTGCTTGTCACTTATTACTACCTTAATATACTAGTAGGCATAATTTATTCATAAAAAAAAATCCCCAAAATAAGTCACATTGTGAAACATTGCCCTTACATTTCATCTTATTATTTGGTGCTGGTAGTTTGGGAGATGATGCAGTAGCTTTCCTATTGTCAGACCCGCTGATTCAACAAAAGCCTGCTGATGAGGGAAAAAATGCTAAATCCTGTAGCCTTGCCACAATTTCCCAGGAAAAAAAAGTGCATATGAAAATACTGTCTGTACCCAAATGTTTTCATGTGACAGTTTTGTCAATGTCACTGCCACTCTCGAGACCGATTTGCATAGAAAACACTGTGACCATCCCATGATCGAAATCTGTTTAATTCTGCTGGGCCGGTTGACGCATGCTTAGTGTATTAGACTTTGTTTATCTGAGAGAGATAGAGCAGTGAGAATACTGTAGGTCACAGACAGTAGTGTCTGTGTGAGAAGCCTCCAGCTCTGTATTCTCCACTTAAACTCTCACCTTTCCACTGAGACTCCCTGTAGATCATTTCAGCCTTTGTTATTTGCACAAGGCTCGGCCCTCAGTTACGGCCTCAGTCCTGCCGAGTTTCAAAGGCCATTAGACCCTTTTTGTAAAAGCGCCGAGGCTAAAATGTCACTGACACTTCTAAGGGAGTACAGGTGCCCAAGGGGAGAATATTTTAATAGATCTCAGCCCACATCATACTACTGCACTAGACAGTTCTGCTAATCTCTTATAGCGGTATTAGTAGGTCTGTTTGGTCTTATTGGTGTACAGTACATTAGGACCGACAGATTCCTGTAAAATTGTCTTCAAATTGGAATAGGTTAAAGGATATAGGGCTGACACACTGATGAACTTTATGCTGCTCTAGTTTGATCCTGAGATCAGGTTCCATCTATGAGGAGTTTCAGTGTGCTCTTGTGTCTGAGTTTCCTCCAGGGTTTTACTGTTTCCTTTCAACTCCTGTGACATGTTGCTTAGTGTATTGGCTCCACTATAAATGTAGGTGAACATGGTGCTCTGTGGTGGATCTGCATCCCATCTATGTGCCTTCCTGACTTCTGTCTTATTCATGTGTATTCCATGCATGGGCTTTGGTTCAACCACAATTCTGACAACAATAAAACAAAATAAAGACGTTACTAAAGATGAATGAATGAATATAAATGACCTATCTATAATTTTATACTGACATAGGCAGAGCCAAAATTATCAGCAGTGCTAAAATTCATTCTCCTTTCATTTTCTGCTCTGGATGCAATAATTTGCCAAAAATCACTGTAAATATTTATATTGAAGATATGTCATTGTGTGCTATAAACGATACATACGGGTGACAAAGAAAAGGAACAATGTTCACGGGGAAAAATAGGATTAATCAAAGAATAGAGTGCAGTCTTTGTATTTACTATTGGACTCAAATGTTGTACTATAGTTTTTGAGTGTAATTATAACCAAACAACATGGATTAAAGTATGGATTAAAAAAGGCATATACTGTTTACATTAAATTGTAAAACCATAGCGCTGGAATTAACACTACTCCTCGCTTGCATTAATATAATGCAAGAAAAAAATAGGTGAGCGATGATTTAAGAAAAAGTTTCAAATTCTAACTAAAAGTTTTATTCCATGAGACTAAAATCAGAATGAGGACTGTTAAATGCTTAATCTTGGCCGTTTTGCCTTGCTGACAATTATTTTGAACAATTTAACAGCACTGTAACAGTGAACATCTTTCAGACTGCTCTCCTGTGTAGTTATTAAATTGTTGCGTTTCCGTCCTCTAGGGCCTGCCAAAAAACTGTAAAATGTTCAATCAGCATTTACAGAGCTGTGTGAACACCTATTTCAGTTTGCCCGCCCAGGATGATTACTCCTTTCACTTCTGCCCTGCCTTCCTCCATCCCTGTTTTCTTTATATCTTTATCTTCCTTCCTTCCACATTCATTGTTTCTATTTCATACCTAGTCTGTAAAATGAGAAAAGATGTGATCTATAAAACAAGAGGTGTATTTGGGCAACAGTTCCTCAAGTCAACCGATGTTAGTGAAACCTAACGCACAATGCCGAACCCATCTGCTTTTCCCTTCTACTGATTGATATTATACATTGGCTCGATATGTGAAGTCATGGAAGTCCATTCTGATGTATTTCCTGATCATGTTAGCCTACTTTGTTGGCATGTATTAGGCCAGATTTATGGACCTTGGAGAGGTCACAGTTGTCCTATGGATGTCAGGTTTGGGAGAAGGGACATAGAGCATAAATGGAAGAATATATAAACTATTATTTTCTATTACGCTCCTACTATCTCTTCTGTTATCACCAGAAACTGAATGAAACTGAAACACATATGCTATATGTAGAGTGTATATATACTAATTTATTATGTGCTATATTGCTTCTTATATATCTGTGCAATGTAATTATTGTAATGAATGGCCATTAATGTAGAGACTATGAGCTCACCAGGAAAGGCTCATTTCTTGTTTTATTAAACCTTAGAGCATAAAAGTTTATTAAGAGATTAACTGATTCTCTCCATGAGCTATACACAGTTAATGTTCCCAGTTTGTTCTGTCCTTCACCGTCTTTGTTTCTTTTCAAGTTTCATTAGTCTTGGGAAGTGTGTGTTATGATGAGTAAGTGGTGAGGAATTGAAAGAGAAATCGTGTCTTTTGGTGTCGTGTTGTGTCTAGTAGATCTTGTACCTCAGTAGGAAACAGCTGGTACAGCAGGGCCTTGAGGCCTTGGCGTATTGCTGTTGTTCCTCTGTTGTTCTAAAGCAGGGCGGCAGAGCAGGTGTGCCAAAGCACCACTGATGAGGAAAACAGACACTGAGAACAGACGCACCTCACAAGAGCAGAGGGAATCCATCTGTCCAACTTTCTATATTCTTTTTCCAAGGCACAAAGCTGCATCAGCTCTTTTTACTTCACAAATCTCAGAAAACTGGAGCTTTGTGTTTTCCATCAACCGCTGGTCCACACACTCAACCGTACCAGCTGGATGATTTGATCTGTTTTGGTACCAACAAAAATGATCAATACATAGTGCGCACCACAAGAGTCCGGGTTCGATTCCTGGACAGGTTGTGTGCATGGAGTTTGCATGTTCTCCCCGTGCTTGGTGGGTTTCCTCCGGGTAATCTGGTTTCCTCCCACAGTCCAAAGACATGTAGGTTAGGTTAATTTCCGTTCCAAAATTGCCCATAGTGTGTGAATGAGTGTGGGAGTGCGTGTATGTGTGTGTACCCTGTGATGTATTGGCACCCTGTCTAGGGTGTACCCCTGCTTGTGCCCTAAGTCTCCTGGGATAGGCTCCAGGCCCCCCTTGACCCTGAATACAGGATAAAGCGGTATAGATGATGAGTGAGTAAGTGAGTGTGGGGTTAGCAGTACTGTTTGGATCTTACAATTAACTAATATCGCACGGGTATGATTCGGCTACAGGCATTGGCCACATGTAAACAGTATATTCAGCATGAAAGTAAGTGTGATATCAACATCATACAACAGTTCTACAAATGAAAAAAACAACAACAACAATAAAACTGTAAGAAACAATATGAACAATATTGTCCATTTTGTTTATTTTTGCTATTCTGAAAGAAGCCACAGCTGGATAACGTGTTGCGTGTTGCTACACAGAGAGACTGAGTGACAGCGCATAGTAAATGTAGGAATACTTTCAATATCAAACATTGTGTGGAATTTAAATGGTTTCTAGCAAATAGTGAAACATACCAGTGTACATTATTGTACAAACAGTAAAATAACCCAATATTGTTATGTTGAGTCTGGTTCCTCTCAAGGTTTATTCCTACTGCATTCTCAGGGAGTTTTTCCTCGCGACTGTCGCCGTCGTCTTCGGCTTGCTCATCAGGGACAGTCTTATCATTCTGATTCATACATATTCACATTTCATACAAACTTAAATAATTATTTTGATTGTGCCAAGCTCCTCTGCGACAATGTCAATTGTTAAATGTGCTATAAAAATAAAATGCAATCGAATTGATTTGAATTATACTAAATGTACTTTACTGCATGGCTAAAGGTCGGACACACTTTAACCACAAACCCTAACCTCAACCCCACAGAACACATTTGGGATGATGTCCAGATTTCTAAATTTAATTTCCTTATAAAAAAGAATGTCCATTGCAAAAAAAAAAAAAAAAAAAAACTAGAAGAAAAAAAAAAAGAAAAAGTTATTTCTTCAAGTTTTCACATATTCGGTGTGAAAGTTTATGAAGGTTGTATCCATGTGGTTCGATGGCTCATTGTAGAACCAGCAGGACACCTTGGTCACTGGTGTTGCCAAGAATAGGCAAAGGATGAGCATGATGTAGCAAGGACCTTTTATAGACTTCCCACACGGAGTCAAGGTCACAACTTTATTTGTACTTGTACTTCACTGGTTCTGAAAGAAAGCACGCTTGTGATCCAGAATGTAAGACAGCAGAACATAAGAGTGTCAGCATGAAGAATACATTTCACAGCACAAATACAGCAAGAGCAAATAGAAAAATATATGTTACATTTTGTTTATTCTTTGTTCTCAATATTTAAAAAAAAAACATTTTTTAAAATTTTTTATCTGCAACTACTAAAAATCTTAGATTTAAATTTAAACTTAAACAATCAGTGCTGTTGCTTCCACTGTGATCATTGTGATGCTTCTTAATCTGACAAGAATCCTAAAATAAAACGAAATGCTGTACTAATTTATATTGCCACAGTAATAATGAAAACAGCGACCAAGTAACCTGGTACTCTTTTCACAGATCTCTCCTGTGATGGAGAGCCTGCCTAAAGCAACACCATAAAAATCCTCGGCGAGATAAACAACTCATTTACGATCCTCACGATTGCCCCTGATGTTCATCCGTGTCCTTTGCTTCACTCAAACTTCTTTTTGTTTTTCTTTTCCTTCCGTTCCAATTAAGCATCGACTCTTTCGAGCAGCACACAGTGTAGTCTACAAGCCTGCATGCGCAGGAGCTGCACTTTCTATTCCGAAACATCCAGCGTGATAAATATCAGCAAGAGGTAATTACTGAGTTAAGTTTTACTGGAACGTTCAGGTCAGGGCCTTGCTTTTATTCACAGTGTCATCCTTGAGAAAGATCTATCGCCGCCAGGATTGGCAAGGACTCCCAAATACGGAATGGAAATTACAAATGTGTTGGGTTGTTAAGCTGAGGAGGAAAAAGGCTACGGAGGGTGACAGTCGTGGGCTACGGCAATCAGTGTTCCAGTCACACTTGAGAGTAATGGGTCTCTCAGAAGTCTTAAAGTAAACTCTGCCTAGAATAATATACGGACCTGTGAGAATTCTTTTATCATATAGACTGTTTTGTGCTTTAGTAAGAACCATGACCATGTAGAATATAAGTTTTTGCTTTTGTGTGTGTGTGCGTGCATGTATTCGTGCTTGCGTGAGTGTGTGCGCGTAGTGCTTGTATTCCTGCCTCAAGGAAACAAATGTGTAATGCATTATATTACAGAAATCTCCCCATTCCTGACACATTATTCCTCCTCTCTTACGTTACTCCACACTCTGCAAAATCACGCTTACCGCCTCCTTTCACATTCACCTCAAACAAATATTGCTGCATGACTAAACTGTGAAAAGGTGGGCAGAATAAGCTAAATAACCTCAGTTCTAAAGCTAATGCAATATGTTTTTATGTTTTTAATTCCTGTATCGCCTACTCAGCGCAATAACTAGACTGGTTTCTCATACAAGAGCAATAATCACATCATGTCCCATTGTCCTGGGTCAGCTTGACCCAGGACAACCTGACAGTGACACTATCTGACCATGACAGAACCTAACCACAATACAACATATCCACGACACAACCTGACCACGACGCAGCCTGATCACGACGCAGCCTGATCACGACACAACTTGACCATGTCTTTACCTAAGCGTGCAAGAAAAGCCTTTTTGTGACTTCACTCTATAGGCTTTAGAGGAAAAAAAAATCAAAGGTTTCCTTCACCAGAAACAAAAAAAAGAAAACATTTGTAATTTTGACAGGTTGGGGAATTATCTGAACCTTTTAGGACAGATCACTTAAGTGGTTTGAAGAGATAATTCATAAATGTGTGGGGTTTTTTTCCCTCACATTTATGTATGATCTCTTACAAAAATTTGAAGGACAAGATGCATCCAAACTATTGACTGTGTGTGTATATATACTAACAGTTTGGACACATCTTGTCCTTCAGTGGTTTTTCATTATTTTTTATTATTTTCAACATTTGTATATTAATACCGACAACATCCAAATATGAAATTATGTAGTAATCAAAAGATTGTTAAACAACCCATGAAATGTTTTATATTTTCTATTATCCAATGCATCTACATTTAGCTTTGATGACAGCATGGTACCCTCATGCCATTCTTTCATCATATTCACGAGATGGAATGTCACTTGAAATGGTTTTAAATTTACAGTTGTGTCTTTTCAAGAGTTAATTTTTGACATTTCTTACCTGTTTAATAGACTGTTAGTTCTCTTGTGAAGAGGAAGGTCTGCAGGAGTCAGGCCTTCATGGTCCAACTGCAGTGTTTTCAGTATTAATATACAATGTTGGAAATGTTGTTTAAAATGTAAGAAAAAATATTAAATAAGAAGGCGCATGCAAATTTTTGACTTGTACTGTATATACTGTATAAAGATCACTATTATAATTGTATAAATATACTGTAGGTAACTGTTTGTACTGGTTGTTTATGGAAGATTACAATGGACAATTAATTATTTTAAAATGGACGTCCAATGTGCTTTCAAAACTTTGGTGACGCATTTTATGTTTTACTTATCCACTGAATTGTGGTGAGAGTAGGTAACAAGAAAAAGTAATCGATATCCTTGATCAGATATAAAGACTGTTGTGGCACACACAAATAACATTCCTAAATGCCATATTTTACATTATTTATTGATTATTTATTGTTTTTTTTTTCTTTTTTCTAATTATACAAGTTGTTTTCTTTTCTGTTTGTCCCGGTAGCCATTTGTGACACTTTTACTGAGTGAATCAGAATTGAGAAAAAGACACTTTCTTTTTAGACACTCTTTCTCAATCATGCTGCATCTTGCAATACGAGCTTGTAGCTGATGTATAGCAGCGGGTACAACTCCTCCTCCTCCATCTGGGACAGCAAGGCTCCTAGCAATCCATCCGATATGTGAGTCTACAAAACAAAGCAGAGAGACGTCCAGAGAATGTAAGAGTGAAAAGCTGCCAAAGACTGCAGCTTTTATGTGAATATATGCCTGTTGGCACATTTCAGTCCACTGGGCCAGATCAGGCACCTCCTTTTAAGTCAGATCAGTTGGTGAGCTGATGACATCTGAATAATTAGGCACAAACCTATGAAAATAGCCAGCCAACCCCAGAAACTGTCTCACTTCTTCTTTGGTCTTGAGTCTCAGACAGGCCACAATTATAGATTGTGTTGCTGCCTTATAGATTTGGGAACGCGCCTGCCCATGCCCATGGCACACCGCTTTCAGTTTTCTGTGATTCTGTGATGTCTCAGTGGTGTCAGGACAGCCGTCTGAATGCTGAACATCTCACTGCCAGTCAATATTATAAATAGTAATGTCATTCAAATATCACTTGGCAAATAATTTGGTGCTCAGTATGGATAATAATACAAGCACATTATCTCTCTATGAAAACTTATATTATTCTGGCGACCTCTAAGATATCATAAGGCTTGCACCCATACAGTAATTCAAATAGGGGAAACCCTGTGGAGGCAGGTCCACTCATACTGTGAATAATTATAAGCTTCCTTGTGTACACACTTCCAAATCCTATATTTAAGGGTTTGATTAAATTGCTTGAGTAGGCCAACAATATGATGATGGTAAATGCTGGTACGAATCGATTTAACCCGTAAGAGTTCATGTAGTTTGCAAAGAGTGAGTGACATAAATTTGGTGCATTGATTGATCAGGAATTCTTTCAGGGTCCCAGCCTGGGAGGTGACTTTGAATCTCACCTCTGGAATGCTCAGATGTTGCGAATAGACACGGGTTTTGGGTATCACTTTTCTTAATCCACCAGGACCAACACAAGGTAATGCCCTTGAACTGTCTGATCATAAATGATTTTTAGTTATGCTGGAGGGTTTCATCCTACATTCATTCTCAAGGGGAATTTCTCTAAAGGGCGAAGGGCATAGACGATTTTATGTCATTGCCTCTGAAACTAGATCTTGACGGTTGTTAGGGGATATTTGTACACATCCTCATGTACCAAATAATTTTGTGGCTCAAACAAAAATTTGCTTGCTCAAATTATTTTGTCTCTGCACTTCTGATCACAAACTCAGGCAATGCCAAGCTGTTGGTGCCTTGAGCGATGCCCTTAGCAATCATTGCTCCAGGATTTCTGATAATGGCTGACCCTGTGATCTGACCCCAACTTTATAACAAGAAAAAAGAAAAAAAAATTGTGTGCTGTGTGTCTCCCCATACACCCTGCAAGAAGTACCCAATGCACCAGTCTGGTTACAGCCTGAATTCGCTAATGTCTGGTACGTACCCCCTTGAATAATCACTGGTGTACAGTACATCCAGGTCATTCAATCATGATACACTAGGGTTCCAGAGTGCAGCTCCTACTTGTTGACATGCTTTGCTCCAGACATTGACCCTGGAAATGCCTGAGGACTTCCAGGAGTCACCCCTTGATGGGGAGAGAAAGGAGGTGAGGAAACCTAAGTTCAGGGAACTATTTATGGGGAGTAGCCCCAGTTACTAAGTTGCAGAGATTAAGGAATTGGAGGGGAAGAACGGGTACGAGAAGGGAGAGGATGAGTCCTTCATGGGTCTTCTACCTTCCAGACGTACTCTTTGGATCCCTTACAGAATTCTCTTCTTTAGTTTGGCAGTAAACTGTGCCGACTGTGCCACAAGGTCGATTAGGTCTTCAGCTCCGTTGTCCTGTGGTCACATTTTGGAAAGTGCGACATTGGGCATGGCCACAACAGAGTACTGCACCAGCCTTTGGACCATCTATTGTTCATTTTAGTTGGTGTGGAGAAGAGCCTGGAAGTGCTGCTCCACCCGCTCTGTGTGTATCTGGAGAATGACCTGATGTTGCATTTGGTGAATGCCGGTGAGTGTCCTGATGATCTCTGTGAATGATGGTAGATGACAACAGGCACCAGTTTAGGCACCAACCGTGACACTTTGATGCCAGGGATCATTGGGAGGCAGTTTTGAGGAACTAAACAAAACAGAATGGGGAGTTCTTTATCTTTCTTTTTTTTCTTTTTCTTTTCACTGATTTAATTTCATTATGTAAATACACATAAACACATTTCTCTGTACGTCTCAGATCTCTCTCTTAGGCCTCATCTCTCCCCTTTTTTTCTTGCCACTGATTACAGAACGACAGAACACTTTGGGGTCTTTACCACTTAACATTCCCGGCTCCACACTCCATGCACAAATCAGCTCTCGACCACGCCCACCAGCTCAACAACCTTTTTCGATTGCCTGATTTTGTTTAAACCACCCTGCTAGCCGAATTAAGGTGTAGACAATGAATGTCAACTGAAGGACAAAGTTATGTGATTTGCTGTAAAACAATGTGTAATTGATATTGCAATAAGTGACATCACAGTGTGTCATGGGTGTTTCCATTTTTTTTAAAGATCATCTAAGACTGACTCTATTTAAAGTTATAATAACTACCTAAAAAAGTCATTTGTTATTTAAAAAGTCATTTATTTTGTTAGATGTTAAATTTGACTTACATTTAAATTACATTATTACTAAATTATACTTTTTAATGGTTAAGGGTTTTTTTTCTGCCATTTTTTTTCCAGATATTTCTTTTTTTCTTTTTTCTTTTTTTTAGTATGTTCCCTCTATGCACACTGCAAAGCAGCAGCTTTCTCAGTTAGTTTAAGCCAGTAACTGGCCCTAACGTAGTATTTTGTTTATGTAATTGTGGCATGTGGTACTCTCTAAGGGAGTAAGGAAGAGAGAGAGAGAGAGAGAGAGGGGTTGGACTGTCTATCAGCTAAACATTAACTACTTCAGATTGTGAATTTCTGTACTTCATTATATAAATGCTTTGCATAAGAATGATAGGGATTCATGCACAGTCTGTACTCCTCATGTTTGAATTTCTGATTTGTACAGTTCAGTGAGTGATGATGTCTTGAATTTTTGCAAAGTGTGGAATGGAAAGCTACAAAACTGAAGGCTGTAGATGATGGTCTCCAGGCCTCAAAGACATGTCATGAGTTAGGCCTGTTACTGTAGTTTTAATGTGCCACCCAGAGGAAGCTTTCTGCAGCCTGACTGAGACTTGGCTTGGAATTGAAGCACCTTCTGGGGGAGCTGGCACTGCTGCCAGAGTGATAGGGGAAATGGAGAAGGGTTATATGAAGGACAGTGGGCATATGTGTGAAGATACACACATGTGTGGGTACAGTGTATATATACTCATATTGATGTTTTAATAGGTTTACAGTGTATATGTCGGAAATTACACAAACATGCTGAAACTATATAACGTAATGACTTTGAGGTTTAAGTGTCACTTGTAAATTGTAATTTTAATATCAGTTTTGATTTATGTCTGGATTTGGGCAAAACAATATATTACTTAAATGGCATCATTATGGGATCTTTTAATAAGCATTTAGGATTGAGAGTGTTCCTGAACTTCTGAGATTCCTGGATGGAGTCAGAAAGCTGCATATCAAAATCATGAGGGTGGATTGAAAAAAATTTGCTAATAATGATTGCCTGAAGGCTATGACCTTTAGACCTCACCAGATGCTGCTGTCTGGGGTATGATGCACTGCCATTCCTCTAATGTTCCCATATTCGGTTCCTGCTATTTTTGGAGGCTTTTAGTCTTCAGTAGGTGAAATATATGCACAGTGTGCATCAGATGATAGAAGTTGCGAGTCAGCAGAAATTTACCTTTCTGACCTAAATACAACCTAGCGTTTATAGTTGAGTTTCAGGCATCTCTCTCTCTCTTATGATGAGCATAAAAGTAAAAAAATTATATATATATATATATATATATATATATATATATATATATATATATATATATATATATATACAGTATATATGTGGGTTTGTGTGTGTGTTTGGGTGTGCGTGTGTGCGTGCGTGTGTGCGTGTGTGTGTGTGTGTGAAAATCATATATGTAGTTAAGATTTGTTTTTTGTTTTTTTAAGTGAAACTCATTAAATTTAAAGTGAAACATATTATTGGTGATGAGTGATATCATGCAGTGACGTCATGCAGGTCTGTTCATGAGCACATGCATATGTTCTGGTCAAATGTCAAGTCAGCAGTCTTTCACAAGTGTACTGACACAGGACAAAAGATACACATTATTTATACTGTAACTACAATAAATACATAATTTACTCAAATTTTAAATGAAATATTCAAATATTTTAAGATCCTGGATTTTTGTTTTACTAGTTTACGAGCCATAATGATCAAAATTAAAACAAGAAAGGCTACATTGATAAAAGTACAACATACATCACATATAAGTATAATGTAATAAAGACATTCTAAGGGAAAGTGGTCGAAATACTGTGTGTGTTTGTGTGTGTGTGTGTGTGTAATTATGACTTAATTATTAAGCCAGTACAAAAAAAAAATCTGATGTCCAAACATTAGTATTACAGCAAAAATACAGGAAAATATCTGTAGGCCAGAAAAGAAAGCAGCATATTCTGTAAAAGGCCACTTAATTAATTACTTTTCTTATACAACAGCAATTTGGCAGCACTAACAGCTTATGGTTACATTAAATGTTGCTTGTTTATGCAATCACATACTTTAGATACTGTAGCAGCAGCATGTAGCAGCTATAAACAGTTGCTCTCTCAGCAGCCTCTCCTGATTTCTGTCTTGAAATTAATAAAGCAAAAGACATCCCAATTAACTACACAATCCCCCTTTCTGGAGATTTTCCCAAGTTTTACATTCAGAGCTTTATATCTGATT
This sequence comes from Clarias magur, assembly GCA_013621035.1. Classification (NCBI taxonomy): domain Eukaryota; kingdom Metazoa; phylum Chordata; class Actinopteri; order Siluriformes; family Clariidae; genus Clarias; species Clarias magur. The sequence continues at coordinate 571,539 of QNUK01000170.1, read as the reverse complement.
GTCGGTATCATTACTGGACCTGGAGAGTCCCTCTACGGAGGGAATATCTTGGTATTTGACAGCACAGGGTTTTATTTTTTGTTTAAATTTTTTTTTAATGGTGTATTTTTTGGTAACACAATGGAAAGTCTCTGTGTAGCTGTTCCGAGGGTTGGGGTAGTCGAACCACAGTCTCAACACCGCCAGGTCACTCCTATTGGGTCCTAGGGCAAGACCTATAACCCTGTGCTCCATATACAGTAACTGAGCTGGTCCGAAGCCCGGTTAGTGTAAGAATATAATAACAGTATATAATGGTGGAAACTTCAAATCACTTATGAAGGTCGCTCTGGATAAGAGCATGTGCTAAAGGTCAAATGTAGAGGTCAAAATGGGAGTGTAAAACCTGTGATAGACCCTGTGGTCCAAATGATCCCATGGCGCGACTCCTAGGATAAAAAGGGACAAAAATTTAAGTTTCTTCCATACAGGGGCTAATAAATAACTAGTTTTCATTTGTACATTCTTTCTCTCTCTCTCTCTCTCTCTCTCTCTCTCTTTAACTCTAACACAGGTCGAAAGTTTGTCATAGCCAACGCACGGGTGGAGAACTGTGCCATCATCTTCTGTAACGATGGCTTCTGTCACATGTGTGGCTACACACGAGCCGAGATCATGCAGAAACCGTGCACCTGTGACTTCCTGTACGGGCCACACACCAAGCGCCTGGCCATTGCACAGATGGCTCAAGCGCTTCTGGGCTCGGAGGAGAGGAAAGTGGAGATCACACTCTACAGGAAGGATGGTAGGACAGCTCTGATGTCTCTCCCTATGATAGGAAGTGACTAATGATGCTTTGGATGCTGAATTGTTGATCTGTGTGTGTGTGTGTGTGTGTGTGTGTGTGTGTGTGTGTGTGTGTGTGTGTGTGTGTGTGTGTGTGTGAGGTGCCTCGTTCAGCATCTGATACGAGAGTTTAAACCTGTTTTTTGGAACAGGCTGCGTATGCTGTGACTGTGTCCGCGGGAACTGTGTAGGATTTATAGGATTAGACAGTGCTTGCTGGCAATCTGTCTATGTGGCTGCATCATGACATGGCGTAGTTATTGTTCTGATTAGTTACTTCGCCTTGAGAGTGGATTAAAAACCGCAGTTGCAATCCAACTAAAAGAACGAATATATATATATACTGTATATAGAGAAAATAATTATAGAAGAATAACAGCAACAGAGGGAAAAAAAGGTAAAGTGAGTCAGAAAAATGGCTCGGTGTATTTTACTGATAAAATTATGAATAACTGCAGGTGTGTGTACAACAGTGCAGGTGAAGACACGAGCAGAGCAGCAGCTGTTCGTTGGCATCTGATCAGATTATGTTTCTTCTTTTTTAAAAACCCGGGAGAATTTGACAGCACGCCGAACATAGTTTTCAGTATTTATATTCAGCGCTGCACTGATTTCTCTATAAGCTCCTCTGACTAAGCTAAAAGACTCACTAATGGAAACACTCAGCTGATCTGTGTGCGTCTTAGAGAAAGTATTCCTTCATTTTTCTATTACATTTGCCATCATTATGAAAGGGGTGATGTAGTATCCAAGCTACTGTATTTGATAAATGCTAGTATTAAATATACATGCTAGTATCCAAGCATGATGTGTAATGCGTGCAGGGGTAGCATAGGCACAAAGCTGATTTATGTTTGCATAGGCAGTAAATAGCACAACCACAAGATTATGACTTTGCTGTGAATGCAAATGCTTTTGGGATGCAAAGCTCATTTTGGTTGTTTTGATAAGAGGCAAGGAAAAAGCATCTGGGACTCCTGTGCATGTTATGGGATCATGGCTTGAACTTCTCTCCCTTAATGTCATTGTCTATTCACAGCCTCTTGCTTTCCATGGTATTTATCACCTAACGCATTGTAGTCATACGTGAAGATGCATGGAAATGCACACACACACACACACACACACACACACTCACACCCACACGAACCAGTACAAGGCCACAGACACGTACAGGCACATACGGACATGAGCACATGCATATAGACACGTCCAAACACACATAGGACAAATGATTACATGTACCATGTACGAAGACGCGTACAAACACCCAAACACATGTTCGTGCACATGGACACATAGACACTAGTACATGCAAACACACAAGCTTATACACAGCACAAACTCTCATAGTGACAAACTTTTCATGTATAATGCACAGAGGGAAACAGCCTTGGGTTATTTATATGCTTTGTATTAAGGAATTCCTTTTGTATCTTTGAACGTGTGCAGCTACATAGTGGAACCAAAGGGACACACGAGGGAAGAGCAGGTCAAATATCATGTCTTCCTTTCCTTCATTCCAGTGCATCCATTCATCTGAAGAGCAGTGTGTTGGCATCAGCCTTCAGAATGATAAATCACTGGTTCTTGTGCTCTGTTGTCCTATTCTTGATCTAACCAGCACTTAATCAATCACTTAAACTTCAAATCTACTGTATGGAGAGAGAGAGAGAGAGAGTGCAAGCTCTTGTAAATTTGTCACAAGTCTCTTGTGTCGTAGAGTCTGTGTGTCTGTGATTTACCATTGGACCCTGACTCAGCTGCCACTGGATGAAGACAAAACATTTCATTCGTTCACATGGGGCATTTTAGTGTAAAGAAAGCGTCTTGAAATTCCAATCCTCCAAAAACTTTCCTTTACCCACTGAGATAATACAAATGTCTTCCAGAACCATGTAAATGTTTTTAAATTTATTGATGTGGAAAGCATAAATATAAATAAGTATTCTAATTAACACTAATGATGTACTATTTTCGTAGGTTTGTGACTAGCAACACATTTCTTTCCTAGTTTTCATGAGGAATAGGTACCTGGCTAGACAAGTAGTGCGCTCTAAACCTGAAACTTAAATTAACATGAACACTTTAAATAGAGCAGCTTTGCTCTGTCAGTTTCCTTCAGATCAATTTAATATTTAATTAATTTAATTTAATAGTTTAAATATTGCCCCATTATTTAAAGGCTTTATTTAATTTATTTACATTTCTATTTTTTTTTAAGTCTTCTACAAGACATTGAGTGTTCAAGTCAAACCGGGACTTGTGGTGAAATTAAGGCGTAAAACCCTGATTGACATTTATAGAAGACTTCAAGATGCTTAGCCGCAGTAAAATATTTAAATGGTGAAAATGTTTCAAAAGAGGTCATGCATCCGTGAATGACGATCCTGGGTGAGGTGGCACGGAGCCCACTGCAGCCATTTGTTCTGAAACATTCAGCGGGTGGAACACCTGATCCTTGAAAATCAGTGACTCAACAGTCTGTGGGAACTGTACACACAATCATTCACGAACACCAGCTGCACATTACAGGAAATCGTCCGGGACTTATTACCACAGCACACTGTACAGCTCCAAGCCATTTCCACAAGTTTGGTGGTATTACATGACTTCCTGGGAGGCCAGGAAGCAGGCAGTCTGACCATGGCTTTCTCGTACCAAGAAATTTTTCTACATTCATAGTCTCCAAGCTATCGAATGCTAGTGAAACGCTGGGAAAAGTGCACCAGGGAATTATATGGTAGAAATAAAGGAAGATTTTACTCTCATAATTGCACTTGAACGTCCCTCGTAATTGACTTTCACTACATCTACTATGAAAAAAAACCCCTCAATATTAAAAGTAAGAAAATAATGTCAAATATAAAATGTATTTCACCACAAATGCTATACTTTAAATTTCATACAGATTTAAAATTATTTATACAGTTCAGCTGTTTATCACCTGCAAACACAACCTAAATGCCCACACCCATATAGAATCCCAACTAGTGACCCCAGAGTCAGCAGGGTCTTTGGTTTTGTGTGTGGAAAAATCAGTTAGTTAGAACAGAATGAAAATCTTAGAATTCACTCACTCACTCACTCATCGTCTATACCACTTAATCCGGTATTCAGGGTCACGGGGGGCCTGGAGTCCATCCCAGGAGACTTAGGGCACAAGCTGGGGTGGACAGGGTGCCAATCCATCACAGGGCACACACATACACACACGATGGGCAATTTGGAAAGGCCAGTTAACTTAACCTACATGTCTTTGGACTGTCGGAGGAAACCGGAGTACCCGGAGGAAATTCACCAAGCACGGGGAGAACATACAAACTCCATGCACACAGAGACTCGAACCTGGCCGGGAATCAAACTCAGACCCTGGAGGTGCAAGGTGACAGTGCTAACCACTACACCACCATGCCGCCTTCGTAGAAATCACTGCCTAGAAATAGCTATTTTTATTCCCTTAAGCATGTTATACATCCTATACCCTGTATAGGCCATTGTAGCTAAAAAAACACCTGCCTAAAAAGTTCCACAGACAAATGAGGACATAAAGTTTTTTCCAATTGAGTTGGCACTTTTCATTGTAAATTTTTATTTGTTGTGTTTTCATAAATATAAATTCTTTATTTCAGTTTTACTGTAGCTATTTTATGATTTCTGTTTTCATACACTTCCATAGTTTTATTTATCTTTTCGGCCGTCTGTTAAAACCAGAGGACCTAGACACAGGTGACTGTGGTTGAGGGGCTATTGTGAAATGGCTTACAACTGCACAGTCCTACAGTTCTGTGTTGTGTCGTAGCAGACTGGAAAAAAAAAAAAAAAACGCTGACATCAGCCTTTGAAGGGGTGTTCTGCAATCCGTAAGGCGAGATCACACCTTGAGAATACTTCAGAACGCGTTGTAATCCCACTGACATTTAAAAAGGCTATTAAAGACCCAATCTGCTGCCTTCAACACCATTAAATAATTCTAAACCCAATGCTAAACAGTTCTTGGTTCTTTTTTTCATTTTTGAAGAAACCCAGACTGGTGACAAGGCAGAGCTTGTGCATGCGTCTGTATGGTTCACATGATAGTGTATCTGGCTCTCCGCTCTGCATTCCAGAGGAGGGTCAGTGAATGTACTGTATATTGCTATTAAATCACCTCATATCACTTGGCCTTGAGCTGTGCTCCTACAGTACATAGGGAAAGCAATGAAATTCAAAATCAGAGCATATCATTTGAAGACTGTTCTTAAAATAGTGATTAGAGTGCCAGGATTTAGTTTCCAGTTTTGTCCAGTATCTTGTGTCTGATATTGCATTTCATCATGAGGTTATGATATTGCTGAAAAACTTAATACCTGGTCTGCATGACTTAAATAGTAGTCAGCCATGAAAATGTTTATATCATTATACATTGTCGAAGCAGTTTTCACTCAGTGCAGCTTACAGTATGTATCAGAATTTGCACGAGGGTGAGTCAGAAATGATCCACACTTCTGTGTCTTATCACCGCTTTCCGCTCAACTCTACTGTCTACCAGTCATTGCCGTGCAGGTGCAGATCATTTATAATTGCAATGCGAGCAAAAACTTTATTTCCTACTTGTGATTTAAAAAAAAATCAGCATGAAGCTATTTGTTTTTTTGTACCTGATGGATTGTATGGAGAAAGTGTTATGGATAGAGGAGTTCAAGGAAAGTCACAGACAATCATTACTTACTGTATGATGAGACATGGCAACATCTTCAATCGCCAACCAACAAGGAAGGTCAATCAGGAAGTGCTCATTATAGTGAGATGTTTAATGAAGAGTTGAGGCCTAAACTTGTGATTAAATGCAGAGGACTGCTATCCAAGGGCTTTGAGATCTTGCATGACAATGCACCTCTGCACGCCTCTGCCCACGCTGTCGACAGTCTGCAAAAGCTTTTTGAGGTGTTATGGCATCCTCCCTATATTCTTGATCTTGCTTCATCAGACTTTCACCTGTTTGGCGTTTGGATTAATTTCTGATGAAGTTAAGACAGTGGTGCATTTGCGGCTCGCAGCTCAGACTAAAACATTTTTACTGAGGATGAAAGCTTGTTGACAGGTAGTCAAAGTGTCTTAAAAAGCAAGGAGATTATGTAGAAAATGATATACAGTATTTGTCTTTTCTAAATGCTAAATAAATTCTAGAGCCAGAGGGCAGATCATTGTTTGACTCACTGTAATAATTAATATCTGATCTTAAATGGTGCAAAATATTTATGAAATTATAAAAAAAAAAAATTCCGCTTACCTCATCTCTAGCTCTGCTGAAAAAGGTTCCAAAGCTTCAACTTTCATAATAATACCACCATCAACTTCACTGTGCGTGTCATGTCATGGAAGTTTAACTCAGCTGCATTGCATTCTGGACCTTTATGTCCAATATCTGCTTGTTGTCACTGCGTAAATGCTAAAAAATGGTGATTTTTCCATCATTTAATTACTCATGTTCAATTTAGAATAAAGCTACGGTATAAAACTTTCGAGTCATAGCAACTTTTTCAAGGTCTTAAAATTGTAACATAAATGGGAAAAATATAATAACGAATCTGGATATTTATAAAATCACAATATTAGTTAAATCGGCACCTAGGTACTGTGATACTACCATATCGGGGCAAATATGAGCTTTGCAATATGCACAGCGTTTATGGCACATGACTATCAGCAAGCATAAACCTATGTGTTTCAGGCATTCAGACCTTTTCCGGGCATCACATGCTGCTCATATCTTTACTCCCTATACTGTATATACTGTTTACTTGGCATTCACTGTTTTAATGAGCAACATCCTCTCGCTTATCCACTGGGATTTCGCACACTCCAAACTAGATTGCTGCTAGCTTGTCTTGTTGACAGTAGCTATATCAGACTAGAAAATCAACTAAAAAATGTAAAACAGAATTATAAATATTTTAATATTAATACCGTATATATTGTGTGTAAGATGTTTAAGGGTAGAGTTTTTATTATTATTATTATTATTATTATTATTATTATTATTATTATTATTATTATTATTATATAAAAAATACTACTGATTGAAAAGGTGAGTGTTCAAATCTCATTTGTATCTAACTACCTACTACTGTTTTTTTTTCTTTTTTCTATTTTGTTGTACTAATAACCAGAAGGCTTTCCTATTTCATTTTCTAGATATGTGAGTTTTCATGCATTTATTCTATGCTAATGCTGCATATTTATTCATGCTATATTTTGAATATGGCCTTGTATATTCATTTGATCTTGGACTTCATGTGCGTTTGTGTACTGTTATCTCAAGGATTAAGGGCGTTCTAGAAAGTAGTAGCTGTAGATTCTGGAAAACTGTCCCCCAGACTCGTTTTTGATGAAAAAAAGTTATACTTCTCCAGGGTCTCTTTAAAAAAAAAAAATGTTTTCAGCAGCTTTGTGTGTTGTTTCACAGTGTCTTTCAGGATTTCTTAATTCCTTTTTCGCTTGTGCTTAAAGTAAAATTTTAAATGGTTTAAAAAAGGATTTAGGATGATTGCTGAATATCTTAAAATTTCACTCGTGGGCAGCTGATTCCAATTATGTAAATTGGCATTTAGATAAAAATTCATTAACATAAAGTACTGTGAGATTGTTTTCCGAAAAACGGAAGATAATTATTATTTTTTAAGACATGCAGCACTATGCAAAAGCCACCTAATTTCTTCACATTTTGCTTCCAAAGTGCCAGACCTTCCTTTAATGTCTTGAGGTATACAGTAGTTCTCCAGGCTTCCTGACAGACTTTTTGGGCTTCCATTTTTGGCAGGATTTTGTCTCATTTGGTCATTTTCAGTCCCGGTACCTGTCCAGTTCCAGAGAAATGTTTTTTGCTTGTTAAGCCACAGAGTGAACTATGAATCATTCAAGCATAAAAAATAATAAATAAATAAAAAAGAAGTCATGAACCAGTGAGAAACAGGTGCAGGTGATGACAGATGATCAGGCCAGTGATTAGTATACTGGAGGTGCTGAATGGTTGGAACAGAGGAGAGGGGAAATGAGCCTGCTGCAAACGTTCTTACTGTACATAAGCCACCAGTTAATAAATTCTACCTTTAGGCACTTTGCAGCCTGTTACAGTAAAACATTTGTTCCCATTTGCTTAATGTGATCAACATAATTTAATTTAATATGAAGAAATAAGGGATGACTCCAGACTTTGGAACAGTGCTGTTTTTTTATCAAGACTGTTTACTTTTACAGGATATTAAATTCCAGCTGACAGTTCGATGCAAATCTTATATAGACAAATATAACTTGTCTGTAATAAAATCAAACACTGTCACTATCTATTGATCTAGAGGATAACTAACTGGCTATATACAGTACAGTCTGATGCCTGATGATTGGAGTATAATAAGTGTAATATTTTAGACAGTGCATTACAGTGATGATATCAGTAAGCAAAATTTATTAACTAAATATACAATATTCAGTAATTATTTACCATTTTATGAAAGACTGATTCAGTGCTTTTAAGGGGCACGTTAATGCAATAAGAGCTCAGATCTGATAACACAGCAGACTTGAAAGTTATTAACCTGTTCATAGTTATTTGAACTGAGAATTATTGCGCTGTAATGAACAAATAAATTAACATTATAATTAATTTGACCCAAACTGACTAATATAAAGTTAATCATAAAGTTAATCATAGTCATAAAGTTGGCATGATAACAGATAATTTGGAAGATTTATTTTATTTATTTATTTAATTATTTTAGCAGAACCATTTAATGAACCATGACCGCTTCGCTGGCTGATGTTGGTTGCCGGCTCAGTGCCTCATTACCCACGCAATGACGCCCTAATTTCTTGCTAAACATGAGGCATGATGGAGGGAAAAGTACAAACAAGCGCACCCATGCACACGCACGCACAAACTGAAAGTTTGTCACTATGTTTATAATTAAGAATATTACGTAGTCGGGATCTTTGCATGAAAGTCAATTATTTGGCAGCATATTTGAATGCTTTTTACAATAGTTGTGCCGCCTAATGATGCTCCGTGCTCGAATTTGTGCAGACATTGCAGATATTTTTTTTATGGACTGTTATTGAGAATCATCTTTCAAGCTTGTTATCTAAAGGTCTGATTGTGTGCTTTGGGACTCATTAGTTCACTTGATGGCAGGTGTGAAGTTGTGATACTGCGTGATGTACTATATGGACTCAGTAGTATCAATACTGGGATGAATTGTGTGACATATTGCAGCTGTTGTGATGTATGTTTATGGATGTGTATGTTTTATATCAATAAGAGTTTCAAAAAGCTGATCTAGATGTTTTGTAGAGTGTCAAAACTTTATCAATCATGGGAGTCGGTGAGCTTATGGATGTGGAAGAGGGAAGATAGCAATTTGAAAAATGTCTGTGGCTTGCTTCACATGTCTGCGGGTAAGCACATCATCTTCCCTGGTTGGTAGCTGTCGTTTGATCAGGGAGAACTGGAGAGTAGCTGGGAAATAGCAAGTGACCAAATTGTGGGAAAAATAAGGTTCATCAGCACTATCATTTTGTCTGTTTGTTGGTAAACCTATACATCATGAGTCAAAGATTAAGGTATCATCTGTCATATTTTCCATTGCTCATGTCATCCTCTCTGTCCTTCCCTCCACCTCCTTCTGTCTACTCCATCTCTTTTCCCTTTTTCTGCTATAAAGAATAAAACACTGTCGTTTGGCACTATGTGTGAGTTCCACTTCCCATTCTCATCATTTGAATATGGAAATATTCAGAGCGCGCCAGGAAATGCAAGGCTCACTTGGATGGTTGCGCGGGGAGCGTGACCTGAGCTGCTCATTGGAGCCTCATTCTCCCCCGTCTTTATTCCAGTGCCTGAAACAGCAAGGCTGCACCTCTACTCGCTCTGTGTTGACTGCTTTCTAAGAACAGACAGGCCCGGTGCTGAACAAGTTCCCCTCCGTAATCTCAGCCTCCGTCACTCTCTGCTGCTCACATGCAAATCACATGCAAAGCTTTCGTCTGCTTTCTTCTGCTCTCAGCCACATCAGAAGAAAGGGAATGTATTTTTAAATGAGTGACCTTATTTTATGCATGGTGCTTCTAAACTGGCGGGGAATTTGGACTAAGTTATCAAATTGCTGTAGCTAGTTAATCTAAGGCTGCTTTCCCTGAGCATAATTTAGGAGGTTATTTTGTTCTAGTGGCCTCAGTGGCAATGAAACAGCTCAGGAAGTGTGTTTTCTATCAACTGTTATCCTTTTAGGACCTCGCTAAGACACATCCAAGACCAATTTTATTTATTTATTATAATAAAAGACAATGATGAAGTGAGGGACCTTTTTTTTTTTTTTACTTTTTAATAATCATCTTAAATTTAATTTAGACACATTTTATGGCTGTGTGACTAACAGATTGGGACAGTATAACAACGTTTTATTACATTTTCCTCAATTTATTTGCCACAATTAAGGGCAGATAAGATTCAGGCAATTGAATTAAGGACTTTGCTAAGGGCCTTTTCGTGTATGTCTAGTGATCCTGGGATTTGAACAACCATTAACCAATGAACCACCACTGACAAGTGGTTAATATTTTAGTAATTTTAATGTGAACATATTATATAACAACCTAGCATTAATTAATTACTAAAAAAAAGAAAGATAAAAAAAAATCAGTCAACATGACTTAATTAAGTCTAATTTAATTAATAATAAATAATTTATACTAAAGCACTGTTGAAATATCAGAGTTTATTGGCAAGAATTTTCAGTAAGTGTCAGAGCTTTTTAATACTTTAGTAAAGCAACAACTTTAGGTTTTCCACCACTGGAAAATCCAGTCAGAGTTTGGTTTAAGTCATCAACACCAGACAGTATGCTGTATTAATGCATGTGAGCTTGACTTTTTTTTTTTTTTTTGTAATGAATGCTACTTTGTTATACAATATGTTAACATTAATGTATGTTCTCCGCATGCTTGGTGGGTTTGCTTCACATACTCCGGTTTCCTCTCAGCGTCCAATGAGAACATGCAGCCTCATAATAGTAGACTATGTGGTGGCAATGGTGCAGTCAAAGTGTTCTATTATTTACATAATTTCTAATTATCAGTGATATTTAATTGTATTTGGTCATGGATACAATAGGTTCAATCATTTTTATGTCTTTACATTTGTATGTTTTATGGCCTAAAATTCCCACAAGTATACCGCTGGTAAATGTAAAACACATCATATGAAGTGTATTTAGTTTTGACCTGGTCAAAAGGAAAGAAAGGTTATGACTGTGTGTGTGTGTGTGTGTGTGTGTGTGTGTGTGTGTGTGTGTGTGTGTGTGTGTGTGTGTGTGTGTGTGCTGTGTGCAGAGTAGCTCGGTATTTACCCAAAGCTGGGTTTTAATATGTAAGGTAATTCTACCGTAGTGTACTGACCTGCTTTTTCTCTGCTTTGCCTGATGTTTGCTTTCCTATTATTAGAGGCACTTTATCTTGATGTCATATTGATTGCATGGCCTAGCCTGTGTAACCAGAAGACAGTTCCACAAGCCCTTGAAGGACAATTTCTCATGTGCAAGATTTCACCACTTCCCTTGCTTGTATCCTGGTCTACAAACACAGCTTGGAAACTGTGTCAGAATGCCTTTAAACATTGTGGTGCTGTGCATGTGTGTCGGCAGAGTCTATGTAGAATTTATGAGATGAAGGAGAGCATTAATAATCTGAATAAGAATCAGGGAAGCAGGAAGAGAGTGCTGTTATTTTCACTCCCTCCTCTGGTTTTCATCACGCTGCCAAACTCTAGCTCTTTTACGTTCATGGGACTGAGTAAAGACTGTGTTGTCATAAAGACACACACACACACACACACACACACAGTCAGGAGTGGTGCCTATTTGAATGCAATCCTTTTGTCATTACCATGGAGACACGTCTGCGATTTCTAATCCTGCCCAAATATTCCCAAATGTGACCAATCTGGTAATATTTAGGGCTACTTTATATCATCTAATCACATACTTACAAAACAAAAACTGGTTGGTATTAAGTTTTATCTTTAGGAATTTATGTTTTTTAGTTGTTATTATTATATATTTTTATTCCTATTATATTAATATATACTTTTGAAACCAGCCAAACTGGTTTCACTTGATTACTTGATGTGACTGTTAAGTACGCTCACTTATCTTAATCTTGATCGTCGCTTTATTCACTTACAGGGAATCACCAGGGACCTCCTGATACCATATTATCACGATACATAGGTGCCAATTCAATTTGTATTGCGGTTCTGTAAGTATCACACAAATTTTTTTTTTTTTTGGTTACAATTTTAAACAAAATTTGCAAATAATTCAGTCCTACCACACAGTCTGCTGCGTGTGTGACTAGTTTAGAGTGCGCCCCCTATAGAGTTACACAGGAATGACAACATTTTTTCACTTAAACACAAACATATATGGAATTAAAAAATATATATATATATTTGTTTTTTGGAGTCAGTGGGGCGATACATGAATTCCCACACGATACATAACTGAATCCAATTTTCCCCTCATCTTTACTTCTAACTGTGATTGCCAAAGAGAGAGAGAGAGAGAGAGAGATGTGTTTCTTCATGTTTGCCATTCCTGGCCTAGCTGTATTTTTAGCCACATTGTACACACAGGCAGCTGTAGGTCAGCTAGCTGTGTGTCTGTGGCGACCTTTTAAACAAAAGCTCCCGCTGCCCCATCACAGCCGTGTCACGGCCACCAGGAGAAAGAAGAGAGGCCTGGCTTGGATGCTCTATCCTCTGCGCAAATGTCAGTTCGAGTTTGCAAAAGAATAGTTTGCTAGCATCAAGAGATATCTCCGAGAACAACTCACACATGTGTTATTACACCCGGGTGAAGCTTTACTGCCTCACAGATACAGTACTGTATGTCTGCCAGAGCAAACTCATTTTGCAAATGATGTTGACTTACTCTTCCACAACTGGGCTGCCTCTAGAAATTAAACCAGCCTGTTTGTTTGTTTTAATCAAAAACATATTGAAACAAAACAAAATATCATCTGTCTCTGGCAATTAATATTCGAATTTCATTTACAGCTAATCAGAATATCCGGGGGTTACCAGAGGGGTATACTCGAAGCTATTGCTAATTGTTAGATTATTAAATTTATAATGTTTAAACAGTTTCTTCCTGCTGGCTATATTTTAATTGATTATTTGAAAAAAAATCTTTTTAAAGTTTATTCCCTTTTATGATTCCCAAGTTTCTTTATGACATCTTTTTTTTTTTTTTTAACAATTGGTACTGTATGCTCTAAGGCAGAAGAGAAGCCGTGCTGCAGCGGGTCTTGTGCATGGATGCCGGCGAGAGTAATGGAGAAGCTTAATTTGTGGCCTGCTGAGGAGGCGCACTGTGCAATCTGAAGAACAAAGCCGCAAGGCACACATACAACCACACACATTCTCTCTCTCTCTCTCTCTCTCTCACACACACACACACACACACACACACAGACACACACACACAGACGCAGCAACAAGCCCCTGTAATAGAGCCAAAATGGAACCCTGACAACCTAATCAGGGAGACGAGAGGAAAAACCAGAGCAAAAGTAATAAATAATAAGAGAAAAGTGTGCGTTTGTGTATTAACGTTGCATTTTGGACTTTTGTGCTAATGATGTATTACTATCAGGGGCCAGCAATAAAGTAGCAAGAGTGGCACGAAGATTAAAAAAACATCCAATCAGAAAAGGAATTGAGGGGAGGAGAGAAGTAGTGAGAACATAACATGAAAGATGAGGGAATGAGAGCAGGAGAAGGATGTGCGGAGTGAGCGATGGACTAATTTGCAATCTCTTTGAGTCGTTTTGTTTCAGGACGGACCATCATCAACTGCCAGTCATACTTTGTTGTCTTTCAGGAGTGTGGCAGCTTAACTTTCACAGGAGTATAGAAAATATTTATTTAGTGAATTGAATGGCAGGTTGTATAAATTAATTTCTCAAGGTGAATTGGAGTCGGACTTTAAGGCCAAGGAGTCAAGCGATGCTTAGATCGTCTCCATGCTCATTCCCAGATGGTACTGTATGTGAAAGCTGTGTGTGAAAGTGATTGGGATTAAGAATGGAACTTGTGAATGTCCACCTTCTAAAGAAATGTCCATCCTAAAGACTTGTACTTAATCTATTTAGCAACATTGAACCAAAGAGAAAATGATACACGTATGAAGATCCCAGAAGGAAACTGAATGCGCCCGGTGTCATGCCCGGTGCCCAGATCATACTGAGACTGTGCTCCTCACCTCCTCTTATCTTAGTGCCTACAAAAGACCGTGATGACCTTGATCAAGCAGAGTACGACCTCTGACCATCTGAGAAGCAATGTTGTATGACTTTTAGCTCAGCCAGCTTACTTTCCAGGGTTGCGATGGTTATCGGAGTCTAGGATGCTGCTTCAGTGCTTCAGTTTCAATCTGAAACAGCATTGCTCTTTATCACTTTTAGTCAACTTGAAGTATTAGCGCGATACATAATACTTGATCAACATTAAAATACAGTAGATAATGGATTATTAAAACCATTGGATAATGAATATAATAATCAGTAGATTTCAATGCACTGGGAAAATTTTGTCCAGACTGTAACAAAAATAAGGGGTTTCAGCTTCCTCATTTATATTTATTTTGTAGCACAAATTTTGAAAATAATTTAAAGAATTTTAGTGTTACGACTTCCCCTTGACTGCTCCACTGTTTATTCCCATAAGCCATATATAGAAGAATGACTACCAGCTTGTTTATTAAATGGATTGTAAAGTCTGGGCTGATATTAGGAAAAAAGTGTCACCGTGTGTAAACACTGTGCAGCTTGATGATGTTCCGTTTTTCTTTTTTCTTTTTTTTTTTTTTTTGCTCTACAGTACAGTAAGTCGTAAGAAATGTAATAGCACAACACTGGCACAGAAGTGTCATATAAACCTTTAGCGACCTGCATGACGGGATTCAATCAGTTGCTGCAAAATTTTCTCCTCCAAGATTAACTTTTGTAATATTTGCAGATGCAGCATTATATTATTTTCTCTCCCTCTGGGCACCATTATAAGTATCAAACAGGATTGTACTGTAAATGTCTGGTGTATGCCAGAGGTAAGATCTTCACTGGTAAAGTTAAAGTGGGAAAAATACTTGGAGTGTGCGATCTGAGATGATGTCTGGGAAACAATTTGTGCTTCTTTTTTTTCTTTCTTTTAGTAGTCATCATAAGTTAATCCAGTTAATACCATACAGTGCGTGTATTGTGCTCCTGAAAGGCAACACAGAATAAATAACGAATGCTCAATGTGCTGTTCTAGATGTGAACTGGAAATTGGAACTTTTTCTACTATGCATGCTTTGGTCTCGAGGCGGAAAACAACTACAAGAACATCTTCTGGAGGTCACCAGTGTTGATATACTCTGGTTACTAAAACCTACCTTATTAGGATATGAATCTGTGTTACTAGATCAAAAAGAGACAAAGCGTAGATTTATTGATGTAACACTCCTTGCTGCCAAAAAAGCAAATCACTAAACTATGACTTTCTATGAAGACAAAAGAAATTATATATATACAGTATATGTGTATATATATATATATATATATATATATATATATATATATATATATATATATACTCTCTCTCTCTCTCTCTCTCTCTCTCTCTCTTATATATATATATATATATATATATATATATATATATATATATATATTATTTTGTATTTTTTATATGGGTGGAGTGCGTGGCAAATGGAGAATTTTCATCCTGCATCTACTTCCCGACATGTAATATCAACACAATTTATCTGAAATAGAAAACACTTACAATGTGCGTAAGGTCACAGACCGTATATGCAGTAATCTTTTCCTGAAGCATATTAAGAAGCAGTTACTAATCCTGTTACTCCCCCCCCCCCTCCCCCTCAGCGCACATGGGCAGAGGTTCAAAGGGCAGGAAGGTCGAGGGAGTTATAAAATAGAAGTAGTGGATTTACTGAGCCTTGAGTCTTGCTCCAATTTACAGCAGATTGGGTTGTTTTTAACCTTCATCCTTACAAGGAGTCAGTCAGGGCCAAGGACAGAGAGGTAAAGACAAGAGGGCACAATTAAGGAGATTGATTGACACAGAGCAAGAGATCGATGCAGGACAAGTTGAGCGATAATTAGAATGAGCTAGGATGTGAAATAGATCTATGTGGAATTGACAAGAAAGAAAGCATGATTTTAATGGCATTATCATCTGCACATTATATAAGTAGTGAATAAAGTAGGATTGTGCATATACAAATTAAACCATTTGAACAAAATCTCTCCCAAGATTTATGTACAGTATATACTGTATACTGTATATATACTATATATAGTGTGTGTACTATATAGAGGTCAGTCAACATTTCTGATCATCTTAAAATGTCTCCTTGTCCCTTATTTATAAAGCTGACTGCACAGGAAGAGGCACAAGGCAGTCACTTTCACAGTCTGCATAGAGATATGACTGACAGGAGCGCATGGGATCATACACAGACTGATATTAGAGTCATATTTCATTGAAAATTCAGCAAGACACGATCAGGATTGAAGATTACTGCTTGTGGGCAGAGATAAGCCATCTACATCTAGGCATTTGGCAGACGCCCTTATCCAGAGCGACTTACATTTTTATCTCATTATCCATCTGAGCAGTTGGGGTTAAGGGCCTTGCTCAAGGGCCCAACAGGGACAACTTGGTGGTGGTGGGACTTGAACCTTGGACCTTCCGAACCGTAGTCCAATGCCTTAACCACTGAGCTACCCCTGAGCCATCATGACATTAAAATGTCTCTGGAAATTTACTGGAGGGATTTAATTGACTGGAGAGTCCTTCTTTTGGTGTTTTGATGATGGAAGTGGAGAGCACTTTTTGACAATTAATCTCCAAAAATCTTCCATAATGTAAGTGTTGAATGCAAGTTGGGATCTTGTGACTCTAAAGGACATAGATTTATGTCCTTACATGTATGCATGCTGTATGTATATTATTTGCATTGTCAAATATACAATTAACATTGGATGGTGGTGGGTTTCCCTCCATGCCACACAACACAGACTTCACGATGGTAATTTATAATATTTTAAATCGAATTCCATCCAATATGCTCACATCAGGAAATAATCATTTAAGCTTCCAACAGGTGCTTCTCTCCATTTCTCTAGCTTCAATCTGATTCGCTTCTACACTCGTGTAAAATAAAAATAAAAAATCAGGGAACAGTGTTATACATGAACAAACTAATTTTTTTGGTGAACAATGAACTAAGCGGATCTTATCGCAACTGAAGTAAGAGACATTATACATTCTGGTTTCTACAGTAATATTGCAAATATAGACATCTCGTCCTTTAATAGCAGCTCCTTGTTGCCTGTGAATCATATACAATGTCCCAGAAACTGGTGTTCTGAGAGAGAGAAAGTAAGCGAGAGTGCACACACATACTGATTCATCTTGTGCTAAGTGAACCTAGCACTGTTCTTAGTGCTGTTTTTGTTCTTTACATTTAACCTCTTTGTCTCCATCAATCCAGTTGAGTCTAGTGCAGCACCGTGGTTGAGGCTAAAAAAAAAAGCAAAGATACTAAAGGGTTGCTCCATTTTTCTATCGCCTACTGTATGTTGAGTTTGATGGTTGTAAAATATATTGTAAGGGAAATTTAACAGTCTCATTTGTTCATTAGCCTTAAGGGCATTTGTGGCTTAATGGTACTGTAAGTTTTCCGCCTGTCATGTCGAAGGCTCAGGTTCAATTTCCACCCAAACCCCAGCCACCAGTCCCGAGCCTGCATAAAATACCCAGTGTAAAACCTGTGCCAAGTTGTTGTGCAGATCAGGCAGTCTGCTATGGCAACCCCTTCAATGGGAGCAGCTGAAAGATTTGTTCATTAGTATTTGACAGCTAATTTTATTTTAATTAGTTGACGAGCTCAATATTATGTATTAAGGCATTGCATGATGTGGTCAAACTTTTCTGATTGCTTGGTTGAAGTTTTAACAGAATATTAAAAATAAAACATTTCCATAAGTTTATCAATAAAATAGCGCATGTTATCTTCATATTGTTATATATTTTTTGTTTTTAATTTATGCTAATGGCGGCACGTTGGTGTAGTGGTTAGCACTGTCGCCTTGCACCGCCCGGTTCCAGGTTCTATTCCCAGCCAGGTTCGATTCTCGTCCCTGTGTTCATGGAGTTTGCATGTTCTCCCCGTGCTTGGTGGGTTTCCTCCGGGTACTCCGGTTTCCTCCCACAGTCTAAAGACATGTAGGTTAGGTTAATTGGCATTCACAAATTGGCCGTAGTGTGTGAATGAGTGTGTGATGATGTCTGTGTGCCCTGCGATGGATTGGCACCCTGTCCAGGGTGTACCCCGCCTTATGCCCTAAGTCTCCTGGGATAGGCTCCAGGCCCCCCTTGACCCTGAATACAGGATTAAGCGGTATAGATGATGAGTGAGTGAGTGAGTTTGTTCTAACTTCTATATGATGTAATTGGAAGCATTGACAAATTTTCTTCTTTCTCTCCCTTTTTTACTTGACTTTTACAGGGCAATTACCAACCAAAAGTCTTCTGTTGCATAATAAATAAATAACCAAAAAATCTTTCATCCTCTTGGCACTGTGCCTGAAAAAAATAGAAATGCTTCATCGTAGTATAAAGATGATCCGTCAGAAGTACTTTGTAATGCTTTGCAGCTTACAGTGACACTTTCCTCAACAGGAAAAGCGCCTATACTAGTGGTCATATATTTGTTTTACCCCAAAGAGCTAAGATAATCACGTGTATGATTAGGGTGAATTAGTGGTATTACTTAAGGCAGCTGAAAATTCAGCCTGATCGTGTAGGGTGAACTTTGGCATTTTGTCAGCTGTTCAGCACCTACAGTTTCCATTAGCAGTTCACAGCCTAGCATATTTGCTGAACGGGGTTAGTTTCCTTATAATTAACATGGTCTTTTTCCCTAGTGACTTAGCCAGAGGAAAGTGTGCATTAGTTCAGACTTGAAATGATAAAAAGGAAAGCAACTGAGAGAGGGCCAATCAAGTGTGTGTGTGTGCGGGGAGGGGGGGGGGGTATGGGGTGAAATGATGGAAAATGGAAGAAAGTGGTGCAGTGGCAGAGATAGAGTTGGAAAGTAAATGAGCTAATGATCAAATAATGGAGGATGCGTGAGAGACTGAGGGAAATGGTGCAATTCGGGTATATAGAGCAGGAAGTGGTAAGAAGCATGGCAGTAAAATAAAGAGTTACAATTAATATACTGGAGAATTGAAGGGAGTGGCTGCGGTTGAGAAATAGAGCGATGGAGAGAAAGGCTGTCAGGCAGATATGTTTCTCTGAGTGTCATTAATGAGAGTGGTAGCTGGTCCCCAGTGGGATGCATCTAAAGATTAGGGAAAGCACAGGCTTCTTCCATCCCTTATTGATCTCTCCCCTGATAAATGCAAATGGAAGGCATGCATGTGCTCCTTTCATTCATCTACCCTGCATATTTTCATATACGTATATTTTCAGGCATGCTTTTTAAAATGCTAGCTGTACTTCAGAGATGGGGCAGAACTGTACATTTAAACCAATGCCAAATTTGGAGCCATGTGATACCTGATATATGATGAGTATTCAGCACATGCCTCTGTTCCAGCCTGGGATATGCACATCAGCTGTTCCCACTCTGACTTGAAACACACGCCCGTAGTTTTGTCACTCGTGTGATAATTTATACTAAGGTTCTGTTGATCGGTCCCAGCGTGGCCCTGTCACCATGGCACTTGACTGTCTCAATTCTGGATACAATTCTTTCGCCCTGGGCAGGTGGTGAAATCCTCAGGGAAATATACGTCACTGATAAAATGCTAAATGCTTGCCCTTAATCATGGAAAAGAATCACTGTCTCTAGACAAAGGCCCACATCAATTCTCTGTGCATTCGGCTCATATTTGCTGTTTTAAGTGGTGCAGTATTGACCGTGCACTGTGATTAATAGCTCTTTATTAATTAAAATGAAATCTTAAAAATGGCTCGGTTTGTTAATGTCCAGAGACTGATAATATATGAGTTTAGTTTTTAATTTCTTATACTCTAGTTATATTAGAACACTGTTAAATTCATTAATCTTGATGATTGGAAGGTGTGGATTAATTTTCTGTAAAATAATGACAGTAGTCCATCTATAATTTCAATTGAAAGTCACTGTTAATGTGACGTATAGTGTTTTTGCAGTGAGAATTTAGTCACAGAAACTTAACTTGCATACTCTAATCGCTGCCACGTGATAAATGAATGAAAACGGCATGATATTTTTCATGTGCTGGGTTTCTGTATAATTTTTTTTTAAACATTTCTCATTTCTCATTATTTATTTTATTGGAAGGGGTTGTCGGGGGCAGTGCTTCACAACAGCCCATTTCTGCTATGAGAAAATTTTCATGACTTCGTGCTGCATTATCTTGTTATGTATAGCTGGTATATTGTATACCAAGCCATGTAGTGGTCATGAAGAAAGAAAAAAAAAATTTGCAGCCACATTTTAGCACTCTAAATTTCTACAAGACAGCTTACATCTCCAATTATTTGGTATTTTTTCATGTCATTATGTACTGTATCAAGATTCAGTATTTAAGCTTTATTTCAGTTTTAGGGTACAAAAAGGAAACATGTATGATTTATTTATTTTGTTCCCTCATTTTGCATCCACATTCCTGTACTTCATTCACTATTTTTTTACAAAATTTTGCTAAATTGTGCACATGATTAATGAAATGATGATGAATAACCCAAAAAATAAATATGATGTGACCACTCCACTGTAAGTAATAACAGACCTAACTTGTTCCATGGAAATTCCCCAATAATAAATTTAGGTAAAAAATTATTTTTAAAAAAGTATCTTTTTTTGTTTTTTAAGAAATAATACTAAAAACAAGGTAATCACTCAGAAATGTTATGGTGTAGACAGAGGTGTGCTGTTATAGAAAAATAGTAACCGTCAGGATAGGCCAGAAAAAATGCACAGAGTTAAAAGAAAATATAGTGGAACCTTGGGTTATGAGCATAATTTGTTCTCGAAGTGGACTCATATTCCAAAACACTCATAAAGCAAATTGAATTTTCCCATAAGAAATAATGAAAACTCAAAATATTTGTTCCACAGCCCCCCAAAAAATAAATACATAAAAAAATACAATATATAAAGTAAATAAAACAACCTGCAGTTTACCTTTAAAAAAAGTACAAATAAATCCCGCCAGATAGGTTTTTTCATTTGTGCGCGCAGGCGCCGTGTATTTGTGTGTGGAATTAGCCCACAGTAAAACTCCTCCGTCTTTCCCCCACCTTGTTTTTTAAGTTTCACAACAAACACACACACAAAGGAAACACTGTTTTAATGGGGGGGGGGGGGGATCACTCTAATGAGCGCGTACTAACACCATATGTTGGTGTCAAATTATAACATAACATAAAGTACACGAGTAAAGTGTGTGTGTGGGGCACAGTGTCAAATTACACGTGCACACACAGAAGAGAGAGGGAGATGTTGATCATACCAGTAAGAGACAAGCACTAAGAGCCAGCAGGGGAGATGATTACCCACAATTCCGCAGTGCAAGAAAGAGAAAAATCATTGGCTCAGTTGTGATCACGTGACGCTCGGTGTCAAAACAAGAGCGCATATGTGATACATGATACTCGGCACTCGTAAACCAAGACTTGCTCGTTTTTCAAGTCAAAAATTATTTAAAGATTTGGCTCGTCTTGCGGAACACTCGTAAACCGTGTTACTCGCAATCCAAGGATCCACTGTATTAATATAACATACACTGCCTGGTATGCCTGGTACTAAGGAGATTTGAAACAACTGAATCTGGGTTAAGAGCCCTTCAACAAATCATCAATACCTGTGCACAACCATCAGGTTTGTGGAGGAAAAGTGGTCAGAAAAAAATCATGAATGGAGTTCACTTAAAGATTAGTTAAAGTAAGGCATTTCCATATACAATACAACATCATGAGAACTCAGGACTGGGACTAAACAGTTGTGTGGCCATAACAAAACCACATGTTAGTAACGCTAATCAGGGAAAAAGGCTTCTGTTTGCAGTGAACATAAAGATTGGCCTGTAGAGCAACAGAAAGATCTCATGTTGTTTGATGTGATTAGGTTGAGGCTCTCAGGGAATCAGGGTAGTAAGTAGAAGTGATGCACCCATCATACATAGTGGCCACTGTACAAGCCTCTGGAGGCAGTGTGATGATCTGGGGTTGCTTGAGTTGGTCAGGTCTACGTTCAGCAACGTTATGTGACAATAAAATTAAGTCAGCTGATGAAATGATTGTATACTGAATGTCCAGGTTATCACATCAGTGGAGTTTTTCTTTCCTGATGGCACAGGCATATTTAAGGAATAAAATTTTGAAGGAGTGGTTCTGGCAGCATGAGGAATAATTTTCAAATGTGATCTGGCCACTATATTGTGTGCTGTAATCAAAGCTTAAGATTGAATTTTTAAGGGAATTTTTTTCTCTCTTTTTTGCCAGGCATTATATATAAATTATGGGCATAATTTCTACTGAAGTAAAATATTTAAGTTGAATAAAAAAATAAACAATGGTAAATAATGTAAAAAAAAATGTATATACCGTATATATTTTATTATGTTTATGTTTAACTAATTGTTTATGTTTAACTAATTCTTTGCATTATAAACTTAATGTATTTTAGTAAAATAGACATACTTTATTATTCCTAGTAATTATTCCTTACTCGGTTAATATTCAGGCTTGTCTAAAAAATCAAAAAGCCATTCATTCTATTGTATTAAATGAGAAAAAGAAACAAGACTATTAGTTTATGTGTGGGGAGGTCACAAGGCAAGGTCTTTTTTTGTATGTTTCATTGTAAGACCACCTGCTTGGCTACATTTACATAAATCTCAACTCGTATTTGTCTTGGTATTCACTTTCTAAATATTCTGCTGATCAAACTCCACTTAAGCATGCCAGATTAATTTGAGCCAAATCCCCCCTGACTCTATTTATTTTATGCCTTTATTTCTTCATGCCTTCTTGGTGACTGATGAGGCTGAAGGCTTGTTTTTATACTGTGGACTGTGATGGTTAATAGCCCTCATGTTTAACGACGTTGAACACATATTATAGGTATGGCTCTCTAGAGTTTCAGTCTATTTCATTCCTAACTGCTTGATGGCTTCACCGTCCCAGCTGGCCTGAATGCGAATATGCCTTAGTGGTTCCCGCAAGATATGACGGTGTCAAATATGAATGAGGTGGCTATAAACGCAAGAAACCTTGACAAAAGCAATACACCGATATTATAAACCTTCATCAGGCAGTCAAACTTCTATTCTGCCTCATTGATATGGTGCAGTGTGGAAATATTTGAGCATTATTTTGTATTTCTCCTGATATAAATTGTGCCATCGGGTGAAATAGGATCATTCCAACTGCAGATATTGCACCATATGTCTATTAGTGTCCTTTACACTTAAGGCTTAAAATAGAAACAGAGGTGTGGGAGAATGGTGAAGGAGAGCGGGGGAGAGTTGGACAATGTCTGTGTTCTGTTTTGTCTTTCTCCAGGACCAGTTGCTAAGTAAACTTCAGTATTAAGGACTAAGTAATGGCAGCCAGGAGAAAGACGTCATTATTTATTTCCGCTTCACTCAGCAAGACAGGCCATTGAGTTTAGACCAAAGCTTAATGTCATTAGGAACACATAATACGGACTTTGTTCCTTTGTTTATTGGAAAGAAGTTACAGGTTATCCTTGTGCATCATGATAATCGACACATGAAACTTCAGACCAGGAAAGTTTTACGCAGAGTTAATGACCGAGACATTCACATACGGTAAAGAGGTGCTTATATAGAGGTGTAGAACAAAATAAGGTACAACCTTCTATGATGCTCATGTTCATTAATTGTCCTTATAATTTAGTGCGAAAAAATTATTACTTATTACTAATATTACTTCACAAAGCTTTAATAATGCACTGTAAATAATTCCATGATAATGATATACAAGATCCTATTATATTACATTGTAGCACCTGTGTTACTATTCATTATAATTCTTAATGATTTGTAAATAATCACAAATCAACTGTAATAATTAATAAACATTTAAACATTAAATAATTATATGTACAGTAGGCAGCATAGTGACATAGTTATTAGCGCTGTGGCCTTGCACGTCCAGGTTCAATGTTTCCATTCTCGTCTGTGTGTGTGGAGTTTGCATTCTCCGTGCTTGGTGGGTTTCTTCCTACAGTTCAAAAACATGCAGATGACGCTAACTGGTGTTTCCAAATTGTCCCTGATGTTTAAGTAAGTGTTTGAGTGAGTGTGTGGTTGTGTGTCCTGCGATGGATTGTCACCCTATCTTGGGTGCACCCTGACCTTGTGGCCCAAGTTCCCTGAGATAAGCTCCATGCTTCCCACGACCCTACATACAGTAAGATAAGCGGTATTGATGGCTAGTGAGTGAATTATATGTGATATAATAATAATAAGACACACTCACAATGATTTAATATAATTTATAAATGTGCTTCATAGAAAGATACCAACAACAGCAGATTTGCATGCGCCTAATTTCTATTTTATTGCAAATTTTAAAAAAAAATAATAATAATAAAAACTAAAAGAAAAGACTTGTATTGGAATAAGAACTGAGAGTTAAACAATGGGTCTAATAAACTAAGTAAAATAATTTAATGTTCATGTTAACCACTTCAAAATGAACATTTACATCTCTTTCATGAAATTATAGTATATAGCATAATTTAATGACCTTCATAATGAAAAATTTTAATATAAATCTGTCAGTTAATATAATATGATTAGATGTGCTTATTGAGTAGATTTCCCCTGATTTCTCCTGTTTTAAATAAGCTCAATATATACACTCACCAGCCACTTCTTTAGGAACACCTGTTCACTTGAAGTATAAGTATAAGTAGTTTACTGTATACGTGCATTTAATAATCAGCCAATAATGTGGCAAGTGTGCAGTGCATTATTAAATCAGCCTTACAGGTTAAGAGATGTAGTTATTGTTGATATTAAAGATCTTAGTGATGTTGACCGTGGCATGGTTGTTTGTAGCAGATTGGCTGGTTTGATTATTTCTGTATATGCCGATCTCCTAAGATCTTTATGCCTAGTACATGTGATGGTGCAGAAAAAAATTGTTACATGTACAAATTATTTAAATCTGACACTGCCTGCACTTTACAGTATTTTTGCACTAATGTCATATTGCTGATACAGTGGTGTAAAAAAGTCTTTGCCCCCTTTACTAATTTCTTATTTCTTTGCATGTTTGTCCCACTTTTATGTTTCAGATCATCAAAAATTTTACATATTAGTCAAACATAAGACAAGTAAACACATCTGGCAGTTTTTAAGTGAAGGTATTTATAAACAAAATTCAAAACTACATAACCATGTGTGGAAAAAGTGTCCCCTAAACCTAATAACTGGTTGGGCCACCGTTAGCAGCAACAACTGCAATCAAGCGTTTTTGATAACTTGCAATGAGTGTGTTACAGAAAGTTACAGGACTTTGGAAGGTTTACATACTGTATATTTTGGGTGTATATGTTTATATATTAACAAAATGCACTGTTTACATTTACTCAGATGTACGTTCATTCAGATGCATACAAGCTATACTCACTCGGTTTATTACAAGTACTCTGCTGTACATACAAAAATCATACAAAATCTCTTTCTTTATTCCACTGACTGCTGATATTTTCATACAGAAATTTCTATATTGCATTGACAATGTAAACCCTTGATGAGAGAGAAGAGAAACGTTTTTTTCGATTCCTTTGTATATATGGTGTACACATACAGTATGGTGGTATTGACAAATAAAAACCTTGAACCTTGAACAGAAAGCAACAACAAGAGCAGAAATGCCTTGCTGATACGAGAATTCAGAGGAACACAAGCTGGTTTGAGCTCACAGAAAGTCTATGAAAGATAAAATAACCACTGTTCAAGGCCATTGTGAGCAGAAAAGCATGCCAGAATGCACAATATACTGAACCTTGTGGTGGATGCTGCTAAAAACAGCATGAAACAATATCAGATTCTATACTTCTCAGCCAAGAACAGGAATCATTTGCCAGAGGTTACATTTGGCACAGGATCATTTGCCAGACACCTAATATGTTATTTTGGGAAAGATTTTATTAATCAAAAATATATGTTCCCTATATTGCTATTTAAAAACAAGTATATCATTAAAGCACTTTAAGAGAAAAGCTTTAAGTATAACAGGTAATTATTCAGATATGATTTTACTAGGTCACAGCGGGCTAAATTATTCATGTTTTGTTCCATCAAGGTTTCCTCCGAAGTTATCTAGAGGTCTTTGGCCTGTATGGCCCACCGATCAAACAAGGTCCAAACCCGCATCCATTCCACTTCGTTAATATTTCAACAGCCCTTTCACCTCGTTAATATATGGAGCTCGTTGGAGTGTGATCAGTAGCTCTTCTACGTAAGTGGCAGGTCACAGATGCTCCTCTACTCTTCTGCTCTTCACTTTTATAATCAGTCAATTATATTTCCAGTTGACTTGTCTTGGAAAATCATGAACAACATACAGAGAATGCAGTGTGCAAAAAGGAAGAAAAAAAATCCATCTGAAATTGTCAGAAATGTCAATATTTTAGCATCTTATGCAAAGCACCTAATGGGATTATGTAATAATATTCTGTCAGTGTGAGATCTCTTGCATTAGATATAAATAGCAAGTTTATTTCAGATACATATTTTAGACTTGACCATTATTTATCATATTTATTCAAGCTTTCAGTTAGTTGGATAAACCGAAGAAAACAACATCTTGTCATTTTGTTTTTATAATTTAAAATACTAATAGCACTCTTGGAAAAAAAAATACTGAACATTTCATTATACAGTCTGCAGCTGTAAATAACAGTCTTCCTATATACATATATAGAGTAAAATTCTGTATTTCTTTAAATACTGAAGTGGAAATTTATCACAGTAAACTATAATGACAATAAATATAATTTACACTTAGATACAGTAGCTGGAAAAAATGGGATAAACTACTTAGGCAAGTGTGGGAACTCACAGAAGACCTGAGGCCAACCATTTACTCAAAATTTAGAAGCAAAGCAGCACAGCATGCTAATGCATTTTTTTTTAGCAAAAACCTCAAAATACTGTAGTGACTCACCAGCACAAGACCTAATCTACACTATATGGGCAAAAGTATTTATTTATTGAATTCAGATGTTTTAATCAGGCCCCTTTCCCCATTGAAGGGCAGGCCTTATGCTTCATCATACCAAGACATCTTGAACAATGCTACGCTTCCAACTTTGTGGCATCAGTTTGGGGAAGACCAGTTTCTATTCCAATATGACTGTGCTCCAGTGCACAAAGCAAGGACTATGAACACACGGTTTGATGAGTTCGGTGTGGAGGAACTTGACTGGCCCACACAGTGCCTTGACCTCAACCCCATCAAGCACCTTTGGGATGTACTGGAATGGAGATTGCGAGCCAGGCCTTCTCATCCAACATCATTGCCTGACCTCATACTGTAAATGCTCTACAGAATGAGTGGACAGGAATTCCCACAGAAACACTACAAAATCTTGTGGACAGCCTTCCAAGAAGAGTGGAAGCTGTTATAGGGGACCAACTCCATATTATATACAATGTCAATGCAGGTTTGGCCAAATACGTTTGTCCATATAATGTACAGTATGTAGTGAATGACACATTCTTTCGTTAATGCAAGCATTTTCACATGGAAAATAAAGAAAGCTAAGTAAAATTAAGTAAATAATTAGATTAAAATAAAAACACATTAGAATAAAAACCTTTTAGTTATACTGTATATAGCTAAGTAATTTTAACTTACATCAGACCACTAACTTCACTGTATCCTAAATATACAGGAACATCATGGATAATTTTGCTGTTGTTGGTGAACCATTTCTAAATGGAGTTTTATGATATGTTCCTTTTGCAGCTAAACTTCCCAGAAAGCATTGGATTCTTTGGTAATTTCCTGTGAATACCCTCAATACCACATTCAGTACAGTGCTGTATATTATCATAATTCTTCTTTCTGCAAACGGAAGCATGTGGTATATGATACATTTCTTGATTGGCTCTTGTGGCTCCAGATATGGACATTTCCATAATCCTTACCACTGCATTAGCCCTTTAGTGATTATACAGGGTGTGTTTATCCATTATGTGTGTGAGGTGGGACAAACCAGTGAGTGCTTTCGCGTAGCTAATTGCTCTCTGAGCAGGAGTTGGGCAGGCTATCTGTGCGTTACATAGTCAGTACAGTACTATGAGGAAGTGTTTTGGTTTGTGAGAGGGTTGTGCTTGTATGCTCATATCTTCCCAGAAAGCTCTAAAATATTGATGAACTTTGTTTTACACATTAGGTGAGTAATATTTTTCTGCAAGCTCGGCCACATGAATGTGTTTTTAAGTGAAATATATTGCACCAACTATATTCATTAAATGCTTCATCATTAAATGTCCCATATTTTACTATTACTTTAACAAGTTAGCATAAGGCTCAGCGGTTTCCTAAAGTTTAAAAATGACTTAGAAGTTAATTTTGTATAATAGGTCTCATTTAGTTGATACTAGTTGTGTAGTGTTTAGCACTGTGGCTTCACATCTCCCCATGTGGTCTCTTTGCTTGGAGTTTGCATGTTCTCCCCATGCTTTGTTGGTTTCATCTGGCTACTCTGGTTTCGTCCGACAGGCTATAAAGTGTAGGCTAATTGGCATTCCCAAATTCTCCATGGTTTGTGAATGAGTGTGTGTGCTTGTGTGCCATGCGATGAATTGGCACCGCATCCAATGAGTGAGAGAGAGTGAGTGAGGTTTACAGAAAGTATGGAGATAGAAAAAAACTTGAGTCTGTCTTGCACTTTATGCTTTATTTCAGTCTTTGGAACTATGCATGAGTGTACTCTGATATACTGTATGCTAAGATTTCTCTGAGAAATTGGCTCCCAAATATATTGGCCAGTGTCAACTGACTGGTTCATCTGTCCCACACAAAATATCTGCTGGCCTTCACCTGCACCTTGGTGCCTCTTTTAAGGAGGCGGACAGCAGGGGAAAATAGTGATCGGAGGAAATAAACGACTCAAAGTGGCCTCATTAATGACCTCCAGACCTTCGGAACTCTATCTTACCTTTGGCTGAATGTTTAGCTAGAAGAAGAGATAGGAGTGCACAAAGTAGATGAGACTCACCCAGTGAGGCCACCCTAGACCGTGGTTAGGGTGTAACTCCAGCTCTAGGACTGAAACCCACTACCAGACCTTGCTCTCTTCTCAGGACACACCACTGCATGGCTATGGTTTCTCCTAATTGCTTTTCCTCACTGCTCCCTGTCTCACCGTTTCACCTGGCTGGATTTCCCCATTCATTTTTAATCCCTGGCCCTAATCTAATTTGCCTGGGTGGCTGAAGGGTATAATTAGTTTAGAGAAATCAGAAAAAGCAACTGAGGTACTTCATGTTCAACATTTGCTCTAGCTTTCTAGGACTTAAGTGAGTTAACGTCACTGTTGAGTAGACATGTTAATAAGGGAAAACATGTTGTTTGCTGTCCACTGCTACATTATAAATAAAGTACAGTATTTTTGGCTTACATGCCTCGCTTTGTCGATATATACTGTAGGATATTACTGTACATTATCAACTTAATTTCACAATTTAACAGAAAAAAAGAAGTCTATTACCTGATAACATTTTATGTCCATGGTTCTCACAAGGAAATACTCTAAAACGTGTTTTATAGGCAGACCTCTATAGATGTCACTAGAAATGATGGAAGCTGATGATATGATCTGAATGAGTAGTGAGGCGAAGGGTGCAGTTCTGTAACTGTCACTGTCATCTTTTACAAATTAGGGATCATACAGTATGTGGCAGCAACTGGTAATCAAACCTTCTTCTCCCCTCCATGAGCTCCAGTAGGCCAGCTCAACGTGTGCAGTACTCGTCACTGGTTTGATGACAGGCCTCACTGAAATGGTCTGACAGCTGGACTGGATAGTAGGTAGCCACGTTGTGTTGTATTTGTATCTGTCAAGTTGCAATCCAAAGTTCTTTCATCACTGTTATTGTGATGAATTACATATACTGTGTGCCCTGTTAACAGGACTTGTGCTAGGTTTTCTTGCCTGTGGACTATTCCCTAGGGGTGATGCTGTACACTGTAGCAGCCACAGTCCTGCAGAATGGGAGGACCGAATCTGCCGGTGCAGAACATCTTTGGCTTCTTTGCTTCCACAGTCAGTACTCAAGCGAAGTACAGTGACTGCTGCGTTTGTTCACTTTCAACGTGGACAAGATGGTAAATGATCAAATGTGGTGGGTTAATTTTTTGGATTAGGACTTAATTTTTGGATTTTGGATTAGGACACAGTTTAAATTCATCATACAAATCAACAAATAGAAACAAAATAAAAAATAAAACTTTCCTCAGCACATATTACTCTTTTGCCGGACTACAGTACATACAATAGCAGTTTGTGGAGCTGGTTGTGCGCATCTTTATATCAAACATTATCTCCAATATCAATTGAAAGACCTGTTACCAGTGTGCTTTTCTATAAATATTGAAAATCCCTTTATGAAGTTTTCAAGGCAAAATAGTAGAGCATTTATATTGAGTATACATATAAAGATTATTTATATTTGATGGACTTTGGGTGGAGGTCCTGGGCAAGTCTAGGGTGGGGGCAATGTCTTTCGTGAAGCAAGAGAAGTAGAAACATATACTGCAAAGCAGGGGTAGAAGCGATGGCCTCGGCAGAGCAAGAACACTGAGTGGCGTCCTCAGCTGACTAGGGAGCCAAAGAGATGGAGTAAGGAGGCAGACTGATGTTCAAAATGGAGCCAGGTGGTGTAGTTATTTTAGAGGTACTGTAGAGTAGGGTGACAGTTTGAGCTATAATGGTGTCCTCAATGGGGCAGGGAGAATGGTAGCTGGTTTAAGCCTGGTCAGGAGGCTCCTCTTCAAAATATTTTCATACTGTAGGAGGTGTAATGGCTAAAACGATTAAGACTCTGGGTTACTGACCAAAAGGTCTGACAAGCTGCCACTGTTGAGCCCTTGAGCAACACCCTTAATTCTATCTGCTCCACCATACTGTAGCCTGGCTAACCCTGAAATCTCACCCCTGCTTCATAACGAGGACATGCAGGGATATTTCTCTGTGGTGTAAAGTAAATGTGACAAATAATTGAATTTTTACTCTGGAGATAACCAATCCAGTCTTTCCCTGCTGCTTTTATGTGGTTTAGGTGGTTTCTAGATGGAAAGCATACTGGGCATCCCAAGATCCTGCTGCATCTATGGGTTCATGGTGGATACAGATGCAGGAATAAGGTTATTTGAAGTGAAAATAAAGAAACTAAATTCTTGTGAAAAAAATAATATAAACATATATGAGGGGTATGTCAGCAACAGATGATCTGCAGTAAGTGTCGGATATTTCTTCAGTTAATGGTCCCAGATTATGTCTCAGATAATGCATGTCAAATTTTTCACGCCTCAAACTCCCTTTACAGTGGAACCTCGGATTGCGAGTAACTCAGTTTACGAGTGTTCCGCAAGACGAGCAAAGAGTTTTAATAAATTTTGATTTGAAAAACGAGCATGTCTTTATGAGTGCCAAGTTTTTTGACCGACACACACACCGACACACACACACTCTCTCGCCTTTACACCCCCCCTCCCCGGCTTCACACAGACACATACACTCTGCTCTACACAGAAACTCTGCTCTGTCGCAATACTTTTCAAAAGTAAGGTGCTGGTTCATTTTTTTTTTTTTACTTTACAGCAGTGATTCCGTTTGTCTGCGCTGACGCGAGTGTCATTAGAGAGATTTCTTTTTTTCCCATTAAAACAGTGTTTCCGTTGTGTGAGTGTTTGTTGTGAAACATAAAAAGCGAGGTGTGTAAGACAAGGCGAGGGAAGGGGCTAATTCCACACACACATACACACATACACACACAAATACACGGCGCCTGCGCACACTAACGGATCTGTTGGGATTTATTTTAAAAAAGTTTAAAGGTAAAGTGCAGGTTAATTTGTTTTATTTTTACTTTATATATTGTACTAATTATTTTTCTGTATTTATTTTTTTGGGCTGTGGAACGAATTATTACATTTTTCATTATTTCTTATGGGAATATTTTATTTGCTTTCCGAGTGTTTTGGAACACGAATTATGTATTTCACTTCTCCTCCAAATGTCCTTTTGCAATATTTGTATATACTATATATTGTCTCTTCCTGTGAGGTCACATAAGAAGGAAAATCTAATTGGCTTGATGAAATGCAAGAAATGTTTTTCTCATGCACACTGGATACCCATACAGTACAAATGTCTAAAAAAGAATTGAGCTTTTTTAAATACTAGTGCTAATTAACATAAATATGAAAAAGCAGTCATGCGACATGGGTATCGTGGTCAGATGATGCACAGTTGAGGATTGGAGATGTGGTCCTGCATTGTATTCAGTACAACACTGCTAGTTGCAAAATGCTTCACAAATAGCACAAATATCTTGTCACACACACTTTCGAGCAGATAATGCGTATCCCAACCTGCAAAGCTTTACGTAGCCTTCTTTTTTATTACTCATAGTATATAAATGCACAGTGTTCAATTATTGTTTTCTACTCACTGCATATAAATTCTTTATAGAAGATAAAAAAACATAGAGATTTCTGGCTTGTACAGTACCTCTATAGTGACTCTCTTTCTCCCATTCCTTTTCTGTCTCTCTTTGAATAAGAACAGTTTATCGTAAGTTCCATCACACTTATGGAAATGTCACGAGAGTCAGTGTAAAAGCTCTCTGCGCCATCACCAGTGAAAAGGTAGGTAGGCAGAATGGTAATGTCAGTTAATTAGCTGACAATTTTACTCTTTTTTCCTTTGCACTCTTGCCCTCTCTCTCTCTCAGGACCGTGAAACATTTCTTTGTTCGTTCTCCATGTTTGCTCATTCTTACCCACAGTCACTGGTAATTAGGTCTTCCTGTCTGCGGGCTACTACACTCTTACTGGCTTCTGAGACTCCATTAAATTCCCACTTGCTCCTAATCGCATGTTCAAAAACATCTCTCTCCTCACACCCTCATCTGATCTTCGACTTTAATGATGCCACTCAATTAGGCCTCAAATCACATTATAGGTGGGCAAGGAATAGCCGCTTACCCATCAAGCTGTGATTGAATTTCAGCCATGTCACTTCGTACTAAATTCTCCATCATTGACATTTCATTAGATGCCTGATAAGCAGTCGCATGTAAATGAGAGCCACTTTTCTCTGTAATGTGGCCCCTCGGTCATCTTCTCACGTCGCTCTCCTACATGACCCTCACCTGACCCCATCTTTACCTTTTTCCATTCAGCTGTCCTTCACCATTGGGCCTTACAATCTCAGTTTTCCTCCTTCGTTTTCTTTTGCTCCATGTGCTGCAGTACATTTTCCATCACACCTTTCCATGACTCAGATTCTGTTTACCCTCTTCATCACCCTCTTATTTCAGCCTCTACTGCCAGCAGGACAACTGCCAGGAGAATAGTTTTTTTTTCCTTTTTATCTGTAATACTAATGCAAACACTGGCCATAATGGCAGATTGTGCATTGTGTGTATGATAACTAAGAAAGATTTAGCTTATTTTCATACTCCAGGATCCATATTTAGTTTTGTAGCTACTTAATGGTTTTTCCAGTAAAAGAATGTTTTGAAAAAATATCCCTGACGTACAGAGACAGAAATACCTCAATACTGATATAAGTGAGATTTGAAGCTTGTCACAGGCTATGAAATCACTTTAGACAACAAAACACTCAAATTGTTCATTTCTTTGCTACTGTGTTTTAAATGTTTTTATTGTTTTTGTTCAAAAAGATTACGCTGTGGCACAAAGCACAAGAAAAATTCAAAAGAAAGACAGTTATACTATTATATACTATTCCTATCTGCTCAAAATGTTCTTGGGTATTAATGAACATAGCTTGGACACGTATAATTATAAGCAATATCACATGAGACAGAGTGCCGTTGTACTGGATATTATCAACAGGTTCTGATTTGCTTTTTAATTTACCAGGTATCTTACTCCGCAGTTGAGGTAATTAACAGAAGTGAAATTCTTATGGGTGCTATGTAGCCAAAAGGTGAGTCAATGAACCATGGAGATGGTGGACTCACAAAACTTAATTTCCGCTTATTCCACTTTAGAATATCAGTTAACTTCTGGGGTTTGGCGGTTGAATTTCATCTATCCATCCATCCATCCATCCATCCATCCATCCTGATACAAATGCTTGTGTAGTACACCAAATAGTGCCCTTGATCAGGGGTTAGAGAGGCATTTGGGATTCAGCCTTGTGTTAGAAGTTAGTTAGCGATGTAGCTAGCATTAGCTGTGAACAAAAAAAAATGCTGACAGGTCAGAGGCAATTTTGAATGACTTAAGCTTTAAGAAAATTTTTCTTAAAAATTAAGAAGCAGTTATTGGGGACAGAAAGAGTTGTTTAAGCGGACATGATGTTTTCTTGCTGAAAGTGCTTCCAGGATTAGTCTTCAATGTGGTTTTGGCAGGCAGCTGCTCTCCCACTTTCCAGGACTACGGACAGTACCGACCTACATTCACCCGTGCTGGCACCCGAGGGTTGGTGTAATTAATGATTGTGAGAACACCTGTGATGCAGAGTGATACATATAGTTAAACGTCCCCGTTCTGTTACGTTCTACTGTATATCACCACTTGTGGAATGCCTCTCGGATTACTCTCTCTACCAAGGAACTGCTCGGTCCAAACTAACTATTGTACTATATAATGAACAATAACATATTGATAATGCTTGACCACTAATTTTAAGTTTATGAGTTTGTTACATGTATTTTAAATTGTCTGTGATAATTATATGATGGACGGTGTGTGTGAGCGTGTGTTGCGGAGACTGACATGGATGAGCTTTGACTTGAGCTGTCAGGCAAAACCTCACAGGGATAAATTTCTCTCTGGAGTTTGACCTGTGCTCAGCATCACTACCCACTCTATGACACTCACTAACCTGCCATGTGCTCACTCTCTGTCACATCGGTGTGACTCAGACAGTGTACAGTCGTTTTTATAGATCAGAGGACAAGTCTTGTAGCTCTGTAACAGAAATGCAGATATACTACCCTGACAGATGCTTCAGTTGTCGTACTGTTCCAGTCCGATTTACCACCTGACACTAGCATCACAGCGGACAATAAAAAGAATTTTACAGCCTCATAAAATGTGTGCTGCCTCCTTTATCTCCTTATCAGTACGATATTATGCTTTGCAGAGAAAAACAAAGGCATAAAAATAAAGAGTTATTGTAATGGTTCACTTTGTCACAACTAACCTTTTGGGTGTCGAGGTACTGTAGCTATGCCTAGCTATGCTAGGTGGCTATATTACAAATACTGTATATCACGAATCGAATGTTGGGTAAGGATATTCATACATTCCATATGATTATGTACAAAGGTTTCCTGTTCATAGTTGTTTCCCAGATACATTGTGTATATTTCCTTGTTTGATGCTCATATACAGTAAGGACCGCTGAGTTAAAATTTTTTGGCAAACAAAGTTTAAGTTTATAGTCATATATAGTATTATATGGTTAGGTTTATAGTTATCTGGTACTTATAAAGGGAACCAGGTCTCAGAACCTCAGAACATTGGGGAGTTGCGTAACACACTTTCAGGAATGCATTATCCGGCCCTTCCGTTTGCGTGAGCTCACAGATGCTCATGATTGGCTAGCATTAGCTAGCGCCATCTGAGAAAGCATGGCCAATCTGCTCTCTAACAGATGGCTGACGCATCACCTGGGAATTGAACTCACAATCTCTGGATGATGGGGGAATACGTTTACATTGTACAAATTGAGAGCCTTAATTTCTTAATTAATGTTAGCTTCCACCTTTTCAGTTCGAACCATTTACTAACATGGTCTCACATTTGTATATTCACATAAAAACATTTGCTTTACAGTCTGGGAAAACCCATCACATGCTCCTGGAGATAAAATTTGGGAAACACCACAAAAATGTTTTGTTCTAAATATTTTTTTCTGCCCAAGGAACACATTGTTTTCATTTCCTTTTTTTTTTTGCTTACCTCGGCATATTCTTTTCCTGAAAAAAATGCATTAGATCAAGTAATATGTTTTATAAAGGTGGTAATAAAAAAGCTGGTCTGTCGAAAGCTCTGAAGCACCTTTCAGCTACATGGGATTTCCTCACAGACTGAATGTTCGGCTTCAATCTAGTTGTAGGATAGCAAGCTAGGAAATAAGGAGATGGATATAAGCCTACTGTAACCATTTCAGTTTGTAATATGATACCAGCTGCCTAAATGTCTACAACACTCCAAACCGAATACTAAAGACTTTAGCCCTTTATACTAAACCTTCTATTGTGGTTGAAATGCATGCAAAGGAGACACACTTTTCAGTTTGGGAATACTTGGAGGCTTTCAGAACAGAATGCGAAAAAATATATCACACATATATCACATATATCACACTTACAGTAGGCTCATATCATTTTCTTATGATTTTTTTTTTTTTTTTTTTTTGCTTTAAATCAAGCAAAATTTTGCAAACCATCATGTGGTTCAATCTATATACATTCCTCAGGAATTAAAAAGTGCATAAATAATGAGTTATTTATAGTGATAATTCATTTTTCTAGTGCATGGGTTAATAAAAACACAAAAAGCACTATGAGAATGTGAGGTTTAATCCCTATTTCATGATTTTGGCAGATACTGTAGTTCCTCCCTCTCCCTCTCATTCTCTATACCACATCTCTTGCCAATCTGTTGCATGGCACACTATGGACAATTTGGAAATGCCAGTTAGTCTACCCTGCATGTCTTTAGACTGTCGGAGGAAACCAAGCACGGCGAAAACACACAAACTCCATGGTCACAGAACCGAGCTGGAAATTGAACACCATTACTGCGTATTAGATGTTGTTTTGCCCTGCTGGTCTTTGAGGGTGAAAGCCGAAGATGCAGGGCAACCTCCCTCATTAATCCCATTCTTATCTGTGGACCAGTGAAGGCCAACTGTTAATAGCTAGTTATAATTAGGAGGTGCAGTGATCACAGCCATTAAGACTATTTAATTATTTAATTGATGGTTATTTATGTCTGGCTCACCCTATACACACAGTTCTCTCCTTCCTCATGCTGCCTCTCTACGATGACTTTTACATTGGCTACCCCCACCCCGCCCTATTTCTTCTTTCCCTCTTCTTGCTCTCACACAACCTTCTGCTCTCGCAAATGCAAAGCTCTGGATGTTTTCAATTAGATTTCGAATGGATTTTCCAGTAATGATTCATTTATCGACTGTGCAAACGAGACAGCCACCTCCCTGCAACTACCTTCGTTTAGAGTTGTATTGATGATAATGGCTGTTGTGCAAACAGAAGGGGAATGTAGTATTACTCACTCATTAGTGAAGCCATAGCTTTTTCACCTCAATAAAATCAAGCAGTGGCAGAATTTATGGTAAAAACCTTAGACATACAGTACATGAGCCGGAATGATTTTCTCACTCATGCACTTACCCTACTGTGTTTAAAAACACTTCAATGTTGAGTGTTTTTGTTATTACAGCCACCCTGATTTATCCCTCTGATTTTCCACTTTAATACAGAGAAGATATTAAACAATCAGTGTTATTAACTTTGCGTGCTGCTTATTCGCTTTCAAGTAAAATAGGTTTAGATGCATTGAATTAAAAGAGCAATCAGTGTTTGTGCTGTTGTTGTAGTAAAAAGTCCCGTACTGCAGATACACACTAACTAAACATTCTAAATACTATCAGTGTTTGTTTAATAATGTTACACTGTTCTGACATCATGTTATGCCTATGGATTAACTAAATGGCGTGCAGTAATTTAAATCAGATGGGCTGGCCTGCACAAGGGATTCATTTATGCCTCATGTAAAGCTTATAAATTATTAAGTAAAGTGGTATGTTAATTAGCCTTTTTGTAAATGAGCTTGATAACACACAGATGGTGCTGATAAATGGCTTAAAATAATGAAGTGATGTCACTTTGGCTGCTCAGAAAAAGAAAAAAAAAAGCCAACAGAAGCGGTTTTTCAGACTATAGTAGCATAATTGCTGCAGACATATTGTATATAATTTTATTATGATGATAGAATATATGTTATCATATAATTTTAATCCATATTATCCATTAATAATCCATTAATCCATTACCCATATTATTTATAATCTACAAGGGGCATTCAAGTGATACTTTTGATTGTGCAGAATAACAGATCATATATATACAGTACAGTATAATCCCATGCTACACTAATGCACTCATCCCATCCGGAGCCATGAAAATGCTTCAAAAGCTCTGACACACTGGCCTCCCAGGAACTCTTTTAATGGCAGCCATGTGGAAATCACTTGGAGAGAGAGGTCAGGACTGTACAGGGGATGTGATCTCTTCCCCAAGTTGGTAACAAGTTATCCATCCATCAAAGATCAGGCGTTCCATCACCACGGGTTCCAAGGGAACGCCTGTAGTGAGTGGGATCGTCATTCACGGACGTACTGTACAACCTTCTTTCAAACATTTGCACCATTCAAATGTCTTAGTGCGGCTAAGAGTCTCATCACAGTACTATGCGTGCAGTCTTCTGAAAATGTAAATCGCTTTTGTGCCTTCGTTCACAAGAAAATTCATTACATAAAGTTTACAGTTGGCAGTTTACCGTGTTTGGGTTTTTATAATGTACAGTATTTTGCAATAGATGGGACGTATCTGCAGTACAAGCATTTTTTTTTTTTGTTTCTTGCCATGTATGTTTTTAATTGGCAATTTCCTGCTTAACTTACTGTAGGTTTTTAACTTAACTAGGTTCTGATCTGCTTGGGTTGTACTTGTCTTATGGAAAACGTAATTTAAAACCATCTAAGATTATAAATTATGGTCAAATTCCCCTGGTGATATCCTGATCAGTTGGACCCTTTCAGCATGTACCAGTAACTTCTGCCCTGTTTGTTAAAATGGGAAATGTTGCCCAGACTATCCTAGCTAGTTTTTATCAACCATTGCATGGTAACCCCGTGTTGTGTGCTTCTGTAACTCTTCCCAAACTTGAGTCAGACTTTTCCTTTTTAGCTTTAGCGCCCTTATGTTTCTTTTTTTAACACCGTCTGGCTGGGCAGTTTTTCAGTTAGCACTTCTTGTGCTTGCTTGGTTTGTTGTTGAGGCGTGGTGGGCTGCTAGCATGTGTGGAGTGGTGGCAGGATCAGGCGAGTCACACTGGGCTTATGTGATTAATTACAGAGCCTGTCTTTAATATGGCTGCCACCGGAGCTCAATAGACGTCTTGTTTAATTAATACTATCTGGACACAATCCATTCATTCTTAATGCCAGATTTCCGGTTGTGAAGCGGCAACATGGGACAGGAGAGGGCAGTGCCTAATGTACCACTTCTTCGGTTTCCTGCTAATGGCCATACAATGTATACTGTAAAATGTGCTGAATATGACTGGGACATATATTTTCCCTGCAGCCTCTGAGGATATCATATTCAACAGTGCTACTGTGGAGGACCAAGAATTTATCTGTCTCTGTCTTTGTGCCTGCTTCTCTACCAGAAAATCTCTCAGGTTGGGTCAATAATGCAACATGGCAAATGATAAGAGCATTTACAGTACAGTATGTAGTGTCTGCTGATCTTGTGCTGAAATTTATCCATGTTTAAATCATTAACACAGTATGAGCAGTATATTCTGTATTAACACTGTGTGTTTATAAAATGAGCGATTTGAGTCCTGTGGTCTAAATTCGGATCCGATTCACACATTAAATTTTCTCACTCTAGGAAAAAGTAGGCATTTCCCAGTTTTAGTGTTATCTGACTAAATCATACTGCGGGTGGACTATATGACATTTGCTGCTTATTGGTAGTGTTACTATTTTGGTCCACTGGACATTTAAAAATACATGAATGTACACACATAGCAAGTGTTTCACATGTACTGTATAATGCAGAGTTATTAGTCTAGCACATGCTGGTTTCTCTGTTATTACCTGTGAGGATAGTACAGTATATATCTTTCTATATATATAGCAAATATATAGTCTTGGCTTAGATGTATGTGCAATCATTGAAATCTTGGCCTCACTCACTTAGAGGCTGGAACAAAAGTAACCTTGTAGCCTGCCCTCATTAAGTATTATAGTCAACACATCGCTTTGCTCCATGGCATCGTCTCCATTTGCATGAGGACTAATTGGATGTCGGAAAAAAGACGCAATGCTCTATCTTCCCGCATCCACTTATGTTATTTGTTAGAAGAGCACCCAGGCATACACTAGGTTTCTTTTACTTTTGCTTCAGGAAAAGCAGAAAAAACCCAGTAGCTTGTAATTAGACACGATGGGGTCCAAAAATCTGAGAAATAAATAGAAGGTCATAAAACTTTTAAAACAAGGAGAAGGAATGTTTAAGATTTAAATACCATTTTTATTGCATAAATATAATCAAATTGTGACATTGACTATTGATAATATTAAATAAAATTGAAAAATGAATTGTTTTGCACGAAAGGTCAGATTTGCTCTGATACAAGTGTTCAGATGACAGCCAGATGTATTTGATCTAAAATGCATCATGACGTTTTGCTTTACTTTTTACATTATATTTTTCACTCACATTGTGATCAGTAGTATAATTTGTAATGAAAATTGGATTAAATTAGATATTAATACAAAATACTGTACAAACCCTTTCATTTCAGTGTTTTTTTTTTTTCATTTCATTGTTTGTTTGTTTTTTCAAATTTTGTCTAAAAGAAGTACCTGAACAGCAAGGGAAATCAGTGCTGAGGGGTGCTAGGTGACTAATTTTATTTGGTTTAGTTATGTTTTGTAGCTCCACCAGAAAATGCCCTAAGCAGCATGGAAAAACAGTGTTGAGCAGGTGCTTGGCCACTAATTTTATCAAGGGAACGTTTCTGGCAGGCTGACTAGGGCTCGACAGTCTACCAGATGCTTAGGATGAAGTATGATGAAGTATGATTAGTGGGGCAGTGAAAGCTGCTGGATCCTGTGAATCTTTTGTGGGTTGATGCAATGAAACTGCTTCTCTTGCGTAAGAATTATATGAACCCTGTCACCAAAGACGGGCTGATTTTTTAGAAGCAGAAAATGTACTGTAATATAAAGTCAAGAGGGGTAAAATACTTTTCCTCACATACCAGTGCTTGATGGGAAACAGGGGTCAAAGTGCGAGGTCAAACCTGGAGCACAGATGTTTCAGGGCTGGTGGCAGATCAGTGGTGCCAGGGCTTTAACTCATGACTTCCTGATTTGTAGCCCAAGTTAGAAGCACTGAGCCAACACTGGTGAGAGTACATGCACAATTTTATATAACAAATCAAAACATACTAAAATGTAAAGGAAGGTGCTAAACTTATGGTTTAAAGGTGCAATGTTTTATTTATTGCACTGCTGACCTGTCAGAGAACAGCAGATCTGAGCAACAAACCAGCCAAGGTTATCTTCTTATATGAGGTCACATTAGTAGACAATAATTAGCTTCTGAATCAGTTCGAGTTTCAGCATTTTGACCAAACCTTTAAACCATCTTAGAGCCTTTCTTTCAGCCTAGAGTTTCTAAAAATAATGATAATAATAATAACATTGTTGAGAAATGTATTTGAAAGGCTTAAATTTATGTGATGCTTTCACATCATGATTAAGGAAGTTTTTGGAATACTGTAATCCTTTTTTTGGTGTTGTTGTCTTTTTGGTATCAGTAAATAATAAAAATAGGACAAGAGGTGTCATTTTATTTGTTAAATTACCCTGTATGGTGGTTTAACATTATGTCTTCTAATTAAAAATCTACATCATAAGGAATCTTCTGCTACTGTAGAGAAGGCCTATACAGTAACTTAGATAGCAATATATTTTCTATCAGTGGCGGCCGGTCAATACGGGGTGCAGGGGCGCCGCCCCCCAATATTCCGCTGTTTTTCTTAATATAATTTATTTGCAATTTAAAAAAATTTAAACTGTATTACGTTCATTTGTGTTTGTGTATGCGGGGCGCCAGACAAACGAGTGTCTATGCAAGCATGTGAATTTTTGAAAAGCATGTGACCTGAGGCTGAGCTCTGATTGGATCTCTTAAAATCATCCTTGGGGCGCAGCACTGTGCGCCCTGAACCCTCCCACTTTTGTTCTTAGCGAAACAATATTGTTTTTAAATATTTGGGCTCATGTGATTGGACCATTCTCAACTAGTATTTTCCAGCACTTCTTATGGCAAGCGGAGCTGCTGACTGGATGCGATGTGAGTCAGGCCTTTATTTTATACTAGTAGTAATGATGCTTAATAACCTGGTGAATGGCTATTTATAGGTGAGCATTAAAAGTTTGATTTGAATTTTGCTTGCACCACTGCTCTATATACACTAAAACAAAATATAGGAAGTATAATATTCTGCCTTGTCTAAAAAACAACAACTTGAATCAGTGAAGATCCTGCCCAAAAACTCTCATAAACATTTCATAAATACTTATTCCCAGTGCATATTTTTTTGAGTCTGTCAAGTGAAATATTTGTCAGCTTGACAACGAGGTTTTTTAGTCTTCAACAGTGTCAGAAGGTTGAAAGATTAATCATCGGTTGTCCAGAACAACTGTTTAAAGTCGATTTGTAATGTGCTTTTAAAAACTGTATTTTTCTGTGAAACATTATGACTTTTGGAATAACATTATTTCAGCAGTTCAAAGATTCAGTTGTTTAATTATGATTTGCTATTGTATTAAATCATTGGCTTTCTCCAATCTAGGTTATGGCCGAATTTTCTATGATTAGATAAAAATTTATTCCATGTAGGTGTTCTTGAAAGAGTTAGGATTCTTTGCCCTGTGAGGCATCCTGTCTGGACTTAAGTTATCTCAGATGCTGCTTTGCTGACTGAAAAAAATGTTCTGTAACTTGGAAAATAGGATTACATTTTTTATGTATGTTTTATACAATTCCAGTTAAGTTTGGTCACACCTTCTTATTCCATGGCCTTTCCTGATGTATTTCTGATTCTTTCTACAATGTAAAACAATGCGTCCAAAATATGCAACAGTGTCAAACAATGCCTGCTACTTATACTGTAAAACCTTCATAACGGCTCTAATCTGAGACGCTGTTAATTGGTGATTTCTTAGGCCGGTAACTGTAAATGAACTTCTCCTCTGCAGCAGAGGCACGTTTTGCTCTTATTTTTTGTTTCTTGGAAGATCTTCATGAGAGCCAGTTTCTTTATGGCACTTGATGGGTTTTGCAGATGCACTTGACTATACTGTTCCTGGAAGGACTGTTACAGAACAGCCAACCTTAAAATAACAACTGCTGTTACTTAATTACCGAAAGGCAGATGTGTTATTTTATAGTTCTGAAAATGTTTTAGCTTTGTTCTAGAATGTAGAAAATAAATCCAAACTTGTGTCCAAATGAGGTATGCACTATGTGAACTACAGTACGTATGGGAACGCCGATTAGATTAATCTGCATGTTTTTGTGGGAGGAAACCAGAACATACAAACTCCACACACACCGACCCAAGGTGGGAATTGAACCATTGACCCTGTAGGTGTGAGGTCACAGGGCTAGATGCAATGCCACCGTGCTGCCTAATTACTTACATGCAGGCAATTTTACTTTTTGCTATTGCAGCTGGAGGACTGTTAAAATGAAACATAAAAAATAACCAGAAACTGGAAACTTGAGTTCAAATAAATCAGCCCGTGGCTTATAGAGACCCAAACACTGTGTAGATGTACCAGATTGTAGTGTAAAAAAATAAGGTCATATGTGCATTGTTTGTTTTCTTTCTTTTTTTTTTTTTGTCACTAATTGACCAGGCACTAATACACCAGCTACACACAATCCTGTGTAAAAGAAAAAAATTCTGTAACAACCTAAACCAAGCATTTGGTTTGATAAAAATTTACAGCACACTAAATCATACATACATATTTATTACTCAACTCTAAACAATATTATATATTTAAGTTACTCAGTAACATGTGATTTCATATTGTTATTGATTCATATTGATAATTGATTAAAAGTTCCCTTAACCTAAAGCTGCAATATACATTACCATCACACCTTATCAGGTTCTTATCCTGTGAACGTATTGTCCTCTGATCCACTTACCAGATAGCTCCCTTTCACTTACTGTATCCACTTAAGTGGATATTAACAAACTGCCAGGACTTCTGTTACACTTGCCTGGTTAAAGATAGTGTACACTGTCTGAGTGATGGAGATTCACCCAGGTCTCCATCAGGATT
The DNA here is from genome assembly GCA_013621035.1 of Clarias magur. NCBI lineage: Eukaryota > Metazoa > Chordata > Actinopteri > Siluriformes > Clariidae > Clarias > Clarias magur. Next base: position 527,170 of record QNUK01000170.1, on the reverse strand, counting down.
TCAGCTGAAATTCATATAATTAGCTTATCTTTTTCATGTTTCAAACGGTACTACATGATAATAAATAGCCGGGGCCGTGTCATACATATACAGTACATGCGGTCCATTTTTTTTTCTGCCCTTCTCCAGTTTTCTTAATTAGCTAGTATCTTGTTAGCTCAGCCTCAGTTACAGAGCTCCCACACTGTTATTTAAGGCTTTTTAATATTGCATGGCTTGTAAAAGATTCACAGGCTGGCTGTCACTGCGCCATCCTGATCTTCATTCCTGCACAGAGATTTAGTGTCCGACTCTGCAGGTTGTTTGCTTTAGTGCCAAGTAGATAGGGATTCATCTTAATGTCCGTCTGCTTCCTGTTCAGATGTTTTTATTTATTTATTTATTTATTTGTCTTATGCATTGAAAAGGTTGTGACTATTTATTTAATACGGTAATGGCTGATTATTTTCCCTGTGGCTTTAGGTCCTCTAGTGATCACATCAGAAAAGGATGAAGTACTGTTTTTAATAACACCTTTCAGAATCTCCACCAAGGGAATTAATGAAATGCTGCCAGCCTAATTTGAATCCTTTCTCCCCCCACCCTCCCTCCAATAAAGCAAAGCAATGTGTTCCTAAAAATGCTACTGCTGTACTGTATGTATTATTAAAGGAGTAAGTGAAAATATTTATTCATTATTTTTTTTTAATTATTATTATCCGTACAAATAACAGTGTATAAGAGAATTGATCGTGGTGTTTTTTAGGTTATATACTGATCACAGAAACTATTGAACAGGTGTCAGCTTCATCTGTCTCATATTATAAGCTCGGGTGGCTGAACATATCATGCAACTGCATCATTATATTTTCTTTTATATTATTCATGCAATATATGGGATATACATTTATCTATCGTCTTCAAAATATATATATATTTTTATTAGATTTGATTTATATTCTTTGATGATATATTTCCACCCTATATTAGCATCATTTATGCAATTTTAACATTTTATATTAAAGATATTTTATGAGCTTTTTTGATACTGTGATTTTGATCTGCTAAAACCAACAGCAATATTTATACGGTATCAGAACACCATCTCGCCACATACTGTACATTTCCATTCCCTATGACTACTGATGTATCGGAACAAATGTGACACCCATTCAACTGAGATATCTGCTGCCATTACGTGAATTAAAACCCCACTGACATATTGTAACTTAATTCCGCTGACACCAGAAGCCTTTTACATGGAGTCAAATGGCAGCTAAGTGAGATATTCTAGATTGTCATCATCATCATCATCATCACCACCACCATCATAATCAGTGTCTCATTACGCGGTTTCCATTGTCACAGAGCGCATTTGGGATGAGATCATTAGTGCTGGATTACCTCTGTGTCTGCTGTCCCACTCAATGACATGAGATAGGAAGAGGGACAGAGAGAACAGGGTGATCCATACAGTACAGTAGGCACAGATACATAGGGAGTCTGAACAAATGTTATGTGCATTTTTCTTCTACGAGCATCTTAAAGAGATTCTGCTGTACCTTCACTCCACTGCTCAGTGTGTGTGTGTGTGTGTGTGGGTGTGTGTGAGTGTGTGTGTGTGTGTGTGTGTGTGTGTGTGTGTGTGTGTGTGTGTGTGTGTGTGTGTGTGTGTGTGTGTGTGTGTGTGTGTGTGTTTGGCTGTGAAGAGCTTTTTCCTGTGAATTCACTCCCAATTATCCAACCAGCACAAGCTGCCTTACAAGTTTGATGGATCACACTTCATTCTTTTTACAACACATTTATTTTTATCTTTTTATTTAATACCAAGACTCATTACTTTTTTTGAGGTTTTGAAGTCACAGCAAATCATTATTAGCATTCAGTGTATTTTTATTTAAAGCATGATTTGCTGTATTAACTGATATACGTTATTCAGCATTTATAGTAGGATTGATTGTAAAGTTACTGTAGGTTTTTTTTTTAAGAGAGAGTGTGAACCTGAACACCATCATGGATGAATCCCATGTGATTTCATGAATGAATCTGAAAAACCAAAACAAACAAACAAAACTAAAACTTTTGTTAGGCTTTTGTATAGTACAGTACACTGATTGGCCAATACATTCTTTAAAGTCCAGTATTGTGTAGGTTTCCCTTGTGACACTGGGGTAGCTGTGACCCCTCAGGCCATGATTTCACAAGACACTGAGGGTTGGCTGTAGTGTCTGGCACAAGAACATTATTGGGGAATCTGGGGCTGGGGTTTTCATGGATCTGACTTGTGTGTCTGTCACATTCCTTGGGTGCTCGATCAAATCGGAATCTGGGGAATTTGGGTATGGGGTAGTGGCCTTGGGCTTTTTGCATTGGCTTTTCTGTGGGATTGTGCTGGACAGGCTAGCCTTGGCTCCTCACACTCTTAAAATGAGCCTTGAGTACACGTGAGTAACCAATATTAATGTTATGGCTGATCAGTGTTTACCATGACAATGTATACCATAGTGCAAATTGTTACAGGTTAAACTAAATCAATTAAATCACTTTAGCTCTCCTTTCATTGTCCATGGTGCTGAAAAATAAAACTTTATGATTCATGTTTTGGCGGCATGGTGGTGTAGTGGTTAGCACTGTCACCTTGCACCTCCAGGTTCTGGGCTCGATTCCCGTCTCTGTGTGTATGGAGTTTGCATGGAGTCTCCGTGCTTGGTGGGTTTCCTCCGGGTATTCCAGTTTCCTCCCTTAGTCCAAAGACTTGCAGATTAGGCTAATTGGCGTTCCCAAATTGCCCGTAGTGTGCATGCCCTGCGATGGATTGTCACCCTGTCCAGGATGTACCCTGTCTCGTGCCCTAAGCCTCCTGGGATAGGCTCCAGGTCCCCCGTGACCGTAAATATAATAAAGATAAAGCGGAATAGACGATGAGTGAGTGATTAAAGTTTTTTTTTTCAAGGCTTTCTACTATATAGTAGTATGTTCCTGTGTGATGTTCTAGAATACTGTGGGGAAAAACAATTCTCGCTCTGTGTTTTTCTTGTCCATATTTTCCATACATCTGACTTATGGGCATGCACAAACTCTGAATGTTTAAGTGTTTCACTCTGTAGGTCCTGTGAAGAAAAAAAGAACACCATAAATCTACATAATTACCGATTTTAAAGCTACCTAGTGTGTCAGCACAAAATCACCTTTGGGCCACTAGAGGAGGGAGATCATAAGGCGGTCTCATGACGCGCTCTATCACTCGAGGCACTCGTTGTCTGCAGTGGGTGGCAGGATTGCTGGCAATCACACACTGAAGAAGGAAGAGGTGTCTGGAGTGTGTGTGTGTGTGTCTTTGTGTGTGTGTGACTTGCACTGCTTGAGGGTATAATAAACCTGCTGCCATTAGGGATGTGTGTATCCTGTGCATTCTCTATATTTGTGTGTGTGGTAAACTTAAGGGGGTTTGGCATTGGTGTGTATGAATGAAATTTAATATTGTATTCAGTCCCTTCTATAAGCACACCGTATCATATTGCATTGGCTCATATATATAAAATTGCACATCAAGGCAGGAATGAGTCCTCTCACTCTTGCTTGGCAGGCCTGATCAAAGTGCAGTGAGTCATATAAACACCCAGGCCCACAGTGGCATTTTTCTGTACTATACTGATTGTCCAAGGACTCTCACCTGTCTTTCACGGGGCTTCATCAGCAACCCTGACATCATGCTGTATGGCTAATGATTAAACAATGACTTTGGCCTTTTGGACGTCGAATGGGCTCCACTAATGGCTTCCTACACACTCGTCACTCTTGTGCATTTGAGTTTGATGAACACAAGCACATCCATCAGCAGCTGCTGCCCTTAGTCACACTCACTTAGATGTCTCTATTTAAATGGAAGTGCCTGCTAAACACAAGTGCAGCATGCAGCTAAGGGGAGAGTTAAGGGGTAGAGTTATGCTTTGTACTTCACCATTACCAGTAAGAAACGTTTTCTCTGACATTCCTTTATAATGCAATAAGGCCATAGAAGAATATCCCCAGTACTGTTAAGTTTTGAATGGTTCTCTCTCTCTCTCTCTCTGACATGCTAAATGCGTGACTAATCCCTGTAACCCCTCATTACCATTTCTGCACCGGTGGGGGGAAAAAAAGTATTGAAAAAACAATTTAAAGTCTGATCTTATGTTAAAAATAAACCACTTGTAAAAAAGGATTAGCTTTTCGTTTGGTACAGTGTTAAACTCAGATAATCAATAATAATTAATTATTTACTCTTTTATCAGTTTTTAATTATAGGAAAACTGTTGGTTCACATTTATTATTTGTTAATTTGGTCCACAATTCAATTACAGAACAACAACAGACACTACAATGCCAGCATCAGTGCAGCAGCAAAGTGCATTTTCTACGTTTTACAATCTGACAGGTATTAAACAGGTACAGGAAATATGATGCCAGGTCGTGTTATGCAAGCAAGACGGTTTGGTTTGGTCAGCAAAGTTTGGTTACAAGCTTGAGTCCTTGAGCTGTATACAGAAGGGTTCAAGTATTATTGTTTATAATACACCATATTATATTCTGTGTCCTTATTTTGTTTTATTATGGGACAAGAGTTAAAGGACAGATATAAAGAAATGATTGGAAATGATTTCTTTATGTATGTAAGCACAGTCTTAAACAGCACAGAATGCTCAGTCAGGTGGCAGCCACTTTTGCTGCTTAATTTAATCTAGCAAGATTCAAGAACAGCAAATACTGGCAAAACAGTATATGGACAGAATATCAAGGTCATGTATAAAAGAATTTTGGCTATTTGTTTCTATCACCAAAATGGCTTCATATGAAGATGTATGGTGTCTTTGTCTGGCTCATATTAGATCACTGACCAGAGGAAGAGCTTAACTGGTAATCTTTCATTTTTCATTTCGTGCACAACATGTTCATAGTACTGGGAGAACAGTTTCCTTAATGGTTTTAAAAACATCATAAAGTTGTGTTGTTTTGTTTAAGTACAGACCAAGATTTGCATATGATATTCCCTGGGCCATTTGATGGTCATACATTCTTTTTGTTGTAAAAATATGTCAGTTAATTTCTTCTCAAGGCAAACTATTTAGCAGAATCTAGGAGTAAAAAATAATCTCAAATGCATGTCATTTTTAATGGCTATAAGATTTATATACAGTACTGTGCAAAAGTCTGTGACAAAGTTACCAAAATAACTCATATTCTCCAATATGCTCAGTAAAACCTAACAGCTGTTTTATTTACAGAACTGTGCAAAAGTCTTGGGAACATCCAAACAAAAGCCATATGCAATGATGCTTGAGCATAAGCGGTACTGTTCGATACAGATGTGTGCAGGATTCTAAGTAAAACAGCTGTTAGGTTTTACTGAGCATACTGGAGGATATGAGCTCTTTTGGTCCAAAACCCAGGCATGTCGCTTTCTTTACAGGCATGTAAATATTCTTCTATAATGCTATATATTCATTAATTGTAGTGTATCTTTGTAGGGAATGGTCTTGTACATAATAATACAGACATAATAAAATTAGATAACAAAATTTGTACTACAGATAATATGGTACTTAAGACTTTTGCACAGTACTGTATAATCTCTGCATAGGTTCCTGAAGTGTCCCAGGGTCTTCATCCAATGGTCTGTGCCTACTACAGTTTTAGCAATCGCCAACCAGAATGCAACCAGATTCTAAGGAGCAGCAGCTTTATTTTAGAGGATCTGCTGGATTGTTGAAACCTTACCCTGTTAGGAAAAGCAAGCCCAGCACTGCTGTGGATAAATTTCATTCCTCACTCCTGGAAAAAAAAAAAAGGCTTCCTTCAAAAGGCATGCTTCACCACCACCGTCTGCCTTGTTCATCTCATCTTCTCTGCTTCCATCACCTGGTTATAAGATCATCATTCATTTACAGTACCTGTTTAATCCTGGTACAGGAAAAAAAAGACATGACAGGAGGAGGTGTAACAGGTCAATTTTTTTCTGGGAGCAGGTAGGAGTGGTGAAGAGATTTTCAGAATCCCTTAAGCACTGGGTGAGTGATTTATTACAAAGAAAACAGTGTCATGCCTTTGTACTCCTTTAGCCCAATGCACTTCACATCTTTAGTCATAAAATTTAGCCCATGAATCGGACAAACCGAATCATGCAGCATCACTTTCTCTCCTCCCCCCCCCAGACAAGCAATCTGCCGCTCACTTTATATCAAACAGATTCTTACCCACTTCTTACTCTTTATAGAACTTCATAGCCCACACTTCATAGCCCATTCTCACCATCAGCATCCTATTTTTCTCTCCTGGATACGTGTCAGGAAGGATGGCTGCGTCAGAAGCTTGAAAACCCATTGATAAGTGCTTTGTGTCCTGCAGTCTCAGCAGGGCAGATGATGGCCGTGCTTTGCCTTATCACCTCTGGGAATCTGATAGAGTGAGCGAGCAAGTAGAGGGATGACGATTTGTCTTATTTGATGTAACAGAGCTTGTTGCCTTTGAAGGTGCACACAGATATAAGTTGTGTTGTTAAAGCACAGCAGGTCTCTCTGTATCTGTAGGCTGCACACTTGTTTTATATCCAGCGAAGAAAAAAACAACTTTTTTTGCGGTTAACATGTAGAGCAGCGGCTGTCATATTAGTCCTCGGCTCCCCCATTACCTGTTATGTCATGATCAAATTTGTGCTATTCTTATTCTAAAACAGATGCTGTAAGATGAGGAGAACCATTGTTATGCATAACCCTTGTTATCGGAGGCTCAGAGAAGCTGGTCTCTAGAGCTTTCCTTTGCATCTCGAGGTTACTGTCAGACAGAGGGATGTCTTAAAGCCGGTTTTCAGTCAGGTCCTTGTTATCCTTGTTATGAAAAACCACCCTGAGGATAAACCTTTTTTTTATTATTATTATTAAATATGCTTGTATAAAAATGGGTCAGAAATAAAACGCTCTTTCCAATGAAATATATTTATTTCACACGATTACATACTGTGCTCCTGATTCAAACAAATACAACATACAGGAAGGAAATCATCATAACTAAATTATTGACCTAATTGTCTTGTTTTTGTGTCGATAATTGAGTTGGCGCATGAAATCCTATAGTTAAAATTCTGTACAAATTAGATACATTTAATGAATCATGTTTGTCCTCAGTGTGTTTCAGCCCTAAAACGTCCCCAGTTATCCCGCAGTGATGGTCGAGGTTGTCCCAATAGTGAAGTTGATCTCTCGCTAATAAGTGCTCAGAGAGTAACGTGCCCCTCCTGTAATGGAGTCTTTTCCCATCAGATTTGTAACTTGCATCTCAAACAGACAATGGCTCCGACCATTTTGTGTCTTGTCGCCATATCCCTAGAAACCAGCACAGTCATGGCAACAATCTCCACAGCAGACATACATGAATCTTTTTTTTTTTTTTTCCAGGTAATCTAGGCTTTGTGTTACAGCTATCCTCCTGGCCTCTTCCGATGCCTCGCATCTCAGTTACATACCTACTCCTTGCAATTGGCAACAAAAAATGTGTTCAATAGAGCTGAAGAATAATAAAAAAAAACATTTGAATAGAAAGGCCTGGTAACCTTGTGGTCCCAACTGTGGCTTGTTTGGACATCAGTGGGAATATCTGGCCACTTTTGATGGTTCCCCTCACTGCCATGCTCTCATTAAGCTGCCCGGCTGTGTCTTTTAGGCTTTGTCTGCGCATCCGCTGGGTCTTCTTTTTTAAAGTGTTCACACCCATCTAAACAGCATGTCAGCAAGTTCATCTGTTCCAACCACACATTTTTCGGAGCCAAGAAAGCCTCAGACCCGCTAATGAAAAAAAAAAAAAAAAAAACCTGGATGGAAAAAAAATGACAAAAAAAAAAATGTTGTTGAAAGTGGTTTCCGGGATGTGAGAACAGATAAATCTGAACTTGAAAACGAAATTAAATTTGGAGGCGACTTAATGACGTTCCAACTTTGAATCTATTTCCATCAGTGATTTAGATTTGCATATGAATGTAAGAAGCGGCGAGGATTAGTAGGCTCACATTATGGCTCACGCTAACTAGAACCACTTCTCATCTGTATATTTTTATGACTATGAAATGGGATTCCTGTTTCCTGCATTAGTCAGAATTTTTTTTTTCCCTTTATCGTCTGCTTCTCACCTTGCCAACTCCACAATTCATCTAAAAGTCATCTTGAATGCAAGTTGTGATCCAGGGTTAGAGTTGGTTCTCTCATTACACCGTCTCATAGAAATTTATCACTGCTCTTTTTTCCCCTCACCATCTGTAGCTAAGAATTTTGGTTCTCTTTATCACAGTAAACCCGTTGTCACATTCTGGTGTGATCATTTATCTCAATAGCTCTATTACTGAGGGAGGGAAGGGATAGAGACAAAGTTGCTAGATCAAGAGCAGTTCTGCATTGCTAGGTGATAATGCTAACGAGGGATCTTACCACTTTTAAAATACCATTCACGATAGTGACATTTAGCCCATCTGTCCCAGGCCTCCATGTTAGCCGAGCGAATTTTCCTCGACTCCTAGAGCTAAATGCCATTGTTTCGCCCTGCGGGTTACCAGCGTCTCCTTCCTGCCAATTAATTAAAGAGAGGTGAGTGCTTCCTTTACTGCATCACTTCAGATACACGAAGGTCAGTCCAGTGAGCTAACATACCTGCTGGCTTTGAGATTCCACTACTGCCTGAGAGTCCTGTCTGTGTTCTGTGCATTAGGATTGTAGGAGTGCGTCTGCATCAAACAATCAACCACTTTCAGTATTTATTCATGAGAAACGTCCGGATGACAGGATCGCATTTTTATTGGTAAGACGGCATTTCTTAGCAGTCAGATACAGGTTCGTTTTTATGAACAGTTTGTTACAACTAAACTCTTGGTAACGTTCCTTGTGAACTTAACCTGTGTCTGGAAGTCATTTGTATAGCTTCCAAAGCGGGTCCTATGATTTAAACAATGTTATTGCAATCAAGAGGATTCTTGTCATTAACAAGCCTATATAGCTGCTCATTCTGTTTAATGGTATAATAAGAGTTACAAGAGTATAATGGAGAATAAGAATATGAGTGTAATATTCAACAACAACAAGTTTTTTTAAAAGTTATAGCATGTTTTATTGCATGTGTATCGTAGTGTTTGTGGAGTTAGTCAAGGTTGCATTGACTCACCTCACCTTCTCCATTTATCAGAGATCAATCTTTGGACAAATCTGCTTTTGCTCACATATGCCAATGCAGTTATACAGTGCAGGCGAACTGAGGATATCATCTGGGGATCATGTTACCAATCAATTACTTCTCCAGTCCATCGATCAGGATTGTTTTTTATTATTTTTTTTAAGATGTTCATGATTGACAAATCACCCTGCTACATAAAAGGGCAGTGTAAATCTATACTCCAGTTAAATAAAAATAGAAGATGATCCTTTTATTAATGTGACATACAGTAAATGTGACTTGCACATAAAGATGGGTCACAGATAAAATGAAGAACTGTGCTGTAAGAAGCCTTAGAAGAAGGTTGGTGTCAGGTTTGAAGATCAAAGATAGATCCTCTTTGTTAAACAGGGGAATTTGGGGCACCAGGTGAAAGCAACAACAACAACAAAAAAATGGGGTGCCAATACATTGCAGTGCACACAAGCACCAATTAGTCTATCCTTGTCTCAATTATGTCTGTGGACTGCTGAATATTGACATAATTAATGTTTACCAAATCAAATCAACATTTATTTGCATCTAAGGATGTCAAGGCAGACTGAATAGGTTATGGAGGGGAATATGACAAAGGGCATTATTTTACATGAAGGTGAATTTTGGCCATGGGAGAATAGTGGTTCTCATGGGAACTCACAGAATTGACAAGCCCTAGAGCATAATATCCAGATAAAATTGGATGTATTGGATTTGCTTTACGCTCTGTGGCTTAATGCTGTGCTTGTGTAAATCCCCTCCGATATAGCCAAGTGAATACAGGGATCAGTTGGTAGAAAGCTTAACAAGCTAAAAGCTAAGCTGGCACTAAACGGAGTGCTGCATGTAGTTGATTGCCAGTTGTTTTTTTATCCCGCCTTTGCACCCTGTCCTGTCAATCACCTTGTCCTTGGATTGACAAGCTGTCAGTAGAAGGCTTCCCCCTTTGCTCTGCTTTTGGGTCACATATTTGCCCTTTATATAATTGCAAAATGCTCTTGAAGCTACAGTATAGGCGAAGAGGACATTCAGACAAACTGACTGTTACTCTGCTTGTGTTGCATGGAAGCATCTGAGGAAAATTGTACAGCATAGAATGTAGTCCTTAAAACTAGTTCATGCTGTTATACCAGTATAAATAATTCCAATATTTGGTCATTGTTTATTTATTGCATTATTTTGAGCAATTCATAAATTAAGTACATCAAGAATATTATTGTTAAAGCATACTTTTTCTTTGATTCCAGAAATGATGATCCGATGTTAATGCTAAGATATGCGATACCCTGGTTGAAGAGTGTACAGTAATTGAGTAATGGAGATGGAAATTAATGCATACAGTATGTGATGCTGTATTTCATATTCCGAGTCTGAAGGATGGCTTGAGCCATGGGCTTTAAAGCCGAGATGGGCAACTGAGGACTCACAGGACAACCTTGACGAGTGCCACACTGCAAAGAAAATGATGTGCACTAGGAATTTCAAGTCCATATACACAGCCATATAAGAGATTGAGAAAAATAAAAGCAGGTCAGGCAGCATTCTCCCTAGACCTGGTGTTCAAGTTTTTACGATAATTTACGTGCAGTGTGCTACACTGTAAGAGTCAAGGGATCTGTTTGTTCACTTCCTTTTCTCTCCTTTCCTATGTTTGAAGTTGGCGAAAGATTACAGGCTTCTGAAAAAAAGCTTCTGACATTCTTTAGCCTGTGCTTAAGAAGTGTAGTACAGCATACTGAATTCTCATTATTTAGGTGTTATTACTGATAAGAAGGTTGATATATGAGAAATTAACTGGTAATAAGGGCAATGCAAAGAGAAAGTTGAAACGAGTTCCTAAATACTTGGAGTGATGTAACCAGTCCAGGGTGAAACATATAACCAGAAACATGAATGACTATGTAAGACAGGCAAAAAATGGCAAAAAAATTAAAGCAACTAATCAAAGTGAAAGTGTATTAAGCTTTCACCAAATATGAATAGCTGAAAATAAGAACATGTGGAACTAGTCTACAGATTGTGCAAGCTGACAAGGACAGAAAACAATGTACAAACAAGGAACGTGGATCTTGACATGTGACACAGCAATACAAAATATTGATAGCTACAACCAGGGTCAACAGTGCAGAAATGTACATATTCTGCCACTTCTCACTTGTATTAATGTAATCAAATGGAACTAAACAAGACATTGCTGCAACTGTCCAATGAATTCTTCATATTTAAAAGATTGGTGCTAAGCCTCTGTCTCTTTTGCACATAATGTTGCTTTTGAAAAATTAAACAGCACAGTTTTTGCAAAATTACATTTTATCAACATGAAAGGAATGTTACATCCTTAATTTTAAGGTTCGTTGCAATCCAGATGGCCCACCAGTAGAAATCATTTTTTAATTCTACATCACTGGCTGACTGTGGCAATGGCCTGTCTACTTTTTATATGCCTAGGCATTAAAATTTCTGCCTGCTATAAAAGAAACGACTGAAACTCAAAGAAGAGCAGTTCATCTAATGCCAAGAAAAGTAATTTTAAATTAGGTTACAGGAAGCAATTGCTGTAGGGTCTTTTGGAGAAAATAAACGCAGTTGTTGCATTCTGCCTCTTTAGGATGGCTGGTAAAGACCACGATTTTGCATAGAGTGCCAACTGTATAGAGAAACCTAAAAACATGCCCATCCATCCAAATTGAGCTTGACCAATTCTATATTAAAAAAAAAAAAAAAAAAACGATATCAATGGGATAAATATCAGGATAACGATAATTTCTTACCACTTGCAGTATTTAAGATTATGTTAACTGTTTCATTATTTACATTTTTGTCAAATTTTTGTGTCAAAAATTTACATACAATCATGTTGACTCTTTCTGTAGTCAACAGAAATTGGTGCAATGATATTTGGAAACTTTTGATTAGCTAATTGTCATAAGTTGGAGTTTACTGGATGTATGAGGTTGTTTGAGGACTTTCGTAGAGTCCGTGACTCTTGCCCTTGATACCAAAGCAAAATCCAGTGAACTGATCACAGATCTCAAAAAATGTGGAACTTCACAAGTCTGGTGCTATGTACTGTATAGAGGACAAATGGTGAGACCTTAAAAGCGAAAAACATTATCCCAACTGTGATACATGGGGCATATTTGGGTCACATAAGGGTGTTTTACTGTGTTTCATCAGGAAATTAGAAGGCATTATCAGGAAGTACAGTAGGTACTTCTGTATAACTACTGTATAACTTTCACTAGAGTTTCGGAAAGTGGCTTAAAGACAACACAATGAAAGCAATGGAGGGGTCATCACAACGTGCTGAGCTAAATCCCACAGAAAATGTATTGACCAAACTTAAAATGTTTGAACATGTCTGAACAATGAGGCCCATAAACCTGGCTTTGTTACCTGATGTCTGTTAAGATGAATTAAGCAAAGGTTTTGTCAATTAGGTGAAGCATGTTGAATCTCACCTCAATTGTTTGAGTAACTAAAAACCAAATACATTCAAATGGATGTAAATGTATGTCTTTGGCCCACTAAAAGTCTTTGATAACTAAAAATTAAATTTTGTAAAAAAAAAATATATATATATACTGTATATATATATATTCAAACAAAAAACATGGTAATATGAAATGCGTGCAGGGTTGGTTGTTCTGTCAGTTGATGTACAGTAGCTAAGCGTTAGTATAAAGACAATTTGCACACACTCTTTGATCGTAGCTGTGGCTATGCCAAGTAGGATCCTCGGTAGGGAGAATTTTTGGTTTAAATATAGGTACCACATAGGTCTTATGAGGTATACATTAAGTGAACTGGGTTGTACCACTAAGTGTGAAATTACTGTAGTATACAGCCAATAATAGATGGATTATATCAGTGTATCTTAAGTAAATACATCTGTGTATGAATGTTAGTTTTTATCTCACGCTTGTGTATCTTGGCAGGCCAATTGCATTTTTATGAACTGGTTTGAATTGGTTTTGCAATATAATATTTATTTCTGAGCAGAGGTTACCCGCGTGCAGATTCTGATGGCCGCGTGCTATCGTTACCTGCGAACGGAGTGTGCGGCCAACAAAAAAATGTAAACTTGTATTAGCATGCATGAGGAACTCTAGGTTTCGGTTCATAGGTAAGGCCTGTGGTTTATGTTTCCTATATTATGAGGTCTCGGATCCTTCTTCTAGCCGGGTTATACAATATGTGTGATGAAGTTATGAAGTCCTCAGGTGGGCACTATGAGATGACCTCTGAATTACAGAAAATGTCCTGAGCCACTTTTCTTTTCTTTTTTTTTTAACATGAATTTGATGGAGTTGCTCTGGGATATCTAATCTTTTTTTTCTCATTTCACCTTAGCTCCTAAGGTGTGGGCAGACGATTAATGACATCACCTCAGTATTAGAACTCCTTTCTTCACTTCAACCTCACTCAATCCCCTGCCTTTGTCTGTTCAGAATCACATTCTCCTCATTTTATATAATGGCCCCTCCACACTATTGGTGTGGTTTTCTGACATTTTTCCTGTTAAAAATGTCCAATAATGTTCTATTCAGCTTGATAGAGTCTGGTCTCTGGTCTACTTCTACTATGTACTTTAACTAAATACCTCTCTCATTAGGAGGTATAGTTTTTATAGGCATATTTACTCTAGTGTGCCCCTCTATTTCCACATAGATTTTATTTTACTATATATACTGAAATAAAATCTATGTGGAAAGATTTTATATATAGGATCTGTTTTTCTGTACAACAGCTTTAGGTATAAACTTTTAAACGTTTTAAATTAACATGAGTTTCAAACATTTGAGGTGTTCATTATGATGTGTACACGGAATGAATACTGTATATTGTTGTCACTCAGATAACAGTTTGTTTTCCAAGCTGCGCCCTCTTGAAGGGGCACTGAAGCATTCAGTCTGAGAGAAACATATTAAAGGATAGATGGTGGGTGCATTGACAGTCTCTGTTCATCCTAGAAGCATCACAATCACCAAATCATACAACACGAGCAACTTTACAGTTACAGATTTGTCACTGTAGAGTTATGCATTGGTATGCATCATATTAACACTGTTTAATTAGAGAGTTAGGGTTAATATTAGTGACTGATACAAAGTCAGTTTGCAAACATGTTTTTGTTCCATTAATCCGCCACTTTAGAGTTAGAGGATTGTTGCTAACTTTACAGTTACAACAATAAAAGTTGTAACACACATTAGACTTACAGCATTGTCAAAAGGTCACGTGAGATATACAGTAGCATTGTCATTAACTTTACAGAATCAACACGGTCACTAAATTATGATGCACTAACATTGTTAATGTCACTTTATGGTTACATCACAGTTTAGTCATTACATCACTTCAGAGTAACAGCAACAGCAATAAGAGCCTTTATCATTACAGCATGGACGCTAACATGCATCCTTAGGTTTCATAACAAATAGCAAGTCTCTTACTCACTATTACATTCCTTTTGATTGACTGATCACTTGCACTGGTATATAAAGCAATAATAGGCAAACTTCCAGCTTATCTTTGTTCCTTTTCTGTCTAGCTCTGGTGTTTTGTCTTTCAGGTGGTTGCTTTTTAAGATACCCGAGTTATTACTGTGCTGGGGGAGAACTGCATTTTGTTATAATGCAGATTAGACATTAAATAATTTGCAAAAAGATGTAAAATTGGTCACATTAATATCTGGAGAAGGAGACATGTAGCAGTTTTTTTTTTTTAAGAGATCATGTTTTTCTTTTATCTAAGTAATTATTTCTGGAATGTTTGTGGGTGATTATCATGTCGTATACTTTGTATCTGAAGTAAAGTTGTGAATTGGTTGCTTTCTTGGCCGACCACCCATGTATAAGAGATTGCTTGATCTCAGCGGGATTTTCTAGTAAAATAAATGTAAAAATAAATAAAAGGTCACTTTGGAGTTACAGTATTCCCAATATGTAACTTTATTATTACACTTTTGTCAATAAACCTATTTAGAGTTAAAGCAGAGTCACAAAGATATTTTCCAGCTACAGCTTCAGACACTCACTGTATGTAATTATAATAAGTGAGTGAATTTGTTCCTCCTCATCGTCCCACTCTTTTTCCTAACACTATACCTCAGTAGATCCCTCTTGTTATGCTTAATGGTTATATTAATCTACCCCCTAATATAAACATGCTCATTGAGTTTTGGTTAGCTCTCGATTTGTGTTGGCATCATGATGTGTGGTCTCTCTCATTGAGTAATGGCCCTGCTTGCACTGAGAAGGAAAAACTTTCCAGTGTTTTACCTAGGGTTGTATTCACTCCTTGTTTACATAAAACTAGATTCCAGCAGCTAGGAGTGATTTGCTTTATACAGTTTAGCTCTAGTGTTACTCTATGTTATCCTTAGAAATCTAGCCCTTTATCTGAAAGAGAGAAAAGAAAAAAAAAAAAACCTACATGCCTTGCTGATTCATCTGGACTCCCTTCGGACAGAAGGCTGGAAGGCTAGATAGTTCCCTTTGGACTTTTTGTCCTGATGTATATACTGGCAGCTGGTAATGATGTGCTTGCAGCAGAAAAACGATCTTCTTAGAATGGATTGTGTGAAGGAGGAAAAGAGAAATAAAGGAGGAAGAATGTGATAATTAAACCTCTTTCTTGCCAGATCACAACGAGGAATAGTGGAAGGAATCACACCTACAGATTCACGTGAGAGCTACAGTAAACTGAGCTACTGTACATGAATCCCGACCTGCTTTACTGTACAGTGCATTCTGTTACTTTGCATCATTGCTTTGTCTTTACACATCTTCATCTATGAATTCCCTTAGCAAACCTACTGTAGTCTACCCATACAGTAGCAGGAGGGCTGTTCTGAAATCAGCTATTCGTGTGAATGATTTCATATTCACCCAGAGGTTAAATTGGTGAGAGACCTCAAGGGAAAGCCTGCCTTTATATATATATATATATATATATATATATATATATATATATATATTTTTTTTTTTTTTTTTTAAGTAAATCGAAGCATGGCATAATTGCATGGTTATAATGATAATGTAATAGAGTTTTGCTCAGCTATTGTTTTAAAATAGCAAAATGTGTTCCTGCTTTAATGAAAATTGCAACCACTAAATTTGATCATTCAAACTAAAGTTATTCCTTTTTCCTAATTCAAGAATTAAACAAAGGAAAAATCAGACGAAATTTGTAACAGTGCGGGTGCCCTCTCAGAGCCAGATAAGCAGGCTTTTATGTTGCCGGTTGCCAGGCAACGCCCTCAGGCAGGTAATCAGCACCTGGTCATGCACCTTTATGCGCCCTCCATTTGCTTCTTTCAGTGCACTGACATACAGTACTGTAGGCTACGTTCACAGTACCATACTGAAGTGACTCAATTCCAGCTTTTTACCCTAATGTGACACAGATCTGATGTGTTTCTGATCGGATCTGAATCACTTTCGTATGTGGTCCTTGATTGAAGATACCTGTATATCTTAATGAGAACAGAGTCAGTCTGCACTGCTAAAACAGCTTAAGAGACGTCTGGCTTTGTTCCTTACTCTGGACCTCAACAATTACAGCTGACGTCTTTCAGAGCAAAATCCCAAGCATTTTTATGCCAAAATTGCATACATTGTTTGAAATGAATGAGTGGTCATACATACCGTATATGACGCATTTTATCCCAGATGGTGCGGGCATAGACGTATCAATATGCGCACATGTCGGCATAGATGTCCATATAAGAATCAGATAAAAGTCACTTTAAATTATGAATCATGAATACTTTTATGGCACGCAAATCCGATCTGACGAAAAAATCGGAATTGAACATTGTGGCTTGTAATGTGAACATGGCCATAATTTCTGTGCCACTCATCCGAGAAGCTGTCTGATGCTTGAGCCTCTATAGTATTATAGAGAAAATATTATCATACTCTATAGTATTATCATCAGAGAAAAATGTATTGAAAATATATTTCATAAAAATGTATTTAAGAGCTTAGTCTTAACATTGTGAGAGGAGAGGATTTACCGAGGGATAGTGTCACGCAGAATTGAGGAGTTCCTCTGCCCTTCAGCTCTCTCTCTCTCTCTCACTCTATGAGATGACTACTTAATATTAGTGTTACCAGCTTAGTGCTTTGTGGATCATTAAGGCCCTTAATCTAGGCACACATCCTCCCTAAACGAGTTGATTTCTGAGTTTGCCACATTGTAGTTTTTACTGTCAATTAAGGATTTCTAACCCTAAAATGAGCATGCTTGATTCTTTAATCTCTAATTGGCCCATTTCTGGTTAGTAAAATTAATCCCTTTGTCTTTATATATATATATATATATATATATATATATATATATATATATATATATATTTTTTTTTTTTGTGCAGAACTAAACATGACAGCATGTTATATTGTTCTTTCATCTCATAATAAATGCATGTATGTATGTATGCACCAGAATAAATGCAGCTAATTTTTAATAAACGCAGCAAGCCTTTTTGCAGTGTGATGTTCGCAGAGTTCCTCTGAAGTGAGACCGGACTAAACTCTCTCCCCATGTCCCAGCAGAGCGTCTTTATCAGCTCCCTCAGTAGGGTTTGGTCATACAGCATGCCACCCCCTGATTTAATTGTGCTTTCTGGATGACTGCCCTTAACCTTCACCAGCTCAGCACCTCGGCAATTCCCAGACCCGCTCTACACTTACACACTAAACTGAGTGAGAGACAGATAATGGAAGAAATGTGAGTAGATAAAAGTGAACAGGGAGAAACACAACATCCAGAAGTGCTAAGCAAAAAAGAAAGAGTGAAGGCAGAGTTTTGACAGTGAAAAATATCACTATTGGCACCTGTTTCGAAGAAAATTGGGATTCTTGGGACAGAAATCGATTGTTGTCTAAGAGCGGTAATCCTTGACTTGTCCTGCATGCTGTGGTGTGCAAAGCAGTCACTCTGTGGCACTGGTTTGATCTGTGAGTGATGGGGTTTAAAGAACGAGCAATCCCCTGACTTCTGATTATAGAACTTTGTTGCTCTGGTGCTTGTCTTTGTCTGTTGTGCCGATAATGGTAATGGCTCACATTCACCTTGGAATCACAGGAGAACAACAGTGCTTGTTAGACACTGTAAACCATTTATATTGCTGTGCCGCATCTAGATGTGAACCTTGGAGAGAGTGAGAGAGAGAGAGAGAGAGAACCAAGAAACAGACAACAGGGAAAGGGGCAAAATGTTTATGTTAATCATGGACTTTCTAACTTTATGTCAAAGGTGACGTATTGTACACATTCCTGCTAAGGCAAAATATGTATACGTTGTTACTGTAACAAATTTTAGTTTACATCACGCATGAAAAGTTTATACCTAGGCTGTATTGTTTCATACAGTACTGTATTTTTTTTTGTGTTGACTAACTGTGATTGAACACAACAAGGCCAGAAGTGATAGAACTATTAGACATGGCAACAAGCACCCCTTCCTTTACATCTCCATTCTCCCACAGTATACATCCTTATTTCCAATATATATCCTCTGCCTGTGAATTTCAGCTAGATAATCCTACGCAAATAAATATACGTTTATTTAATAACAGCCTCCTATTTGTATGATGGCACACTAACACTTTCTTGAGTTGTGTCATTATTTATGAACTAAAAGAACAATTTTCGTGAATCCTTCCTATGGTGGAAATAAAATGTACTATTTGCTGTTGGCTTTTCCCCAGGGTAGGGTTCTCCAAACTGCCCTCTGGCTTTGATTTGCAAGAACCTGAAGTGCATGTTAAGGAGAGGCCGATATCGCTGAGCTCCTGGAGGGCTGATGAACACATTTTTATTCTGAGCTTGAATGAGAATAAAAAGACAGAAAGACAGAATAGCAAAGTCATTCTACAACAGCTTTTACACCCACATATTTATCAAGTACGTGTCAGCTGGTTTTGCAAGCTGGCTAAATAAACGTGGCCTAGGTTTCTAATGCTCATCTCGTAGGATAGGACGCTTCCACAAGGTTGATCCAATATTACTTTTACAGCTCCCCTGTCCATTTATTGTCTTTATTAATTTACAGTACCATATGCCTACCAGCTCACTCCGGCCTTAGTCTGTAGAAAAATGTCGGTTCTCCTGGTGGGTGAACTGCCTAATCATAAGCTACTGATTGCAGTGCATAGGAAGAATAATGAAAGGAGGGGGGTTTCTTCTTTCTTAGTTGGGGTGAACAATAAAGCCAGGCTGTATTGGGGGAAATGTCTTATTATCTCTGTGTAATAAAACAATACTACAGGGGTAAAATATTGCCGTGAAATATACATGGTTTCTTTGATTAAAAATGTAAGGCTTGATTTGAATGTAATAATCCGGTTTTCTGCTGGCCTTCATAGTTTATTTTATTAAACATTTTTTCCTCTTCTCTCTTATTTAAATGCCACGCCAGCTTTACACTAGGTGGTTTATGATTACAACAATGCCTGCCTTTTCTCTACATATTTAATTCATTGTTTATGGCAATAGCGAGATTTGTTGGGTTATTCTATTAACATCCAGTCTGCCAGTCTCTTGACTCTTTCTTTAATGACATTATCGTTTGCATAGAAAGGCCAGAATGGGATATAATTGTCTTAAATGAGAAGACATGCATTCATTTTGGTAAAATAAGGGTGGGGAACTGACAGGAAGCTGTATTTCCTGGTGATGATGTATCTAATTTAACAGAAGCAGATAATGGAAAGAAATGAAAGACAAAACCAAAGGAGGTCATTTGAAAGGCTTTTAAAAATGGCTAAAATTTCCAACTCGCATCTCGATTAAATAAGGGTTGTTGATGAAAGCCCATGTGCATTAGCGGGTAAGGCTATTTGCTGAGTTTACCCTTTTGGCTCTTTCCCTTTTATGTTCATGTAAAGATGTATGTTAGATTATTCATGACACCAGATCCTATTTTCGTCTTTAAAAAAAAAGAAACAAGTGATTTCTTGCATAACTTAAGTAATCTCTATATAGTACAACCGGCTTGTAATGTCCCCCTTATAGCAAAGAATCTAGAAAAGGTAAGAAAAGTTATTTTCATTCACTTTTAAAGCTAATAAATTTACATTCAAATTTTCCGGAAAGAACGAAGATGAAAGAAAGAAGGAACAGGTCATCTACAGCATATAATTTCTGAATGAAAGACAATACTACCAGTTGTGGGTAGTGCATTTCCTTCCAGCGTATTACCTTAAACCACATCTGTCAATCCGACTTGAATGTCAGGGAAGCTTCGCAAGAAACCCAAACCCCTAACGATCGTTTGCTGTCAATCTATTTTCATTTTGGAAAGACATGCCAGTTTGGTCAGAATATTATGTGTTGTACTAAAGTGCTTCAGTGATGTTGCTGCCAAAGCTATAGCAGATTAATCCCTTTAACCTCAGCCACAATCGGGATTCTTGTATCGTTGTGTTGTTTAAGAGGCTTTACTGGACCTTTGGAGAGGGTCAACAGGAGTTGCTGAACACTGCTGTATGATGGATCAATAATCAGGCGTAATCATGGACAAAATATCTGTCACGTTCCAGTTACTCGAAGAGCATCGACCCCAAGTAATGCTGCATGCTAATCAGTCTTTGGGACATTATAGTGCATTGTGGACATGATTGGAACAGACAGGATGTTAGTGTGCTGGCCTCTGTTTTCAGCCAGGCATGGAGTAAACATTCATTAGCATGTGTTATCATTGATCAGCACGAGGTGGGCAGGAGCGCTGGGCATTACACAAACTGCAGCTGTGCCTCAGTCAAAGATGTCATCCAACAGACTTGGCAGATCTGGAAAACTCCTGTCAGACAACAAAGGAGGCTTTTATTTTTAGTAAGATTTATTTTGCCTTATAGTTGTCTAGCTCCATCGGTCCAAATGTAAATTTTTGGTTGATTTCTAAAGAGTAATGGGGGCAAAGTACAACGGTTGTTCAAGTCAAACTACAGTAAGAGTATTCAGTGGGCTTCAAGCCACCAGCACCATCATTCCCGGACATAAAGCCTTCTTAAAAATGTTTGCACCACTCCAATGTTTTACTGTGGCTAAGAGTCTCATCACCATACTGCACTTGCAAGTCTTGATTTGAACAACTGATTTGATCATTTTTATAACAAGTCCCGGTTTGACTTGAATGCCCCTTGTTTTCATTCATGATTTTTCAAGTAATATGATGATACAGCAATTTATTAATAAAAACAAATGTTTATTTCTGCTTGACTGGAATAAATTCACAAATTAAATGAATTTAATTGTGATTATGTAATATTTGTGGGACAACTAAAGTCATGTTTTGGGAGGTAGGAGGAAACCTGAGAATCTGGAGGAAACCCTGCCCCCCCACCAACACACACACAGAGACATGGGGGGAACATGTGAAACCTCCATGCAGACAGTAACCTGAGCTCTGAAAGGCTACTCGCTGTGTCACCTTGTCACACCACATTTCTTTAAATGTTAATGAAATACACCTGCCTTGACTAATGACTAGTCAGTTCACAACGAAAAATAGGTCCACATAAATTAGAAAAACACACACACACATTATTGTTGTTAGCAATTTGTTCTAGACATCCTGAACTCTGGTCACCAGGTTAACCTTGCTTGAAACTTTGTTTATTGAGGTGTTGTGCATATTAATCCTTATAATTTTTTGCTGTATATTATTTATATTAATTGATTATAAGAGTGGGTTAATCGAATATCAATAATTAGTTTAATAATAACAAACATATTAGTATTGATTACAAAAGTTGCATACAGTAGGACCAGTTCGACTGCAAAATTAGACATCTCTATATTGGCTGTTTGGACAACAGCATTTTCATAGGAAGCATGAAGTATTACAGCCTGTTAAAATATTTTGTGTTATTTTTCATTAATTCATCATTTTTCCAAATTTAATACATTCTTTCATTTTATTTCATCAAGAGTATTATGTATTATGTTAAAATATGTTACTGAAAAACTTTGCAAGAAACTCAAACCCTTAACGATCATTGTCATGTTTAAATTAGCTTGTGGCAAAAATTTGCTATTCATGATCAATAATAGTGTTGGTTGAGTTTTAAGTTAAAATATAAGCTCATGCTTTGTGTTTTACATTTTGTATTTGTGTTGTGTGTTGAGTGTGGTGCATGCAAAATAATTTAAATTGTAAGGTTTGTTAAACATCACGAGAAAGTGAATCACAAAACCTTTACAATGTAGCATCAGTTTCACCAGTTTCTGGCTCTGTTCAATTTAGGACCGACTGGTTCACCCAAGTACAGTACATAAATGTCTGTGGTGCCATGATGTTGTAATAAAGATTAGAAATCCTGACTGGGTAGCGGACATAACCAGGTGTAACAAACACAACAGCTTCCCACACACAACATGTGTATCTCATTTTGCTGGTACACACAGTGACCGAGGACCCTGTAGCTTGATTTTATTTCAGAAATATTACTTTTAGCACAGTGGCATACTGTAATGCTTAACAATATGGCCTCGCACCTCCAGGGTCAAAGGTTCGAGTCTCACCTCAGGTCTGTGTGCGATGTTCTCCTCATGCTTGGTGGGTTTCCATTGGTTACTCCAATTTGTTCCCGCCTCATGCCTTAAGTCTCCTGGGATAGGCTCCAGGCTTCCGCGACCATGTATAGGATAAGAAGTATAGGAGATGAAGATGAAATATTACTTTTATAAATATTGATATGCATCATGGCTTCCAAAGTCAGTGTCTATGGTCAATAATTTGCCAAAAAGTATATATGTCCAAAAATGGTTTTATCTCATTTTGCTGTCAAACTGTTCATATAGTGTTTTAATAATAAGGTTTATGGTTTAGTCATATCAACTAACAGTAAAGTGTACTTCGGTATAAAGCATTAGAGAATATATGAAACCTTTTGACTATAATAGAGAAGAAAATTCACCACATGTACTGCTTTAGCACAAGCCTGAAAGATACTACCTGCTGAGGCTGATGAATGAGACGCTGCAGACATGTTTAGGCCACCGCACGGGAGTCAGCTTATTCTGTTATCATTGATTTTTCACATTTCTGCCACTGTGTTTCTCTGTATTGCTGTACTTTTTACAAGCTCTGAAAAGGGCACGCATTAGAAAAAAGCTCCCATTTTAGCTGAGTAGAAGTGTTCTGTAGGTGGCAAGTAGCGAGAGCAAGTGAAAGTGGTTGGGTGGCATGTCATCTTTAGTGGGTGTACGAGTGAAAGGGTGAGTGCTGGAGGGAGAGAGTGATGGCTGTGGTGGTTGCCAGACTGACTAAGCAAAGCTGTCGTGCGTGGCTGCTCTCTGACGGTCATGTGGCAAGACCTGCATCTACTAAGCGCCGGAGTGCATTATCATGGACGAAATCACTCGCTGTATCTACCGGGGCTTACACTGCTCAGAAGATTACAGGAACTTTGCAACACAAGGAAGAGGGAAGGACGGCATTTTATCACAATTAAAGAATTTAGTCATATAAAGAGCCCCTGTGGGCTTTAATTATAACTTTAAAAGGTTTCGTAAATATGTTTGTGCTCCTTATTCGTTTTTTTGCCTGAAACAAAGCTAAATTTTGTGCAGTACAGTATTATTATATAAAATCTAAAAGAATTTTTTCATAAATATTGTCATTTTTATTTTAAAGGTGAAATGGTTCATGCAGTTGAAAACCATGTATACACACATTTTTAATATATAATTTTGTATATCATTACATTATATACCATATCATACACATAAATATTAGTAGATAAAATTTGTCAATCCGGGACTTGTGGTGAAATTTCTTGTGAATGAAAGTGTAAAATTGATTGATTTACAGAAGTGTACAGTGAAGGAAACTCTTAGCCACAGTAAAACAATTGCGCTTTAAAGAATGCTGTAGGTTGATGGTTGATCCCAGCCGAGGTGGCCCAGAGCCCACTGCAGCCTTTCTCATGAACATTCAGCGAGTAGAACTCCTGATGTTAGAAAATTGGCGGATAACTTGCCAACTTGTGGAAGAGACACAATCATTTGCGAACACCACTTGCACATTACAGGAACACATTACAGCAGTCTTTCACATCACAGCTCTGGCATACTTAAAAAAAAAAATTTAATTAAAAAAAAGTTCTACCTTGATGATTAGGAAGCACAAGTGAAATGCTTGGTGAGTGCATTAGTAGAAGAGGGAATTAAGTAAAGAAATAAAGGTTTTTACTCTCATAACTGTGTTCTGCACATTCACACTCCACCGCACCCCGTAGTATAAAACATTTACATTCGTTTAAAGCCTCTGAAATCAAGAGGCTTCATATGCATATGCAATCAATTCATTAAATCATCCTTGATCTTCAACTTTATATCAATCAACAAGTCACATTATATACATGAAGCAAGCACAAGGAGCATAGCGTATATTTATCACAACCTCAGATGTTACTGTATCTTTTCTAGAGTTTTAGGTTGCAGTGGAGAGACAGACACTATGACAGAATGGGATCAGAGACGAGGCCTGATGATCTAATGTCTGTTTTAATTGAGCTTTTGCATTGCAGCCAACAGCTGGGTGGGTCTTGCTGGAATGGACTTTGATTGAGAAGCCGCAGTAATGGAACACCGAGTGAAGAATGAGAAGTTCCTGCCATGCAGTCAACAGAATGTAATGCTAGTAATCAGAGCGAAATGGAAAACGGACAGCCATCAGACCCAAGTCTAACCCCTAAAAGAAAAGGCAGGGTTTGAGTGTCGCTCTCTCACAGTTGGCAGTGCATACAGTGTGTGTTACTTTTGCTAAATGGAATACTCCAGTCTGTTTTCTTGTTTGTTGGCTTCATCCTAATTGCTATTTATCGCCTTTGTAGTATCTCACCAATTACCACATATATCAACACATTTTCCTGTACATACTTATAAAGGAAAAGAACTCCATCGAGTTAAGATTTACTTACTGTATAATGAGCATGTTAAGTTCAGTACTGGAATTCTAAGCATTTACTAAACCAAACATTCATTCATTCATCTTCTATACATGAGGCAGGGTACACTCTGGACAGGTTGCCAAGCACCCAAGAGCCAAGCCGTCGCACACACACTTACACATTCAGGAACCTGATCTGCATGTCTTTGGACTGTGGGAGGAAACTGGAGTACCCAGAGAAAACCCACCAAGCACACAGAGAACATGCAAACTCTATGCACTTTGCACAGACCTGAAGCAGGAATCGAACCTTCAGCCCTGGAAGTGCGAGGCCACAGTGCCTTTAAATAAAAGTGGCGTACATAATATATGATATATTATGAAACTAAGTACCTTATGTTAACCTTTGTATTGATAACTAGGAAGGTAACCATGTGCTGCTCCACAAAACTATAGTATTTAAAAACACATGGTAAAAAAGTGCTTTTGAATTTTATTATGTAGACACATTTTACACAGTTTATAATTGAACAACTGGTCTTAGATTGGTATTATAAGTTAATTTATAGTTTTATAGTTTTTAATGTTTTAGTACAGGGCAAGGTGACATTCTTGTACATAGTATCTACACATACACCCATATAGAACAGGTCGATCACTTAGAGCAGGGGTCCTGAAATTAAAAGTACCTTGGGTCAATAAAATGTTTTTCAAGGCTAAGCTTCAGATCTCGATATATGTAGATATTGTAAGTCTTTAAAAAATAAGCAATTAATTTTTTTTATAAATAATATATTTATTGTCTAATTGTATAATTAAATAATATTTATTGTCAATTTTAAGTAACTACAGTAAACGTGGACAAATGTAACTTTGATGGCCATGGACATTTCCTTGTATTTGTGTGGAATTCGGGTATTTTACACATCCTCACCTCGGACCGCTACAATCCGTTTCCCATTTCACATTACAGCTTTTTTATTAGCGCCACAGTTTTGGAACATATGAGACAAATTGTTTTTTAAACTTCCCACATGAAGAATAGACATTGATCTGTTCATTCATCTTTGAAGGTTCAGTTTTCATAGTTTACGTTCCTTTTTTCGGAGTAAGCCATGCTGTCACGCTTTTGATTCTGTTCCTTCCGCGCGCTAAACTATCACGTTAATTGGCTCTGTTGAGTGACGTCAGTATAGCCGCGGCCGCCTCAAGGGGAAAAGAGCTAGATTACTGGTGTATTAATTATTTTCATTTATTAGAAAAGCGTCAGGGTCCGGACAGAACTGTCACTCGGTCTGGATCCGGACCGCTCCACCATTTAGTGATGCCTTACTTAGAGTATCTATGCCAGTAATTCAGTAATATGAGTCATGTACTTTATGTGACATGAATTCCCTTTCTAAAAGTAAAATGATATCAAGTTCGTGCTTTGTAAAAAAAGATTACCATATCGTTTGTATGATTTCGCTGAAACATTCTGACCGTGGAGCGGCCGACATCCGTTGTTGTCCTCATTGCTGCTGTGAGCTTCAGGTGAGAGCATTTTTCACACAGCTTGCTAATGAGCTCCCTGTGTTTCGTGGCCCCCAGTCTCAGCACTTCCAGTCAACAACATGCTGGGAGAGAAATCACAATCGCTGGGATAAACAGCCTTTTAATAACACTGCATTGCACTGGTCCTTATTTCACACAATGTGATTTACTGGCCAATCTGATTTCCAGCAGCCTGATGCTACTGAACATAATGCATGTGTGATGGACCGGATATCCTGCATCAGGTGGAATAATATTTTATTGATGCTTCAGTGCGCAGTTATATCACTTTAGGTCCTGATGTGACTATAAAACCTGGGAAAAGCTGCACTTTTAAAACAGAAATTTGATATGGAGGACGAGTGAAAGGAGTTTTATACCTAATATTTGTATTATCAGTTTAAACCCCAGGACTGAGATATCCCATATGCTGTGCTGGGAGAGCTTTTTTCTTTTTCTTTTTTTTTTTTTTACAAAAATCTTTGTATTTGCTGGTTGTCCTATGTTCAATTTCACATCATTATAATGGAATGTGGGTGTATGGGTGTGTGTAAATGTGTCTGTATCTGGGGGCTTGGATGGTGGGTGTCAATTAAATGTAGGAAATCAACAGCACTGCCATGGCTCACGATGCTTAGATTGCGTTTCAGTGCCAGAAGCTTCTTAATTGGATAATTTTGTCAGTAAAGGAAAAGGCCATGTCTAATCTGGAGACTGTTTTCTTAGTGCAGAGAGGCTGCTCTTTTGTGCATTTCTGTGCAGTCGATACCATCACTGTTTAGCTTGCACACACACACACACACACACACACACACACACACACACACACACACACACACACACACACACACACACACACACACAGGCATTGCTTACAGAAGTGACTTGCCTACTTGACTTACAGTGTGAGTGTTTGAAAGAGATGCTTTTAGTATTTTGAAAATAACATGTTTGTTCATTTATTTATTTATTTATTTATAGTTTTGGGTTATCAGGTTTCCCTTTGAATGCCATACAAGTCACAGTGAATGACTTGCAACTATTAAAGAAAAAAATTATACATACTGTATTAGTATGAATGCATGAATTTATATTTGATTTGAACCAGGCGGCACGGTTGCGTAGTGGTTAGCACTGTTCCCTCGCACCTCCAGGGTCGACGGTTCAATCGTGGTTCGTGCGTGTGGAGTTTGTATTTTCTCCCCGTACTTGGTGGTCCGATTTTCTCCCACAGTGCAAAGACAGGCAGATTAGGTTAATTGGTGATCCCAAATTGCCCGTAGTGTTTGCACGTGTGTGTGTGTGTGTGTGTGTGTGTGTGTGTGTGTGTGTGTGTGTGTGTGTGTGTGTGTGTGTGTACCCTGCCACGTGCCCAATATCTCCTGGGATAGGCTCCAGACAGGATAAGCGGAATGAAAATGAATACATTTGAATCACTGTCAGCACTACTGTCAGAGCTGCTGTTATAGAAAAATTAATTAAACTTTTTGACCAGTCATATTTGAAAAAAAAAACTGTCAGAAGTTCTGTAATATGAATAAATCTACAGTATTTCTATATCTTCATACTGCCCAAAACACCATACCGTATTATATAAACTGCATATGGTGAATTATTTATATCGTTACCCGATGTATCTTATTTTTATTAATAGTTATAAGCATGAGAGAAATTTTGTCTTCGACAATCTTTATTTTTCTAAAGTCAATAGTTTAAAGGCATGTCTGTTTTAAATTAGATCTATGATGTGGGTGTATTCACCAGCAAATAATAAGCGAAAAGACAAGACAAGACTAACCAAAAATGTTGAGGAAAAATAAGAAGCATGATTCTTGCAATCCAGAGACCTTGATAGATATACACACGTGGACAAAATTGTTGGTACCCTTCGGTCAATGAAAGAAAAACTCACAATGGTCACAGAAATAACTTTAATCTGACAAAAGTAATAATAAATAAAAATTCTGTGAATGTTAACCAATGAAAGTCAGACATTGCTTTTCAACCATGCTTCAACAGAATTGAAAAGAAATAAACTCATGGAACAGGCCTGGACAAAAATGATGGTACCCCTAACTTAATAGTTTGTTGCACAACCTTTTGAGGCAATCACTGCAGTCAAACGATTCCTGTAACTGACAATGAGACTTCTGCACCTCTCTGCAGGTATTTTGGCCCACTCCTCATGAGCAAGCTGCTCCAGTTGTTTCCGGTTTGAAGGGTGCCTTTTCCAGACAGCATGTTTCAGCTCCTTCCAAAGATGCTCAATAGGATTGAGGTCAGGGCTCATAGAATGCCACTTTAGAATAGTCCAATGTTTTCCTCTTAGCCATTCTTGGGTGTTTTTAGCTGTGTGTTTTGGGTCATTGTCCTGTTGCAAGACCCATGACCTGCGACTGAGCTTTCTGACACTGGCCAGCACATTTCCCTCTAGAATCCCTTGATAGTCTTGAGATTTCATTGTACCCTGCACAGATTGAAGACACCCTGTGCCAGATGCAGCAAAGCAGCCCCAGAACATAACAGAGCCTCCTCCATGTTTCACAGTAGGGACAATGTTCTTTTCTTCATATGCTTCATTTTTCCGTCTGTGAACATAGAGCTGATGTGCCTTGGCAAAAAGTTCCATTTTTGTCTCATCTGTCCATAGGACATTCTCCCAGAAGCTTTGTGGCTTGTCAACATGTAGTTTGGCATATTCCAGTCTGGCTTTTTTATGATTTGTTTTCAACAATGGTGTCCTCCTTGGTCGTCTCCCATGTAGTCCAGTTTGGCTCAAACAACGACGGATGGTGCGATCTGACACTGATGTTCCTTGAGCATGAAGTTCACCTAGGATCTCTTTAGAAGTCTTTCTGGCCTCTTTTGTTACCATTCGGATTATCTGTCTCCTTGATTTGTCATCAATTTTCCTCGTGCGGCCACGTCCAGGGAGGTTGGCTACAGTCCCATGGATCTTAAATTTCTGAATAATATGTGCAACTGTAGTCACAGGAACATCTTGCTGCTTGGAAATGGTTTTATAGCCTTTACCTTTAACATGCTTGTCTATAATTTTCTTTCGAATCTCCTGAGACAACTCTTTCCTTCACTTCCTCTGGTCCATGTTGAGTGTGGTACATACCATGTCACCAAACAACACAGTGACTACCTGGAGCCCTATATATAGGTCCACTGACTGATTACCTTGAATTAACATGTCCCTTTGGTCACATTATTTTCAGTATTTTCTAGGGGTACCATCATTTTTGTCCAGGCCTGTTCCATGAGTTTATTTTTTAAATAATTCTGTTGAAGCATGGTTGAAAAGCAATGTCTGACTTTCATTGGTTAACATTCATAGAATTTTAAAAAATTATTACTTTTGTCAGATTACAGTTATTTATGTGACCATTGTGAGTTTTTTTTCATTGACCGAAGGGTACCAACAATTTTGTCCACGTGTGTACGTGCTCTACACATCTGTGTGTGCTGTAGTCATTTTCATTGCTGAGACAGAACAGAGGCCATGCGATGGCGAGGGATTAGATGTGAAATATAGACAAACACCATGTTCTGGGCAGCAGAGCCACACCGCCAGTGTGAATGTGCACAGATGGACGTGACACTGAAGTTCTGCCCGCTCACACACACACACACACACACACACACACACACAGTACAGTACACCACCACTTCAGCTCTAATCCACTAGACATCCCTTAGCCCTGTGATTATTAATGACTGGCCCATTATGAAGATTGTTTTATTACCATTTTAAATCTAATTTAAAGTATGGATTATTATTTATGACTCTGCCTTTAGTAGGATAAACAGCAATTCCTCATTGCTAATGAAACACTCAGTTTATTGATCTGGATTTCAATTGTGCGTTCGACCATTGTGCCTCAGTCTGTTCTCATCCTAAAGCTGTTTTCTGCCCTTCACATTTCCAAGATGAATTCACTCACCGCTGATGTTAAACTTCACAGAATTGCAATAGCGTAATGCCGCCCATTTGCTGAGATGGAGCTCACATTGCAGGCCAGAACCACTCAGCTTTCTGTTTTTCTTTGGAGTGTGTTGCCTGGGACGCTTCTCCAGCCTTGATCGCTGCCAGAACTGCAAGATTAGAAGCTTCATGTAGTTATTCAGGTGTGGAGCAAATAGACAGATGCATAGATACGAGCAATGCTATATGCTATATGATCAAATTTCCCATCAACGTCAGAGCAAGGAGGTCTTCTTCATCAATTACAAAATAGTATACTGAACAATATCAGTGCAGTGAGCTATACAGTATGTTGCAGGTGTGATAATACTTGAAATATACTCTTCATAACAAAGTAACTTTGAAGGACACATTTTTACCCTTGACACGGGAAAGCAAATGTACTCTACCTGTAGACCCCATGTCGATCCCAATGTTCTGTAGCATCCACTATCTACTCTATACTGTTTATCTCATGTACTGTATGGTCATGGGATGCCAACAGATCACAGAGCACAAGAACACACACCCTAAGGGCAATTTGAAAACAATGATCGATCTATTGTCTACCACACACTTGAATGCTCCAGATCAGCAAACTGTTTTTAGAAAAGGTCTGCACACCCACTGATGATCATTTAATTAAGGGCTGATGATTACCAGCACCTGGCTACAACTTACCCTCTTAAATCCTGTGGAAGCAGTAAGGGGGTACTTGCTTGAATATATATTTTTCTGCTTTTTTAGGGTCTTAACATGCTCAAAAACTCATGAAATTTTGCAGACAAGTTGGAATCTGCTGCAAATAGGATTCCTGAGAGTCTGGGTGTTGCCCGGTGCCCTCACACTAGATTTTGCTGCATAGCTCATACACACTTGCACGTATGCACACGAAACCCGGTACACGATTAGAGCAGCTTTCACATTGCATGTCATGGGCTCAACTCAACAAGAAGTCAGTTATTTTGTGTCGTTTGCCAAAACGCACCTGAAGGAATTTAATATACTCCTCCTACGAGATTTATGCGATCGCCACCAAACCAGGCCTCTGTGATCTAAAGACATTGAGGATGCAAAATTGTAGAGGGATTTTTGTTATCTCTAATAAGTCGGCCATGATAATGCCTCAAACTTATGCTGAGCACTGTGGAAAAAAGCTAAAAATGTATTTGCCTACTACATCAGATCAGATGATTTTTCAATGCATTTTTACACGCAAAGAACATAGTAATAAAAAAGAGGGGTATTAACTTTGGAACATGACTGTAAACCGCATATCTTTGGACTGTGGGATGAAACTGGAGTACCCGGAGGAAACCCAGTAAGCATGGAGACCCTGGAGATGCAAGGTGACATAACCACTAAGCCACAATGGTGCCTAATTAAAAAAAAATTAATAAACACATTTATCAAGTAATTTGATAAAAGTGAGTTGTTTTTGGATATGTTGAGTGCAATTGTCTGTTAAAGCACCCAAGTAAAACTGCAAGAAGGGTCACAAGAGAAACAAATGTTGTTCCTGAGTGCTCATTTCCATACCACAGACTTGTGCAATATCAGCATGGCAAAGGGCAGTGTTATAATCATGATCAGCAAATGATCTTGTATGCATACCTAAAAGAATGCAGAAGATGAATCCAATGCCTCATAATATACTGTAGTTCTTTGGAAAGGATGCAGTTCAAGAGCTTAGAAAGCAATCTCCGCTGCATTGTTTATAGAATATCACTGCTTTGCAAGGTCCAGCTCATTTGCAGCAGTAAGACAGCTCACCACTGTGCAGTGTATTTGAGAGACTTGCTACAGAGTGCAATTCATAATTATTACACTAATATGTAGCAAGGGCATTTCAGAATGCCATTCTCTAGGTATAATTCATCACTCCACTACGGGCGAGAAGACATGCTCATTCATTTAAATGGCACCCAAATGCCATGTCTGTGGAAGAGCCAGAGAACAAATGGATGCATGCCGTGAAGTTATGACACAGGAAGCTTGTTTTTCTTCACTTTCATAGTTTGAACAGAAGGGAGAATGGAAAGAGCAGTGATTCTCTGGTGGTTTCATATAATTCATAATGAAAGAACTCACGCCGGAGTTTTGGTCTTAACTAAACTTAGATCTACTTAATGTGTAATGGCGAATCTAAGGAACTTTGTTTCCTTGGAAACTGGATAAAAGGATGAAATTTGCGAATCAGAATGAGGGAGAAAAAAAAGAAAGAGATACTGTGAAGCAGCAGATCCAGGCTGCTGTACTGTCACACCACTCGTCTTCTCACTGAAGACCATTAGCTGCTCATCTGTTATATGCATTTTATACAACTAGATCCATTCCTGGTGTGCTTGTGTTTGCATAAATCTGTATACACATGGGATGTTTAACTGCGCTTTAGAGCATATGTAATATGGTGTTGTTCATATGTCACGCCATGGGGTGATGTTATAATATTTAAGACTCTGTGTGTCCTACAGTACAGCACTTCTTGTGAATTGTCAGTTGGGTGAATTGTTACCAGTGTACAGTAAGTTTAGAGGCCTAACTGGAGGTTGTGTATGCAATTTAACCATATAGTGTAATAATTGAAGGTCATGTGTATACTAAAGGAAGATCCTTGCTTTGCTGATTTAGAGATTTTGCTTTCAGTTTTTTACATGCTGACATATTTAGGGTTTATTTACAGTAGTGCAATAAGGTGATCGTTCTATTCCTTGCAAGGATGTGTGTGAATAATTAAAGATATACAAAATCTCATTTTACTCTTTGAAATCAAGTGACCTCTGTTGTTGCTTTGGCATCTGCAAATCTCATAGAATGGCAGGCAGTCAGGCTGGCAGTGAGCAGAGACGCACCGTTTTTTTTTTTTATCTCTTTGCTCAAAACGTATGGACTATTTGATAACCTTGGACCTGGATAATCATTCTGTACTGATGTTCTTCTGCCTATTACTGCAAGATAAGCAAATAGTTCAAAATTTACCAAGTTTTAAGTTGAAATGTTTGTCTTAAATGCTCTTGATCATTCATGCCTTGTTTTCTTTGACTATCGAATGATAAACAGAAAAAATTCTTTATAAAATTTGGACTTTTCATTAGACAACATGTGCTGACTCTATTCACTTTTAGTGTTTCCTTAAAAAACTCATTCATCTTCATTACACTTAGGACTATAGTATATCAGAGGCAATGTTCCCAGCCTCAGTGACTCAGATTTGCTTTTTTACCCTAATGTGACACAAATCAGATTTTTTTTTTCCGGGCTGTTTTTCAGATTGAATCCGAGTATCACACATTCATGCAACTTGAATGACAGGCAGGTCAGAATTCATGTGACATTTTTTTGCCTCTGTGCATTTGTGGGGTGCTTGCTGATGCCAGTCAGCACCGGCAACATGGGGATTTCATAGCAACGCTAGCAATAACTACTACAACAGCTAAAGCGAGGCATCTGGCTTTTTTTCCCCTCTTCTGGACCTCAACAAATACAGCCGACTGACTGCTTGTCATCTCGCAGAGCAAAATCCCAAGCATATTTTTCTCTTCTTCTGAAATTGCATCCATTGTTTGAAATGAATGAGTGGTAACTCATTAAATATTTATAACATCCTTCAAATTAGAGTCAGATAAAAGTCACTTGCGGGTTTGGATGTGAACCCGTCATACCATGCAAATCTGATATGATGTGTGAATCTACGGTCTGACCTAAAATGAAATCAGTCCTACTCTGGATTTTTTCTACAATTATGTGTATGTTTTATAATGTTTCTCACTACAACAGTCCAAAGATTTGAATTATTACAACAAATAATCCAATGTGGTTGGCAAGAAGAAAAAAAAACTTGTATTATTGTCTTTTTTTCTTTGCTAGCCGATTTGACCATGTATGACATACAGTATATATCGACTCATTCATTGTCTACATCGCTTAATCCTGTATATAGGGTCGTGGGGGGCCTGGAGCCCATCCCAGGAGACTTAGAGCACGAGGCGGGATATACCCTGGAGAGGGTGCCAATCCATCACTACAGGCAATTTGGGAACGCCAGTTAGCCTAATCTGCACGTGGTAAGAAACCGGAGTACTCGGAGGAAACCCACCAAACACAGTGAGAACATGCAAACTCACGTGCACACAGAGACGGGAATTGAGCCTTGTCTGGAATTGAACCCTGGAGGTTCGAGGTTACAGTGCTAAGCACTAAGTCACCTTGCCGCCTGTTCCAAAGACAGTTTAGCTAATAACTACATGCAGTACAATACAATATGGTAAACTAACAAACAAATGAATAAATAAATATATATCTTGTACTGGAGCTGTAACTGTAAATAGTGGAAGTTTGGAGCCAGCTAGGGCTAGGTTATGGGTTATTCAAGAATAATTTAGCAAGTCTCTTTGCAGAAGACATTCTGTCTCAAAAATAGACCTGCCAGTCATATGTTCGTGCATATCTTATAATTTAATAAATTCACTCTGCTGTTGCTTTCCTTTTTTTCCCAGAAATCTGTCCGTATTCATAGTAAGCTCACTCAATACTTCGGTCCTCTGTGCCATTATACTGAGTTGGAAGATAAACAGCATCATTGGCCTCTTGTGTCTTGCTGTCACTGGCTGGGTAATAAGGACCTGGAAAGTCCAACCATTCCTCTAATTGGTGTGGAGCACCTACTTCATCTATTTCTATAGCAATACTTCATGGTTGGTGCATTACTCTATACACGAATACTGCACATGGCCTTTTGGGGGGGAAAAAACTTTAATTTTTGTGTTTTTTTTCCAGTTTGAGTTGTTTTGAGAAAGGTACTGTAAGAACGAGAGCAGCAGTAATACTGTATAGACTGTATTATAGACACTACTATAATGTCAGCAAACTCAGCTGGAGAAGAGAAAGGAGGAAAGGAGAGAGAATATACACCACATACTGTACATAATAGAGGAGTCTCATGGTGTACTCACCTGTTTCACATACAGTATATCGCAAAAAAGATCCTGTAGAAATATTAGGCCCATTTAAAATGATGAACAATCTAAGAGACAATGTATAAATATAAGTTCATATACATATATGCCTAATGTATAGACATATATGTACAGTATGGCTAATAAATAAATGATCTAATAGTCATTCGTCTATGCTGCTTTATCAAATGTACATGGTCATGGGTGGCCTGGAGACAAGGCGGAGTACACCCTGGATGGGGTGACAATTCATCGCAGGGCACACATATACAGACATCTTCACATGATCATTCACACACTACAGTACAGACCAAAAGTTTGGACACACCTTCTCATTCAAAGAGTTTTCTTTATTGTGTTCTTTTATTGTGTTCTTTAGCCCAAACGCGTCTCTTCTGCTTGTTGCAGTGGTTTCCTAGCAGATATTCTGCCATGAAGGCCTGATTCACACAGTCTCCTCTTAACAGTTGTTCTAGAGATGTGTCTGCTGCTAGAACTCCGTGTGGCATTGATCTGCTCTCTGATCTGAGCTGCTGTTAACCTGCGATTTCTGAGGCTGGTGACTCGGATGAACTTATCCTCCGCAGCAGAGGTGACTCTTGGTCTTCCTTTCCTGGATCCGCATGTGAGCCAGTTTCTTTGTAGCGCTTGATGGTTTTTGTGACTGCACTTGGGGACACTTTCAAAGTTTTCCCAATTTTTTGGACTGACTGACCTTCATTTGACCTTCAAGTAATGATGGCCACTCGTGTTTCTTTACTTAGCTGCTTTTTTCTTGCCATAATACAAATTCAAACTCTTTGAATGAGAAGGTGTGTCCAAACTTTTGGTCTGTACTGTATATGTCTATGGGAGGAAACTGGATCACGCAGAGGAAACCCACTAAGCACGGGAGAGAACATGCCCACAGACAAAATTCATGCACACAGACCCGAGGCGGGAATCAAACCCAGACCCTGGAGGCGCAAGGTGACAGTGCTAACTACTAAGCCACCAATAAGCCGCCTTATCTAACAGTATAACCAAATATATTTATTTAAACCGTTATAACTATATTTCTTTTAAATTTCCTAAAATCAGCATCCAAAGCAAATAGTAGTTTTATAGCTTATAGCTTCCATAGTCTCAGACTAAGGAAGAGAACAAAATGAATATCTTTCAAATTCTTCCCAGTACAGTATATCACAGCTAGACATAGTTCAGGCTATTTTTAAGTAGACAGTAAATCTTGATATGTGGTGTTGAATTCAGATAGCTATTAAAATATTCAGAAAGAGAAAAATATCCTATTTTTGCTAAGGCTTAAGAAAAAAAATGCAGTCAGTTAAATAGATTTTTTCTAGTTTGAGTATATGTTTCTTTGCCACATTAAGTGATGAGAAGTAAATGAAGTCTGTACGACTATACTCAACCTTAGGACGTATGCTATCTCACTCTCACTCATGGTCTATCCCGTTTTATCCTGTATGCCCGGTCGCAGGGGGCCTGGAGCCTATCCCAGGAGACTTAGGGCATGAGGCGAGGTACACCCTCGACAGGGTACCAGTCCATCTCAGGGCACACACTCACACACTCATTCACCCACTAAAGACAATTTGGTAACTCCAATTAGCCTAACCTGCATGCCTTTGGACTGTGGGAGGAAACTGGAGTACCTGGAGGAAACCCACCATGCACGGGCAGAACATGAAAACTCACACACAGAGACGAGAATAGAACCAGTGGAGCACTAGTTAGGATTTAAAAGAGTGTCTAAATTGTTTTAAGATGAATTAAAAGGAGAGGAATTGTTGCTTGTCATGTGGTACTGGCTGATGTTTGAACCGGGATAGACAACCACACACGCATGCATGATGTCTGAAGATCTCTGTTTATTATCAGCAGCATATTTAAGCTTTTGGCCAGGTGCCCTGTGTCACATACAGTACATCCCGTGCATCAAAAGAACCAGTCATTAACATGTAGGTCACAGAGAGCCGCAGAGGCATACAATCCATAAGAAACACATTTGCATTTTCAGTTTAAACAAAAGGGCTCGAGCAGTTTGGATGTATATTCGCCGGGATACGAATACTGTATACAGTATCAAGTGTTACCACATAAGGATTCATGAATTGCAGTGAAGGGGTTGTTTTATGGCCATTGAGGCATGGGAACCTTCTCATCATATTATAAAACCTTACACTATCATTTAATGTAAACATGGTGCCATTTTTTTTCTGTAACATACACCGATGAAAAAGGTCTTTGGTTTCCCTTGTGCCCTTGTGGGTGTGTGCTGTGATGTCTGGTACCAGAATGTGGCAGCGGATCCTTTGGGTGCTGTGGGTTGTGGGGTGGGGCATCCGTAGATTTGGGATGCACCGGTCTTGTTTGTTTGCAACGAATTTGATGAGATTGGGATGTGAGGAGTTTGGTGATGGAGCCAGCAGAATTGGGCCCCTTGCCTGCTGGTCCCCATGTTTGGCAGACTGTGGTGCACTGGGTGTTCTCTTGCATTTTTGTAGTGGCCAGGAATTACTTTGTTCTGCCTTGGCATCAGAATGGATGGATTGGCTTTTTGACACTGTGGACATAGGTGCCCACTATTCTGTCACCAGTTTACTTTAACTATCAATGTTAATGTGTTAATATACTGTGTACTGTAGTAATGTGGTGTTAATGTTATGACACATCAGTATAAAACATACAATGACTGATTGAAAATATATAAAACAGCACTCATCTTTAAAACATGACCAACACTTTTTTTCTTCCCTATTTGACCTTAGCATTTACAGATTAATGTCTTTTAATGTTTTTATGCATGAGGAACAAAAATGTATGTGGCAAAGAAGTAAGAAGGACCAAATGACTAAGTAAAATAATAACCCAGTAGTTGGTAATGCTGTAACAAAATTAAGGCAGTAAATTTACCCAGCAGGATTAAACTAGCATGGGATTGAAGAAATAATTCATTTTTAGTATCAATTAATGCAACAGGTATAAAACAAAAAAATGAAAAAAAATTACAAGGAAACTTTAAATTTAAAATTCAGTTACACATGAGCACTGATAATCAGATTCAGTTTTAAAATTGATCGTTACAGAGCAGTTTAATGAGTGTGTGTTTTTTTGTGTGTGTGTGTGTTCATGCTTCGGCGACCTGAAATGAACTTTTGAAAAGTCGAAAATGTCCGGGGTTTTTCACAACAGTGCTTTTTGGCAAACAATGAGTAATAGGCGTAATAAAATAGAAATAAAATGGTGGCCTGCCTCTACATTTGCAATTACTTTATGCTTTTTACAAGTGGGACTGGATACAACTGAGTAGTTTAAGGAGTTTAATCAGGGACCTAGCAGTGGCAGCTTGGAGGTGCTGGAATTTGATTTCACACCCTCCTGGTACTAGCCCAAAACCTTTGAGAAAGCTCTTCAGTTTGTCTTATCTTCTTCTATTTAGGAGAGCTCCAAGCAAAGCATGTAGTAAAAACGCCCTTCATGCTCACATGTCCGCCATCATCTACATCTACAGCTACATCTAGGCATTTGGCAGATGGCCTTATCCAGAGCGACTTACATTTTTTATGTCATTATACATCTGAGCAGTTGAGGGTTATGGGGCCTTGCTCAAGGGCCCAACAGTGGCAACATGGTGATTTTGGAGTTTAAACCTTAAAACCTTCATAATTGTGAGTAAAGCACTCGTACTTTGTACCAGACTTAAGTTAGACTGCCATCAGTTAGCAGATACCGTAGTTAAATTACCAATTCATCACAGGGCACACGCACGCTCATTCACACACTACAGGCAGTTTGGGAACACCAATTAGCCTAATCTCCATGCCTTTGGAGAAAACCCAGCAAGCACAGAGAAAACATGCAAACTCCATGCACACATACCCGAGGTGGGAATCAAACCCAGAACCTGGAGGTGCAGGGAGACAGTACTAACCATTAAGCCACCGTGCTGCATTCATTCTGCTTATTATGTATAAAATATAACAAAATCCTGCCACATCACCCGTTGTATTTTCAGTAATTATTGTAATTCAGTAATTTTTTTTTTTACATGCTGGCTTTAACCCTATTCAGACAGGATTATTTTCACAAGGGGATATGATACATGGTTCCTTTGAGTTAAATGAAATTCAAATGCCTTATGCTATTGACATATAGCAATTTTCCATTTTATTGTTTTTCCAATGAACTATACATTGTATGCATTTCTGGTTTAAATATAGGGAAAGACATTTTTTCAAATATATTTACTTATCTGGCTGGATCAAAGAGTGTTTTTACATTTGCATTTCTTCTCTGGATTGGGACCACTTGCGTGGTGGTTTGAGACTGGGTGCCGTCCAGAGATCCAACCGCTGGTCCTCAGGAAACTGTTGTCCAGGGTTTACAACCAAATTTCAGCACTTGGCCATAGAAACTATTCGTGCTTGGGACCACATGCAATGTACTGTAATAATGTGGCTGGTTTTACTTGTCATGTTCCTTACTGGAACACTGTAATTAGCTTACCTTTCTAGGGTGAGCAGTCCTGCTGAACATCATAATAAAAATGCATGAGGCTTTCTGGTCTAAATAATTTAAAACGTATAAACATTTTAAGAATGATTACATGAATTTTCCATTTAAAAAAATCTGCTCCTAGTGTGCCGGTAATCCTGAATTAAAAACCACAAAAGTATTTTTCTTTGCTGCATGAATTTTTGGACAAGAGAATAAATAGTAATAATAATCATAATAATCATCATAATCATCATAATCATAATAATAAATTATTATTATTATTATTATTATGTTTTTAAAAGATTAAACCAGTCATTTTGTAAACATTAGTGCACAATGTTTTAACTTGTGCAATATAGGTACAGTTTTCACAAGATGTTTTAATACAAATGTGTGATTACTGTACTGTATGTGCCCTAACTCCCAAAATGTGCCCATAAACGTTCCTGAGGGGGCGATCAAATACTTAAACCAGAGGTAACACGCAAACCTGCTGACGCTAGATGCTGATTAAGCAGTTGACTGTGATGCAACTCCTTTTTTTATATCTAGGAAATGATATGGCATATGTGAATATAAAGTAGCTTTACAACTGTAGCTGTCATCATAATACTCTTTTAATCAATCATGCTCTTTTGCTTTCTCAATTTGGGACGTGTTTAACATGGATATGATGTACATGCTTGGCAACTTCATAAGGAGAATCACAACTTTTTTCTTCTTCTTTTTTTTTTAATTGAAGGGAAGGGCACCCTGTCTATTCAGATAAAAATTATCAGACCATGTGGTGTTGGTCAGGAACATAATTTAATTTGGTTTGTAAACTTTATGGGAGAAGGGACAATAACTGTAATATTGCTTATCCGGATGGAAATATAATCACAGAGTAGCACCTGGAAATGTTGCAATTCCCCCAAGTCCCAGTGTAAATCTAATTCCACCTGAATAAAACCTTTATCTACCTAAAGATGCAAGAGCTATTTATTTATAATAAGAAATAACCACTTTCTATGGACTTTTGCTGCCTCTATTTGAATAAAAAAAAAAACATATATTCAACACAAGAAATGTGTGTTTTAAACACAAGGAGTGTTGAATTAATTCTTACAGTGTTTATTCCAGTAGCTGTGTGGTTTAAACTGACTGTCTGTCAGGGTCAATTAAGCACAGTTTTCCTGTGGATATGCGTGGGAAATTGTCTAAACTTAGATTATCTGCGATGCTCTCTATGAGGTCCCTTTATTTGAGATGTTACAGTATAACTATGTGGAAAGATGTTCCTACAAAAGTGCTTAAAGGCAGCAGAGCTTGATTTATTGCAGACAAACAATGTACGTGTAAACAAGGGTATATATTTGTTGCCTCATATACTTGAGTAATAATTTAAAGAATGTCCTTTTAATATAATATTTCTATAAAAATATCTCCGGTGTGTCATAATACCAAATAAAAAAGCCAAATGCATTGTCAGGCATAGTCTCGACACAACTAAGACAAGACCGTACATGTGAATCAAGGACACTTTTAAAAGCCCTATTTAAGACAAACCGATAACATTAGACACTGAAGAGTGAGGTATTAGAAACTATCACTAAGAATCCTGGTTGTTTAAAAGAATAGTGTCACTGTGAACAGGTGCACTCCATTAGGAATTGGAACAGGGATAAGTACATGAGTGTTGGGGTTGCCCCCTTCCAGCACTCAGCTGTCAACTAGGGGGCAATAGAGCTAGGCAAGGGGATGTCCGGGGTAAAGATGCTCCCTGTATGGGGTAAGCAAGGGACAATGGTGACCGCTGCATTCCATCTAGCAGCTAGCTAGGACATTTTTTTTGAGCTGTGCAATGTCTGCTGGAGCTACAAGGAGCATGGGGGTGCTGCATGCCGGTCAGCTCGTCTAGCTGCAGATGCAGGTCGACAGGGAGACCTGCTATACCCTGTTATGCTTGAATGATGTCCTTTTAGCCATTTTAGCCCAGAGCTACTCCCTGTTAGCGGTGAGCTAAAGCCTGGTTTCACCAGAGTCTTGATATGGACTCCATTCCATGCTAGGCCAAATTATGCCATGCTTTGCTTAATATATGCCCTAAGATATGCCCTGCGCTACCTGTTTGACCTAAGCCTTGATCCGCACCATCTCAGCCTAACCCAGCAGTGCCCTCCGGCACCGGGGATGTACTGCTGTCTCCACCAGCTGTGTTTGAAAACTTCATTTCACCACCTCCACGTTTCGAGGACGTTGTGCTTGCCAGTGTACCCCGGTTTTGCTGGATTTTTGCTTGCGCCACACTCTAGCCTTACTGACACTGTGCTGGTGCTAAGCCTGGCCTTGAGGATGTCAAGCTAGTGAGGAGCTCCTATGTCAGTGCCCAGTTCACATGTCTAATTCCAGTCACATGCTCATGCCCAATCTTAGCTCCATCCCAGCCACTTGCTAGTGCCCAGTTCTGGCTCAACCCCCATGCAAAGTCCCCACCCAGCCCCCTGCATCACAGCCTCAGCAGCAGAGGACGTGACCAGAGATTTTGGAGGGATGTCCAGGACCATGTACATCTTTTGAGTAGCGGTTGTTAGAGGGAGTCCCTTTGTGACTGCTTTGTTTGGGTACATGACTTTTAGGTTGTTCATTGTACAGTTTCTGCGTCTGTTTTTATTTAACAAAGGTTATTATTTTTAGGATAATCTTATGCTATACCATGCCTGCTTTCAATTTATAACAATGACTATGTCAGATAATGAGATCACATTTCCATTACATTTCATTACTGTATATATCCACTGTTTTATTAGATATTCTTTAACTTCTTATATTTATCTTATTCAAATAATTTATTTCATTTTATTCTTATTCTGTATATTATGTAAATAAGTGTTTATTTTATTTCATTTTTTTATTGTAGGTCAATAGCAGTCGTATAAGCATTTCACTTCATATCATACTGTGTATGACTGTGTATGTGACGAATAAAAAAAATTAGAATTTGAATTCAATCATGGAATAATGGAAGCTGAAGACACACAGAAAAAACATCTCTTCATTCCATAGTCTTAAACTTTTGACATCATCATACAGTACAGTATACAGCCAAATGAGAAAACATCATAATCACTGCTGCATAATGAAACGTCTCCCCTTTCCTCAACTTTTTCAAGCAGACTCTAGAGCTGATTTCTTAAGAAAAATATCATCCTAAAGAACAAAAACAAATGAAAAAAAACAAAACCATTATGAGTTCTGTTTTACATTGTGACGAATTTACTTTAATAGATCACCGTGAACTGGCAATAACAGATGGAACTCCGCAAATTGTACTACAAAGAATTGCTGTAGCTAAAGCAATTTCCTTTATTAAGACCTCCTGTTTCCTATTTTTCAACTCATTTCATTCCATTTAAGAAGACAGATTGAGCTTACTTCATTTGCATTTGTGCGTGCGTGTGTGTGTGTGTGTAACTGTGCTTGCGAGTGTGAACCTTTTGTCTTGGCAGCTGTTGAATTCTACCACTTGTCTCAGCAGCATGTGTTTTAATAGCTGTCTCCCCACTGCTCTATAACCCATTCACCCAGCCCAGCCCAGCAGTACCTACTGCATGTTTATGGCACATTTGCATCTATTTTTCAGTCTCTGGTTATATGCAAAGCACACACAAGCCAGGAACTTACTTTGTATCAAACAAATCTGGAGGTTGTGAACAAAACA
Organism: Clarias magur; assembly: GCA_013621035.1. NCBI lineage: Eukaryota > Metazoa > Chordata > Actinopteri > Siluriformes > Clariidae > Clarias > Clarias magur. The sequence goes on along the minus strand of QNUK01000170.1, from coordinate 483,423 downwards.
CAGACATCTGATGTGCTAGAAGAGATTTTCATGACCGAACATTTAACATCAACAGACCTATTCTTCATAAATGACATGACAGTTTTAACAGTCCCATGCAACACAAATAAACCAAACTCAGTATATGCTTTTGAGAAAGATCTACTGGAATCTATAAGACAGAAATGATGGTACAAATTGATATTTATAGAATTATAATATCTTGCATCTTCAGCTAAAACCTCGGCCCCTTCTTACAAACTACTGTATGGGTTCGTACGAATCTCCGTTCCTCCAACTTCGTGGTTGAGATCAAAGTTTTCTACAGCCACCTTAGGTACAGCTGCTGTTTAATTCTCAAGAACAAATTAAGAAATCCTTGATAAAAAAAAAAAGTTTACTTTTGTGTGGTATGGTGGCCATATAGTTTATACTGTACATTTGCCTTAAGGTGGCGAATAGGACCTTCCTACAGCTTACATACAGTAAGTTGATCTTACGGAAATTTTGTCTATTGACTGATGCGCAGAACGTACTATAGGTGGAAGTTGTTCGACCCGTGAACCACTTAATGTATTCTTGCAGCATAAGAAATGTCTTCTGAATCTAAATGATCCACGGACATCGTACGTTGATGTTAGGTTGTCCCGAAGGCACTCCTAAGGTGGCTGTACAAAGAGTGAATTTCATTATGCATTCTGAGAAAATCGTGGACAAGACCATCAACATGGCCATGAGCTTACCCAGAATTCTTTATTCTCCATACAGTTTTAGCAGCCGTTCGTACTGTGAGGGTATTTGTGACCGCTGCTTTCAATCTGATTCAGCACTACAGTTTTCAAACCTGATTCCAGAGCTGTTGGTTTGGTTGAAGACCCTCAATCCTTCACCATGAGTTTGACAGAAACAGGCTCAGAGACAAGGCCAGGTAATTAGATAGAGTTATCCCCAGGCCAGGATGCAGGGCATTCACTAAGGAGGCCAGGAGGAATCAGGATAAAGCAATACAAGATGAAAATGTGCACTGCTGATAAAAAATAAATAAATAAATAAAAACAGAAGGAGAAAGCTACATATTTTATCATAGTAAAACATCTGTGGCAAATATTCAAACAAAACATCATCCAGATGCATTTAAAACATCATTTTCATTCTCATTCCAGGAGAAAACAGCCCTAAAGATGTTTAGATTCTGCACCTATCGGAACATCTCGCATTTCCTGTCCGGCATGGAGTTTTTCTTTTCATGGCTGAGCGTGAGGAAGACGAGCACATTTCCGACCCATATGTAAACACAGCCATCACACAGGAATGTACGCACGTGCAAAAGTGCCTAATCATAATACTAAATCACTTTCCTGGACGCAGGAAGTAACTTTCCTGCAGCTGAGGAGTTACAAACATTAAATGATTTAATACAGTACTGGTTTTCAAGGGCCAATATATAATTGTAATACTTTTTAAGGGGTTTAGGTAAAAAATACTATACAATTATATTTAAAAAATTGTACAGTATATTTTACTGTACAATTATAATTGTACAGTAAAAATAATATAATTGTATGATTGTACTGTACAAAAATTGTATAATTTTTTTTTATTCTGAAAGTGCTATTATTATTATTATTATTATTATTTATTATTATTATTTAGAGTGACTTTCCTTTACACAAACATACACTGTGTGTACACAGTTTGTTGTATAACTTCAGGGAAGTTTTTTTTTTTTTTTTTTTTTAATAAGTTCTGCTGTGTGAAATGACATATTCCCACCACTGACACCATGATGTACTCTGTGCCTCCTCTCAAACATCACTTAGTCTAAATACTTTGTAATGAGCTTAGCTGACAAAGCCCATCTGACCTTTCTGGTTCACAGCACTACTCAGGTTGGTCTCAGATCTAATCTTGCTGCTTGACGTGTAATCAGTTACAGTAACAGCAGCAAGAAGCACACAGCTCAGTATTACATGTCTTGTTTTATAGACAATAAGCTTTGTGCTTCACAATTCTTTAAGTATGACGATTCAATATTAAAATCAGATTTTGTAACAATTTTAAACCTTTAAAAAAAAAGTTAATGATGAATCAAATGTAGCCTGTTGCTCATGACATTAGTTTGGTCACTTAAAAAAAAACAATCGAAGAATTTAAACAATACAAAATAACAAATACAAGAATTTAACATTTAACTGATCAGTGGATATCTCGGTCATCCACCATAATTACTTTTTCTAAACAAATTTAGCAACTAATTTACTCCCACCAGACATGAAAATCTGTAAAGATTACAGAGTGCGCCACCTGTAGGATAATAAAGAAACTGTGACCTTTTACCTCCAAAACGCCTCCAAAGTCTCAAAACTCAACTGAACAGTGAGTGCGCGTGTTGAGCATTTGCGAGCACGCGGGCACGCAGGTCTTCTACACACAAGATTGTTTGACTTATTTGTGCTCGCGGTGTTTTGAGACTTGTAAGTGTGTGTATTGAGTGGGTTTGAGACTAATTCGCTCACAGAGTTGACGAAGAAAGCAGATCAGAGGATTTTAATTCACATGATTTTTCATAATGTAACACCATAAAAATGCATTTCCTCTGCGACACTCAGAAGCTTCTGCCGCTAGGTACAGAATCAGTTATGTAAGAGGCTAATCGGCCGATCTGAAATCTTGCCAATTCTGGTCACTGGCCGATCGACCAGTTCATCTCTATTATATAATATTTAAAAACAAAAACAACAAAAATGTTTTTGAAGTCAGTGTGGCGGTACTTGAATTACTACACGAAAGAATTGCAATTCATACTTGAATTGATTTTTTCCCCATCTCTATTATTTAACATGAACATACCATGAACATTATCATAAATTCATTATAAGTAACAGTAACACAGCATTTGACACTTCTTGTGTTCTTTTAACCAATAAAATAAATATAATAAAGAATGAAGTAAGAGGTAATGATGTGGACTAAATGAGATAATCAGTAAATACTTTTTTGATTTTTTTGATGATTATTAAATTATAATAATTTATCTGTACTAATGTGTTAAATAATATTAGTTAAAGAAACATGATATAAAGGGTTATTAAGTGTGTAGGCAGGGGTGAAAGTAGACTTAAATTCTTACCGTATGTAGTACTGTATGTAGGCAAAACGAACCATACAGTAGGGGTGATGGACAGTCCTGTAAATCTCATAAGTTTTGTTTTAGAATATCAGTTCTAAAACTTGCTATGTTCTGGGGTTGAATTCCAAATACTGTGAAATGAAAAGCTAGTGTGTGATGTAGGGTGTACAATCCCTTGTTCCACACACCGAGTAGTGCCCTTTTTCAGGGGTAAGGGAACGATTTGGGATTTAGCTGTGTGTTAGAATGTACAGTCTTATGCAAAGGTTGATTAAAAAGCACCCCTTGATAAATAACAGATTTTGGCATATCTGATGACATAAAAAAGATGAACGTGCATACCAATGTTTGCTGAACATACTATGCAATTTTTTCCATTTCCAAGAGACATCTTTTCAATTTAAAAATCACCAAAATCTGAAATTTATCAAGGGGTGCCTAAACTTTTGCATAAGACTGTAGTTATCTTTGCAGCTGATGTTAGAGATGAATAAAGCGGTGAGGTGGGTTATGGAACTACTGTTGGCAGAAGCTTATGTTCATGTTTAGCAGAAATGAAAGATCAAAACACATCACGGACGGTTCAGAGGCAATTCGGAATGACTTTGAAAGTTGTAGAGAAGACACCGTATTGTTTAAGATAATAACGTTACTGGTATTTCTTGCTGAAAGTGCTACCATGACTTGCTTTGAGTGTAGGTTTGAATGCAGGCAGATGCTCCATCCCTCTTTCCAGTACTGTGCACCACCAATGAATCTTTTAGTGGTGCACAGTACCAGACCTGATTTGTACTGGCCTACTTTCACCCGTATGTGTGCAGGTGATTAACGTCAACGAGTGTCCACATTATCTAGGAAATAGACTCTGGAGCCTTGTGGATAAATGCTTTAGTAAAGGTGAAGTCTGGCCTTGCTGTCAATAAAATGTGACCAATTAGTGCCCTCCATTTGGATGTTTTAAAATAGTCCTAATGCAGTTTCTGTGTTAGCCCTTGATTAAAATGCACTCTCTTTATTCTGACAACAAAAGAGGAGAGTGAGAGAGCGAGCGAGAGAGAGCTTTAAAGACATAGTGTGTCATACATAAGGTATATGTAACTCGTGTGGAATGAGTGAGAGCAAACTTGATTTCCGAGTGCACTCTCATTTATACTTACTTTAAAACTAACATTTATCTTGTCAACACTCTTCAGACTCCTACTGTTCTCGCTCTTATCTCTCTCTCTATCTCTGTGTGTGTGTAAAGCATCCAAATTACAGACAATCAGTGTGAGTGCGAGTGGAAGGTCAGCACTGATTTGACTGGATTAGATTCTGAATGATGATAAATGAGAGTCCATTGAAACGACCATCTGTACACAGCCACTGGGAGTTAACCAACATCACAGTAAGTGGTGCAGGTGACAGGGGTGTGTAAGTGTGTGCACATGTGTGTACAGTAAGTGTGTGTACACTGACTCTCTGCTGTCTCCTTGTCTGTGAGCAGCTGGTAACTTCTCCTCAGCAGAACATTCCAGTCTAGTCTTGTGAGCCAGATTTCTACCATTCCTGTGTCCTATACCATATAGTCCTATAGTACTTATAAGTACTATAAGTTTGGTAAATGGTAGATGCTTAATCACATGGTGAAGTGAAAAGGCGTAGTGAAATGGGCATTTCCCATGTACAAAAAGTTGTCCTGCCATTTTACAGGAAGTGTGCGGACAGCGAATCAGATTGTATCCATCATAATTTTGAAGCTTTCACCCGGCACACAAAAATCCATCGGAAAAAGCGATAGATCCTTTTTTTTTTCTTTCTTTTTTTTTTTGCCATTTTACATTTTTTGCATTCGAGTGACAAACTTCATCGTTGGTGTGCAGGAAAATGTATAACAATCAAGACATGTAATTAAGTAATCTACTTATATACTGTATACCAAAATTTGGATTTAAGGTAGACAAAAAAAAATCTCAAACTATCCTGTTAATGCAAAAAATCACAGCTGCCTAATGGTGTAGTATGAGATTTAGTCCCATTGAAACCACAGACATTAATGGCTAGGAGTAGGGTAAAGTTAAGCAATGTTCAGATGTGCTGTAATCAGGGGTTGAAGAGGGCAGTACTGTATAGTGGCAACTCTGGTTTTAGTGAATGGCAGCAAGAGCCCCAATATACAGTCCTGTAGACAATGTGAGTAAAGACAGGTCAGTGTTTAAAATATGAATGGAGCAGCATGTGACACTTGGTGGCTATGTGACATAGGTACCACCTCTTGTTGTTAATGACATTAGTGAAAAAGAATGTGAGATTCCACCACAGCCCTGCATTGACACGTGCACAGATGTGGGTGCATGTTGGTCTGTTTATAATGACGAAAATGGTATGTAGAGTTTCTGGAGCATCCCAAAATCTTTTTGTGTGTGTGTGTGTGTGTGTGTGTGTGTGTGTGTGTGTGTGTATGTATTTAATAAATAGATAGCTAAATAGATCCCCAATGAAAATAACTGACTGGAAACATCAAGAAGGTAACAGAGTGAACTGATTTACTAGGAGGTATTTGGCTCTGGCACTATACTGTAATAGAACCCAGAATGTGCAGTGAGTTGAGGCAGAGCTGAAGTGCACAAGATCAGTGTGCCGTGATCATTAGCAAATTCCAAGCAAGAGTCCAATACTAGAAGGAACATGGCACAGAAAATCAGCTCAGACCTTAATCAATAGACATGTATGAAAGGAATTGGCAATGCGACAAAGAACCGAGAGGCTAAAAATAGATTTACTAATTACGGCTGAACAGGGAACAGGTGGGAACAATCAGGGAACACACCAATCAGAAAACATGGACAGCGACAAGATAAATCAGTACCTACATGTCCAGAGACAATCACATGATGTACACCAAACCAAGACACATGGTGCACTGGAGGGGAGAATTGTGACATACGCTTAGACAGCTACGTGCTAACTACACTATTATCCCGTCTTGCATGAGGATTTCTCTTAACCTATCAATTTCCACAATGTAAAGCATCTGTCTCATTTGAGTCATTTGGCTCATGGCAGACAAATTAGAGGATCTTATGTCATTTTTGATGCCGAAATTGATTTAACTAAAACCTTATTGAAGTTCAATTAAGACCTGAAACTAAATACCAAAAGCTTGGTTTAATCACATTTCTATTACATCACTGCTGAGATCTCCCTATAACAATGTGTCTTTAATGGTCATGCATCGCTGGCTGTGCACCCTCCCCAATCTGATACAGAGTTTGTGTGTCTTAGAGGAAGTATGTATTAGCCTTTGCCTTCTAAAGTTTGTAGATGTCATGAGAAATGAGAACTACCCAGTGGGTGGCACTTGGCAACAACTCGACAAAAAGTGCTTCATTCAGTGCAGCCCTTGAACAGTGTTGTGGTCTGCGCAGATCACATTACAGTCAGCGTTTGCTTGGGAGCAGGTTATATATATATGATTTTAAGGTGGCTCACATAACTACTGTTCGACCATTAATCCATTAAATTGCAGTTATACCATTAATCATTGTTAACAGATGGGAAGTAAACAATTGAAATCCTAGTTCTGCCCTCTAGTGGTGAATTACTCCAAGACTTCATGCTTACAAATCTCTAAATCTGTAAAATAGCATTATACTTAAACCATGTTTTCGCTTTAGTGTGCATGGTTATAGCTAGGTCCTTTTTTTTTACCATGATGGGTCTTGTTTTTGCTAGTTGACTTCCAGTGAGTTTACATGGCTGTCAAAATTCTTGTAAATAGGCGAAAAAATATTGCAGTCCACAGTACACAGACCACTTCTCCTTTGGCCTAGTGTATCTCCTACTGGATTATCAGTCAAAGCTAGGGCACATTTCTTTAGTCATGAGTAATCTTAGTCACCTTAAAAAAATGTCAGTGTGGCAGAAATGTTTTCCAAATATGTCGAGTAGTCCATAAATGTGATAGAGCGGACATTGGTGTGTAGGGTCTTTTTCTTTTCTTTTTTTCAACCATGACGTCAACAGAGTTCAGGACACTGTATGGAATTTATTATGTGTGAGCATAAATGGTGCACGGTTCAGCTCTATTTTTTCTAAGAAAAACTCACATAAAAAGGGAAAAGATTGTAGAGGAAAATTGCACACAGAATGCATATATTAACATCTAAAGAACCTTGGGCTCTAGATATTGTTGGTAGTAAAATATAGCTATATAATATAATATAATATAATATAATATTTAACATATTATAAATATAGAATTATATATAATAGAATATGCTAGAATATGCAACGTGGTATAATGTAACTTGACGCTTTATACTGTACATGCTGCTCACTCACCACTAGCTTGTGAACTGTCTACATTGTTCCACTAGATGGCACACTCGTACCTCATCACACTTCACTTTGCCTATTGCTCAGCCTTGGCATTTAATTTTAAGATGCCTTTAAAGAGCCTTAAAATAAAATAAAATCTTAATGTATTTTTATAGTTAAGCGTAAAAAAATAAATAAATAAAAACCTTTATAAATAATGTGCAAAGCTATAACTGGATAGGGTACATAATCACATATATAGTGTTATTAAATACATTTCATGTCACATTTATTCTGCATAGGCACTGAATTCTCACATAATCTTCCCTTAAATTAATTACATTTGGACAAAGCCATACACTGTTCTAAACAAGATAGTGGAAGATTGGCACATTGTATTGTGCTTATGTCTTTTGTCATGTACAATTCTTATTGTTTTATTGTTGCTGTTAGTTGCAGCCTTGTGTTTCTTGTTGTTTTATTTTACAGCACTTGTTTAAAAAAAAAAAAAGGCATGTTGCTTGCTCCATGCATTTACCTACAGTATTTAAACTGAGTATCAAACTTGTAGTTGCAGAGTCAAGGCTGTGCAATAAGCCTTGGTTTGTGGCCTGCCTCTATATTTTAACTTTAAAAACTTTAAGGTGCAATAATCTGTTTTTGTTAATATGCTGTCTTGTTCTTAAAAAAAAAAAAAAATTTCCCCACTTCCACCTGCACCTTAAGGAATTCTGACTAATTACACCCCACAACATTTCTCTCCCTCCAACATTTCTGGCCCAATTAAACAATTCTCACACGCTCGCTTGTAACAATTCTGACCCGCTTGGCCCAACGTATCTGAAAAATTCGGACCCACTTTAACAGTTATACCCACTCGCTTCAATGATTCTGACCCGGTCGCTCCAATTTTTTCTGACACCCACTTAACAATTCTGACCAGCTAGCCTCAACAATTTTGACACAATCACTCCAACAATTCTTACCCGCTTGCCCCAACATTTTAGACCTGATCACTTCAACAATTCTGACCCACTCACACAAACAGTTCTAATGTACTCCCAGAATTTAATGCAGTTGGTTCTATTTAATTAGGTATGCAGTTGGTTTTATTTCTAAAACAACAAAATCAATAATAATAATTATAATAATAATAATAATAATAATAATAACAACAATATTGCAAAAAGTTGAGTACAGTACAGAGTACACTGTACTCAACTTTTTGCACATTTACTGGATTTATGTTTACAGATTTATGTCTGTGTGAAATGATAAAAGCAACACAACTATGACAAGATACTGTCTTTTAAAACAACAGAAGTTTTATCATTTGTAACAGTCAGTTTAATACATAAATAGCAGATCAATAGCTCCTCTAAATCTGCTTATTTATTGGCGTTTATCTGTAAGGTACATTCTGACTGCACAAGCAGATTGAACATATACAGTACCAGTAACTAAACCATAAACAGACTGCAAGTCATTACAAGGTGAAAGCGGGGTTGGGAGGACAAGTTTTAAATGTATTGTAAATTCACCGCCAAAATTACGCAGTAGCCAAGTTTAGGAACATGGACTTATTGCTCTCTGTTGCCTGAACTAGAATAGCAGAGACCCAATTTTTTTTTTTTATTCAATTTACATTTAACACAGATTCATTAGTAAGTCAGATCAAATCCTTTCTCAGACTGGTCGCAGCCCAAGGGGCGCACATTTGACACCACTTTAGTAAGGCCTTTATGATAATGTTACTGAAAACAGTAAATTATTATTGATATTCATGAAAGGAAGTTCTACTCATTTAAGAATGAGTAGATTACCATCTCACAGGTGCTCTCTCTCTCTCTCTCTCTCTCTCTCTCTCTCTCTCTCTCTCTCTCTCTCTCTCTCTGTCCTACATGATCTGACCACCTGCTCCCACAACATTTTTTATTTAGGTCCTGTGGGATCCCAGTACAGATGTACACTTCTACACCACACTTCTCCTCACGTCCCAGGGCACATCGTGAATATATATTTTTAGTTTCACAGACTGTGCCAGCATTGTAGTAAATTCGTCCTTGTGTAAAGAACGGAGAAGGAAACCCCACTTTAGTCTGATTTTATTAACTGATTTCTTTTCATCCCTAGTCTTTATCTGTCGGATGAAGACAGCATCAATAACGTGAACACTACCTTGGACCAGAACACTCAGATCCATGTTTACAACCCCACAAATCCACATTCATCCTCATTAAGCTTTAACACAGAGTACCTAGGATTATTCTGTCTCCCACTGCCCTATGGGTCAGTACATCATACTGTGCATTCTGCCTAGACAAATTAAAATTATAATGCACATCTGGCATGTGGTATAGGTAATCCTAAGCTTTATATAGATCATGAAATATGTACCTTGGATGCAAGAATGGATTTAATCTGGCTTTCCCATTTGTGTTTGAATTCTAGCTTCATATTCTGTTGACAGAGAGATTTTTTCTTTTCTTTTTTTTTATAAATAAAACTCAAGGCTAAAAGACATTCAGAGCAGTGTTTTTAAATTCATATATAAAGCTTTATTTTAATAAAATTATCAATAACAGGATTATTTCTTGCACTTCCCTGCAGGTATGCATCAACTGGGACGAATGAAAATATAATCTTTACGTAATTCTAGTATGCTCTTTGTGATCATATTTGTTTTTTGTTTTATATGTATATTCCTAAAGTTGGTCCTGAAATGTAAAATAACATGCAAATGAATTTAAAATTTTAAAAGTCTTTAAAATCTTAAATCTTACCATATTAGATACACAAATGTATTTATAATGTATAGTTTAGTTTTTTTTTTTTTTTTTAAGATGTGTGTTAATTTGAAAATTTGTCATGTTCAAGTATAAGCGTATCCACCAAAATACACTTATATTAAATATACTCTATTAGATTTAAATCTTTACATATTGTAATCTTTACATGTTTAGCAAGGGGTAGTTTTGTCTTTTTTGTAGTTTTGTAGTAATGTCTTTCAGGATTCGACATTAACTTATCTTGCATGACATCATAAATGGATGTAAGGAGTACTATACTTTACTTTTCCTGTGAATAGAAGACTAATGAAAATGCTACAATAATATCACAACAAAAATGTTTTAAATTCAATCTTTTTACATCAAGATGTGACTCTATTTTTTCCCCCCAACTTTTCCATAGTGTATGCATTATTCCGGCATATGTTTCTTGTTCATTTGACCCTGCAACCTGCAAATACACAGAAGGTCTTATACTGTATCGTTCAGGGATTGAGAATATGGGTCGTATACAAAATAAATCCCAAATGAATTAAAGTCAAATCCATCCTTTCATACACATTTTTAATCCCTTCTTGTGTGTGTGTGTGTGTGTGTGTGTGTGTGTGTGTGTGTGTGTGTGTGTGTGTGTGTGTGTGTGTGTGTGATGTACCAGGAGGATTATGAATGTTATCTGGACACAGGACAGTTTTTTAACAAAACATTTTTTGTTCATTATTAAGGTCTCTATTCACGTTAGCTTAACAGCGTTTTTCTCAGCTGCAGTCAACAGCGCTATTACACATTCTCCCAACACTCATACACCTGGTGTATGTACAGTACCTCTTGGTAATTACCTGCCCAAAAGAAGTTTTCTTTGCTTGATGCAGGCCAATATTGTGACCCTTTTAATGTAACAATGAAAAATATACCAGCTTGCAATTATATGAAATGTAATTCAAATAAATTTTTGAGCTTCCACCTTTTTATTACACCATGGTAAAGTACCATGGGTGTTTAAGTCAAACTGAGACTTTTGATTGTGCAGAATAACAGAACACAGTTTATCCCTTTATTTCTCTATACAGTATAATCCTCTGCTACACTAATGCGCTTACCACAGTGTTTCACTAGAGCTTAGATATCATACAAGTAGAAAGTTGCAAAGCATGTACAGTATTAATTACTCACTGTAGTAACAGCTGTTTACATGGCCTTATTTACGATATCAGCATTTCAATTAATATATATATATATATATATATATATATATATATATATATATATATATATATATATATATATATATATTTTTTTTTTTTCTTATATTACTTTTATTACTAATTCTTGAACAACTCTCTTGAGTTAGTTGCATACTAATGAAACTTTTGACAGTTCTTAACTGTTCATGCAACCTAGTTTGTGCAATGCTGTGTAACTGTGCAGTCAGGAGACTGTGTGGAGTTTTACAGTGAGGAGAATGAAGGAGACTTCTAAAATACCTCCCTATGCAATGAAAAAAAGTGTTAAATGTGCAGAAAACCATTGACATTGATAAGAAGGTTTGGTTTAAGACTTTTTGCTAAGAACAAATTAGTTTTAACTATTTGTCCTTATATTTCAACCATACAGAGATAAGGTGCTTGGCTTAAAGGAGATTGTGGTGTTATAACTGGAGTTTTGCTCAGCCGAGTACCAGTTAAAGAGAGACTATTTTTAATAATTGGATCATTACCCGAATGCATTTATGGTATTTTATCTTCTTTACATAAAGGACTCATATTTATTTGATTAAATAACCATTAGCCATTTATGTTAGTCTTAGTTATGGCTTAGATGATGTATGGCATGCTTTTAATGTTCCTGTGGCATGATGTAGAGGTTTCTAATGGGTATGAAACATCCATAACACACACACACACACACACACACACACACACACACACACACACAGCAGATGGTGTAAAGGGACCTGTAATCCATGTGGCATTTCCCCTGCTTCTGTCACAGCTAGGCTTGTATAGAGTACCAATGTCTCTCTCTTTCTATCTCTCACTCTGTCTCTCTCCATTCTTGGTGTTGATTGTCATTCCGTCAGCCATTCATTGACATTCATGTGGATAAAAAGGTGGCAGCAGCTCTTCAAGTTATTTTGCATTGTGTCACTTCACATTTGGATGCTGTAATAATCTTTAACACAAGGTAATGTAAACTTCTTACGCGAGCTCATTGCTTTTACTATAGGATAAAAACGAGACAATGAATGATTAAAGTAATATATAGCGGCTATGGTTCTGTGTCTTGGATTATACCAAGGGTTCGCTAATTGTGTAATATTTTTCCTGATCCTGTTTTTAATTCATTCTTTTTGTTATGGCTTTTGGTGTGACTTATAGAACTAATTTATTCAGATGAACTCATGCATACAGTAGTTGGACAAAGCAGCAAAGTGTATTGTATTGAGGTTATGTATGTTGTAAGTTCTGTCCCATTCATTCATTTTCTTTAATTTTTAGAGCTGTTCCTATGATTAGCTATGAAGCAAAAGTGACTCATTGACAGTTTTTTGTTCCTTTTCTCAGACATCAGCGTATTGAAATGATCTAAATGATTGTGGGAGTTTCATTTGCTGCCTTGAAGAAAACCGTTTTAAGGTTTCAAACCTCTAAGGTTTTAGGCTAAGACGGAAATTTCATAACTTACCCAACTTCAAAATTTCTTTGAAAAGGTTTTAAAGTTTCTCTGGTTAATGTTCAAGCACATCATGTTTCACGTATCAGATTTACGGCCATATTTGCTAAAACGCCAGTTTTAGTGAGCATTTGTAGTCACTGTTGTCCAGTTTAAAAGCAATGCAACTGAACACAATAGTAAGGCATACAGTATACTGTACTCATCCCAACCGAGTGAGCAATCCGTCCTGTTTATTCTTACAGTTTCTGAATAATTCACAAGCTGAACATTTAAGGACTGTGTGTACTTTCTGTTCAGCTGCAGGGATTAGCTGAGTATGAGCTGTTTATCAGCTCAAATACATTTAGAAATGTGTTTAATTTTATTCCATATTTGTACAGTTCCACTAAAAATACATAATAAAGTGGCAGGATGGGCAATATGTGTGCAAAATGATTTGCGTAGGCATTTGGTATTGATTAATACATATAAAGCTGGGACCAATTATCAATAAAAAAATTTAATTCATAGGTGAAATGACTTTTATCCCATTCTCTTGCTGAACTAAACTTAAGATGAGCTACATTCTGGTCAAAACCATAGTAAAGTAAACTGAGGAAAGTGTTTGTGTCTGTGGTTTCATTCTAGTTGCCTCGTAGCCATTCCCTAGTTTGTGCCTTGAGGAACAAATGTCAAAAATTGTACTGTATATGCGTCTTATTGATGCACTGAAATTTGCTTTTATGCCTGTTTAGGACATCATGACAGTGTCAGTTCTTACAACCAGAATATGTTTTAGTGCAAGAACCCATTAAATGTGGTGCATTAATTAATAAAGCACTTGCTGATTGTTTTTATTGTTCATTAATGTGAAGTTTTTCTGAATTGGGTCAGGAACATCAGGCACACAATGAAATAACAATCTCTCTCTCTCGCTCTCTCTCTCTCTCTCTCTCGCTCTCTCTCTCTCTCTCTCTCTCTCTCTCTGGCAGGTGTGTGTTTCCTGTGCTTGATAGACGTGGTGCCGGTCAAAAACGAGGATGGTGTGGTGATCATGTTCATTCTAAACTTTGAAGTCATGAACGAAGACAAAGTGCGCAACCCTAACCAGGGGCTGAACCATCGGATATCTCTCCCCTGGCGCGCCACAAGTATGTATTTTTGCTCCACGTTTATTAACAATCTTTCAACTTTTTTTCACCAGCACAATCATGGGGACTTGAATGATAACGTAAAAGTACAACACCTAACTGTTTCCATGGTGACGGACTTCCCTTTCCGTTTCAGATCGAGCACGCCGTATCCGTCTGCACCTGCCGCTTCTGCAGTCACACTGTAACAGCAAGGCGTTTCTGCGCGAGGACCCCGAGGCAGGCCGCAGTACTGACATTTCTGCCACTGCCAGCTCCAGGCGTGGCAGCAGTCATGAGTCTCTGGCTCTGGGCGAGCTCGTCTCACTGCCAGAACATGAGCAGGTCCGTCCCTCTGCAACCACACCATCGGGCACGGCATCGACCTCCTTGTGGCCTGAGGACAGACGCACCCTCCTGGGAAGCGAGTCCACGCCACCTCTGTCGGCCCCCACACATTCCTCCACATTGCCCCTGGGCCAGTCTTCGCCACGGGCAAACCGGCTGAACCCTGACGCCTCAGCCTCCAACTGCAGCCTTACACATAGCCGCTCGCGTGAGAGCTTCCACAGCATGCGCCGCGCATCCTCTGTAGACGACATAGAGGCCATGAAGCCTGAATGGGAGCGCAGACACTCCATACGACCAGCAAGCAGCAGTACAGGTAAGCAAAGTGGGCTGGGGCGCAATGATGCAGACTGGGATGAAATTCTTAAAGGAGCAATTTGTTATTGTAAAGCCAGCTGCAGAATGTGACTGGAATTATGTAAATTGAAATTACAGATACAGTGTTGTTATGTTAAGCTATTAATATAAATACTGCCCTGCTTGGAAATGTTTATGTGCAGTGCATATGAGTATCATGAATCTAAAGGTTCAGATCTACAGTAAAGTAGGTTGATAGTTTTAATTTGGTCTTCTGAACCTTGCAGCCTGGGCTTACTTTTTTTTTTTTTTTGACAGGTGCCGTGAATAACAAATCCAACATGCTTAACTCTACCTCTGACTCGGACCTCATGCGCTACCGCGCCATCAGCAAGATTCCGCAGATCACCCTCAACTTCGTGGACTTTAAACCCGACCCTCTTATTGCTCTCCCTCCCGGAGAAATGGATATCATCGCTCCCTGCAAGCTCATTGACCGCACGCACAACGTCACAGAGAAGGTCACACAGGTGAGAGACAGTTACTGTTTGGGCTCCGGTGTTTGTTTGAGATACAGGTGATGGGGGTGCAAATTGGATCTGTTGATGGTTTAAAGTGAAATGTGCAAGGTGGTCAATTTTAAAGGTGACTTTTGGTTTATGTCGACTTCATCATGCGAGTTGACAGAGCGTAGGAGACGTTATGGTTGTCTGGCAAACTTTACTCAACGTGATAATGTCCTTGTCATATCCTGGTCCTGTCTGTTTGGTGTGGATTCTTTTGGAAGGGAACGAGTCCTGGGCTCAGCTCTGATGAAAGAAAGAGATGTATTAGTAGTGCTGAATCTAGTTCAGCAGGTGCTGATGTGTTGAGCAGATCATATTGTGTGAAAGTCTTAGACATAGATATTTTTATGCACTGTAAATGCATCGATGTTCTCTGTTTGGTGCATTCCTGAGGCTGTAGGGGAAACAATGCTTCATTTTACTGCAGATTTCCAAAGTGTCCTTAGTTGTGGTTCTTCCTCAAGTGATATTATAATACAGTAAATCCAAATAATAATAAGTATAATAAGTCTAATAAGAAAGTAGTGCATCCGTAGCAGACTATTTAAACCTTTTCACAGTGAACTGACATGATCTGGCATGATGTTACTTGTCTAATGCAAGTACAGTATCAGTCTGTCACAGTAGACTCAATACAGAGATGACCATAATAATAATAATAATAATAATAATAATAATAATACGGCTGTCAATATTAACACATTAACCCATGTGATTAATCTAGAAATTAGTAAGGTGTTCCTATTTCTAAATGCGAAATGATTAAGTTTGACCCTAATGGCTTCCCATAATCACCGGCTGTGTGTGAAAATGGCACATTTACAGTAATAAGATGACTGAGGATCTTAACCAGGTGTGCTGACCGTCAAGTTTCATTATAAAAAGTTTGGATATTACCAAAGTTGTGCGTACGAGCTCCATTTAAGGGGAACTTTTATTTTTTTTGTGCATTAGATGCAAGCATCTAATGGGGGCAGTGGTGGCTCAGAGGGCGAAGGCACTGAGTTACTGATCGGAAGATCGGTGGTTCGATTCCCAACTCAGCCAGGTTGCCATTGTTGGGCCCTTGAGCAAGGCCCTTAACCCTAACTGCTCCAGGGGCGCTGTACCATGGCTGACCCTGCACTCTGACCCCAGTTACACTGGGATATGCGAAGAAGGAATTTCACTGTGCTGTAATGTATATGTGACAAAATCAAAGATGTGTTGATTTAATGACCTGAGGATCCGGGTTCGAGCCCTGCCGTTGGTGGGTTGCAACACCCAATATTACCCCGCCCCTGGGTCGTGCTGGTCCCATTTGAGAGATTTCAATATGTTAATGTTTTGAAATATAAAACTGCATAATCTGTTTCCTATAACCAGTTTGTCGGTTTGCACTTCTTTATTCCGACATTGCATGTTTATAATGCAAGTAAATCTGAGTATTTTAAAATTAGTTAATTAAGTAAGATAAAAAATAAAATAAGTTAATTGTGATTAATCATAGAATATGATTGTGATTAACTAGATTAAAATTTCGATCATCATCATCATCACACCTAGAACATCGTGTAGACTATAAATGAATATTAACTCTCCTAATTTCCATTATAAAAGGTAATAAAGATTGTGTTGCTCTGTTTCACCGATTCTCTTTCTAGGTGTAACTAGGTTAAGCTAATGCAGCTTCGTCTCATGATGCCGGCGTGCTCTTTCTGCACTGCTCTACAGAAATGAAAAAGGCGATTGATGGTTCTGAATGAAATGATGATAGATGGGGCTTCTGGGACTGTTCATTGTAGTATGTGACTCTTTAGGCTGATCGAGTTTGGAGGGAAAACAAACGCATTACAGACGGGTTGTGCCAAAAAAGAAGCCTGCCGTTGGTTCTTTGTGCACCGCGTTGCACTGTGGCAGCTTATGATCCGTGTATATGATTGTACAGTACAGAATTGAGTATACTGCGGGTGTAATATGTTTGTGATGAACGCATGGGTAAACATTTTTACTCGGAATCTTTTAAAATCCTTTGCGAATGGGTTTTACTATACAATGAGCTGGAGATGTGGAACTTTGTCATCTTGAGTCGTATTTGATAGGTCAGTGTATTCTTTGGTGAATTGTGACCATGCAACTGAAAGCTGTTTTTATGCGTTGAACTTCTACCCAGTGATCGGTCGATTGATATACATTGATATTTGATATGCATGAATAAGCAGGTGTATACTGGATGTGTCCCTGATCAAGTGGCCATTAATTGCATTGTCCTATTGAGTTTAATCAGCTAGGATTCAAATACATCATTGACCTGAGAACTGAAAGCATCTTCATGTTTTGGGGAATATTTTCAAACTGTCAGATAAGCGCCGCTTTATGTGCAGCCTGTGACGGGTGATCTATACAGGTCATGACGTAGCATGTCAGATTGCGCGCTCTGATGTATGGCATCGGTGTGCAATGTGAGTAATGATGAACTGTACTGTATGATTTAGTACACATGACCACCTGCTAGACTGCAAGTACGCGCGATTGATCTTCATCATATGGATGCGACATTTAATTGTATCATCAACGCATGGGGTTGCTTCATGCTTCTCAAGAGGTGTTGTATATGTGAAAGGATCGCAAAAATGACGAATAATCTTGTTCTTATTTTTCACAGCAGAATCAGATCAGGAAGAATTCGCTAGTGTTTGCCACAGTGAGTGTTAGATATACCTGAGAATGTGCTCTGCATGGTAGTTAGATCCTCCTTGTGTGTGTACTGTACGTGTGTGACTTTAAGCTTCCACTTTTCTGGTTGGACAGCTTGTCGCACCTCTCAGCTGTTTGATACGCACTGCACGGTGTGTTTCATTCAGGTGAAAGCAAGGCCATTCCAACCCTGCAAACGTACCGCAACTTCATTTTGAGATGTTTTGCAGAACCGATTTGTGCACTGAACTCGTGTGAGTGTGTCACAAAAAAAAGTGCACATTGAGAATACAATGTAAGAGACTGTATGTATGTCTGTATGCGCATGTGTGTCAGACATTGTGGGCAGATTTCTTCTTAATAAATCATCATATACAGTATGTTTTATCTGAGACACCTTGGCATACATTGACCAGCATACACTCTGGAAGAAGACCTCTGCACGGCCTCTTTAATATACTTTTTGCTTTATTGTGTACGATTTGTGATGTTCTTGTTATAATTTAAAAGCTTGTCCCCCACACATGTTGTTGACTGATTGTGACGCACACTTAGCTTGTCAACCCAGGCCTGTTATAACATGTGTGACCTAATGGTGGCAGTAGCAGGCAATATAGTTACAGTCCCACTGACTGTAAGCATTTAAAGAGCCTGAGCTTTAAAAACACACATGGACACGCACGTTTTATTGCATTATTAATAAAAATGTCAATTAAAAAAAGTGTTTATTTAGTGCTTATGTAGTTAATTCATAAGCTTGTGGATAGTCGTCTACTAGATGCAATTAAAATGATAATTTAATGTCAATAACCAGATTTTATTGCATAATAATAGTTTAGAAATCATAAACAATATTATGTTGAGTTGTTATTTAAAATGATAATTATATAAAAATATTATTATTATTGTTAATAATAATAATAATCATCATAATCATAATAAATAGGCATTAAGTGAAAAGGCCAGTATAACTTGGTTTTAGGTGTACTTTTTTAAAACATTTGTTTAGCCAGGTAAAAACCTGTTAAGATTAATAACCTCTTTTGCAAAATGGTGAACTTTCAAAAATAGCAATAAGTTACAGAAAGACAACAACAGCTAAAACCAAATTCAGGATATAAGACACAATAAATAAAACAAATATTTAAGAGCATTTAAATATACAGTACTGTGCAAAGGTCTTAAGCAAACACAAATTTTTGTGGTATAAGTCTTTGTGGTATAAATTCTTTGAGAATAAAAATATATCAATATGTTAATTAGTATATGATGTCTAGACAGTGTTATCTGTTGCGGCCAAATAGGTTGAAAAAATCTACTTTTTCATGCTGTCTGCTTTTACATGACTATATACTGTATGTTGAGAGACCTATAATAGGCTGGTTATACGGAACAACTAAATATCTTGGGATGTAAAACCTTTGAAAAAGCAATTCATTGGTCATTGCTAATGTTTATTTCATACCTTGATGAATTTCAGGTTTCATAAAGCTCTAAATACATAATTCTATCCTGGCCAAAGCTCCTCTGTCCCTTTTCCAGAGATCACTGCGTCACTCCCATGAGCGTGATGTATTATACATGAAGAATCCTGTTCTAATATCTAATACGCTTCAATGTCTAATGTGATTTGCCTGCTATTTCCTTTCTCTTTGCTTCCACAAGCAGTACATCTTGTACAATTTTAAACAACTAGAGTCCCACTAAGGGAGATGCATTATGTTTTTATGTTCTGCCTAGTCCAGTTAATCAGCATCTGATACTGTCCTATGACAAAACGCTGCCTGTGCCCAAGTCACGATCTCCATTAGGAGCCGTACGTCAGTGCTTTTGCAGTGCTAACAGCCAATTCAGAATCGGCTTAAGATGCTGCATCCTTGAGGTTCAGCAGCATGAGTCATTCCTTTATAGCTGAGGATTTCCAAATGAGTTTGTCGTGCAATGTAAAGCGAACAATTACAAAAATTAGAACACATGTCCAAAAACCAGTGAGCACCTTGTTCATCTAAACAGGTCTTATTAAAAGAGTTTTTACTACTATGCCCTTGACCCGGTCAGTAGACATTCGCCTTTATTTTTCTGCTTAGCATGTGGCGGCTATAGGTGTTTTGATTGATATCATAAATATTGGACAGATGGCTCGAGTTTTGAGTGATTATTGTTCTCAAACTTTCAGAGTTCATCCTGTTCTTCTGACTTTGAAATGCTTATTCAGACCCACATAAGGTTCTGAAGGCATTAGAGGGACTAAAGCAGGACAATTCTATTCTAAAGCAAATTCTTCACATTTGAAGCAATTCCAAATCCAAACAAGTAAAAACTTACGGTAACATAACTGAATAGTTTAAGAATTTTGTTCATGCAGTTTAAACAGGAAGATTATTGTTTTTACCAAAAGACTTTTTTAACATAAAGCTTATCTTAGACCCTTATACACCATTTGCAGGAATATGCACCAGTATTATGAAATTCCTGACACTGTCTTGACACTACACCAATATATTATCATTATACCTGCAGAACCCTAAGCCATGTCCACACGTAGTCAGGAATATTTACAAATGGAGATCTTACGCCTAACACCCTGTTAAGTGCTGTCAGGTGCATCCCTAATCAACAGGGGACCAATCAGAAGCCAGAAACATCATCACCATTTGCGCTTTGTAGAAGTCTGACGGGTCTCGTCCAAAACCGCCGTCACTATCTGTGGGGGTTTTTGTCTTCAGAGTTTTGTGTGTAGCAGCAGTGACCTTCGTAGTACATTCAGGCACCTCTGTTCGTTAACATAATGTGTGAGTAACTGCGCGTGACTAGCACACAGACAATGACATCATCAGCACACAAGGTGACGTTATAACAAGCCGAAAATCTCCTTTTTCCCCTGTCCACACACCACCACTGAAAACGGAGTTTTGGACAATCTTCACTATTAAGTTTTCCAAAATCTCTGTTTCAACGACAAATCTGTTACATACAGTATGCTAGATAGTATGTAAGTTTCAAATGAAATTTTTGCAGAAAATTTTTATGAAAGTAATTAATAACTAAAAAAGAAAGCCAGTGGTTTAAGGCTAACTAAAAAAGATAAGCATTTAAAAATCATTTTTAAAGGCGAGATTACACCCTGACTTACTGCATTGCAGCAGCTCTAGTTTTGTCTCATTGACTCTGTATAACCTGGTACTGTAGGTAATCTAAACATTAAAATGCTTTAAAATATACTTTTAATTACTCAATATTTAACCTAAAATGTCATTGTTATACATGTTTCTTGTGTTTTCATTGTGTTTCTGTGGGTTCTCCATTTTTCCATCACTCCACAATATGCAGGGAGTTGGACTGGTTGCTCTAAATTTCCCCTGGGTACAAGTGTGTGTGTGTGTGTTAATGTCTTTGAATCCTGTCTCGAGAGGGACTGGCCTCACTCCCCTTGTTATGAGTATATGCTCTGGATGCATCGCAACCATGCCCAGGGTGAAGCAGTGCCATAAAATTACTAATTGATGTATGGATGAATGAATGGATGAATAATAGAATATTCACATTTACATTAAGAAAATACCAATTTATTTTATTTAAACTTAAATAGCCTTAATGCCTTGATGTCACAAAACATGGCCATTGTAAGCATTAAGAACTCTGGGCTGTGTTTGATCTAAACAAAATTGAGCCTAAAAGAATGAAATTAATCTGAAGCTTAGATGATATTAATGTCGGAATCACACCAGCAAGTTCAAAACACCAGTTCATTAAAAGACCTAAAAGCATAAATGCTGTGTACTATTAGAAAATGGGCCATATAAATGTATGACAATGTCAACAGTAATATATTAAGCGATACATTGGGTGCATAAGCCATTTAACTTACTTTTAATCATTTAATTTTTTTCTCTTAGGGCTCAATGACTGCAATGGACATGGGTCTATTAACTCCAGACTAAAAGGTTAATGTTCCTAATCGATCAAAAAAAGGGGGGGGTGGGGGTGGGGGGGAGTGGAACCCAGGACATTAAGACTAGAACTGTGGCTGTCTGGTAGCCTTTCCTCAACTGCTCAACTGTATGAGGTGCATAATAATGCCTTTCTGACTGTTTATATGGGCTCATAATAATTTCTTTAATAATTAATATAAGTTGAAATAACGAGTTATCGGAAATAAAAGCCGCACTTGATAAGACAATATTTCAAAATAAGGTAATTATAATCAGGATTAATAAATAATTATTAATAATCAATTCAACAGGTATTCTAGAGAACCTGTCAATATTATGCAACCTAATTAAATGACAAAAGGTCTAAATAAGGATGGAGTATTGTGCTGTCATGTCAGCTCCGCCTGTCAACACAACCTCCATTTTCAGATGCAACCTCAACCACATGACAACCTACAAGGCATTTCATTAGCTTTCAATCCCCTGTCTTCTAATCACATACCTGCAGACAGCACAAACTCAGGTCATAGCAAAGTATTGGACTTGGCTAATCACATTACCAAGTCTCTGCTATTGAGCGTTCTGGTTTTGCCCCTGCTTATTTAGCTTATCGAGTTTAACTTGCCTGTTCGAGCCCTTTTGTTGACCTTGCCTGTTTATGACTTCGACTCTGTTCTTCCCTTGTGTATTTGTCTGCTTTTCCTTTTGCATCACAAAACCTGTGTTTGTATCCAACCCTGTTCTTGTCTGACTGTGTTGTTGTGGGCTTCAGTGTACTGTAAAAGAACAGTAAGCCATTGAGCGATTCAGGAAAAAAATTATTGTATCAGTCTATGGATTTCATTTACATAACACTCCATGTCTACGTAGCAGGGGGAAAAAACATTAGACAGCAGGTGCAACCTCGGTAAGTGTTTTATGCTTTCACTGGCCTCTTCTATGACCTGGAGAAAAGTGACAAACTGATTATGGCTACATCGATTAGACACTAGATAGTTAACATCTAGTGCACAATGAACAATTACCGGGTCTGGTAAGAGTCGCATGGCTTGAGCAATTCCTTGCTGATGACCTGCAGTACTAACTTTGGATTGGAAACACTGACACATAAAAATCAACTGGAAGACAAATAAGATGCTAATGCTTTGTCAGAAATATTATGATAATTCCGTCACCAATATGAATGTGACTTGTATTCTCATGCTATGCTAGAGATTTTCTCGACAATGCCAAACACTGTAATCTGCTACAGAGTGGCAAAAATTGAGAAAATGGTTTATGTTAGAATAAGTGAATTGTAAAAATGTGTTATTTCTGCTTCTATTAATACTATACATCTCATCAGGGACATAACGGTTAGCACTGTTGCCTTGCACCTCTAGGGTGTGGGTTCGATTCCGACCTCTTGGTCTGTGTGCATGGAGTTTATGTTCTCCCCATACGTGGTGGGTTTCCTTCAGATTTCCTCACACAGTCCAAAGACATACAGTTTAAGCTAATTGTCGTTCCCAAATTGCTCATAATGTGTGAATGAGCATGTGAATGTGTCAGATGTAAAATGGGAACAAGGGTAATCCACTATTGGCCTCCACTGTTGGACTACACAGATTCCTAAATGGATGGATGGATGGATGGATGGATCTCTGCATAAGCATACTGTAGTTTTTTTTTTTTTTTTGAGTGCTAAGAATTTAGTCCTTTATATTTAGTTGGATGACGTAGTGTATTTTAGTTGTTAAAGCGTGGTGCCATAGATGCTGTACACGTTTAAAGAATCAGATCAGAAAAAATACATAATTAACACTTATTGTCTGGTCTAATATGAGGTCTAAGCAGACGGTTACAATATTTTAGTCTGAGGTGGCTTGAAAAATATGAATGCATAGAAATATTTTACATCTCATTTCATCTCTGGTACAGTCAAATCTTGGATTGCAAGCATAATTAGTTATGGAAATGTGCTTGTATATAAAAAAAACACATCTATGAAAGAGAATTTCCCCATAAGAAATAATAAAAACTCAGACGATTCGTTCTACAACCCAAAAATTATTTATATAAAAAATAATTATTACAAAATATAAAGTAAAAATAAAACCAATTAACTTACACTTTACCTTAAAAGAATCCAAATCCGGAAAAGAACCTTGACAGAGCTGTGTTTCCGTTAGTGTGTATGTGTGTGAAGGCGAGAGGAGAGGAGGAGAGAGGGGGCTACTGAGACTTAGGGCACAAGGCAGGGTACACCCTGGACAGTGTGCCAATCCATCACAGGGCAGACTCACACACTCAATTTACCTAACCTACATGTCTTTGGACTGTGAGAGGACATTCTGGATCTTTAACAAGGATCCTCTTTAATGACGCACATAGTAGCGAATGCATACTACTTGTATATCAAGACCTCACTCGTTTATTAAGTTAAAATTTATTTTAAAACTTTGTTAGACCAAGTTACTTACAATCCAAAGTTCCACTATATTATAAGTTATCATTGTGCCTGCACAAAATTCTGTGATTTTTTTTAACATGTCTTAGAGACATTCTGACCTGATAGGATGGCTTGTCCTTTGGGTTAATTCTAGTGTGTGTATAAGATATTGCATTATGTTACGATGGGTTCTAATGATTTTGTGACGTTGGAGTATAATTTCAATCATCGCAAAGAAAATTCTGATGTTAATATTTCGATGTCTTTCCAACCCCAAGTTCTGATCCACACTCTGATCATGGAAGCTTTTATTTCATACAGGTGATTGCTGTTTGCCCCCTGTTGCTCACATCTACGTATTTAATGCAAATGTGTGTGCATGTGCCTGTTTCACATGATTGTTGCATATTTGCATACCAGAGTGCATAATGTGTGTGATTGGGTGTGTACACAGACAAGACATTTTCAAATTCTCAAAAGAAACATATTTAGAATAAACTGAGAATTAACATCAGTCTAACTCACCTTTGGACACTCCCCTCAATTATTGTGTGTATACACACACACACACACACACACACACGCACACACATCTGTGGCTGACCCATTTTGTCAGCCCTCGTGTCATTAATCTCAGTGAGCTGGGTGAGGGGCTGGACTGGCTGCTCGCCCTTGTCCCTGAACCCTAATTGAATCGAGCTCTGCTCAAAGCAGGAGTGCATCAGTCACATGTTCCTGGCTCTTTTGAGCAAAACTCACCTGTCCTAGAACTTCAAATTCTAAACCATATAGACACTTTATACTGTAACATCACTCTACAGGGAACATGTTCTTTGCATTTCTTTAAAGAAGATATCTGGAGCTGATTGCCACAAATCCTGTCTAATGTACTCATGAGCATTAAGTAGGTCATCAGTCGGTTATTAAATAAAACCGTGTTACTACATTTATGTCTAGCTAATTTATTGTTGGGGGAAAAAATGAACCTAAATAAAGAAATCAACTGACAAGCACAATATTAGAATAGGTATTTTGCAGGACATCGCAGACTTTAAAAGATTGTTGAGGAAAGCAGGAGAGGATTTATCAGCTTGTAAAATGTCAAATCCACAGAAGTTCTTCCTGTATTGTTGATGCATTTGTGGAGAACTGCTTTGATTCCCAATAAATCTTTCCCTGTCTGAAAGATTGCTCAATATTGGCCAATGACCAAATGCACCAATATGATAAGCTACAGTACGGTAAGTAATGACACGAGACATGCCCTCAATACTCAATCTGCAACGCATCAAAACCAGTTGGTGCAACAGTTTTACATTTACACTATAAAATTAATCCGACTTAGTTTTTACGACCAGTAGTGCTGTAAGTCCTGTCGGTGCAGTCAGCCGCAAAATAAGACTCGGTCTCTTGACAATAGAACTTGACTTTAAACATGGATGAGAAAGAACTGATGGCGCTCCTAAGAAAATGTGAGTACCATTAACCAAAAACTAGCATTAACTGGAAATAATAATAATAATAATAATAATAATAATAATAATAATAAAATGAAAAGATTATAACAATAATAAAGAGTGTGGTTTGTTTTTCTCTAAATGTGATGCACTTGTTCAAGTAAAGTGAATAGAAAATAGTTTTGTTCCTTGCTCATTGGCATTTAGGAAATATGCTGTCACAAAGTACTTGTACAGGTATATTTCTGTTCTCTGTGGATCTCAGACGTATGCCAGGGGTCTTCATAGCACATGATACAGTAGAGGCCATGCCTGCTTAGAGTTAAACTAATTGGCCAGAGAATTTTGACATCTACCTGTAATGATTTCAGCCACCAGCCAAGTAGGAGTATTATTCTGCTGACCAAACAGTCCTCAGGCTGTTCTCCAGCCTGCCCATTCGTCACGGCAGAGAGTGGGGCGGGCAAGTCAGACAGACTCATCTTATGAGGCAATGGAGTGAGCAGAGACGTTAGGATGCTCCATCACAGGCCTACAGTCACCATTGTACTGTCAGAAACAACACACTAAGGACCTGGTTTGCATGAGTAAAAACATAATAATACCAGAGAACAAGGCATGCTGATTTGCTTACAGAGTCCGTGGAGGATTGCATCTTTCAAACTGAATGAACAGCACGAGTTGTCTGGTTTGCATGTTGCTTTAGTGAATTGCTTGTACAGTATACGTACAGTATACCGAATGTGCCTGGAATTGAATATAAATCTAGTATTATTAGGAATTTAATTGCGCACTCATAAGCGTGATTTAAAAAAATGTACAGCACCATCTGTTGAATTTTGAGATGAACTAATGATTTTTTCAAGATCTATTTTTTTTATGATATAAAGGGCGTTTTCCATTTAAATTTCAAAGTAGCATATTGTTCTCTTCCCGTGGGTCGATTGCAACGAAACAAAACCTATATTTTACCCCAAGCTCGGCCTAATTCTGTGAAAACCCCATTAAAATTAGTGCAGTAGTTTTTACGTGATGCATGCACAGATAAACAGACCACCAATTTTATTATATGTAGAGATTTCATGTTTTTTTGTAGTCAATTTTAGATATACAGCTGGGTCTCCAATGTGCAGGTATATACAAATGTTGTGAGGAGGGAAAAACTGTTTTTTTTTTCTTCTTCTTCTTTTTATTTTTTTATTATCATTTTTTTTTCTACAATTTTGTATTGGCTGGGGCTTCAGCAAGCCAATTAGATTTTCCACTATTGTGATATAGTTTTTTTTTTTTTTTTTTTAACAATGTCACTGGGTCCCTGGCTTGTTATTCAGCTCTGCTGTTGTCTGGTGGAGCGTGGCTCAGCAGTAGCTCATTTACATAGACACTGAAACAGTGTGTTTAGAAGAGAAGTGAAGTAAAAGTTTGAATAAATGTCTTATCTAAGTGGAATTTCAACTGGAGCATTAATATACACACTTTGGGGGATCCCTGTGACCTGTGAGACCTGTGTTAACTTGTTAAACAAATAGGCAAATATGGGACCTTTAATATTACGACAGGTTCTCTAGAATGACAACAGCATTTATACAGAGCCGGTAAAACTCATTAACTCTTTATATTTAGCTTTTTAATTATTTCATTGTATTTTGAATCATGTTTCCCTCTTACTTTGCATGAAACATTTCTCTTAAATAACCAGCAACACAAAATGACATTAATAACTTACTGTATATAAGGAGTCAAAAAATGTATATAAAAAATCTCATTATTTCGTACAGTCTCAAACAGTCAATAAAGTAAAACTATCCTTGCTCCATAAATTATCATTAATTTTCATTTATTTATTTTCCAAATTCCCTATTTTATTAAATTGTAGCAGTCGGTCAATCATTTATCTATTTCCTGTTTTTCTTATTTCCACTTATATGATAATGAAATGCGCGTGTCAGACCCTGTCCAAGCATTCATTAATTCAGGATGTTTACTGTAGGTCTGATATGGATGTTTTATTTCAGATAAGAGATGTAAAGTTTCAGAGTTGACCGTATTGCCTCTGTCCAGAAGGTTGCTGCTGATTAGGTAGGTGTTTGACAGCATGTAGATAACATGCTCTTGAGAGTGTCAGCATTGTTTATGTTAATTAAAGATCACTTGCATCTGTCTGCACTTCTTATCTGTAAGAAAACTTTATTTATGAAGTTTCTTGGTCTTAGCTCTATTACTGTACTCTACATTCAACCAGCTTAATAATAGCATTAATATCAGATACAGTGATCTGTACAGTTGTCTCAAGCTATGCATGCAATCAGGGAAACAACGCTTTAAAACAGTGATTTGTTAATTCTGCACGAGTGCAATGCTTCATGCATAGGCTTTAAGTTCTTACAGCATTCCATCTGGCTATTTCACCCAAGCTTTCATGAATGTAAAATGAAGCTTCTGAATTTATAAAGAACTACATATAATTTCTGACATTCAGTTCAGCTATTTAGATTATGATTATCCCAAATTTGTGACCGTTGCTTCTGTTTTTATCATTTTAAAAAATGTAAGAAAGTTTTAAACATTCTGAAATTTTGGGATTAATGTAAAAGAAGTTTTCATAGAACATAATCGTCGGGAAAATCTTTTACACAGTAGAGTCTGTAATGCATTAGATAAATCAGACATGCCACATTATTTTCACAAAAGGTGTTGAGGTTGCAGGAGTATAGAATACTATTAGAGGAGTATATAATAATAATAAAGTTTTTCATTGAATAGTTGAAAACATTAAAAGCATTAATACTGTATTTGTAAAATTATTCGAATCCATCTTACATCTGGTTACATCAGAACAATGAAAGTAAAGATTCATTAGCTTCATTAAATTATTCATACAGTAGCTACTCTATTCATACACTTTTCACCTTATCCTATTCCCTAATTGGGAATTCCCTAATTTGTTTGTTTTTTATTTATTTCATTGCAACACTCGTCACAAGTGTCGCAATGAAAAGTTATTTCAATTCTAATTTGGGATCTTAGGAAATCTTGAAATAGTGTGTAATATTCCAATGCAGATCTTTGCATGGATGCACATCCACACACTTTTTTTTTTTTACGTTACATGTATCATGTGCCTTAAGAGAGCCTGTGCATCAATGTAGTGAGAACATCTTTTACTCAAACTGTCGTCTCTGCTCAAAAGACATCTATCAGCAGAAATATCATCAAGAGACAAAACTGAACCAACATGACCACATATCACATCCACACGCTTCCAAAACCTCTGGAGTTTTTCATCTTTCATTATTTTTTCTTTATATTCCATTGAGAAATATGTTCACTGAAAATATTTTATGAAAATGCTGCCTTGCTGTTATTTAACACTTCACTTTTAATAATTTATCAGAGATGTCACGTTAGCAATGTCTGGGGGACCTGAACTGTTATCTGCTAACACATCAACACAATGGAGAAGATAAAAATTGAAGACAAACTAATTCTGTCCTTAATTAATAGCTACGGCTTCTGCGCTTCACTTTGCCACAACCTGATTCCAAACTTTATTTAAGCGGTGTTGACCGACCTAATTATGACTTTGGCTTAGTCAAATCCACTCCATATCATCATTAGCTCATGCTTTTATTTCTTCATGCTGTGCTTTAATTAAAAGACATGATAATTTTAGATCCCACAGCTCATCACTTCTTTACTGTCAATAGTAGTACCAGCAATGATCAACCTTGAAAGCTTTTCATTTTAATATCAGAATCAGAATTGGGCATTTTTCGCAAGGTATGTTAAAACACACAAGGAATTTAATTGATTAAACACAACATAAAACACTGTACATTTGTTATAAACAGTACTGTAAGTACCCAATGTTCAATAACTCTCACTCACTCTCACTCATCATCTATACCGCTTAATCCTGTATTCAGGGTCACGGGGGACTTAGGGCACATGGCAGGGTACACCCTGGACAGGGTGCCAATCCATCGCAGGGCGCAGACACACACATACACTCACTCATTCACACACTACGGGCAATTTGGGAACGCCAATTAGCCTAACCTATATGTCTTTGGACTGTGGGAGGAAACTGGAGTACCGGGAGGAAACCCACCAAGCACGGAGAGAACATGCAAACTCCATGCACACAGAGACAGGAATTGAACCTGGCCGAGGATCGAACCCGGACCCTGGAGGTGCAAGGCGACAGTGCTAATAACTACACCACCGTGCCGCCCCATTCAATAACTGTACAGATTAAATAAAGACCGGGAATAGGAGGGTATCCTGAGTATGCCGCAGTGTGCATCGCATATACTGTAGCAGTAGCAAGTAGCAGTAATGTGCAGTAAGATGTAAGGAGTTTGTAAGGAGCATGTTGGTGCTTTTACACAATATACTGTACAGTATAAGATGTTTGATTACTGCAGTAATTTACAGTAGGGTGTTAGAATTTTACAAAAAGTATGTTGGTGCTTCTGCGATGGATTGGCACCCTGTCCAGGGTGTACCCCGCTTTGTGTCTCCTGGGATAGACTACAGGCCCCACGCGACTCTGGATACAGGATAAAACGGTACAGACGATGAGTGAGACGACGAAGTTAGATTGCATATAGTCCATATCAAAGCTTTTTGTATTGGGTAATAATCTATTCTATAACTTTGACATGTTTACAGCTGTCAAGCTTACTGACTTCTACCTATTGTTCTTATGTTATGTGAAACAGTAAAATCTGACAAGGGCATCATGAAGCCCTACAACTGGTTGACATGAAGACCACTCACTGCTGCTAAGGATTGCCCAGTCTAACCCTAGATGGCTTTGGACTGCACTGATAGAAACTTTTTTTTTCTTCTGTTATGGCTTATTACTGCAATAACATGAAAAGTTTTAGGACTGAAATTGCCACAAACAGTGAACAGTTGGTAACCTCAACAAAATAGACTTGATGTTAACTGAAACACATTTCCTGTCATGCAACTGCACTGTTAACCTCACAACATCTACTGTAGTCATAGAAGGGATTTATTTCAGGTTGCATGATTTAGTATAAGTCCAATTGAGGAAGGGTTCACTTTTTTAATTAATATCCAGAGTTGATGGTTCTGAGAGCTGATTTTCAGACAATGCTCTCCCTGTGCTTTGTACGTTTCCTCTGGGTAATATGGTTTCCTCCCACAGTGCAAAAAAAAAAAATGCAGATTAGGGGATTAATGGGTTTTCCCAAATTGCTCACTGAGCAGTGAGAATGAGTGTGTGTATGTATGTATCCTGTGATGGATTGGCACCCTGACCAGGGGGTTCCCTGCCTTGTGCCCCACGTCTCCTGGGATAGTCTCCAGGCCCCCAGCAACCCTGTATATAGAATACTGAGATATAGATAATGAGTGTGTTAGTGAATTGGAATAGAATATACTGTACTGCATGTCTTATCTGATCCCATATCTTCCCTTGGTGTCAAGCCAATATTATCAAATCCCTGCCTGAATGGTGGCACAGTGGCACAGCATGTGAGCTTGAGTGTCTTCAGTGTCTTCTTTTCTCATTCTTCCACCAGCCAAAAGCTTCAGTAGGTGAATTAGTTGCTGTACATTGAGTAATGAGTATGAATGTCTTGTGTCTATATAGGTTATATTTCTTGGTCACATTAGCAGTCTCCACCATGACTCATGACCATAAGTCTTCTTTTCCCCAAAATGACCCTAATTCATATTGAAAAAAAGTAATCTAAATTTCATAGTTGGATTGTTCAAAGAAGATATGAATGAAAATCTGAGCAAATATTAATAAGAGTAGTGCATCCTTGTTATATATGTACAGTAATACAGCTCTCTATAATTCCTTATATCTAAACTTTGATCAGCTTGAAGTGAGCTGCTGGAGAAGCTTGCCATGAGAACCCCATGCTGAACAAGGTGCCAGACACGCTCTCCCTGCTGTCCTATTTAGTGGCTTGTGGACCGTACCATCTGCCTATGCCAAGGGTTGTGTAGAAAGAACCACAGAGTGGGAGGAAGACCAATCTCATATGATCTCACTGTTTCTGCTCTATGGCCACTTGAGCCAACGCTAGATTCACGGCCAACCATGCACATGGCTTTTCTGATTTACTCGGCCGTATGTTCTTGATGTTAGCCAAGCATGAAAGACTAAGAGCTCTGAATCATGTCACGCTGCCTGGCTATGCAGATTTACTGGTTCTCATAGACATATACATATGCCTAGCCATATGCTAGTTGTGGTGTTTTATATAGTGCTTTTAACAATGATTATCATCACAAAGCAGAAAGTAATTTATTGTGACAGGCTGCAAAGTGCTTAAAGATACAATTTAAAAGTGGTTGATTATGTAACAACCTCAGCAGCAACCTCATTTCCCCTCTCTTCTGTTCCAACCACTCAGCATTCAGCACCAGTATACTAATCACCGGTCTGATCATCCGTCATCATCTCCATCTGTTTCTCACTGGTTCATGCACTTAAGTTAGATGTTTGTTTTTTTATGCTTGAATAATTCATAGGTCACCATGTGGCTTAACAAACAAAAAGAAATCCTCTGAAATTGGGTACAGGGACTGGACAGAAAATAAGAGCCAAAAAAAGTTCTGGAGAATTCCTATTTCTTAAGACTATATTAAAAATACAATAAAGTCTGCTTCTAGGGAAGAAAAAAATATGAAGAAAAGAGGCCTGGCTCAAAGACTTTTGCACAATACAGTATGTTGGTATGTGTGTTGGAATTGTAAATTGGCTTTTCAATAAAGCAGTTGCTGAAGATGGATGGATGAGTAAAATATTGAGTGGACAAATTAACAAATGATTGAACTTTCAAAAGGGTTAATAAACCCTCTTCTAAGACTAAAAAACGTTTGTTACACTTTCCTAAATATTCTGTATATCTATTACACCTGATAACATTGTGTTTACACAAAATGATTCATCTATGTTAATTTATACCGAGCATTAATCATTTTGAGGTATTATAACTTTCATAAGTGCAACTTTCATAAGTGCAAAGATTTATTTATTTTCACGTAAATTCAACAGACATTTTATTCAGTGAAAAATATTCTTTGCACTAATCAAATTTTTGCATCTACAGTAGATGCAGTCTGAATCTGGATCTCTTGTTTTGAATATTTACAGGTTGTAAACATTTTTTTAAATCTATATTTTACACATTACATAAAAGTTTTCTTAAACTCATTTTAAAAGCTTATTTTTAAATGTAACAATTCTGTTTCACACATTAGAAGAAAAAATTGTGTATATTCATTTTATAAAAAATTTCTTCTCATATCCCAACTTGTTAGGAAGTTGGAGTTAGAGCAGAGGTCTGATGCAGCATCCCTCAATCAGAGAGGCTCCAGGGCCTACCAGTGGACTGAACCCCCAACCTTCTGATCATTCCACCCTTGGACTTTAAGTCTAAAGGCACCATTGCCATATAAGTATTCCTAACTGTGTCATATCACTTAACCTTATTCTCCATCATGTCTGCTGGTTTTGGCCCTGTAGGACCAAAGCTCCATTAATTTACCTTTTTGCATAGACAGTGATTGGGTAATACATCATGCTCATAGGGCTAGATTCTCAGACTGCCTGCGGCAACAGGAATTGGTGTTTCTGCGCCCAAGTCTACTGCTAGAAATAGACCTGTCAGGACACACTGGAAAAATAATTATCTAAAAGCCTAATTCACTGTCCTTAATGTCTCTGTATAGAGGAAATCCATTTTAACTGAAACACAGCAATGACCAACAGCACCAAGATCTCTGGCTTACCTATTGTATAATATTGTACAAACACATTTAGTTTTCCTAAAATTTAATGATCTGATATTGATGTAATATTCTGCATGTACATGTATGAAAAGACTATGTGACTGAGTGTGTATTATACAACAGTTAGACCGAGTAATCTGATCGGATGAGAGGCATTCCATGAGTGGTGATATAATTAAACGTACCAGTAATGTTATGCCCTATATGTGGATCACTCTGCATCACAGGTGATCTACAGTAACAATCATTAAGCATCACAAACATGGGTGAAAATAGGCCATCTACTGGAAAGATTCAAAACCAGCATTAAAAACCAGCTATAATAGAACTTTGAGCAAGAAAACACAGCAGACAATGTTATGTCCTCTTAAATAACACTTGTCTCCTTTGGAATTGCTTCTAAGTTGCCTCTGAAACCGCCCTCACCAACCGTCCTGACTAACCTGAGCTGCAAAGTTAACTAGCTCAAGGATAATTCCAGTTAACCCAAGGATTCCCAAATCCCTCTATACTGTGATCCCTAATTAAAGTATTTTTGAGCCAGGGATTTGTACACCCTGGCTCACTAGCTTTCCATTAAATGCTATTTGAGATTAAACCACGAAAGCTGAGAGTTTTATGACATTCTAAAATTAAATAAGTAGAAATATAAAGTGAATATCATAAGTTTTTCTTAAGTTTAAGGACTGTCCACCACCTCCAAGGTTTATTCTCTGCACCCTTTGACTACACAAAACTAGTAAGACTTTAAAACTCCTGTTAATTACACTAAATATCTGTCACCAGCTCAACAAAATTGGGCGTCCAGTCAAAATAGCACGATAAAGACTCATGTCACGACCCGTCAAGCTACCGCTCAGCCATGATCACATAAGCACTCCTGGTCCACGTCCCTAACCACTCATTACACCTCACCGCCTCACACGGACTCTCTTTTGCATCTTCGGCTTCGAACAGCCTCGCAACCGGCCACGAGTGAAACTTGGAATTCAGCCACCGACCTGTGCAGTTTCTCTTCACTCTCGTCGGCTCAGGCAAGGCTCACCGCAGGCAAGGCTCTCTCGCCGGCTCCCCGCGCTTCCGCATTCCTGCGCATTCCTGCACACGGAGTCATCACAATTCTCTCTCTCCGCCCACTGAGCTTTCCAATCGATGCTGCAAACACTACCGTGCACAGCACGTTATTAAAACCCCAGCACACGCCGCACACGCCACATCAAGGCTTAGTTCTAAGAAGCACATATTAAAGGGAATTCAAAGAAGTCTCCTCACAGCGATTGGATCCATCACGCCCTCTAGTGAGCCTGACAGAATAATCTGGCCAAGAATGGATCCAGCAGAGGCAGCTCACCTCAGGGGGGCATTAGAGAGTCAAGGAGCCCTCCTAGGCACCCACCAGCAGGAAATAAGGAAAATTGCAGAAACACTCCAAACAATCACTGAAACTCTACGGTCTCTGTCTACTCAGGTTCAGAACCAACCACCCCCTGCGCCCATTCCTCGACACTCCCCTCCTGTGCTCTCTCCTAACCCGGAGCCCCGTCTCCCTACCCCGTCCACCTATGATGCTCCAGCTACGTCAGGGAATTCGCTCTGTTTCTGATTACGCCATAGATTTCCGCACCCTGGCTCCCTCTTGTGGCTGGGATGAGAAGGCATTGTTTGACTGTTTTCTCCATGGACTCTCGGACCCGATTAAGGACGAGCTTGCAGCCCGGGAGCTCCCATCAGACCTCCAGGGACTCATTGACCTAGCTACCCGCATTGATGGCCGTAAACGGGCACGATGAGCCACGCACCTCTGCGCTGACCTTGGCCACCTTCGAGCCCCTCTCTGAACCCATGCAGATCGGTCACGCATGCATCTCACCGAGGGAACGTCAGCGCCTGCTTCTACTGCGGTCAGACCGGCCACGTTTTGTGCTCCTGCCTGCTAAAATGGCAGTGCCCCCCCATAGTTCTAGGGATGCAGGGGGGCCTCGCATCTGTTTCTTCCCCGGACCAACGATCATATTTCTCTGTGACCCTGACTCATGACAACCAATCCTACGTCACTCACGCATTAGTGGACTCCGGGGCCGATCAGAACTTAATTTCCTCTTCTACAGCCTCAGAGTTCAATGTTCCTCTCACACCCTTGCATCGGCCCTTTACGGTTCAGGCTCTTGATGGCAGCAAACTAAACCCGATTACCCATTGCACTGTTCCCGTCACCCTGCAGTTTTCGGGCAACCACACAGAGACCATTTCTCTTCTAACCGTTCAAAATGCCCATGCACTCATTGTTCTGGGCCTCCCCTGGAGGATTGGAGTCCCACCTGCCTTGCTTCATGTCTACGCTCCACCCCTATGGGCAGAACCCTACCCTTGCCTCGAAAAGAAATCCCCGACCTAACCAAAGTACCCACAGAGTATCATGACCTACATCAGGTGTTCAGTAAGTCACGGGCTGTCTCCTTACCTCCACATTGCCCCTATGACTGTGCGATTGACCTTCTCCCTGGCACTTTTCCACCCAAGGGACGACTTTATTCCCTCTCTCGCCCGGAGAGAGAGGCCATGGAACAGTACATAAAGGAGTCACTTAAAGCAGGGATTATCCGCCCATCCTCTTCACCAGCTGGGGCAGGATTTATCTTCGTAGAAAAGAAAGACAAATCCCTCAGACCCTGTATTGATTACAGAGGATTAAATGAGATCACTGTCAAAAATTGCTACCCCCTTCCTCTGATGTCGTCGGCTTTCGAACTCCTCCAAGACGCCCGTATCTTCACCAAATTGGATCTGAGAAACGCTTACCATCTTGTCAGGATACGGGAGGGCGACTAGTGGAAAACCGCCTTTAACACACCCACCGGCCATTATGAGTATCTGGTGGTTCCTTTCGTATTAACCAATGCGCCAGCAGTGTTTCAGGCCCTCATTAATGATGTCCTCAGGGATTTCCTCAATGTTTTTGTCTTTGCTTACCTGGACGACATTTTGATATTCTCACGCTCAGTCAAGGAACACAAATCCCACGTTCGTCAGGTCCTACAATGGCCACTGGAAAATAAACTCTACATTAAAGCGGAGAAATGTGAATTTCATTGTTCATCCACATCCTTTTTGGGCTATTGCATCTCCCCTGAGGGCATCCAGATGGACCCCACCAAGGTAAAGGCAGTCACTGACTGGCCAGTACCGTCTTCAAGGCGCGAGCTTCAACGCTTCTTAGGGTTCGCCAACTTTTATCGCCGCTTAATTTCGGAACTATAGCGTGGTGGCGGCCCCACTTACAACCCTCACGTCATCTAAGATTACATTCCAATGGAACCCCCTGGCAGACAGAGCTTTTAAGGATCTTAAACATCGCTTCACCACCGCTCCCATCCTTTTCTTCCCTGACCCCTCTCTCCAATTTGTTGTCGAAGTAGACGCATCCGAAACCGGAGTAGGTGCCATCCTGTCTCAGAGATCCATGGAAGACAACAAACTTCACCCTTGCTTCTTCTTCTCCCGCAGACTCACACCCCCTGAATGCAACTACAGTATTGGGTGGTCAAATTGGCCCTCGAAGAATGGAGGCACTGGCTGGAAGGGGCCGACCATCCTTTCCTCGTATGGACTGACCACAAGAATCTGGAGTATCTAACAACAGCAAAAAGACTCGATGGTCAGGCACAATGGTCATTGTTCTTCTCCCGCTTTTGGTTCACGCTATCATATCGCCCCGGTTCCAAGAATGCTAAACGATGCCCTCTTCCGGCAATTCTCCACCTCTCAGGACATACTCCCTCCTCAATGCCTTGTGGCAACAACCCGACTTAATGTGGAGCACCTTGTCCAGCAGACCCTCGAACGAGAACCAGGCCCAAACATCGTCCCACCCGACAAGCTCTTCGTCCCGGCCTCTGTACGACCACAGGTGTTAGACTGAGCCCACAGCTCCAACCTGGGATGCCACCCTGGGGCAACACGGACTCTCTTCCTTCTTCAACAGCGCTTCTGGTGGGCCACCATGAAGGAGGACTTCAAGAACTTTGTGGCCTCCTGCGACACCTGTGTCAGGAACAAGATTACATACCGCCCTCCTGAGGGCCTCCTCAGACCTCTTCCCATTCCCCACCGCCCTTGATTTCACGTCTCCCAGATCCGTCGACTGGTCCCCTGTCCTCTATCTCCACTCATCCAACCTCCCCCCCCTCCTCGAATTATAGATGGAGGCGAAGCCTTTACTGTCCGTAGATTCCTCAAGTCTCGCCGCCGTGGACGTGGTCTCCAGTACCTGGTGGACTGGGAGGGCTATGGCCCTGAAGAAAGGAGTTGGGTACCAGCTAGGTTCATCCTGGACCGCTAGAACTCGAAACTTTCATAGACTCCATCCTGAGGCACCTGCTAGAACGCCAGGTGGCGTTCATAGGGGGGGGGGGGTACTGTCACGACCCGTCAAGCTACCGCTCAGCCATGATCACATAAACACTCCTGTTCCACATCCCTAACCACCCATTACACCTCACCTGCCTCACACCTGTGCGCTATCACCAATCATGCCCATATTTATTTAAACCGCACTCTGTCACCGTCACGTCGCCAGATTAATGACTACTCTCCTTAGCCCAATTTTCCAGCGATTTTCCATGCCTAGTATTTCGTTACCGACCACGCTTTGTTTTCTTGACCTCGCTCTTGCCTCACGTCACAGATTTCCACGCTCACGGACTTTTTCGACCATTGAATGTGTTTAATGACTACGAACTTGGATCACGGACTCTCTTTTGCATCTTCGGCTTCGAACAGCCTCGCAACCGGCCACAAGTGAAACTTGGAATTCAGCCACCGACCTGTGCAGTTTCTCTTCACTCTTGCCGGCCCACCGCGCTTCTGCATTCCTGCACGAGCAACGCCGCTGGCAAGGCGCTCTCGCCGGCTCTCCGCGCTTCCGCATTCCTGCACGAGCAACACCACAGGCAAGGCTCTCTCGCCGTGCCACATCAAGGTTTAGTTCTAAGCAGCACATATTGAAGGGAATCCTCACTGCGATTGGATCCATCACGCCCTCTAGTGAGCCTGACAACTCATCAATGAGATAAAGGAACAACCCAGAATGACAACCAAATATTTGAAGGCATCATTGAAACTATAGTAGCTAACATCTGTGTTCATGAGTCCACACTACATCAAACATTGAACAAGTACTGTAGCATGTCCATGGCTGGATGGCTAAAGTTTGTGAAAAAGCACAGTGACACTCCACAGTGGTATTGGCAAATTGTTTTGTGCCCTAATGAAACTAAGATGGAACTATTTGCAAAGAACATGCAGCACTACATCTGACATAAAAAGGCATGAAATAATCAAGAAAACATCATTCCCACTATAAAGTATGGTGGAGGAAACATCATGATTTGGTCTGCTTTGCTGCATCAGGACCTGGCCAGCCTGCAGTCATACAGGCGAAGATAAATTCCCAAGAGTATCAAAAAATTCTTCGGGAAAATGTGAGAATGCCTGTATGTCAGCTTAACCTCTGTAGAAGCTGGGTGATGTATCAGGATAAAGACACAAAACACCAGAGCAAGTCCACAAAAGAAAGACATCAGAAAAAAAAAATTGCCTTTTGGAGTCAGGCAGAGCCCAGACATCAACCCAAGAAAGATGCAACAGTATGGAATTACCTGAAGAGAGTCATACACGCGAGACATCCAAAGAATATGACAAAGCTATAAAAAAAATGTTCTGCCAGGAAGAATGGGCTAAAATTCCTCTTGAACGATATGCAGGTCTGATCCACAGCTAGAACATGCACCTGGTTAAAGTTATTGCTGCCAAGTGGGGGTCAAACAGTTATTAATTCCAAGGGTTCACTTACATTTTTCCACTAACATTTTGAATGTTAAATGAGTATGTTCAATAAAGACATGAAAAATCAGGATATTTTTCTGTTATTATTTTAGGTACATTATGTTTGTCAAGGGCGGCACGGTGCCTTGCACCTCCAGGGTCCGGGTTTGATTCCCAGCCAGGTTCGATTCTCGCCTCTGTGTTAATGCAGAAAACCATGAAATTCCAAAAAGTTCACAGACTTTTTCTTGTGATTGTAACTGGATAAATAATGTGTTGATAATAAATGCCATTCGGTGGAACTCTCATCGCTCACTCATCTTCTTTACCGCTTTATCCTGTATTCAGGCTCGCAGGGGTCCTTATGGCATGAGGTGAGGTCGACCCTGGACAGGGTGCCAGTCCATCACAGGGCACACACATATATGTTCACTTACACACTCATTCACACACTACAGGCAATTTGGAATGCCAATTGTCCTAATCTGCAGGTCTTTGGACGAAACCGGAGTACCCGGAGGAAACCCACCAAGCACAGGTAGAACATGCAAACTCCATGCACACAGAGACAGGAATCAAGCCTGGCCGGGGATCGAACCCGGACCCTGGCGGTGCAAGGCGACAGTGCTAACCACTACATCACCGTGCCACCCGTTTGGGGGAACTGTTGCACACAAAAAAAAAATAAGATAAAAAATCATACTCGAGGTAGTGCTGTTGTGTTGAATATCACTCCCTTTCCTATTGCTTAAGTGTAGTGTATTTGGAACAGTCTTTCTATTTACAGCTTTGCCGGTGTATTTTATGGCATAGGCCAGTCAGTGGTTTTCTGTCCTAACTATTCATTATTCCCACTGTCGTATTTTCTGTCTTTCCACTGATTTATTGCGGGATTAAGTTCACCCAGGTGTGTTTATTTTGAGGTGATTAATATTTGTCCGTCTCTTTGGTGACTCCTCATCTAGCTGAGTGTTTAAATCACAGGTCTTGTCTTTTTATTACCGGAGCTGTTTCCTGTTAGCCACACAGTCGTGTGTAAAATCTGCACATTATTTATGGGCTATTCCAAGTTTGTTGACAGGAAACCAATCTGGAGGGAGAAAAAAAAAAGTTGACTTTTGCATGGACTGTCACTCGAGCTGCTTTGCTCTCTTGCTTACTTCAATACATTATATTCAAATGGTTTGCCAAGGAGGATGTACGGCTATGCAGTGCTATTACACTGCATTAGTTCAACATAATTCTGCACTGTACCATATGTTTAATAATCCAGCGCTGTTTGTCTGTCCACGTTTTATTTTTGATGCCTCAAAGGAAATATCATCATCATTTTCCACCAGAGGAGTAGCGCCAGTATACTGTAGGATCACTCTCTGTGTTTAAAGTTAACTAATTCTTTATTGAGGCCAAACACCATATCTCTCTTATAACTGCTCCTGTGTCAAATGTGCAGGTTTTGGCTCAAACACGATGTTATAAGGAGATAGAGTTCTCCTATACAGCGGATTGAAAAAGGCAGTGCTTTGGTTTAAAAGAGCATTCACTTTGAACCCTTCAAGGTTCACAGCATGAGTTCAGTGTTTTCTTTGTAACAAATCATGAAAGGTTATTTACACCTACATAGAGGTGTAGTACAGCCAGAGAGACGCTTTACCAAAGCAACACTTTGCCCTTGGAAAAAAAAAGCATGTAGGCCAGTTTGCTGTGGATGAAACATACTTACCCGGAGTTGCTTATGGCGTCATGTTTTCAATAGATATCTAAAAAAAAAAATGAAAGCAGCTTGCACTGTGCAAAATTTATGCCAGCAATGCGTCCTCTCTGTATTGTCCTTACCACATGCGGTTCTAAGCCAAAAGACCTAATTGGTTTGTGTGATGAACGTGATAGTGCTCATTAATTGAGAGCCTGCAGGAACTCTCATGTGATGCATTCGTGTGACTAGATTACCCCAACCATGCACACAATCCCTCCTCAGGGGTCCTGAATCACAATGGTGAGTCAGTCCATGCTAGCTGTGATATGACCGATTGTTATGAGCTCCAACGCTGCAGGATTGCTTCCCATAATGCTTTTGGCCTGTCACACTAAACAAACAGCTCTTTTACTGCAGGACTTAAAGTCTGACTCACAATCAGTCAGTTTAATGGATGTTTTGCAGATCAGTAAGTTTTAGCCGAATTGTCAATTTTTAAGGCAAATAGTTGTTCACACTGAGAAATTCAAAACAGTGTAGTGTTCAATTAATATCAAGATGTGGTATAAACATTGAGACTAAGATGTAAGAACATCGGTATAGAGAAAGAGGAGAGCTATCAAGATCTGCTATAGATTGATTTATAGAGTGTTTTCAGGTTGTCTGTTCATCTCTCTTTCTGTCCATCCTTCCACAATTTTTTCCACTCTTAAAATCATGCCTATAGGTAAATTGGTGTTATTTTCCAATGTCTGAGGGTAGTGGAGGCGGCACAGTCGCCTTGCACCTCCAAGGTCCGGGTTCAATTCCTGCCCCGGGGTCTGTGTGTGGGGACTTTGCATCTTCTCCCCATGCTTGGTGGGTTTCCTCCAGCTACTCCGGTTTCCTCCCACATGCAGGTTAGGCTAATTGCCGTTCCCAAATTGCCCGTAGTGTGTGAAGGTTGACCGGAGGTCCTATCAGATTGTAAATATGGGAATAAGGCCAATGGTCATCGGTCCCTAGTTGGACTCCAGAGGTTTCTGGATGGATGGATGGAACATGATTGTGCTCCATGTGATGAAACACGCTTTTGGTTGCTGAAATTGTTTTTCCACAGTGTTTATGTTTGTCTTCTTTTGTTCATTCTCGTCTTCACTAAAGCCAAACTGTGTCCGGACAACACACCAATCAGTGCAAGCTGCTCAGTTGGCTTGATGTTTACGTTCTCCTTCATGGTGCTTCCAACTCACAAACTGGACATGGTGGAGTCATGTGACTGCACAGGTGCTAGTATGGTTTTAAAAGAACAATACATGAACAAACACAATGAGGAAAATATTAACAGAATAAAATGAATAAACAAAATAATAGACATGAGCAAGATTATGTCATTTAGAGTTTCTGAATGTCAATGAATATATCCTGCCGTATTTTATACTATTAGATGTTTGCCACTTATCTTATAAATTCTTCATTCCCCAATATCAAAATGTCTCCACACTTTTCGTATGCAATCTGTTCCTGCAAAGCATCTGCCATACAAGACCTTACATGTACATTGTTAAAAACTAGAATATATGAGAACTGTTAATACAAACCTGTGATTTATCATGCAGAAAATGTCTTAGTGATTTGACATAATATAATATGAAATACAGACATACAATAACCCTAACCTAAACCCTAAATAACTGTTCTCATTATATCTGTTGTTCCTAGTGTTCTCAGGTCATCCTGCAGCTCTATATAAGTGACTGATGCTTTTTCACTTGCCCTCCTGTAGTCTGATTTAATTTTCATTTCATTTAATTGTCATACCCAGGTGCATTGAAATCTTGCAACGATTAGTTGTCCTCAACCTCAACCTGCGTATTTTTAAAAACTGTTGTTGTTTGTTTTTGGCTGCTTCTGTCAAGGGCCCTCCCCAGCGTCACACCCGATCCACACACAGAGTGACAGGTTTTACTCTTAACGTCCTGATGCGACCCTCCTAATTTATCCAGACTTGGGATCAGAACTGCATCCAGTGCTTGGGATTTGGCCACTGGCTCGGAATCAAAACCAGGCATTCCACATTGTAGGCGAGAAACCTACCACTAAGCCATTTTTAAAAGATTGTATTGATTGGAACGTTTAAGCTCTCGGCTCTGAACCTGTTCTGTTCAAGAGTTGTTTCATAATCCGCTCACTGGGAATTTTTACAAAGCTCCTTCACCTTTACCTGAACTCTTCTTGTTTGCACCTACTGTATGTATGTACCCTGCGATGGATTGGCACCTTGTCCAGGGTGTACCCTGCCTTATGCCCTAAGTCTCCTTGGATAGGCTCCAGGCCCCCCGGGACCCTGAATACAGGATAAAGTGATATAGATGAAAAGTGAGTAAGTGAGCCTTTAGAACTTTGATTGATTTTACTTTACAAGTAGTTGGATATCTGACCATCACACCCATATGTGAGTCACAGACTGTTTCTAATAATTAGGAAGCACAAAATTGTAAAAAAAAAAAAAAAAAAAAAACATTATAATTTCCTTTCCTAAGGGGCCCAACCCTCTCTCCTCTTGCTATTCTCTCCATAATTTTCACTCATTACAATTCCTGTTTTTCCAAGACACAGACTATTTGGATGAGTTATTGACAGGAATGATGCACAGCCATCAACCTTTGGAAGATATACCAGATGATGACCATCTAGGCAATGGTTCGCAAGCTTATTCCTGGAAGACTACTGCCCTGCACATTTAAGTGTTTTATCTGCTCAACCACACCCACTTCAGTTAAGAAAAGGCTTGCTCTGGGAGCTGAGAAAGCACTCAAAGGTGCACAGAAGGTGTCCTCTAGGACCACTGGTGAAGACGGTTAGTAA
This sequence comes from Clarias magur, assembly GCA_013621035.1. Classification (NCBI taxonomy): domain Eukaryota; kingdom Metazoa; phylum Chordata; class Actinopteri; order Siluriformes; family Clariidae; genus Clarias; species Clarias magur. The sequence continues at coordinate 439,589 of QNUK01000170.1, read as the reverse complement.
AGGGATCACATGCGCCCACACTGAATATGGGTGCTTTTCACTTTGCTGTTACATTTATTTACGTTTATCTCACCATATATATGAAAGTTCTTGTTTCAATGAGAAAGTAATATGGACAGAACTGAAGACGGTTTGCCGTCCACAAATTCACTTCAGATGCAGAGAGTGGCAGTGTCTGTGAATACTAGTCATCATTTAAAAAAATTTAAAAAACCTAACTATCCATTAAATGCTGTCCATTATGTTTTATGAGCATAAATTAAAGTATCTTAAGGAGGATCAGGCCATAAATATTAAATGAAGATGCTGCAAATGGAACTGCAAATAAACATGAAAGAAAATAGACACACATAACTTTCTCAAAAGTTATATCCAAGGCTGTTTAAGTCTAGGACTAGGCTTAATATCTGTATGTGAAACTATCCCCCAATACTCTAACACTCTACTAATCTCAGGATTGTGAAGCCACGCACAAGTTCCAAAAGAGTGAGCAGTGAGATGAGCCACAATGTTTATATCCAGAGCCTGCTATGCATGGTTGATATACGATGACATTGCTATACATTAAGCAGAAGAGTTTCTTCTCTTTAGATCAGTTTTGTGACCTCTCTGGCAGTTTGTCAGGAATTGAGGATGGTTCTGCCTCCCTAAACCAATCCATCATTACACCCTGAGTAGATGGGAGCAATCTGTATCCAAGGACTGACTATCAGGATCCAAAATCTCAGCACTTTGTTCTGGCTCTGGCACAAAACTGTCCTTTTTCTCACCTTGAGCCATCGCAGCATCACTAGTCTTTGGCTTGATGGCAGGCTGCCTGGTGTGCCAGGTTCACTTTTGGCACCTCCATGAGTGATTCAGGAAGTCAGAGTCAAACGCTTATTGAGCCAGATAAGCTCCCTGAGTGATGAAAAGTGATTTTCAGTGATGGCAGCAAGACATTTTCACATTTCACTAAAACAAGCCTATTGTTGTGTGATAGTTATGCTTTTTGATTGTAATGAGGAAACAAGCCGATTAAAGGTCATTTATTCAATTTTAAAAGGAGCTGGTCAGGATTGTGGTGGACCTGGAGCCTGTTCCAGGGATACTAGGCACAAAGCAGGAATACACCTTCAATGGCATGCCAGTCCACTGCAGGGCACCATGCACATAATAGATATGTATGCCAAGCTGCAATTTACGTTAGCCATCCCCTCTACTGGCATGTTTTTTGGAAGACAGAAATCAGATGGAAACAGGGGGGGATACACACAGAAACACCACACAGACAAAAACTAATAAAAAACAAAAAGCAGCACACTCCAACGCACATTGAGTATAAGGAAGGCAGACGGAACTTTACTCTGTGAAGTAAAGTAAAGTCATCTTTTTACATCTCATACTTTATGCATTAATAATGAGTGCTTATGAAATGAATGCCACTGTATTTTAACATTATCTGAAGCAAGCTCCAGCTGAAACAAAGGAAAGGTTTTTGAACACAGAAATAAGAATATCTGTGAAATGCGCTACATGACTGTGTATGGGTATAATCTTGTAACGATGCGTGTGGACAATCTTTGTTATTATGAGGAGTTGGCACAGAGCTGCGTACCTCAGCACTCATGGCTGTATGTGGGGCAGCACACTGAGCGTCTGTGGGAAACAGCAGAGCCATCCGTTATCTGCATACAGCCCAGACAAAACGGAAGCTGCAGCTGCACAGCGTTGCTCTAAAGTGCTGATTTGGTAGCAAACTCTTCAGGCATATAACTGATTAGGAAAACAAATGTTGTGTTTATTAATGTCCAGCTCAGTGTGTTAAAATGCAGTTGTTTTAATGGATGCTAGTACTCCATATATACACACAGGTACGTACCCGGAGTTATGTATTAATGTAATACACTGATGGCCACTTCGTAAGGAAAGTCTGTACCAAATCAGTCATCCACTTACTGTAGCTAATCATGTGGTATTTCACACTTATCCAGTACAGTGTACAACAGACAAGCAGACACACACACACACACACACACACACACACACACACACACACACACACACACACACACACACACACAGAATGGGGAATTTGGAGACACCTATTCACTTCATCTGCATGTCTTTGAACGGTGGGAGGAAACCCATGTATCCGGAGGACAACTACCAAACGCGGAGAACATGCAAATCCCATGCACACAGACCCAAGGTGGGAATCAACCCCTGGGCTCCACCCTTTACTCCACAAGGCCACAGTGCCACCCTGCCAGTATTGAAATGCACAAATCTCTTGCAATTACATGCAATACTTTACACACAGCAATATTCACAGGAAACATCCAAAAAAGAAAATTGTAATCTTTTTTACATTGACTGTATCATATGGTTGTTGGTGTCAGACAGGCTGGTTTGTGTATTTCTGAAACTGATCTTCTATGATACAACAGTTTTTAGCATGTTTACAGAAAGTCAGCCATTTCTACAACCATGCTGAGCAGTACAGTGCCTCAGAATGGGCTACACCAGGTTCACAGGAATCTGTGGTTAAAGAGGGGGTAAAGTTACTGATTTTGGACAGCTGATTATTAGAAAGTGACATGAGACGGTATTTACTAAACAGCTCAGAATGAGCAAAAAAATTCTCAGAGTGATGCAATTTCGGTCCCACTTTTAGGAGTAAGTGTAAGAGCAATTTATGAACACACTTAAAATAGGAGTTGACTCCTATCTTCACCAAAAGTTAGGAGAGTTCCATGTGTGTTGTACATAACTGCTTAGGAGTTGCAAGGAAATGGCGTTAAAGCAGGGAAACGGGTGAAGGAAAGAGACGTATTGAGTGACAAGGAGCTCATAAAAGATACGTTTGGACAAAAAGAGAACACTTCTTTTGCGACAGATCACAAAATTGTGGTATGCAACTGGTCCATTAAAAGTCTTTTAGTATGCTGTCTCTGCAGGTGACTGCTACATTATGTTTTTTAGTAAGAGCAAAGATGTAGCTTTGAAACAGTGATGATTTGGGTTTGTCAGCTGACAATGTTGTAAATTATAAATCAAACTTTGCACCGCAGATCATGTGCTGATTTAAATATTTTACCACCATGCAGTGTGAAGTGCAGTGTGACATGGCCTTTCTGTTCTCGCCATATGATCGAGACAGCAAATGGCACAAATTGCCATTCGAGTGCCTCTGAGTAAAGTTCTCAGATTGATGGCACATGTCACACAACAAATACTTTTCTTGATCATAAATGTAACTGTTAATATGCTTTCTTTACAAGAGCAGTCTCTGGGCGCCTCTGTGGCGTTCAGTAAATGTGTACTCACCACAAATGTAGCAGAAAATATCGCGGCTGTTGCAACAACAGTGAGACATATTGACTGACACCAAAGTCCTGTTAAAAGTCTACAGCCTATAGCTTATTTGCTGGACAGCTACTGAGTCAGTAGCCAATTTCCAAAAAAAAAAAAAAAAAAGTTACACCAAACAGTGTTCAACAAGCAAAATCCTCCGCAACCAAAACAATCTCATCTTTCTTTTCGGCATTTTCATCAGATTATCACTGTTCTATAGAGCTCCATTATAGGGCTTGAGACTGTTGTGATTGGAGTAGTCTTATGAGGCTAATGCAGCTGAGTAACGCATCTATAGGTTTTGTCTATGTGCATGAAGCTTTCAAACAACACTGCTTTCACCGTTTCACTAATTTTACACTGTTTGATGCTACAAAAAAAACTGTGAAAACTCCAACAGCCACGATAATGTATTGCGTACTTTGCGGTTTTCATTGACGTAAACAGTAACATCACATGCTTTCCTAGGAACAGTCCTTCTCCTTGCTGAAAATAAATAAGAGTAGATAGCTTTTACTTTAAATGTTCCTTTACTTTTATGTTCCATCCTAAGCTAGGAATATTTTTAGTCCTAAACTACCTTTGAGCGCTGTACCTAGGGGTGATTCCCGAAACGCTTAGTAAATATGATCAAATTGATTGCCATTTTTTTCTCAATCCTGAACTGTACAGTTTCCATTATTGTTGAGGATTCCTGCTTTTGGCTGCAGTGGAATCCAATGGGGGGACGCTGCTATGGCAACCCCATCCTATTTAGGGTTCAACTTGTTATACTTTCTGATTCTTCCAATGCATTTGTGCATATACAGTATTCCAAATAAAGTGGCCAGTGAGTGTATGTACTGTACAGTACTGTAATGATCTCATACTTGTCTTTAACCTTATGTCACTTCTTTAATAAAAATGAACCCAGTCCAAAATCATTGGAAGATATGATATCACTTTAATCTATAATAAAGCCTGCTGTGAGGTGCCATAAAAGAAATGACAATTTTTAAAGTTTTATTAGATTCAGAAAGTAGAAATATGCAGGTTGCCCCAGAGCTAATGGCCTGCAAGGTATTCTAAGGTCTAATTAAGAAACATCCAATGTCTTTACATCTTATTGAGACGATTCTTATCTTATTTACACATATGAATTATGGTAGGCACTGCATAGCAATACACATAATGTGTATAGAAGCAATCACTCACGTCTATTTAAAATGCATTGCACAGTGATAGTAGAAATGAAATTGAGTGTTATCTCTTGTAACAGTGGAGTTATGTGAGGTTACCACTGTAATGTCTTCCTGTAAGATGCAGTTAGCACCTAAACATGCGGATCTTTTTTTTAAGTGTCAAGACTGTGTCTTATACACTGATCAGCCTTAATTCATTAACAGAAGAACATTGATTATTAATTATATACTAGCAAACTGGTGATAGGATCATGGGCACCTAAGGCTTATTTATGCCTCTGACCTGTCTAGTCTGATCCTACAGAAAAGCCAAAGCAGCACAACTTGCATAAAAAAGTAAATGCTGGGCACAATAGAAAATCAACAGAACACCGAGTGCACCACAGCCTACCATGCATGGGAGCCAGCAGGCAAAGAGACTAAGGCTGACTAAAGAGGCAGGGGCTTCAAACCCCCCAGATCCCAATCTGATTGAGTACCCATGGAATGCACTGGACAAACAAGTCCAATCCAACCCACAACCCACAGCCCCCAAAGGATCCAGACACCACAGCACCCCCTCAGAGGTCACAGGCAGAGGAGAATCCTACACAATATTGGGCTTAATGTTTTGCATTGTAATGTTATGAGTGCAAAACAGAGCCAGGCCTGGATGTGGCTATAACACTGGATTTGTAAATGGGTATTAGAGACTTTATCTTTGTCTCACTGATGGCCAAGCACTTATTTGAAATTGGCCTTATTGGTACTGTATTAGAGGTAACAATAGGGTGTGTGAGGCGTTAATGCTTGGGTCCGTGTGGATGAGGGGCACTCAGGAAAATTTGGCCCTCTGTGTCTGATTTGATCACAATCATCATAACATACAAATCATAATTCAACAATGTGGCTTGTAATGTGAATGTAGCCATACAGTAGTAGTAGCATTACTGTTTAACATTGAAAAAATCCTAGGGCAACATGTTCATACTGTAGGTGTTTGGGGCTTTTGCTGCACAGTTCCTGGTCACTTGACTTTTTGATGTCATATAATGATGCTGAGCCTAGACCTGAGCAAATATGCATGAAGGTTACATCACTTTATTCGCTTCTCTTCTTAACCCTGATGCATCCATCAATCTGGAACAGGAGTCAATCTGGACGCATCAGACTACATGACCTTTTTCCATGAAACTTCATGCGCTGTAGCAAACTGAAGCCTTGTTCCTGATTAGTCTCGCTAACAAGTGGCTAAAGGACACAGAGCCGTTATCAATCCTGTGTGCTCAGGCCACATTGTGTGACAGTCACTGCTCCCACTTGTACTGTAAAACATAGTTGTGAATTCCACTGTTGAATTTTTACAATGCGACTTTACATGGGTTTAGGTGATGGCTGATCCTGCTCGCTCATTTTTTTCCACGCTACTTCCAAAACTTCCTTCCAAGTTGTGGTTTATAGATGTTCTTCTATAACCAAGTTCCAATAATTGTAAATCTTATCGTTTTTTTTTTTTTTTTCGCTTTATGCATACGTAGACAAAAGTGTTAAAAGCATGTTTTCTCCATCCATTAATATTGGAACACACTTGCAACTTAAGAACTGCAAAATATGTTTTTCATGTTGATCATTGCGTTTTTTTGTTTTACTTATTTTGTTTATTTGATTTTATTACATTATTTATTTATTTATTTTGTTGAGTTTTTTAAAAATTGCTTTGGTATAAAGAACTTTTAAGTTTCTAACCATCAGGGAAGGCCAGAGTCAGTTTTACTTCTTCAGTTCAGTAGGTGGTGGTAATGTATGAGCTCATTAACCAACTTCCAATAATCCCAAAAGAAAAGAAGTCTTCAGTGTTGGCAAATTGGGGGGGGGTGGCATAAATTGGGCTACTTTTTCTCATCTTCAGCTGGAAAATGGGATCTGGGGCAAGAATGTTTTACCAGTTTTCTGTAATTTATTTATTTATTATTTAAACAAGGAGCACTTAATACATGCTAGTTTATTTTTGGTGTTTTGCTGACATTATGTATAACTTACTTACAGTAGGCCCACCAATCTGCAAATAACACAAGCGGGGCAAAAGTAAACCAGACAGGAGTTGCACGAAAATAGTGCCAAATCCATGCAAAAGGCATAAACTAAATGAACAACAGTACATAAAGACGCTGAGGTAATGCCTAACTGAACTGGCCTTCTTTAAAACGTTTCCACCATTCAAATGTTTTACTGCGGTTAAGCGTCTCATCACCGTACTGTGCTTGAAGTCTGTAAATGTCAATAAGTTTTATGACTTCACAAAAGATTTCATCATTCATGAGACGTTTCATCACAAGTCCCATTTTGACTCGAACACCCAGTGTAGAATGGTGCACTGGAGACTTGGGATTAAAAAAGCATTGCATTTCTACACTTGTGAGTTGAGGCCAAGAGAACCTTGTGTAGAATAATGTGAAAGCATGCAGGCAAGTGTAAATGCTTCAGCTACTAAACTTGAAATATGGCCATCACGCCTGCCTCAAGTGCACCATTAACATTCACAGTGTCGCACGTTTCTCTGCAACTTTTAAATGAACATTAAAAGAACTAAATCATTATGATTGACACATTCACCTTTTCATTGAAGGTCAGCTGGTGTTATGTGCCATTTATAAAGACTGATGTCATCAAAACTGTCCACTCATCAGTTTTCCTTCCTTTCCAATTTGAGCTGATTTGCTCAGAACCTGCAAAATTACCTTTGTGAATGGCTTAGTAGTCTGTAGGGAACGATGTAGGCAAGATTTTATACCAAAAGAATCCATAAACTCAGGGTCATAGAACATTCTTCTGAAATATAATTGTCTTAGAAGACAGAATGAAATCCTTCCCTTGGCTGGGGGCCCAGAAGTGCATTTCTATAACAAAGAAGATCTTTGATATACTTCAGACAATGACAGATTAGACAAAAGGTGTTGTAATCCAATCATTTACTATTTAGTTTAATGAAGTAGGTGGTTTTGCTTAATCACCAGTCAGGATCATCTTGACCCAGGAGCGATTTAGATTGCAGGCACATTTACAACTTTCATTTTTAGCTGGGATTAAAAGAAACCTGCCAATTTTGGAAAGCGTGTTTGATTAAAAGAGCAGCATGACTCATCTCATGCCTTTAATTCTCATCAGTAATGAGTTTCTTCTGATAAAAAAAAAAAAAAAAAACTTAAGTGTGCAAGGTACAAATTGTATGCCGTCACAAGGATCTGCTCTCATCTCATCACACACTGTTCTTTTGACAGATGAATACTTACCTTGCATCTTGCACATTTTTCCTGAGACATATATTTGCACCTTTATTTGTATCTCTGTTCACAAATAAAAAATAAAAATAAAGACAACCGTGTAGTAGTATGCTACACACGATGTTTGGGACAAATGGCTAAAAGTCTCATAAGCTATTTTAAAAGCAAGTTGTGCTAGAAACTCTAATGATACGGACCAGTTCAGCATGGAATCTAACACAGTCATGTGAAAATTAGATAAAAATAATGGTTTGGAAAACATTGTGAGGTATTTATGTGCCTGTGTGTGGGTATGTTTTATTATTTCTTTTCCCACCATATTTTACTGTATAAGGCAAGACACAGAGATCCCTAATCATGTAACAATCTTCTGAAACCATTTCTGTTATTTACTGTAGTTGGGGAAATAATCTCACCTCACTTTGAACTAAGGATTTTAGGATGTTTTTTAAGGATGTTTTTTTTTTTTTTTTTTTGCATGTAAAATCATAACATCATCAGTTATGTAAATATGAAGGTCATTAATTCCATGCACTTGATATTAGATTAAACAGAATGAGTGCGTGTTCATCCTCCTTTGATCTAAAGGCATTAGTCAAACATAACAGGATGCATCCTGCAGTTGTACGGAGACCACCCGGCTTTCAAATATAAACTCTGAATAACTTTAAATACATTTTTTATACATTTTAACCCAATTAATGACTCTAATACTAATGCCAAAAAGCAGTTTTTTACCTTTTGGGTATGTGTGTAATGTACAGTATTTGCATCGTTATACAATAGTCAGTAAGTTTTAAAAAATTTTATTTTTTCATTTTTAAAGCTGTTTTTTTTTTGTCAGTGTTCTATAGATGCCATCGATTGAATGATTGATTGATTAATTGATTAAATAAATGAAATAAATAAATAAAGTAGACATTTCTCTGTGCTTTTTGTTTTCATATTTCGAATCAAACTACAGTATATGCGTTATAAGTCTTTCAAGAAAATTCATTAACTTTGCTCTAACCAGCCTTTTAAATCCGCACCTCTCATCTTTACATTTAATGAACCACTCCGGCATCTCCTCGGTGACTACACGGAGTTCTGTAATCCCAGCTTCCACCAACGTAGTAATGAGGTCAGTGCAGAAGTGTCCTCCGGCCTAGTCGATAGCCCTCAAACATTGCAGGAACCGCTGTGATTGATGAGCCAGACTCACTGAACAGACAGAGTAAATAAAGAGGAGTGATGCTCCGGCACGTTATGCTGAACCGATAAGAAGCACAGTAAATATATTATTCTCTAGCCAGTTCAAAGTGGAAAAATGTACATCTGGAAGTTAGCAAAAACATGGAAGCAATGCTTCTTCTTGTTCGCATTGTCCAGCATCATCTCAGTAACTTCTCAGGTCTTGCTCTAATTCTGCGCTCTTTTTTTTTTTTTTCTTCCTTTAATTTATGGCTCTTAATTTACTGGCCAAAGCTAAATTACAGCTTGTGATGAGTTCTCCAAGGATGATTGATTGGGGTTATGAAAGCTAGGCATTCATTTTGAGTCAGTGATGTCTCTCACCTCATCATTACAGTAATGAGAGTATTGACGTGCAGTGCAGAGCTGGACACCTTCTCCCATAAGCAGAAAGATTGTCTCAGCACATTTAAACTGCTTATTTGTGTTAGGCGTGTTATAGATATATACATATAATTTGTCATTGTTGACAAATCTGAGATGATTTACTGTGGATCTGTTGATAGGACTGTAACTCATGTGTGTGTGTGTGTGTGTGTGTGTGTGTGTGTGTGTGTGTGTGTGTGTGTGTGTGTGTGTGTGTGCGTGTGTGTGTGTGTGTGTGTGTGTGTGTAGGTGCGCTCGTATTTTAACAGTATTATAAAGTGCTTTTGGCAACCATACAGATTTCACAAGGAGACCTACTGTATCATAGCACTTTAAAAGCGTCACATCTGAACTGAACACATGCTATACTGTAATTGCACACGCACAGTATGAGCTAACCGAAGTGAAGCAGAAACCCGATAGGATTCATCTGTAGGGTCGAGTATTCTAAGGCTTTTCATACATATACGCAGGGTTTGGTGTCTCAGGCACCCCAAAGACTCATTATCATTACCAGGCAGGTGGTAGTGTGACAAAGCAAGCACTACTCTGACAGGTGCTCTATTTATCCTCTATGAATTATGGATACAGGAGACCAGTGGAGCTTTTGTGCTTCCAGTTTTGCATGTGTTGTTTGAGAGGCAGCAATCAGAACATGCAACATCTAAATCTTACTGTATGTGAAGTCAGATTTAAGCTTAAATCTGAGCACGATACTGTATACAAAGTTGTAATGACACTTTCAGAAAACTCTTATATTTTTGCCTGGCACTGTATCATAACTATAGGTACTGTAGAGTTCTTCTTTTTTTCTAACTTGCAATATCACTTTGCAATATTTAAAATAATGAAAAGAAGAGATTTTTACTTTACAACTAATAAAACGTAAGGTCCCATTTGGAGCTTTAAAATGCAGTTCTCTATGTGATTTTACCCCAGTCGCTATTATTATATTGTAATATCTTCTTGCACTTTATTCACTTTACAGCTGTGTATTGTTCACTGTCCTTTTATTCTAGTTATGTGTAGTCTCATGTACTTTGTGTAGTTTTATGAAGCACCTTGGTCCTCTGGAATTTTATATAGGGTTGAAATGACATTGAAAACCACTTTATTTATTTATTATTTATTTATTTACTGATCAGGAATACAAAGCTTTTTTTTTCATCAGTCTTATGATGATATATTATAGTTTTAATATAATAGAGTAAAGCAAGGGCATATTGAGCAAGGCTGTGTTTTTCTGTGTTTCTTTTTTTCCTAAAATGGTCATTTTCAGGCGGCACACTGGTGTAGTGGTTAGCACTGTCGCCTTGCACCGCCAGGGTCCGGGTTCGATCCCCGGCCAGGCTCGGTGGTAATGTTCATTTGTTTTCTCTCAAAAATTATTTTTGGTATTTCCACAGTTGAATTTTTTTTTTCCACTACAAAACCGGACTAATAAAATCAGGTATACAGTATATTGCATACTTATCTTGAATTAGCGAATGTTGAGTGTTCTTAAGCACTGTGCAGCAAGACAGCTTTTTACAACTTTTTAAATAAGAAATTATAAAATATTTTATTATCTTATAGATATCTTTTAAAAAAAATTTATTTACCCTACCGTCATTGTATTGCTCTGTGGTTCTAGTAAGGTGGTTTAGGCATACGCCAACTCCTCCTCGCCAACGGAAATGGCTCGCTAATACTTTTCTAAGGTGGCTACTAGGTGGCGTCGTCCATTTGACAGGCAGTCCCATGGAACTTATAACAAAATGTCCGGGCAGGTCTCCTGAGTGCAATGGAATGAGCTCAACCTCGGCACAAAACGCACCATTTTTAAGTTATGAGGATCTGCTTGGTACCCATGCCAAACCACTTTGCTCGCCTGACTCCTGGCTCGCTCGGTCTAATCGGAAACCGAGACACGTCACATCATTGAGCTTGAAAAACTGTGATAAATCATATTGATAAAATAATAAATAACCCATTCAAAATGGCCCTGAAATCACTGCAAAAATTACTTTATAAAAATAGAAGTTGATTAAGAAACGACTCAGGGTTTGTATTTTGCTGATGTGTATTTTGCACCAAACCCATATCAACACAGAGCGCCTGATCTCCTGCCATGTTTGAGCTTTAAATGGAGGCGTGAGTCAAACTGTTTGGGAGCTACAGTATCAAGGCTTGTTTGGAACATATGACAACAACTGGATTTTTTAAGTACATTTTGGTTCACTCTGGTGTCGGGTTACATTCTCAGCATGTGGGTCGGACATACTCTTACTTCTCCATGCACAAAGAATTTGTTCTTATCACTTACAAAGTAATCGTGGGTAGTCAAATTGAAATTGAAAACACTTTGGAAATCTATCTAGTGGAATATTGTTGTCTAAAGTGTGTACATGCGAAGAGAGATAAATGGCTGAATGACAGTAACGAACTGAACTGAACGAGAGTACTCCATAATGCTTTAACCTGAACTGTCTCTGCAGTGATGAAACCGTTTTAACTGATTGTAGGGGGTAATGAGCTGGATCTGTATTGTTATACTGCTGCAAATGCTTTTGCATGGGGTGTTTCATAATCCTGTTCCAATAATATACTACCATTTATAAACCACTAACGAACTAATGATAAATGAATGAATACTGTAAATACATCTTTTACATTACATCTGCATGTTTCATATATGACCTCTTGTTTATACCCACAGGTTTCACCTGCGTCTGCATGCATATAATTGAAAAAATCCCACTAGTGTAACTTTTGTTAAGTTTCACTGGATCCCCTCATACCTTTAATCCCATCCAGGTGCCCATACACTCATATTCTATCAAATAGTGCACATGACCTGCAACATTTTATCACCTTACACACTCATTTATTCATTTATTTTATATACTGCCAATCCGGGACATATGGAGCCTATCCCAGGGAACCCAGGGCACTAGGCAGGATACACAACACTGGACGGGGTGCCGTGCATTGCAGGGCACAAGCACACACACTCACACACTCACTCACAGTAGACTTCTACTGTACAATTTGGAAATGCCAGTTAGAAATGCCCGACTCGAACCCTGGACCCTGGAGGCGCGAGGCGACCACATTCTGGTGCTAACCACTATATCACCGTGCCGACACCCATACTGTACAAACCCAGACACACATAAATACATGCCTACGTTCTATGAATGTCACTAAGTTTAAAAGTGTTCTATCGTGCTTATGTAAACCAGCAATTTATCAAATAGTAAACTCAGGATAATTGGGGTGTCTGTAGTTTGGTAAGCTACATGTTAAACAGAGAGAGAGAGAGAGAGAGAGAGAGAGAGATGGGTTATATTTGCGTACATCCTTGTTAATGGAGAGTTAAAGAGAATTAATCAAGTCCCACAGCTGGTGAAAGAGAAGGGGCGTTAGGCCAGAGGGATGGAGAGAGGGATCAGACAGCCAGTAGCAATTAGAGCTGATCAAGTGGAGAGCATCCTCTGAGGGGAGGGGAGCAGTGGAAGAGACAGCAGGAAAGATGGTAGGAGAGAGGGAGGGAAAGAGCGGATTGGCAAAGGGAGGGCGGAAGGAATCAGTGTGAAGACCTGCTGGTAGACGGAGGCAAAGTGTCAGATGAGTTTAAAGCTCTCCGGTTGACTCTTTTCTGAAGAGACTGACAGAGGGAGGAGTGTGAACAGCAAAGGGGAGGGCAGCAAGGCAGAGAGTGTGGAGGAGCCTCTGGGTTCTCACACAGTCAAGGAGGCTGAGAGGGAAAGCCAGCTCACAGTGGTTCTTACTGTAATAGCAACGGCATCAAGGGAAACGCAGGCACAATCCAGCTGCCAAGCTTCGAAAATTTGGCTCAGAACTTTAAAAACGTGTCAAAAGTTTGGTCGCAGGTCAGGAGTGAAGAGGTCAGGGTTATTGGCGTGCTGGCTTGTGGGGGATACGGGCGGGGACCCGATGAACAGCGGGATGCCCGCTGTTCAGGTGGAAGCGATCAGATGATGAGCGAGATGTCGCTCAATGGCCGAGACAGCATCGGCCAGGAGGGGGCGCAGAGCAGCAGGAACGGTCGCGTTAAAAGGGCAGTGCGCATATCCAGCATCGTCGCTCAGGAGGTGAGTGGAGGTTTATTTCAATGATGTGGCCTGTGGCATGTGCTGAAGTTCTTGAAGAACATGATAGTGCTGATTGGTGCTGGGAGGCGTGATGCATGTTTCTATTGCAAATGGTCTATTTTAGAAGATACCAAAGAAAATGCTTAGTAGTTATAGTTATTACGAAATAGTTCTCCTTTTAACTTTTTGCTTTTTGACAAAGGTTTCCAGAGCAAAGTGCTCCAGGAAGCAATGACTTGATTTGACTTCTTCTGAGAGTTTCGCTATTGCTGTTCTAGCAGCTCAGCTCTAAAACACATTACCTGTCCATTTCCTTGGGCTCAATCGCATTACACTGTGTGATGGTCCTCAAAATTGTGACCATTACTCACAACCTGCCCCTTACCCAAAAATAGAGGCCTTAAGGAACAGCAGGACATAACTAGAAAGAGATATTGTTACAGCAGCCACTGTGTCTATCTTGTGTGTATCAGTATTTGAAAGTCATTTCATAGATCATTTCAGATTTCATTTATGAATTGTAATAGATACCCAACTATCTTTTTCATGTCTGTATTTGGAAATCCAGTCCCGGCCCGTTCGCACACAGTGTCACACTTGTGATGTTTATGGATTCGGAACTTTTGCAGGTCTTGGAGTTGCTTAGACACTCGTGCGCTTGTACTGTATGATGTGCGTCGGGAATTAAGTCGAAACTTTTTGTTGATATAAATGTTTGATATAATATCAAATATTTAAAAATATATATATTGCATTTGTGTGTGTGTGTGTGTGTGTGTGTGTGTGTGTGTGTGTGTGTGTAGCAGTGGCATCAGATTGAACGTGGTTGCCGGGTTTAATAAGGTAAGGGTTAGGTATCACAGTAGTTTACCGCTTTAATAATTATATCCATAACCTTACAATAAAAGTCATTCTTGTTTTAGTGTGTATGCACTAGGTGCTCCTTTATTTGCTGCTCTGACATTTATCGGGCAATTAAACAGTTTATTGATGCATAATCAAGAGCAAGTTGGGCACGGTCTAGGAAAGGTAACTTTAAGAGGCACAGATTATTCATGATAACTATCCTGAATACGCTTCTGTCAAAGAGACACTCAGTTTAAACACGCACAGTGACAATGATTTTTTTTAATGCGAGAGATACAGTATTCATGCTGTTTCAATGTGAATTCATGATTTAAGAGCTTGAAAATCTGATCATCATCAGTTGAACTTTTAGTGAATGAATGTGACACTAATTGAGGAGCAGAGATTGTTAATTCTGCAATCAGTGTTATTCTCAATCATATGTAGTGTAATGTAGCACTAATTACATTTATGAAATTCACAGTGTAGCGTCAGTACAACAAAAGCGTTGATTTGGTCTCTTTCGTGTTCTATTACAGCGTCAAAGCCATAAGTTTCACTTTTCTATTATGAATAAGTTATATAAGGACTTGTATGTTGGATGAGGACACATTTATAATGTGTGTACTTGTTGATAATGGTGTAAAGGATCTGTGTGTGATTGGCGTTTAAGGGATGTGTCTCAGTATCTGTTAAAGATAAAGCTTTTATATACTTTTTCCCCAACTTGCTGTGGTGTAAGAGGAATAAAATACATTTCTTGCACTCGCCCACATAACACCACCCAGTTGTTGATTGTTTTTTCTATAACCGCATGCCTTGTCTTGTTTTATTTCTTACCTATAAATCATTTCAACTACCTTGATTATCATTTTAATTGCTTTCGAATTTGAATTCTAATCCTCGAGGTATTTTCCCGTTTTCTAAGGTAACAGATGTTGAACGGATTTCTGTGGATTCGTTTTTTGTCTTCGCACAGCTGTGTATCTGCTGGATGATTGCATAAAGTTTCGTTTTAAACTGCCTCGATGTTTTGAAATGTTTGTCATTCTTGAAGTGACCTAATTCAGCCACTTTATTACATCTACATGTCTGTATAATATCTCTCAGTGTCTCTCACTCTTTTTGGACTCTGAATGTCCGTGTACATTCAGTTCTTATTAAAAGCCTTCATCTGTTCCGATCAGCAGTCAGCCACGGCTAAACAATGACCATAATGGGGAATATTCAGAGCCTGGGTGAATTATCATCTCCGAGACAAATTTCTTTTTTCTTTTTTTTCTTTTCTTTTTTAATGGCTATCCCTTTTTTCCTCGAGGAAAAGTTATGTCGACAATTTCTAGTGAGGTGGTCGGCCTTGCTACTCGAGTTAACGAGGGGAGAACTGAAAAAAAGAGAGAGATAGAAAGCATGTGCGTGTATGACATGGAGAGAAAGAGAGAAAGAAAAAGAGAGGGTGAGAGAGAGAGAGAGAGAGAGAGAGAGAGATCACAAAAGAGCAAGCAGCCATCATCCATCACTTTTATAAACAGTGCCCTTATGCCCTTGAACACAACAACCAGTATCTATGGACAAATAAATCAAGACAGTTGTCCCCTCCTACAATTTAAATAGTGTCCCCTCCTATCGCAAAAGCCTGCTCCTGCGCTCTCTGGACTGCTGCTGTTGGATAAAGTGATCGGAAAGGTAACCGCCGTGACCCAGGACCATCCATTAAAGGGTGACACTATCACAATGTTTCAGTCACATGATCATCATGTTTGGGACAAAATTTCTTGACTTCAGGATACGAAGCCTTATTCACAGACTGATATACAGTATGTCTTCCTCATATATGTATCGGAGGCCTGTGTGACTTTTGCTAATGTTAGCAATGGAGTTCTGATTGAGCGGGATTCTCAGTGTGCCTATATTTAAAACTGCTGCATTGATACGCTGCATTGTGTGTATTAGTGATGGGTCGTTCCTGAACGATTCGTTCTTTTTGAACGAATCTTTAACGTGACTCAGAAGAACGAGTAATCTCTGAGAATTATTCGTTCATTTTCTACTGGCCGCAAAGCATCGCAAAACCTCCGTAGTTTATGTACAGGAAACAGAAATGAGTAGGTACCTTTGAGTCTTTTGGTAAGAGTCGCTCGTGCTTTTGTCACGTGACTCCCATAGACGCTATGCAGTGCCGTACACAGGAAACAGAATTGAGCGGTTCTCCTCAATGACTCTTCTAGTCCTAGTCGTTCGTTCTTTTGTCAGGTGACTCCTATAGATGCTATGCAGTGCAATAGATTAAAAAGAACAACACGACTTGGACTAGAAGATATGATGGTGAGCTGCTCATTTTGTTTATAATATGTCCATAGCTGCATTGTAATATTTTCATTACTGGAACTATAGCCAAAATGTGTGTATATAAATGTGTTTATTGAAAACGTAACGTTTTATTTTATTTCTGATCAAAAGAACAAAGTGAGCGATTCGTTCATTTTGATGAACGAGATTCAAAGAACCGAGTCACTAAAAATGATTAAAACTTCCCATCACTAATGTGAATCACTTCAGTACTCTGTATTCACCTTGTACAGCTCTTCTTCTAAAGTCGAAACAGTTACTGCACTATACAGTATTTAGCTACGTCATCCCTGAACATGCAGCGTTAACAGGAAACTCAATGTGAACTTGCTAGCCAGCGTGCCAACATGCTGTAGTACAAACAGGACATATTGTGTCTCTAATGTTACTTGCACAATGTTATTTTTTTGCTTGTTCTTTTGTAACAACCTCAGCTGTGCAGTTACGCTGCTTATCAGCACAGCTGTGATTACGCGGAGCTGAATGTCAGCCTTGCTAATATTCAGTATAACTGCACTCTGGCTCTTAACTGAATGTAGTGAAGTGTCTTACGGCAGTCGATTATCAGTATAAATGAAAAGAAATCTTCTTAATGAAGCACAGGCTTAATAACATTGATACAGTTTAGTCTTTCAAGTGGCATTGATTATACAATGTGAAGTCACATAAAACAGACGGATAAATGGTATTAGCGAGTTTCCCGGTGTCCGACTACTGCATCTGTACGTGTTGTGATATTTTTGCCACTATTATAGTAAGGCTGACGCACTCATAGATTTAAAAATACACACATAATAAAAAATGTAATGCTCCTGCAATAGATTGTTGCACTACATTATTGATCTTTATCTCTCTTTCTTTTTTTGGCTCTCCTTGAAGCACTGCATCTCAATTGGCACTTGTTTGCATAATCTTTCTATTTCATAAATGGCCTGTCCTAATGGGGAAGATGCTGATTAGGGTACTGCTATAACTGGAACACCTAATGGAGAAGTTATAGTGTAATTCATGAAAATGGACAGATAAACTACTATTTTGGATTGTTCTTATAAATCATGCTATAACTTTCATGACATCCAAAAATGTGTAGTTTTTTTTTTTCCCCTCCTGGCAGGGTATTTCACATTATTTTCCCAGAAACACTGGAAGTGATGGCATGGGTTGGGTGCCATCATATGGAAACATGCACACACCTAGACACGTGTGTCCTCATTTAGAGCCAATTTAGAATAGTGAGTCTAGTCTAGTCTAGTACTTGCATGTTTTATGGAGGAGCAAGAAAATGGGAGAACCTGGAGAAATGTTTGTGTCATCACAGAAAGTAAAAGGCTCGTTTTCAGATAAAAATGACCTAGAAACTGTTTTGCAATATCTGCAGAAACAGATTAGAGTGAAACAATGTCTCCAGGAGAACTAGTGCAGGTTCTCCAACATTCTGGGAAAAAAAAAAAACATAGCATAAATTGTATTTATAAAAGTGTACAGGACTGGACATGCTACAAAGGCAAAGTGTTTTGTGGTTAAACTGAACTAAAAGTAAAGGCTACTATAAGATCGAGACAGTTGTCAGTAGTTTGGTGGGAAATCAAGTTTTAAGAATTGAGGTTTTGATAAAGGGAAGATGTTGCAACATATCAAAATTCCTGGATGAAGTGTAGAGAAATGTCAGTGATTGTGCACCACAAGGCTATAAAAGCCATATTATGAAGGCAAGGTGGATGGAATGGCGGCTTAGTGCTTACATCGCCTTGTAAGTCCAGGGTTGGGAGGTCAGAGAGTGCGCACTGCTCTTACATCTGGTCTGCGTGCATTTGGTTGGTACCTCAGTGTTTCCGCTGGGTACAAAGACATGGGTTGTAGGCTGATTGGTGGTGCGTGAATGTGTGTGTGTGTGTGTAGCAGCAATATAATATTCCCCTCAGCAGTGACCAGTGGTGTGAAGTTATATATTACTGCAGCCAGCCATTGCCTAGCGATGTCAGATTGGGAAAGAGAGAGAGACATAAAGACATATATTTTTTACTGTATTGTATATAGGACATGGACTAGGAATGGTGTAGTATTTCTGGGTGATGTGTTCCACCTTTCAGACTTTTTAGCCCTCATTATAATAGGCAAGACATGACGTGTTTCAGACCGGAAAGAGAGCATTAAAATCTGCCACTGTTCGTATGACGAAATAAAATTGTCTTAGCGGTGTTATTAATGAGAAAAAATTGCACTTCCATGGCTCTTATCTGTCCCTGAGCATAATGTTGTAAAATCAGGAGAGTCAGTGAGGAGGAGTGCCTGTGGATGCAATCAGGATGACCTAAGATTTGTATTTTATTTTATTTTCATTTATTTATTTTGAGCCACAGGAAGTTTTCAGCCATCCAGGGTTTAAAATTGTCAGGAAATAAAAACGAGAACAGATTCGAACAAACTGTGTATATGATACTGATACTAATATGGAGTTATTGATTCTGATATGGATTTGAAATAAATGGGACATTTGACTGAATTACATGCTCAAATATCAAGTGTCAGTTACTGATCTTAGTTCCTACTTGATGACATCTGAATCTCAGTGAATAGCATTGAATCCACTTTTATTTGACTCCTTCATATGAATCACTAACAAAACATTTAAGGAGAAATAATGAGTCACGACTCATTATGATTCACCATCATCTCTCGTTTTACAAGTGTTTTGTTAATGATTGTATTTTCTGTCCATGGTGAACGAAATTTGCTCACTAAATTTAAAGTGTATTGTCCTACTCTTTTAACTATAACCTTAAGAGGACACTGAGAATTATTATAAGAGAGAAATAAACACAACCTTGAACATTACAATACATTAATGTACTTACTTACAGTACTTTTTTCTACTTTCTTAAGTTCCACAACATTCTGCCAGCTGTGTGGAAGAAGTCCTGTTGTCTGTAAGGAAAAAAGGAACAATTTATTATTATTATTTTTTAATAAATCTGACTGCTATGAATGAAAGCCAGTATTAAACTAAGCATTCTGCCTTTTAAGGAAAATAGGTGATGCTGAGCAGCTGTGTTCCAGCATGCAACAGGACAAATTTTCTGTGCCAGAGCTGAAAAACTAGACCTGACAATACTCATACTCAGTCTGTCAGTATGTTTACATAACCTTGTGGTAGTTTGACTAGTTATGGTAGTCTGGTAAACCTCTGACTTTTAAAGTACAGTGGTACCTCGTCATAAGAATGCCCCACCTAAAGAACTTTTGTCTTAAATACTAAAATTTTGCAATTCAATTTCCCCAAATTTTTACCAAACGACAGCTACAGTACGTAGCACGTATGTCCAGGAGCCTTTCAAAACTTGGTGTGTTAGTCATTTTTAAAGCAGCCGGTGCCTTGGAGGATATATACATTAAGGTTAAGTGAGGTTCAATGTCTAATTAGGTAATTTTTTTACTTAATTTACATGAATGTATGTAGTAAAATGTGATTATAGTCTTGGAAATTGGTAATATTTTTGGGTGGCTGGAACGGATTATCTGCATTTACTGTTCATTATTTTTTATAAGAAAATGCATTTCTCACTATGATATTTACCATTCCCGGAACAGATTACATTTGTAGTGGCCGAGGTACCACAGTTACAAATGTAATCTGTTCCGAGAATGGTAAATATCATAGTTGATTCCCGGGTGATGCTGTAACCTCTCGCAGCCGGAGGTCTAGAGAGAGCTGATTGGCCGAGCTATCTCGGAGGGGAGGGATGAGAGGTACTTAGTGCTCCCACATTAATCACGGCTCTACAGCCAATCAGAGGCGTCTGTGAGCTCACGCAAGCGGAAAGAGCGGATAGCGCTGTCCTCCGAGTGTGTTATGCCGCCCCCAATGGTGTGTGAGTGAGCAGTTCGAAAAGATGCGGTCGGCTGGCGTCACGTGGTTCGGAGGAAACATGTGATAGTCTTCGGCCCTCCCGGCTGAGTGGTAGTAGTAGCCTTAATGTGGGAGCCCTGGTGACGGGGAGGAATTGTACACGACTAAATTGGGGAAAAAATCGGGGGGAAATCAAAAGAAAAAAAGAATATAATGACAAAGAAAAGGGTGATAAAAAAAATTCTCATGTGCTTTGTGGCGCTTTGCTGCATGGTTTTGGGTCCACTTCTCTTATTAGAAAGCTACTCAGTCAATAAAATAAATAAATAAATGCCTCATCGTACCATTTGATGAAACATTCCTGTCCAGTGCTCACTAGGGCATGTAGTTGAGTTGCAATGAAAATGCTTTTTTTACAGTGTCTGGTGCACAAAAAAACACACCTTAATTTCCTTTATCTGTTCTTGTAATACATCAGTCAGGAGCCATATAGCTGAGGAAAAGCAGAATGTTAAGAAATACAAACAGTAAAATCCTGGGTGACATACTGTATATCTTTTACACTGAGCACATTTCCCACAATGCACTACAAAACATCCTGCTATGAATAAATCTGGTTCAGCTTTAGCACGGAATTGATCATTTGGTCTCCATTTCTCCTTTTTTTGCTCAGGGGAGCATGCAGGAAGATAAGATTCCACTTTTTTTCCCTTTAGTCACCCATCTGTGCATACAAAATATGAATTTCTGCCTCATTTGGATTGGCTATATACAGTAATAATAGGCAACACTGTGCTATTGAGGGGCAGCCCGTCCATATGGGCAAATGTTGCCGTTTAATAAATATGTGTCGATGTTTAATGAATTTGCTCACCTTTTTGGTGTTGCGCAATCATGGGGCGGTGTCTTTACAGCCCCATTTACAGTAGCTTCTTGAAGTTTTAACGGCATTTAGTGATGTAAATTAGGAACTACAACTAAAGCTGATAAAGGCACATTGGGAAAGGAATCAAGCTGATACTGTACATGCTCGATCTATGGACCTTTTTATATCAAAATTGGGTTGATTATAATATATGCTCCTTGATGTCTCAAATCTCCAGAACTTTCACAAAGAAAGAAATAGAATAAATGCAGACAGTAAAATGCTTAATATTCTTACATTTACAGCATTTGGCGGATGCCCTCATTGCGGTTGAGAGTTAGGGGCCTTACTCAAGGGCCCAGCAGTGGTAGCTTGGTGGTGGAGTCTGGGACATTCTGGCCAGCAGTCACATGCTTTCACCACTGAGCTATCCCTATGCACTTTTACTACAACCCACCTTTGTACAGGTGTACAGGCTGAGAAAAGGTCATAAATAAATAAATAAATAAATAAAATAACAACTTTTCTTCCTCTTCCAGTGCCTGAATTTTTGGGTCCAGTTTTGAGAGGACATTTGTGTCAAACCTGGCAACCCTGGTTCCTGATATTAGAGCTTCTGTTTGTGCCTCAGTAGAAAACACATCTGCTGTATAGATTGCCGTAACATCTATACAGTACACTGCTCAAACCAAGGTGCTAGACTGTGTACTGGATAACTGTGTGTTGTTGACTCTCAGCTGACTATTACAAGGTTACCCAACAATTCAGTAAATGTCAAGTGTGACAGCCTCATGGCTTCACTTTGTTCAAGGCTCAGCTGTTGTTAATATTATTCTGCCTCACCAATATCTATGAAGATGAGCCATGCTGTGCACTACTGAACATATTATGTCACAAAAATTGTTAGTTTTATTCTGGAACACTTCCAGTCTCACTCATGCTACCAACATTTTCCCCTGTTTTATCATGATCCATTACTCTATACTAATTATGAATGGGCAAACTTTCACCAGCACCCGAGCTGTAATGTCAGAAAATATATATATTTTTAAATAATTTGTGTTGGCACATGTATTGAAAAGAAAGCGAATAATTAAATGTAATCATTTTACACTCATGTAGACACACACAGTGTTCTTTGTTCAGACGTAATGTACAGTAGATGCAGTAGAATGAATTCCCCTGAATTTCTTAGTGATGTCTTAATCCAAATATACTCTGCCTCCCCCTAGCCAACATTAGAAAGCATTGCATACTGTAGTATGAAGAACATAGTATGAAGATCTTAATATATTTTCATAGGGTGGATGTTTAAAATGTGCAACAATTTCAGTTAGGGAATTGTGAGATATAGTGAAACTAACATTATTATTATTATTATTATTATTATTATTATTATTATTAGGGGTAGTCAAGTCAAAGGGATTGTGATGAAATTTCTTGTGAATGAAAGATATCAAGCATAGTACAAATATAAGCCTAATAATAATAATAATAATCGTTATTATTGTTGTTGTTGTTGTAAACTATATTTACAATTAAATTGTTAGAAAATAATTGATAAGTCAGCATGAACTTCTGTTGGATGCATTTAACAGAGCTGTTTAAAATAGCGTTTTTTTTTTTTTATTGAATTTTATTGAATTTTATTTGTATAGTGCTTTTAACAATTAACATTGTCTCGAAGCAGCTGTACAGAACATAAGAAAAAAAAAACACAGTGCAAAAACTCCTAGATGTTAGACAAAATCATCCCTAGTGAGCAAGTCTGAGGCGACTGTGGTGAGAAAAAAGATGTTTTTTTACCTTAGATGGTATGAGGAAGAAACCTTGAGAGGAACCAGACTCAGAAGGGAACCCCTCCTCATTTGGGTGACACTTTTATCATCCATCTTTTGCTTTTCTCTGCTTTCTCTTTTATTGATAGAAGCTTATTTCCTCCTGCATCCTATCTGCCTGCACGCTCCTCTGAGCAAATAGAAGAAATTAAGCCCAATGTGTTCAATTCCGTGCTAAAGTCGATTTATTTGTGGCAGGGTGTTTTGCAAGGCAGTGTGATGAATGGGAAACTCAGTATATACTAGGCCGGGCCATATGTCTTTCTAAATAGGATGCTTTTGCTTGTCTGTATAACTTTTGATGGTTATATTTCAAATACAGTTGAATGCCAAGTTAAAGGCTATTAAGACCACAAGCTACAGTATAAAAAAAGCTTCTGTGTCCCTTGGCATAGATTGTGTAAGTCTCTGGAACTGTAATGGCTCTCATAGCTGGAAAGACCCTATGGTACTATATGATTTACATCATCATTATTATATTATTATTATTAGACCAGAGCCCAATTGCCCTTCGGATGGTGACATTGTCATCCAACCAGGATATAATAGTTTCTTCATATTGTTAAGGTGATGAGACAGAATGACAAGGTATTGATCGACAGTGACACTTGTCCAGTAGGGGACAAGTGAACACAGACCACAGCAGAGTATAACAAAGCTTTCCAATTGGAAAAAAATCTATTTTAGGGTCTGACCCAAGTACTTCCATCAGAGCCCTCCTGTTCTCCATGTGCTCACTGAGATTGCCCAGAGGTCAGTGCAGTCCTTGTGCGGAGTTGAGAGAAGGGCTACATCCCATAGCTCAGTTTGTCACCCTGAGAGACAGCAATCGAATTGGCTTGCAAAGACCACTGATATTCATCCCATCCCTCACAGTGACAAATCACCATCAGAAGGGTGGCCTTATCCATCAGTGTGAGTCCTCCCCGTTGGTGATCGAGAGCTCAACAGGCTCTGACGGCTCTTTGCCATGAATCAGTGTGTTTGTGTCAGCAGCTGCCGTTTACGGTGATGGGGAGGACAGCGGTGCATCGTTTCATGCCGTGAGTCAGTGGTCTGTCATTTCCTCTAATGGCCACAGTACTGTTGTAGTGAAGAGCAGGATGTCTGAATAGTCATGTTTCATTTCTCCAATGGCTTGATGTCTTTTCCTCCCAGCTACCATCCTGATCTGTATTGTTATTCCTTTGTCAAACCAATATGGAAGGAAGTTTGTTGGTGTAAGGAATAGTTCAATCTTCAGTTTAATCTGGACAGGGTCACAGCAGATCAAATACAGGGCTCATTGCACAGATTGCAAGAGCATCCACCCTGGGTGGCAGACCAGAATAACCAATCAGCCTGCTGCATGCATGTTTTTGAGCAGCGAGAGGAAACTGGATAACAGACCTTGTCACAAATCAGCCTTGTGGAAATTCCAATATAGAATTAGATCAAGCAAGCTAAAAGTGACAGCTGCAAGGAAGGGCATGAGGAACGTCAATAAGAATTTGTAGAGGGACCAGACTCAAAAGGGAGTAAATTAATCAAACTCTAAATGTACTAAGTGTAGCTTAACAGTAACGTTACAACATCTGGCATAATACAAAAGTGTTGAAACCCTACACAGTTTCCTCATATTAAATTTAATCAATTAAGTGGTGTAGATTAAATGAAAAATAAATAGGAACACAAGTTTTACTATGACAGGCTGCAAAGTGATTAAACATACCATTTAAAAACTTGCTGTTTATGTAACAACCTCAGCGGCAACCACATTTCCCCTCTTGTCTGTTCCAACCACTCAGCATCACCAGTAAACAGAGCCAAAAAGTCCTTCAGGATGCCTGGAGGTCTAATACTAAAGACTACATAAACATTGAAATTGTCTAGCTCAAGACTTTTGCACAATACAGTAGCTTTTACAGTAACATTTATCCATAATAATAATAATAATAACAATAATAGCAAGTCTGAGGCAACGGTGGCAATGAAAAACTCCCTATGGCGACATGAGGAGGACACCTTGAGAGGAGCCAGACTAAAAAGGGAACCCATCCTCATCAGGCTGACACTGTGTGATTACAAATCATTCTGTTTTATTCAGTACAGTAAGTGTGTGCTACACGGTCATATAGTGCGACCAGGAAATTCATAATAATTTTAATATGAAGCACATTTTGTTGATAGAGAATTTCACTGATACAGAGTGCAAAAACTTTTCATGCATGTGTATGCGTATGTGTGTCCTATAGCTTTCAAGTCTATCTGTTTTTCATTTGCATATAATCACCAATGCAAAGTGATATGTCTTCGTAGATTTATTTGATAAGCAGACAATTATGACTATACTTTTACAATTCTTTAACCTACAGTATACTATTCTTTTTAATAATAATCTCTAAGTTTCATAACAAATTATTGATTTATGTTGTTTGTACCCTGGATACAGTATACTGTATTACACATTAAATACTGAGCTATAGGATATACTACCTAGTATTTTGTCTCTGTTTGAGGGCTTTTGTGGTGTGTAAATTTCAGTGAAGCACAGTAATCAAGTTTCATTTGATTCATTCCGACAACTCATAATTAAGCCTGTTTAAAAGGGAATGAATCGCAGTACATCGTAATGAATCATGCCACACTTGATTCTTTTAGGTTAATCATTAATGAAAGGGTTTCTAAAGGTGACATTTTAAC
Organism: Clarias magur; assembly: GCA_013621035.1. Taxonomy (NCBI): domain Eukaryota; kingdom Metazoa; phylum Chordata; class Actinopteri; order Siluriformes; family Clariidae; genus Clarias; species Clarias magur. The sequence continues at coordinate 413,689 of QNUK01000170.1, read as the reverse complement.
ACCTAGCAATCAGACCTGTGCACATTATGATAAATATTAATCATGTTTTTGTGACGTCTGGACAGCTATAAAAAGAAACTGAAACGTCTTACTCGGGCAGATACACTAGCTATGTGTGGGTCTTTAAATTGACATACAAATGAGATTTTATTTGCATATAAAATCTGCAGGAATTTTATATTAAAAAATCTAAAATCAACTTTAACAAATGTTAATATATGTATATTTCTGTTATGATTTTCTTTTAAGACTAGTTACTGTACAGTAAATAGGACTAGTATTTAATTTTTGATCACTTATGTCCAGTTTATGTCCTGACTTTTAGGAGTCTCACAGCTAAAATGACAGATCAGATTATTCAGTCATGATGCCATGAGAGCCAAGCAACTGCCCATGAGTTTTGAGATGAAGTAGTACTGAGGGAGCTGGAGAAAGATCAGCAAAGCTTTGAATTTTTCAAAGTGCACTTTGAAATCTTAAAAAAAGAATTTAAAAAATACAGCAGAAAAAAAATATCCCAACCCAGACCCTACCTACTATATCAACCGAGTGCTTGGTAAAGAAAGGCGATTGTCCGAGACTGTCCCAAGGGCCCAGTTGCAATGCTGAAGGGGTTACAGAGCTCACTGGATGAAATGAAAGAGCCTGTGAAGACTTATTCATCATCAGCCTCTATAATAGAATGGTTAGATGGAAAAGCTGTGACAAAAAAAGAAATTGAGCTAATTGGTCTAAATTTGGTCTTCAGGATATGGAAATGGAAATCATGGTGCCATCAAAGGCAAAGTAGACATATTGTATATGCAACATGATAAACCAAGTATATTATATAGTACAGTATATAGTACAGTATATCGCCATGAATTTGTGCTTGGGAATAAAAGTTAATGTTCCAACAGGACACTGAGGCAAAAAAAGCACCTGCCAAAACCTGCATATGAATGGCTCGGGAGAACAAACCACATCAAAACAAACAAACAAAAAGACTTACAGTATGTAGTATAAAAATCTATGTGTGTCTGTATGTTCAGTGCACTTTAGAGTACAGGTTTGTATATTTTTAACCTGCAGATGTCGCTCTCTACAAGCGCTCACTTCCTCAACATAGGCCCAAAAAAAAAAAACCCATCAACCTAGAACTCAATTAAATGTAACTTGCACCTGCAAGATGTTCCTGAGGCACACACTGTTCTACACACACACACAGAGACACACACACATGCATGCATGCACACACAAAGTGTACACCCTGATGATGAAATTAGAGCTATTTGTCAGACATGATGGCTGAGGCACAGGCTCATTTGTGTTGGATAAGGACAGGGAGGCAGGCTTTTAATATAACAGGTACCCACTGTGCTCAGTATAAGGGTAAAGAGCATTGCCTAAGTGTGTGTGTGTTGTTTATACACCAGGGAAAGTTAGAGATGAATTTGATCAGCATGCATTGGTGTCCGCCAACTCCATATGCTCAGCGTGTATCTTCTGTATATTTATAGCTTGGCTGACAATACTTTCAGTATGTTGCCAGATGACTTTTTTCCTGAACTGTGATATTTTTACCCAGGCATGCCTCAGGAATCTCTAGCTATAATATCTGTGAAATGAAAATACCCTCATTTAAACTGTCAATTTTTTTTCCCTCTAGCACTTACAGTATTCACATACTTTTGCCTCATGCAGAATCACATTTAGTGAATTCCACGGTAACCCCTACCGTCAGTGGTCTCCATCTGTACAGCAAAAGTCCGCTCACAAGCATTATGCTTTTCCTACTTATAAGACATTACAGTGTTGTGCCATGTTTTATCAGTCTGTTCTGGTTAGAGATAGTTTCTTATAAAGCATTAACCTCTTAAAACAGATGGCGTAGTGTTTAGATTGTGAGTCCCCAAGTGTTAGAAACATGGCCTAATCAGAAATGTTCCAAATAAGATCATGCTCATGCCTCAGTCTGATCATCTGCATCTCATTTTTATTCCTGCCCTCCAGCCCTATAAATAGACCAGAACTTCAATCATGCCTTTTCAAGGTCTAATGATTGCAATCTAAGCCATTGGCTGTCTTTATAACAACACTAGTCATCTTAGCATATTTAACCCTTTTTAAATTTTCTGCTCAGCTTTTTGGTAAAGAACGTTTTGAGTCACTCATTCATATTGAAAAGTTTTTTGAAGGTAATGCTACTGAGCCATCTCTACCATTTGGTTGAAGTGTACTATACTACAAAAATATAATTGCTTTATTGCAATATTATATTATTTTCCACAAGAAATAAAGGATTTAATTCACAAAATCTCTTCAGTGCACCACCACACAAAAGAAGTTAGCATTGTATATGCTTTGTTGTTGTTTGTTTGTTTGTTTTTGTATTTGCAAATATATACTGTAGATATGTTTGCCATGAATCAACATCTCAACCATTTGGAAGAGGCATACTATATGGCGCAGTCTGTTACAAAAATGTTGTTATTATTGGCCTAAGGAAATTGTTTCCATTGCTTTTTTTTCTTAGTGAGGATGTTAAAGAGTTAACATCATTTATCTGCTGTTGTGTTGTTTACTTTGTGTTAGCCCACATCACACATCATTTATTTAGCATTTGTCATGTTCAGGAGGCTCTTCATATCAATCATTTTCCAGAGCGGAAATAAAGCTGAAACATTCTGTTTCAGGAAAATGTAAAAACTTTGCAGTGGTAACTGTTATACAGACATTTGATTATTTTCCGAATAATCCATGCCACAATGTTTTCACTTAAGTTTTTACTTAAGTTAGCTGCTATATGGGGACGCACTATATGTTAGTATCTCTCTTTAAGGAAATGGCACATGAATTTCCTCTGGGATTAATAAAGTCTTATCTTATTTTATCTTATCTTATTTGGAAAACATTTTTATACTAGCCTTTGCCTGTACATTTTTTTGAAACTAAGAATGCATTGGCTTCATCCTGCATCCTCTTGGACAGTCATTTTAGTTCACTGGCACAGTGAGTAATGTTTGTTTGTCAGTATCTTTGTGTGAACAGTAATGAAAATGGTAGATATTTCTGCCTTCACTGCCACAGCGCTCTCTTCTTCCTGCCTCACTCAGAGTTCAGGGGACAAGCCTGCCCATTAATGAAAATTGAAGTATTAATTAAACATGAAGACTGGTACACTAATGGATTCTGTCACAGGGTACCTAATTCATGTCACTGAAACTCTCTGGTACTGTCTTTATTACAGTTTTGCACTTTTACTTTGGCATCAATCTCTTCCATTCTAATACAAGATCTCTTGTTAACCTACACTACATGGGAACTTAAATCTGTTTGGAAAAGTTTAGAGATCATAATTGGTACACTGTTTCTACGAGGAAATAAAGTCAGAGCAGGGAACCCAGGCATTATCCCTGCTGTATATCGAGTACTCATCTCTCATCCTCACCATTTACATCCTATTCATCAGTGTTTCTTTGTCCAACTAAATAGCAGGGGCATAAATAATGCTGTGCCGTCTGGCATGTCAATGAGAAGTGCTGAGTTGTGTACCCCTCCTGCAGTCGCTTGCCCTTGCCCCAGGCATTTTGGGGCCTGTCGTCAGGTGGCATAATGACTACGCTGTTTAAAGCTTGACCTTTCCTGTTTTGAAATGTCTTTCATGACAGAGCTGCATTTTTTATACGTCAGTCATTTTTTTTAAACGAGGTATTCTTCACTTATTCTGATTGAAGTGCTATCAATTTATGTTCAAAATTACATCTCTGCATATGGAAAGTCATTTTATTTATCATATGCTAAACAATTACAGTATACAGTAATAAAGTGGTTTATTGTATAAAGAGCTTTACTGTGTATAAAGATGTTAGATGTATTTCAACAAAAAGGCTAGATGAATGAGTTTTTCTGGTTATTTTCAGAACTCAAGTTCTCACTCAAGAACTCAAGTTCTCATTCCAGTTAAAATTATCTATGCACATAAATGTCATGCAAAGTCTTTTGCCCCTGTACAGTACTCTAGTTATCCAGATGTGAATGTGTAAGTGTAGAAGTGTAGTCATTCGTCTTTAATTTAAGAGCTCTAAGGGGGGGAAATGCTGTTTAGGAATTACAGCAAATTTTACTACAGTATGTCCCCCATTTATATTTTACAGGCTCAAATGTAATTGGACAACTTACTGATAAGCAGTTTAATGGGCAGTTATGGTCTTAGATATTTCATGACCAATAAAGGAGATAAAAGGCGTTGGTTGGTTGGTTCTTGGATTTGCATTTGGGAGCTGTTCATGGGAACTTTCGATATGTGGTCCAAAGAAGTGCTAATGCAAGTGAAGGTGATAATGATTAGGCTGAAAAAACTAAACAGATATCAGAGAGATAGCAGACACTTTAGTGTAAAGAATTTTGTATAAAGGATGCATGAACTGGTGAGCTCAGAAACACCAAAAAAAAAAAAAAAAAAAACCTTACTTACTTAAGAACAGAAACACTGGATTGGATTTAGAAGAATATAAGGATAGGAGGGGTTTATATTGGAAAGTTTACAATGTCATCTATCAAACATGGTCGAGGCAGTGTCATGCCACAGTCATGTATGGCTGCCCACTAAATTGGAACTAGCAGGATGAATTCTGAAGTGTATTGAGTGACATTTTCTGCTCAGCTTCAGTAAAATGCTGCAAAACTTACCAGGACAGTGACAGCAAAGATCTAACAGTAATGCAAAGAAATAGACAGATCCTCAACTACAGAATCAGACACCTGACCTCAACCTATCTGAACATGCTTTTCATTTACCCAAGACAAAAAGTCCCCAAAACATGCAGCAACCTAAGACAGCTGCAGTAAAGGCATTATACCTTTACTGCCACACAGAGGGAAACTCAGCATGTCCATTGCTTCAGGCATTTATTGACTGCAAAGTGCAAAGTTTTTGCATTGAAAGTTAAAAATAAATCCTCATATTCATGATTATGTTAGAGTTTTAGAGATTTTAGATCATATAAATATAAAGGGAAATCATAAAAATTTATATAATTCCTAAACAGTTAATGCAATATTTTTTGTTAAATCACTTGAATTTAAGATGAATGTTTCATCTTGTTTGCCTCATTTTAAAACCACTGTGGTGGTATACAAAGGCAAAAATAGAAGGGGAAAAAAAAGTGCCGGTGTCCAAATGCTTCTACACCTCGCTATACACGTCAGTATGTTTGCGGACAGATCACATGCCTTTGTATTCAGTCAAACTTTTTTTTTTTTGGAAATCTAATCTTCCGTTAGCTGGATTTTTATGTAGAACATTGTGATAAGTTGAGGAATTATAACTGTCACAGGCATAACTCAAGTACACAATGCCAACCAGGTCAGTGAAGGTGATTGATGGTTTAACGTGAATGATCTGGGCAGTGAGACGTTTGCTTGATTATGTCCTATATCAATTTCTATTAGGAATAATTCATGACTGTAATTTTTGAAAGCAGTTGGAAAGCTCCAACAGTGCAAACACTTCTGCCCTTTTACCCTTTTTACCCTACTGCATTATGTATACTTGTCTTTTAAGCCCTGAACATTCCCACGTTTACGAAAGAGCAGAAGTGCCGGTTCATAAGCTATTTCAGCGTTCATCACTGATCCGATGTCTAGACTATTTCTATTTCAGCTCATGTGCAAATTAAAAGTCATAACACAATCATCTACATAATCTCTTCATACATAAGTTCAAATATCAAATATCTAATATTAGCATGTGATTGTGAGTGCATGGATTCCCTGGCTAAGTGCTAAAGCCTTTCTTTTTCCACTAGCATGACCACAGAAATCACCCTCCACTTAAATTTAGTATCAGTAACAGAAGAGATCATAGTAAAGCATGTAAAATGGTTGTGCTTGACTCATGGGCTGAACTGTGTTTAAATTTAGAGTGGACCTGATGCTGATGTTATCCCTGGGGATGCTGATCTTTAGAAGCAGCGGTTAGCATGCTAGCTGTGGTGGATCTTGCTAGCTGCAATTAGGAACAGTCTAAACCAGAAATTGAAACCTAAAATTTTTAAAGGTCAACTGGGTATACAGCTAACATGCCCAAATAGCGACAACGTTAAACTTAACTTAAAGACATCAACTGTTATATTGAACTGCTAGCCACTTGTCTTTATTATTCCCTTTTGAGTCTGGTTCATCTCAATGTTTCTTCCTATTGACATCTCAGGGAGTTTTTCCTTGCCACCTTCATACAAACTTCCTTAATTTCTTTTGATTGTTTAAAGCTGATTTGCGACAATGACAATTGTTAAAATATACAAATATATAGAAATAAAATTTAATTGAATAGGCCTCTGAGTGGCGCAGTGGTAAAGTGCTCGCCCTATCATTCGGAGATTCCCGGGTGATGCTGTAACCTCTCGCAGCCGGAGGTCAAGACAGGGCTGATTGGTCGAGCTCTCTCAGAGGGGAGGGACGAGAGGTACTTAGTGCTCCCACATTAATCTACAGCCAATCAGGGGCGCCTGTGAGCTCACATAAGCGGAAGGAGCAGATAGCGCTGTCCTCCGAGTGTGTTACGCCACCCCCAACGGTGCGTGAGCGAGCGGTTTCGAAAAGAGGCGGTCAACTGGCCTCACGAGGTTCAAAGGAAACAGGTGATAGTCTTCGGCCATCCCAACTGAGTGATAGTAGTAGCCTTAATGTGGGAGCCCCCTGGTGACGGGGAGGAGTTGTACACGACTAAATTAGGGAGAAAATTGGGGAACCCTCCCCCCCCTTATTTTATATATATATATATATATATATATATATATATATATATATATATATATACTGTATATATTCATCGTTTATGTAGTCATTCAAAGTGATTTTTTTACGTGGTTGTATTACATCAATATGCAAAAAAATGCCAGCAAACGCAAAAGAAAAAACAAACTATTGAAAAAAAAAACAAGAGTATTTTGCCTGTGAGACGGAATTTCAACTCAAACTGGGACTTATGATTGTGTGGCATAACATAACACATAAACTACCTTTATTTCTTTTTATATAAACCCTGCTCCACTAATGCACTTATCTCAGCGTCAATATTCAGTGCTCGGATACCATCAATACACTAAAGCCATGATCCTGCTTCATGCCTTAAACGCTGGTCTACAGTACCAGAAACTCTTTTAATGACCCAAACATGTGGAAATGGTTGTGTAGACAGTTCTCACCATCCAATATCATTATCATTATATATATATATATATATATATATATATATATATATATATGAAGATATAGATATATATAGATATACGAAGATATAGATATATATAGATATACGAAGAGGTTATTTTGTCATTTTTATTTATGTTATTTTTTGTTGTTTTTGTGTTAAAAGTTTAATTTAACTAAATTGGGTGACCACATTTTTTATTGCTATGTAATTGTCACTTTGGGCATGACCTAATATTATAATAACTTTTATTATAATATCCTTTTCTGCCACATACAGTGCTTTACTTTGTATATGTTAAGTCTTTGTGTATTCCATTGTTTGACTACATAAGAGTACTGTATCAGTGTACAGTATCATTGTACTGTCCTTGAATTCTTGGATGCTTCAGTGCTTGTTTTGATTCACTGAAATACATTGCTGGTTCCACATCTGGATCATGGTCCATCAGTTGACACCCCTGGTCTTGATTTTCCTGAGAAAAGTGAGAAAAGGGAAATATATTTTTACATATTCCAGTTTTTCTGAAGATGCACACAGTTAGATATCAGAAAATCCTACATTAATGAAGATTTCTAGTGATGCTCTCGTGAATTTTTTTTCAGTAGCTTGTATTGTTTTGTCACTGTGATTTATTGTAGGGTGTTTGAAGTGGCAGGTAGAACACAGTATGCTTTTTTTCCCTTAACATGTTGAGCATTAAAGTCTCCCTGTATAGTCTTCTGCAATCTCCCCCCTCAGTTTCAGAGTTTAAATTTAGACAAGAGAGGTTATTCTCTCTCTCTCTTTCTCTCTCTCTCTCTCTCTCTCTCTCTCTCTCTCTCTCTCTCTCTCTCTCTCGCTGGTAGCTAGGCAACCCAGTCCAGGCTATTGTGTAAGTGCTCCAGCAGGCTGTATCGCTCTTGGGCTCATGTCTGAAGAGAAGTCAGAATTCTATACAGGCTTCAGTAAGAACATAAAAACGAAGGAAATGCACTACAGTGTTTAAAAAAAAAAAAAAAGTCCGAAAATAATCAGATTTCAACATGTTCCAGTTTCGTGATGCAAGCAGGACGTACAAACTGGGTGACTCACAAACAGTCATATTTACCCCTCCAGACTTGTTGTTCTGTGATTATAGCAGCATTAATGGATGAATAGATGACGTGTGGCCGTCTGGCAGTGAGGAGACCCAACACTCTGGACACGTTCAGCTCAACAGGACATGTCAGCTACTATTGAGGGTGAACGATGCCTCTGCTAGGTTAGAGAGAGATTATGTGAGTGAGACAGTGAGAGGAAGAGGAGAGCAGGTGGCTCCACTTTACAGTTTCTCAGTAGGAAAGAGTAATTAAAGCTTCAATCATCTCTGAGGCTAGGAATTCATTAACGAATTTGGAGAGCGCATAAGTTGCTCTGGGGGAAAAAAGTGCACCGTCTTTACTGTATACAACCATCATTTTCTACATACAAATTAGATTTTGATTGATTTGCACATTAGTGTAACTAAAGAAGCCCATGCCTAATATTAAACTTGTGCATTTTTAGTAACTGCTATATTCTGAACAGAATTGCAGAGGTTTTAGAAGCTATTGCGGGAATCCTGGATGGAAAGAGGGAATACACCCGCTAATTGAGACACCACGCGCACATACTCATTCAAATCTAGAGACACTTAGCGTAGCCAGCCGCCTACTGCCATCCACCAACCAAGGAACCCGGAGGAAAACCATGAGAACCTGGGAAAACGTGATACTGATATAAAAACTAGGTCAGTCTAGCAACTAGGAGGGAGTCTAATGAGATGCCACGTTTACAAGTGTACAATACATTTGTGTAGAAAACTGCACTTAAACACACCTGTACTGTGTATTATTTCTATTAGCATTAATTAGTCAAAGTGAGTCTCATGAATCAGGCAGACTGCACTTGTTATTGTTAACATTGCCAGATTTATTAAGTTACCTGTCAAGTAAATGTAGAAGTAACAAGAATGTGTACCGGTGTGTATGTACTGTATTTGAGTCCAGGTCAGCATTCATTTTAAAAATAAAAGTAATTTAAATTTGATGCCCAGGCCCATCACATCAGTGCATTAGTGATGCTATGTGACAGACATTACAGTTCACATTGCGGCTGCTTTGTTCACAGAACGTGTGAAATTGAAAATCTACCATTTCGCAGTGAAAATGTAATGATGGTACTGTATGCCAGTAATGGTTTGGTGAAATTGAACTAAACTGCCAGTCTGCTTCCAGCCAGGCCTTCCTGATGGAAACACTAGCCAGTCATGGGCATCATGAGCACAAGTATGAAGAAGAGGGCAGAATGTGTTGCTCAGAGTATGTCGTTCTGCCCTGTAATAGAGGTATAAACAGGAATTTGAAAAGATGTAATGTATTATATAAATGCACATTTTAGTGTTTTCCCTGCTCTATCACACCCACTTCATTTCAGAAAAGTCGGTTAATTATCGGATTAGTTAAATCAGGTGTGCAGGGAGCTGAGGAAACAAATTTCGAAATGTGCACGGCAGATGGCTCTCTAGGAATGGAGTTAAGAACCACTATGTTATATGCTATGGTAGAGCAGGTGACTAAATTAGATTTTCCTTTTTTTTTCTTTTGGTTTGTTTTTAAAACGATTATTCCCTGGGCATACAGAGTCGCATACAGAGAGATCTTTAAAACTCCAGTCTCCTTAAGAGTCCTTTAGATCATCTTATCATCTTAAGAATAAGATATTGAGAATTAAGCTGGGGACACACTACAGTACTTGACTGGTTTCAAAACTGTGTAAAGTACAGTACAGTCCCAGTCTTTTCAGACATTTGTAAGTTGTGTAGTGTGGGCCCAGCCTTATTGTACTTATTGGTGAAGATGTTACTGTATAAGGATGGGTTTAATATGAGGACTTGACAATGTCTGGGGAGGTTACATTTTCATTGCTTCATCTACTGTATAAATATCCCTAAGCAAAATTCTGCTAAGGGGACCTCCTACCTGATCTCCTAATACATAGTGCTCCCACTACAGTAGTTAGTCAACCAGAATGCCTGTTACCGCTGTGCACACCGCCGCGGCAAATCGACAGCGGCCAATGTATTGAAAGCGGCCTTTCTCCCATATTAAAGAGCTTGCTCAATCTGTCAGTGAATAAGCAGATCAATACAGAATACAGAATGGTGTATAAATAAACAATATTTATTGAACTTACAACATATAGTATAAACCAACACTTGTCTGTTCTTTATTTTATATAATATTGATATATTTATATATTTATCTTCACATGATGAACTTTGTGTTCCTTCTGCAACTTGATCATACTTGATGATTCATAACATTACATCCTGATTACGGCGATTTCCGTTAACATAGCATGTTTGACTTTGAAGCTCAGTGTATCTGCACGATCTGCGTCTCTCGCGAGCCTGAATGCTGTTATTGCCTTATGATGAAATGATACCATGTTTTTATTGTAATTCTGTGGAGCGCCTTGTTGTGAGTTAGTCTTCATTTATTTTAAACTTACTCTACGCTGCATAACTAAACCTAGAATGAGAGACAGACTGGTTAGGTTTAATCGTTGTCTTGTTTTAAAAGTATGCACGGCTATGAGTAGTGCCATACTGTACATCTATAATGCCTGCACTGATTCTAGCTCAAGGTTGCTGCTGGAAAACACATTTCGGTGCATGAGAATTCACGTGATCTTTTACGAGCTGCAACCTAAACACCGGTGCCTGTTGGCATTTATGAAATGTAATAAATAGTTGCGCCATAACAGTTCACCCTAGTTCACAATGTCTATGTAAGGCCAACAAGCTCCTGTATCTAGCAAGACACAGATAGACCAAAAGGCAACCACCCAGCTACTGTAGGTTAGCAAGTGAGAGACATTTCTTCTGGGGTTTTTTTTTTTTGTTGTTGTTGTGTCCTGAAGGACAATTGAGCTTCATTCTCTCGATCTTTGACATGCAGGAAAGAGCTTTTTAAAATTTATTTGCAAGGTCGTAAGCACTCAAAGTGCGTAGTAAGTTTATAGTAATGAACTGGATATGCTGTGCTCACTGGATAATAAATAAATAAATAAATGTCCCGATAAACTATTCTTCAAATACAGTTCCATTTTATCTCTGACTTTATATCTGAACCACTTAAACTGGAGACTCCTTCCATAAATGGTAAATAAATGTCCTAAAGGAAACACCCCCCCCCCCTTCCCACCCTTATAGGCTATTATATGTTCTTCCTTGCTAAATAGCAACACAAGTTTTAATCTGTAATGTTATTAGTCTTTCATGATGTAGAGCGCTCACCATAGCCGTGCCTGTGAATTAGCTGTTACTATGGACACAGGAACATATTAGAGTGAGCACATTAATATGAATCTACTGTATGATTTGATTACCGCCGGCACTATCGCAAGAGCTTATCATTAATCAACACCTCTGACATCTTCCAATTCAGATTAGAGAATTTATCACCCCGGGATATAATACCTTTTAAATGTTTCGTGCTGAACACCTTTAAGATGATTTGTTACACTAGGTGTGATAACATAATGTATGAACAGCGCAAGGTTAACCACGAGGATATTACCACTGGTCAAATTTTTCACCTACAGAATAGCATGGGAGGGTCAACATACTGCAGCTGCCTCTACTATACACAGTACACTGTTAGTAGGTCCTGCTCTAAACTGTTCTTTACTGACCTTTATAATGTGTGCATGTGTATGTGCATGTGGGTCTGATTCTGCTCACAGGACCAGAGGGCAGACACAGTACCCTCTCTAACCCCCTTCGTCCTCCCTACAGTCACCAAAAGCATGCGCGTACACATACACACACTCACACACACATACACACAGGCAGCTGTCACTGAGATTTCTCACTGAATCAGAGAAACTTCCCTCAAGCTCAACACACACACACACACACACACACACACACACACACACACACACACACATACACACATACACACAGACATCACAAAGCATGCAACTATAGATAAAACACATATACAGTAGCATGCTGCGACTTACGACCCTGACATAAGCTAACAAAGGGTCTGGGGTTTTTTGTGTATGTTTTTTTTTTTTTTTTCAAAGCATTTCATTGGTTTCTGGATAGGATGCTTAGGATGTCTGAGGTGTTTAAAACCTGAGTACAGAAGAATGTAAAACTAAAAATGGAGGTAAAAATTTGAACAAACAGACAGTTCTTTAGACAGTTTTCTCTCTCTCACAAACACACACACACACACACACACACACAGCTAAACAATATAAAATCTGAATTGAAAATGTTGGCACAAATCAAGAATTCTGGCTACTGTGATTTTACCAGTGATGTGTTTTTTTTTTTTTTTTTTTTTACGCTTGCCAGTTCTATTAATAGGGATCTCTCCATTGATATTTCCAGTTTGTGTGTGTGTGTGTGTGTGTGTGTGTGTGTGTGTGTGTGTGTGTGTGTGTGTGTGTGTGAGCACGTGCCACTGCACCCTGAACTCTGTGCATTGTCAGTCCAAAACATGTGAAAGGCAACCAATCGATACACTGATTGGAACACAGCCTGTGGAAACTAACTGGAATTAAATAAAAGAAATGCGAAATGTTTTAATCTCCATCTGTTCCGATAAACATTTAATGAGAGCATTTCTGCAGTCCATGACGTGGACATTTTTACGCTATTATAATCTTGATACGTGCTTAAAACATATTCCTTTACATTTTTACTTCTAATTTCTCCTCAACTTGATTTTTTTCTTTATCGTATTTTTCTTATATTCCCACTGACTGCCTCCCTTCTTTCCTTTTTGATTATTCTCAACGCAGCCTGCCGCACTCGCAAGACTTTTTTTTTCCAGTCTCAGCAATCACTTTGCAGAACATGCTCTCTTCCTCCCTCTCTCTCTCTCTCTCTCTCTCTCTCTCTGAAGCTCTCGTGAAGCCTCAACCCCCAACATCACTGTTTCACTAATGTGAAGAGGCTCCTGTTGCTGTCCAGCCACTTGTCTGTATGTTGCTTCACATCCGTGTGCTCGGTGCGGCTTTAGCGCTCCTCCTCTCAGCTTGTGTGAATTATTTATGTCAGGCTTAGCAGAGAAAATCACACGAGAAAAAACTAATTGAGAAAATCAAAAAGATGAGCGGCAGCTGGCGCTCTGGAGCATCTGCCGGGCGAGAGACGAACCTCTGAGCTTTCCAAGCTCTCTCAACTGGAACAGATAAACATCAGCGTGTCGGAATACAGTAACAGTCCTCTGCTGCATTCACTCTCTCCGAGTCATAGGAGACTGCAAGTCTGAGAAGGGTAGACACCCGGGGTATGGGTTGATCCCCTTCCGAGGAGACTGAGGGATGTGGCGGGCTTTGTCGGCTTTGGTGCTAGAGGTAACTCTTTGCCGGAGCACCTTGCTGGAGGTGGAGCTGGCGGTGGTGGCAAGCGCTGGAGAGCCGGAGAGCGGCGGTGGTTGCAGCCCGATGCGGTGCTGAGGATCATGGTCGTTTCTTTGGTGCTGAAGCTTCTGACCGAGCTGCTCCAGTGCTCTGCTCCCATGCCACTCTGCGAGCCTGGCACCACCAGCTGCTACTGCTGGGACGACAGCAATGCCCCGCAGCTGTCTTCCGAAGGGAGAGAGGTGTGTAATCTATGCCTAATAGAGATGCTGGTATCTGAGTCTGCTTTTTGTATTATTTCAAACCCCTGGAATTATGATACCTGAGAATACTGTAGTATATATACTATAATAAGACCTTTGATGATGTGAGAATATTCATTCAGATATTTGCATTTGTGAAGTCTGAACTAGATAAAACAATGTGTCTTGGCTGAATTCTCTAAACCCTTGTGCTATATCCCAGTGCTCTGCTGAGATCTTTGGCATTGCAACTTAATGTGGCTGCGTGAATGTTTTACACACTCTAGAGACGGACTGTCCTTATTATATCTGTTAAGGCTTTTTCAGCAAAGCTCCTGCTCTTTTGAAATGTTCTCAGATTCCTCACCCACCCACTATGCACATTCATACTCGTGTAGAGTTTTTCCACCGGACAGTGTGTTATAACACAGTGTGACAACAAATCTGTGATTACACATTTTGTTATTCCCATTGCCAATTGGCCTGCACTCTAAATAAGCAAGCATGTTACATTTAACTATATTTCTTGCCTTAAAAGGGATGTGTAGGTGGAACTAGAATGAATGTTAAACCATTTAAATAAATAATCGAACACAGTTGCTAGGATGCTTTCTTGAATTTTAATATACAGTACAGTACTGTGCAAACACCGGCATTTCTACAACACCATCCATTTCTTCACATTTTTCTTCTAAAGAATCAGACTTTCTTTCATTTTTAATGTAGTCTTGAGGAATAGTTCTCCAAGCTTCCTGAATTACTCTTGTTTCTGGCAGGTTTTTGGCTCTCACATTCAGACCAGACCCTGTACCAGACCACTTTCTGATGAATGTTTTTTTTTTTTTTTTTTTTTAAACCACTTAATCGTTTAAACATAAAAAAAACATCTAACTTAAGTGTATGAACCAGTGAGGAACAGGTGCAGATGATGACAGATGATCAAAGCGGTGATTAGTATACTGTACTGGTGATGCTGAATGCTGAGTGGTTGCAAGAGACAAATTCAAATTCAAATTTTATTTGTCACATACACAGTCATACACAGTACGATATGCAGTGAAATGCTTATACGACCGCTCCGTGACCTTAAATAGACGAGAGGGGAAATGAGGCTGCTGCTGAGGTTCTACATAAACAACCGTTTTTTTTTTTAATGTTTTTTATTTATTTATTTATAATTTTTTAAGCATGTCATAATAAAATATTTGATCCCATTTATTTAATTTAATGTGCAGAATAAAATTTTATTTAATATGAAGAAATTACGCCTTGCACCTACAGGGTCCGGGTTCGAATCCCGGCCAAGCTTGATTCCCGTCTCATGGAATTTGGATGTTTTCCCCGGGCTTGGTGGGTTTCCTCCAGGTTCTCCGGTTTCCTCCCACAGTCCAAAGACATGCAGATTAGGCTAATTGGCATTACTAATGTGAATGAGTGACTGTACAGGGTGGGCCATTTATATGGATACACCTTAATAAAATGCGAATGGTTGGTGATATTAACGTCCTGTTTGTGGCACATTAGTATATGTGAGGGGGCAAACTTTTCAAGATGGGTGGTGACCATGGTGGCCATTTGGAAGTCGGCCATCTTGGATCCAACTTTTGTTTTTTCAATAGGAAGAGGGTCATGTAACACATCAGACTTATTGGGGATTTCACAAGAAAAACAATGGTGTGCTTGGTTTTAACGTAATTGCAGCTTTATTCTTTCATGAGTTATTTACAAGTTTCTGACCACTTATAAAATGTGTTCAATGTGCTGCCCATTGTGATGGATTGTCAATGCAACTCTCCAGTATCCGTAGTTTCAGGTGCTGCACATCTCGTATCTTCACACCATAGACAATTGTATATATGTGTGTGTGCCCTGCAATGGATTGGCACCCTGTCCAGGGTACAGTACAGTATATCTCGCCTTGTGCCCTAAGTCTCCTAGGATAGGATCCAGGCCCTTCGACCCTGAATACAGAATAAAGCTGTATAGAAGATGAGTGAGTGAGATGAAGGAATGATGCATGGCTCAAGACTTTTGTACAGCACTATACATTATTAAACAATGCATTAAATGAGGTGCTACTATTTTGAAATACAGCACGTAGGCTAGCTTCAGTAGCTGAAACGGTTTTCTGATGATTTCATGTTCAGATGATTGTAAAGATTATTGTAAGCCAGGTTTTTTGGTAGATGTTCAGGATAATCTGGACTTTTCATATTCATCTATATACAGTAGTGTTGTGTGGAAAATTATATCCCCACCACAGAACCTTCCACCTCTCTTATTTTTACAGTATATGTAGATTCCTTCGAGTGAAGTGGCACGATAGCGCAGTGTCACCTTGCACCTCCAGGGTACGGGTTCGATTCCCGTCTCATGTCTGTGTCCATGGTGTTTGCATGTTCTCCCCTTGCTTGGTGGGTTTCCTCCCACGGTCCAAAGACATAGGATAATTAAGACATAGGATAAGAGTTTAGGATAATTGGCGTTCCCAAATTGCCCATAGTGTGTGACGGAGCATGTGAGTGTGTGTACAGTATGTGTGAGTGTCCTATGATGTATTGGCACCCCATCCGGGGTGTGCTCCACCTAATGCCCTTGGTCTTCTGGGATAGACTCAGGATAGTATACAGGATAATGCGGTATGGACGATGAGTGAGGGATTCTTTGGAGTGTAAAAAAAAAACAAAAAACAAAATATTCTTCAGCTTTCCTTCTGGCAGAACTTTACATCTTAATCCTACCAAGTGTCCATGTGGAACCTCCTGTGTAAGTGCATAATTTTATTTAAAATAAGGAAAAATATTAAAAAAGCGTTTTTTATGAGAGTACCAGTACTGTATGTAGAACATGTATGTAAATGTACTGTACTTGATCGGGGTCCAGACAGACTTGAATTGAAGTGTGCCACGTCTTCTCACACTACTTGGTGCAAAAGCCATTTACTGAAACTCAGAGACAGAAAAATCTGAGCAGAAATGATCAGTAGGATGAGGATAAATGAGACATTGAGAGACATTTTGACTGTTACCCTGTTGCTGCCAAAAATAAATTCCATGATTGTACAACTTTTTTCCAGTCCAGAGTGGCATGGCCACCAGAGCATACAACATTCCCTATGTCAATCTCAACCGCTCTAGAAAAGGGCATGGCTGTCAAACACTCGCTGAGAGTGCTTAGCTTGTTAAATGTGTGACCTTTGTGCTGAGTGGCTTAGAACTAATCACATGTTACATATTTATTTATGCCTTTATTCACACTCTGTCCATTTTAACAGCATGATGTATACACCTGTGCATTCTTGCAATTGTCTAATTCGTCATTCATGTGGCATTCACACGGTGCATAATATCATACAGATAACAAGATAATGCAGAAAGACATAATTTTATAACAGGATGGGAAAAGTGACTTTGGCATGAGTGTTGGTGTCCAATGGGGTGGATTGAATGTTTTAGAAATATATGGATCTACTGGGATTTTCATGCACAACATTCTCTAAAGTGATCAACCTTGTTGATGATGGAGGTTAGAGCAAAGCGGGGAGACTCTGTTGGCCTGATCTGAACTCTACTGTATCTGTGGTGAGCAGAAATGTATACGTTAAATTGAAGCAGATCAGCGACAAGAGCAGAAAAAGAAAAAGAAGTGTAAGTATAGTCATACAGTATAAGAACAGAAGTCTATCTTAAATCAAAATTGAGGTGCATATGAGTACAATACAATAGGCCTTGGCCGTTAAAAGTTTTCTTGCTCTGCACACTGAATGTGAAGTTGTAATGTACTGTAAGTAACTAGAGCCAAATCCTACAACCCTCGTTCTGTGCAAAAATGCATTCCAAAGCTTAGCTGAGACTCGTACTGTATGCATTTAACACTTTCCTTACTCCAGAGCTAGTCATATGGCTAAATAGAAAGAAAAAAGGTACATTTTTTACACTAAATACACCATAACTTTGAACGAGAACTTAATTTAGATCAGCGGGACTGCAAAAGCTTTAAATGAGTCTCAGCTAAATTTTGGAACGAGGGTTGTGGAATTTGACCCTGAATGCTTACATTGTACTCATCTTCTGAGTGACAAAATGCACAGTTGGTGTGCAGAGCAGGAAAACCTACAGTATAACCACCATGGACCTGTGCTAATTTTTCTATATCCACATCTATTTTGATTTAAGATATATGTTTAAAAATCCGAATTATACCTTTATATTAAAAGGCACATTAATTGTTGCAAGTAATGATGGTGCATTCAGCCGCAAGAGCATTAGAGAGGTCAGCCTGGGCAGGGAGACCTGGCATTTAGTCTGAGCTGCAGTTTATTCTAATGGTGTTCAGTGGGGTTGAAGATAGAGCTCAGTTCAGGTCCAATCTGGACAACCCATGACTTCATGGAGCTCACTTTGTGCTGAGTATTGTCATTCTCAAACATGTTTGAGGGTCTTACAGTAATTCCAGTCAGACAACTAGACAACTGAGTGGGTCTGACTTTGTGACAACAGTTTGGGAAGAAACCACATATCTTTGGTAAAGAAGAGCCAGGCAGATTCATGTTCATGTTTTGTTCATATTTTGTGTCTTTGCTTGCTTTGCATTTATCAGAGAATAAATACCTTTTACTATATATCATTTAGGTGGTTTTGGATAATTCTATTAAACATTCTTTTTTTTTCTGGCTGACCTTTTGAAATAGAGGGGAAAAAAACGAAATTGATTAAATTTTTTGGGGCGAAAGCAGTTTTTGTATTAAATTGTAATGCCAGCTTCTGACTTGAAATGACATTTAAGTTTTTCCCAGGCTCTCGTTGATGCTCTTTATACCTATCAGACAAAATGCCCCTGAGAGGTCTTTCTTTTACTTTGGCTGAGGATGATTTTAAATGTCATGCGAGGACCATATTGACTAAAATTAATGGCTGTCTGTTAAACTGGACGCCATCTAATGCTGACCTGATTAAGACTTGGGAGATTTCCACGTGACTGGTCACAGGAGAGGGGAATTCATGTGCACTGAGGGCATGTGTTTTCTTCAGTTCACAGCCTCCTGCTGCCCAGAGGTGGCTATCTCAGTTCCTACGGGAGACGAGGTTATACATAAATGCATGTGTAAACATGCGAAAGCATCAGGATTGGTCTTAGGTGTAATTCCAATCTTTCTCACGCTTCTTCAGACAGCTGTCGCATATGTGTGATCGGAGCAAAAACATGCTTTTTAAGACTCCATTCCCAGTTTTTATTGATTTTTGAAGAAACTACATCTGAAGTCTCACTGCTTCGGGATCGGCCGCTGCATGTCCAATCTCATCATCTAAGGTTGAAGTCGTTGGTGTCATTTTTTCATGAAAGTTTTTTCATTAAGCCTTGAGTTATTAGTCACAGTCTCTTATGAGTGAGGACATAATTGCAGATTTATTTTGTTAGTTCCGTTTGGTTGTAAATTTCTTGGTATAAATATCTTTTAATTAGGTATGCTTATAAAAAATTACTTTACCTCTGTCGTCTGTATTAACTCTCTCTATCTTTGATCCTCAGCTGACAGCTCACAGGCATTGTATCATATCCGGTTGCTGAGATATGGCCAGCATGAGTTTGTTTGAAATCCTATCTTAGAATACGCAAGTGATGATTCTGTGACGTAATAAGAAAGAGAGAACCGTCAGCCTCATTTTAAGACTAGGATTTTATTGCCACCCCTAAAGATATCTTCACCAGCAGTGCAGTTTTATAGCAAAAAAGAAATGCTTTTATATAACAGCTGGAGTCACCAGCTTGGATAGTGTTCATCAAAGTGCTTTAAAAAATGTTTGGGTTTAAAAGTTTCTCAATTCTTTTGAAGGATCAAGAAAATAACATATTTATTGAACAATTTTAAATTTAATATGCATACGGCACTCTGTTATCCATAGCGCAAAACTAACAGGTGTCACTTAATTCCTGAATTGATAGGTCACGTCATATTTTTTTATTACCCTAATCTGCACTGACTTAAATTCTGCACTACTCTGTCAGCTTTTCATTGCTACAAGTTGCAATATACTTGAATATTCCATTCATTATCATTATTTATTGGCCTTTTAATCTATTTCTAATTCATTTTGTTCCATAATAAATTATTATTTTATTATTATTATTATGATGATTGCATTCCATAATATTCCATATTCTATCAATTTATATCCTTTATATTTAGATCCTTTGGGTGCTGTGGGTTGTGGGGTGGGACCTCCATGGATCAGACCTTCATGCATGGGTGCTTGACTGGATTAGGATCTAAAGAATTTTAAGGCTGGGATGGCGGTCTTGGGTTCTTTACTTTCTGCGCCTTGCGCGTGTCTGGCTGTGATGCCCTGGCTGTCCTAGTGACCTTCTATCATTGCAAGCTTTAACCTTTTTTGGCGAGGTAGGCAGCATTGGCTTTTCTGCGGAATTGGACTAAATGGGCTGACCTTTGGTCCTCACAGGCATAGATGAGCCTTGGGAGCCCATGATCCTATCATCGGTTAACTAATATATAATTTATAATCAAAGTATTAATGTGATGTGGTGTTATTGTTTTGACTGATCCGTGTATACAATGCCTTCTTTTTATCTATATTCCTCTCAATCAATCTATCTCTCTATCAATCTATCAATCTTTGTAAGTGCTCTTTTGTTTGACATCTTCAATCAGACTGATTATTTTGATCTTTTCAAGTGCACAGCCACACCAGGGCTACGAAGTGACCTAAGTAAGACCTGTGCACTTCATTTAAGTGCAATACATACAATATTCCAAATATACTATACAATTTGATTGAACTCTAATTTTCCATTCTTAGCATTTTAGGGCTGCATTACATGGAACACATTTGGGCAAATTTCTGTGTTATTCTTCTCTATTGAAGCAGGCTAGCAGTTGTTTAAAGTGAATTATGGGTTATTATGCCACATTGTCAGCCATTATATTTTTGGCAGGCACCATGCTTTCATCGTCAATCAACTCTTTTACACTTTATTGAAATACCACAATTTGAAGCAAAATATCAAGACGGATGTTTGAGTCCTTAAAAGAAAAAGAAAGGCTTTATTTAACCCCCAATCATCTGATCGGTAACTAGTAACAACAACCACTGAAGCACCACTGAGTATGCCTAAAGGTTCTTTATCCTTTTCATTCTGTATCCTTATATTTTTAGACATGGACTTGGCTTTATTCCTAGTTTCCTACTTTACAGGATTTCTTCAACCCTCTTTTTTAAATTCTGCTTTTCTCAGCTCAGTGAGTCTCACCCTATAAAAGAAAATGCTTAAAAGTTCTGCTCTACAGCACAATACATAGAGTGATCACAAAGAGAATAAAAAATGTGTTCGAACAGTAAAATGGTAGCAGAGAAATCGCTGCCTGTCATAAAAGAGAAATAATAATGGTGGCAAAAATTTATTTTATTTTGTGAAATGGAAATTCAAAAAAATGAGTCTCAGTTTCAGAACTGATACTGCTGTGATGTACTGTATAAGTGAAACCATTCATGCATATGCAAGATTATCACCAAGGGGACAAATGGCACACTTTCGAATTAAGCTTTGCTTTATGCAATCCTACATAAGATATTGAAAAATGCTTCCTGAAAGGTTTTGCTTAGACACTCATGCTTATTGACTGGTTCAAATAAATACATGCATTTTATTATTCTATTTTGGTGAGACCAAAGTTTGGTGAATTCACCAATGACTTTTTGACAACTGTTGTGACATTAGTCAGAAAAGAATGTAATATTTTGAATATTGATCCAAGCCCTATGACTAAATTATTTAATGTGGTATCAAAGCTAGAGCTTCCAAAATAGTCAGCTATCCAGACCTTGTATAATATGGACAGATCCTAGGCTTCAGTCCCAGACATTGTTTACAGTAGAAATAGATGCCTCTGAAAATTTTATGTGTCCCATTACTGTGAAATGGATCTCTGGGGGAAACTTTGGATCTCTTGCACAATATGTACATCTGTGCACATGGGGCCCATGAAATATTGAGTCAGTGGCACTGTACTGGCATAGCCTTCAGTTCTAACAGTTGAATTAAATAGTTGTGGTCTGCACGCTGGACAAATGATGTGTGTAGGATGGATTTATGATGCTTCAGACTGCAGAGATGCACAAGAACTCTAGAAAGGTGTATTATTCAACAAATAATCCAGGGTTTAGCTTTTGTTGTGTTGTCTTAGTCTAGACACTAGATAGATAAATATACAGTATATATATATCAGGTGCGATTTCTTTAAGACTGCAAGGGAAGCTCAGCTTCCCCTATAATGTCACAAAATTAATGGTCAAATTATGTACTATTGTATTAACATTTTATTGACAAAAAATTCCCGTAGCGTCACACTGCATTTCCCTGTTGAAGCCCAGCATCTCCTTTTGACTGACAGCAATTTTGTACTATAAGGAATCGCTGAAGTCCCATCGCGGATTTCTGAAGTTCAGTCGAAATAAAAACTGCTGCAACCTATTTCTTTATATTTGCTTGGCGAAATTGCTTGATTTTCATCATACATTTGGCTGGCCATTGAGAGGACACTGGTCAAGTCACTGGAAAAGACGCCTAGTTGGTACAACAGGGTCACAGACCATTTTCGTGAAAAGGAACGTAGGGCAGAATTTACTTTTAAATAAATAGACAATTTTATGATGTAGGCCGAAAATGAGCTTCCCCTATTTGACAGACCAGTAGCCGCCACTGATATATATATATATTCTGTGCGCGAGACGAATAAGTTGACACAGACCCCAGAGATGAATCGCTGCACTGCGTCACTTGCACACATTCCTGAAAATATTTTTGTACATTTTTTTTTTAACCAAATGCAAGGAATTCGAGTTATGTTGTTCATGGCAGACATGTTTGTCTGAGCTCCGCCTTTAAAATTTAAAGTTCTTGATGTTCTATCTTAGTCCAGTCTTACTGTATATTGTTACTTATATATTTTAACTTAGCTATATTGTAAACCCGTAGCTGATAGAATCTTATAATATACTCACTCGAGTATCGCTTTTTATATCGCTAGTTTTAATTGTTTTCCAGAACATCCGCTTCTAGCCGGTTAGCTCATTAGCATCGCTAGCCCTGAGCATGTTTTAGTGAGTGCTACAGTAAGTGTTGGCATTTGATGAGGAGAACGCTGACACTGTATAAAGTAGGACCAGATAGTGGGTTTATAATGCATATGCAAAGCAGAGTGAGTTCTCGCATGTGTCCAAGTACCTGTGTGTGATGTAAGAGGTACGAGCTCAGTGACCACTGTAGGAGTGGGCTAGCTGCACACCGAATGAAGGTTGTTTAGGCATTTTTTTATATTTAAGCCAGGTTTTTACATTTAATATAGATGTATTGAGAGTACAATCAGTACACATTATACTGTAGAAGGTGAACGCATATTTTCACTTGTGTACCTTTTAAACACACAGCCTTCTGTTTGTTGATGTTGCAGTGATGGCTCTCCATCTGTACGTTTCTCCCATCTCCACAAGGTGACAAGTTCATTTATAGTGACCCTTAGGTTCTTGTTTACCTCTCTGACCACCTCCCCAATCTCTCACCTTGGTTGGGCGGTCAGATCTGTGTCGACGGTTGGTTGTTTCAAATCTCTTCCATTTGAGAATGATGAAGGCTACCGTGCTTCTGGATCAATCGAGGCTATCAAGGCTCCAGAAAATTTCTTGTATCCTCCCACGATCTGAGTCTTGACACACTTCTGTCTCATGGGTCTACAGATTAATTCCTTCGACCTCATGACTTTGTTTCACACTGATATAAACCATCTACGATCGGTCCTTATACAGATGGGTGTGTGTGCCCTTCCTAATTACAGTATGTACATTGAACTCAATTAGACACAATCAAGTTGTAGGAGCATCTCAAGGGCATCTCATGTCATAACAAAGGGTCTGAATATTTATGTCAAATGGATATTTCGGCCTTTTTTAAATAAATTAACACAACACTACTGATTTTACTTTGCAATTGTGGAGGATTGTTTGTAGAATGATGAGGAAAAAATGTGTGAAATATAACGAAATGTTAAAAACTTTAAAGAAAACTTTCTGTCGGCACTGTGCTTTTACAATGTGGAGAATGCAAATAAACACGTATAATGTACAATAAGGTGCCAAAAGAAATTTGTGCTCCCTATAAGAAATGTGTATATCTGTAAAAAGGCAAGCTTTTAACTTGATGTTTGCATTTTATTTGTCCTGCCAGGTGCATAGTCGCACAGAGGAACAATAATGGCCCTACTTATCACAGTAAAGCCCTCCTAGGCATACAGCATTACCTGCAGAAGCTCTTACTGTGCATATCGGTGTCTGAAATCCGGATATGTCTTATGCAACTCAGAGGAACTATTAATAAATCAAAAGAAACTTTTAAGGTAATCGTGAGAAAGCAAGGGCATTTTTGTCAAATTGCTATCATTATGCTATCTGGATACCTTTTAACTTCTTTTATTGTTGTAAAGCGCAATCCACTTTTTCGATGGGGAATGGCTTGTTATAAGTCTCTAGAGGTTGTTTGTTTTCTGTAATTTTAGCATTATGTGTGGCTCTGTGCCAAATCAATCAGAAAGTGTGAAATGAAAGTGGCGTACTGTAGGACAAAGAATGTTAATCATCATGTGGAGGTAATAAACAATATATTTTGTCAAGACATAGAAGGAAGTTTCAGCTAAACACAGGATTGTCCTGTAACTGTAACCCAGTGTTAGAAACACTAGCTTGGCCAATTTACCACCTTTTGGACTGTGATTTAATTTGAAACTGACAAAAAGCCCACATGACGGTTTTGTCATTGCTGTTGTTGAAAATAAAAAAGGAGTGGATTTAAAAGCTTTTACTGGATGAAAATGAAAGCCCACACAATGCCAACTTGCCAAATGTACTATAGTAGGAATTGCAAATCAGAAGAGTCTAACTTACGAGAGATTATAACCAAAGCCTTCAGTGCAAGCTAGTATTGTATAAGGGACCTTGTGCTTTTCACCCTCATTACTCTTTGTACTCTCAGTGCTTTTGGACACAGAAACTGTTTGTCATTACAAGTTGCTCTGCCATCAAATTCTGCTAATGGAGACTGTCACTCCCTGGACACTGTCTGTGTTTAGTCTGCAGCAATTTTGGCACATCTACAAATGACTAGGAATAGCAGAAATCAAATCTATAATTCATGTCTGCAATCCCTCTGTTATAGTGTGTGATTTAGAGGTCCTTCTCTTCAGGTGGTAAAAAAAAAGGACATTAAGCCCCAGACCTGGTCATTTGATCCATTATAGAGGAGATTCTTTAAAGCTGACATGTTATATAAGATTTTAAATAACTCAGGATCATTAAGTTAGAAGGTAATTTTAAAGATGTATGTTCAACCCAGATTATGTAATTTTACATTATAATTTTAAATGAAATAAGAAATGCTTTTAGCAAACATTTAAATGGGGGGTGGCCTAGAGGGTCCCTGCTACGATTTTGATCTTGGTTAACTGTTTCTGTGGAGTTTCGCATGTTCTCCAAATATCCATGGGGTCCTCTGGATTTGACTTTTTTTCCCCAACACAGAAAACACATACCAGTAGATGCATTAGCTGTGCAAAATTGCCCTTAAGTGTGTATATATGTTGGCTTCTGATGGTCTGGTGTCCCATAAAAGGGTGTATTTCTGCTTCACACCCAGCTCTAGGCAGATAGTGCTAGATGAATGAATGAGAGAGAAGGTTCTGTGAGTTACAGTATAATGTGCCTGAATTTTTATGTGCAATAGTACTGAATCCATCCATCCATCTATGAACCTCTGTAGTCCAACTAGGGACAATGAAGGCCAATCAATAACTATTAATATCTGTTGGAGGCCAATGGAGACCATTGTATTTATTCACGTTTTTACAATCGTGGTAGGATCTCCGGTCAACATTCAAACACTATGGACAATTTGGGGGTGCCAATTAGCCTAATCTGCATGTTTTTGGACTGTGGGGGGAAGCCAGAGTACCCGGAGGAAACCCACCAAGCACGGGGAGAACATGCAAACTCCATGTACACAGATCCCGAGGCGGGAAGCCACTAAGCCACCATGCTGCCAATAGTGCTGAATAATCCTAACAATTTTATATTTGCACATTTTTATAGTTTACGGTGGAGTTTTTTTTTTTTTTTTTTTTCATGAAGAGCTAAAAACTAAAAATAATCTGAAGAAGAGATTCACACAAGGGTATGGCTTTAGACCAGACACTCTGCTGGTCTGGGACTCTGGGAAATGAGATGTGATGAACAGTGAGGGTTGAGACAAGCATTCTAGCTCTGGCACATGAAGAGAGGAGTGACATTAGGTCAGTGCTCTTATGTCTGGAGCTAGAGAATAGTTTGACAGCAAGGCTGTCAAAGCCTTTTAATGCTATTGTGCCCAGGCTGCCTGGATGGAAGTTAAGCCTTTTTTTTTTTTGTCTTTAGGTTTGATTTGTAAAAACATCTCTTCTTTCAATTCAATTCAATTCAATTTTATTTATATAGCGCTTTTAACAATTGACATTGTCGCAAAGCAGCTTTACACAATAAAAAGAAGTAAGTTTTTATGCAATGTGTATGAATCAAAATGATAAGATTGTCCCTGATGAGCAAGCCGAGGGCGACGGTGGCAAGGAAAAACTCCCTGACATGGTAATAGGAAGAAACCTTGAGAGGAACCAGACTCAACAGGGAACCCATCCTCATCTGGGTGATAACGGATAGCAGAGAATGATCAGCATAATAATGTGTACTGGAAGTTCAGTGTAACAGGAGATGTGTTAAAATTTAAATTAAAAGGAGTCCAGTTTGTTCCCGGAGGCTCAGGTAGACTGTAGGAGATTCCAGTCCTGAGCTATCGAACAACTGAAGTCACAGGTCCCCAGAGCATCAATCGATGATAGGACAGTCTTCATGGAAACCATCCCCAGCCACCAAGCGCATCCAGGCAGACCACACGGGGCATCCATGTGACGGGATCTCCAACCAGAAGCAGGACTCCAGGACGGGTTAGACGGCTCCAGAGGGCAGAGGGGTCTGGATCACTGGCAACTCAGGAGCGAACATGTATAGCTCGACAGAGAGACAGAGAGAGGGAAAGGAGAGAGGGAGAGAGAGAGAGCAGAAAAGGAGAGAACAGAAAATAAGGAGAGATGGCAGTTAGGTATGGTCACAGTCAACATGTATAAGGTGAATGTATATTAGTGCAAAGTGCAAGCAGGGACTCCGGCAGGACTAACTATAACAGCATAACTAAAAGGGAGAGCCAGAAGGAAACACAAACATGAGGGCTCCCTGAGATGTAAAGCAACCAATCACCTCACCGTCAACAAACCTGAGTGAACAATGAGAGTGGGGAGGACAGCATCTAAACATACCAGTTCACCAGAATACTCTACGTCCATGAGTCCCCCAGATCTGCTCCTTTACCTAAGGTTAATCTATTTACAAAAATGCTTGGCTAAATAAATAAGTTTTTAGCCTAGACTTAAACACTGAGACTGTGTCTGAGTCCCGAACATTAACAGGAAGACTATTCCATAACTTTGGGGCTTTGTAAGAAAAAGCTCTGCCCCCTGCTGTAGTTTTAATAATACGTGGTACTGACAGGCAGCCTGCATCCTTTGATCGAAGTAGGCGTGGCGGATCGTAAGACACTAACAGTTCACTCAAATACTGTGGCGCGAGACCATTTAGTGCTTTAAATGTCAAAAGTAGTATCTTAAAATCGATGCGAAATTTCACAGGGAGCCAATGCAGTGTAGATAAGATAGGGGTGATGTGCTCGTATCTTCTGGTTCTAGTGAGGACTCTCGCTGCTGCATTCTGAACTAACTGAAGCTTGTTTATACACCTAGTTGAACAACCAGACAGTAAGGCGTTACAATAGTCCAACCTAGAGGTGATAAAAGCATGAACTAGTTTTTCTGCATCATTTAGTGACAATATGTTTCTTATCTTGGCAATATTTCTAAGGTGAAAGAAAGCTATCCTGGTGATATTATCTACATGAGCTTCAAACGAAAGGCTGGAATCTATAATCACACCGAGGTCTTTAACTGTTGCACTTGATGGAACAGAAAGGCCATCTAAAGTTACAGTCTGATCAGAAAGCTTACTTCTAGCTACTTGTGGTCCTATGACTAGAACTTCTGTCTTATCAGGATTAAGCAGAAGAAAATTAATTAACATCCAATCTCGTATGTCCTGCACACACTGCTCAATTTTAGCAAACTGGTTTTTCTCATCTGGTTTTGCTGAGACATATAATTGTGTGTCATCAGCATAACAATGAAAACTAATACCATGTTTACGAATTATGTTGCCCAGAGGAAGCATGTAAAGGGAAAAAAGCAGTGGGCCTAAAACTGAGCCCTGTGGAACACCAAACTCCACTTGAGAACATGAGGAATGGTCACCATCTAAATCTACAAACTGATAACGATCAGTCAAGTAGGATCTGAGCCACAAGAGGGCAGTTCCCTTAATTCCTACTACCTTTTCTAATCTGTGAAGGAGAATACTATGATCAATGGTGTCAAAAGCTGCACTGAGGTCCAGTAACACAAGTATAGTGACGCAACCCTGATCAGAGGCCCATAGGAGGTCGTTTACTACTTTAACAAGTGCTGTCTCTGTGCTGTGATGAGGCCTAAATCCTGACTGACACAGTTCATTTATGCTATTTCTGTGTAGATGTGAACATAGCTGCTGTGATACTACCTTTTCCAAAATCTTGGAGATAAACGGAAGGTTTGATATCGGCCTGTAATTAGAAAGCAGACAGGGGTCAAGGTCAGGTTTCTTGATTAGCGGTTTAATAACGGCTAATTTAAAGGATTTGGGGACATACCCACTACTGAGTGAACAGTTAATTACTTTCAACAGGGGTTCTATTATTGCTGGTACTATCTGCTTGAGAAAATGTGTCGGTATAGGATCTAATATACAGGTTGACGATTTTGAAGAAGAGATGAGTGAAATTAGTTCCCTCGCTTCAAGGGGAGTAAAGTGTTCTAAGTTCTGATGTGATGTGGTTAGATCATCTGAATTATTTAAAT
This sequence comes from Clarias magur, assembly GCA_013621035.1. Lineage (NCBI taxonomy): Eukaryota > Metazoa > Chordata > Actinopteri > Siluriformes > Clariidae > Clarias > Clarias magur. The sequence continues at coordinate 384,780 of QNUK01000170.1, read as the reverse complement.
TGTCTGGTTTCAAAGCCTGAATTTTTTGCCTAATATTTATGATTTTATTATTGAAAAAGTTCATGAAATCCTCACTACTGCATGATGATGTTGTGGAGATTTCTGCAGTGGTCTTGTTTTTAGTTAATTTAGCTACGGTATTAAATAAAAATCTCGGGTTGTTTTTGTTATTTTCTATTAGAGTGGAGAAATATGTTGATCTAGCATCACTGAGAGCTTTTTTATAGTTCAGGATGCTCTCCTTCCAAGCTATTTTGAATACTATCAATTTAGTTTGGCGCCATTTACGTTCGAATTTGCGAGCGGTTTGTTTTAAAGCATGTGTGTGGTCATTATACCAAGGAGCGAGTTTCTTATCTCTAATCATTTTCCTTTTAACTGGAGCGATATTATCTAAGCTATAACGAAGTGCTGACTCTAGATATTCATTCGCCTGTTCGAGTTCTGTGAAGTCAGATGGCGATCCAATCAAAGTAGATAATTCTGGAAGATTATTGATAAAGCTCTGTGCGGTATTTGATGTAAATGTACGTTTAAGGTGGAAGCGCGGTGCTGTGCGTACATTATTACTATGACACGCTTTAATCGAGATAAGGTAGTGATCCGAGATAACTTCAGACTGTGGAATTGTGGTTATATTTCCTATACTTAATCCGAAGGATAATATTAAATCCAAAGTGTGACCTGCTTTATGAGTGGGTCCTACTACACACTGATTTACTCCTACTGAGTCCAGTATGGACAAGAATGCTGTTCTCAGAGGGTCTTCTGGATTCTCAAAATGAATATTAAAGTCTCCAGCAATTAACGCTTTATCTACAGAAACAACAAGGTTTGAAAGGAAATCTGCAAATTCGCAGAGAAACTCCGAGTACGGCCCAGGGGGTCTGTAAATGATGATTAGCGGGATTGACTGAGCTGACTTTATGTTACTATAGAGAACTTCAAATGCATTAGATTTAAAACTGTGTTTTTGTACGAGAGACAGATTATCGTTATAAATAACTGCGACTCCTCCTCCTCTACCAGTTAGCCGAGGCTGGTGTATGTAGCTGTATCCAGGAGGACTAGCTTCATTTAGAGCCACATACTCGTCCTGTTTAATCCAGGTTTCTGTTAAACATAATATGTCAAGCTCCTGATCTGTGATAGTTTCATTAACAATAACTGCTTTAGATGCGAGAGATCTAATATTTAACAGTCCTAGCTTCAGATCAGAAGTGCTGGCTGCGCATTCAGTGTGATCTGAGTTTGTGGTGTCTATGTTAATTAAATTACTAAAACAGACTTTCTGATTCTTTCTAAATGTATGTTTATGTTTATCTCGGGGAACAGACACAGTCTCAATCTGATGAACCCTGAGTGACGACTCTATGCAGCTAGCAGACGGTTGGTTTAGCCTGTCTGTCTGCTCCCTGGCCTTGGCTCTGGATTGTCACCGATTAACTAGGCCTCTTCTGAGACTATGTGCTATACTACAAGAAATGAGAGCAGCACCTTCCCGAGTGGGATGGACACCGTCCCGCCCTAACAGGCCAGTTTTGCCCTCAAAAGTCTTCCAATTGTCAATGAAGCCCACGTTGTTTTCGGAGCACCACCTGGACATCCAGCGGTTCAGCGACCATAACCTGCTGTAAGCTATGTCGCCACGTCTCATTGGGATGGGACCAGAGCAAACTACTTCTTCGGACATCGCCTTCGCTATTTTAAACACCTCTGTAAAGTTACTCTTACTAACCTCTGACTGACGAAGGCGTATATCGTTAGCTCCAGCATGTACCACTATCTTAGAGAACCTATGCTGACCTAGAGCCCTAAGATTACCTGCTATGTCCGGTGCTCTGGCTCCCGGGATACACCTGACCACTGCCGCTGGCGCCCCTAAAGGCCTAGCTAATTTCACATGTCTCAGTATAGAGTCTCCTATAACCAGAGCTCTTTCAGGTTTCTCAGCGGGTGCATCACTGAGGAGAGCGAACCTGTTGGACACGTGAAGCGCAGAAGAGGTGTGCTCCGGTGGGCTAGCCTTAGCGTTAGCTTTGGCTGAACGAGTATGCCGCCGAGTCGTCACCCACTCGCCCCGCTGTGAGGGCTCTACTGCCGGAGTCGGGGGATGATTATCTCCACCTGTGGCACCCAGACTTTCCACTACAGGATTAACGCTGCTCTCGCGCTCTCTAACCCTCTCTAAAGTCTGGATGCGCTCCTCTAATGCTACTATCTTCTCCGTCAGGGTGCTAACTAACACACACCTATCACAAATAAAATGATCACTAATGACGGAGGAAGAATGTCTAAACATCCTGCACTCCACACACTGAGCGAGCTGAATGGTAGACATGATAACGTACCTTTGTGCCGGAGTTGTGATTATTTGGTGATGGATTCGGTTGTTGTTGGTCAGATGATACACGCGTTCTCCCAAAAAGCGCAAAAAATCGGATAAAGTCCAGTAGTATTAAAGCGTAAAAACGGGAAAAATATATAATTATAAAAAACTAAACAAAATATAATATAAAACGCTGTTTCAAACAGACGAGGAACTTTCGGGGGAACAATACGAAAAACAGGAAGCTACCTCTTCTTTGAAACTCAATCTACAGTACATGGAGTATTTAGTGATGTACTGTATGGAGAAACCTCCGTTTGAAATCTATCACGATAACAGCATGGGCTTTAAAATATTATTAACATTTGTTTGAAAATGTAGATTTCACAGGATATACTGTAGTTGGATTAATTTCAAAGTGCGTTCATTTGACATGTATAGACACCTTGTATCTGTAAGAAATCAATCCAGAACATTTTCACACATTTCGCTCACACGTCGGATGGTGGGCTACATTGCGCTGAGAGACACTGTGTGTATGTGATGTGGCATATAAAAGTGCAGCTGTGTCGAGAAAAGTGAGCAGTGAATGAGTCAGAGGGAATTTTAATCCCGGGGTTAGCTCTCCGTTCCTCCTCTGCATCATGCTTCAGCAGGTCATTAGCTAAATGTGTCAGAGAGGCCATGATTTCACTGTCACACTTGACCATGCTTGACCTCAACACCTATCTGTGGTTGGGTTATCATTAAATACCTTTTAGTATTTTTGTGATGTCTAAATCAATATACCAGGTTACCTCAGGGTTATTGAGATGCTTAATGGTCCTTGCTTTCTATAGGTGGTTTACTGTACTGGAAGCCAAGAAAAACTGCTGTTGTAGATTTCTCTATGGAACCTGTAGGCTTGTCTAGGGTTATGGAGGGCCTGGAGCAGGTACAAGATGGGGTACACCCTGGATGGGGTACCAAGACATCACAGTGCACAAGCACACACTCACTCTGAGAAATTTGGAAATACTAGTCATCATGTCTTTGGACTATGGGAGGAAACCAGAGGAAACCCACCAAGCACGGGGAGAACATGCACCGAGCAGAGGTGAGATTTGAACCCTGAACCCTGGAGGTGCAGGGTCATAGCGAGACCTGGAAGCAGACAGATGATAGGAAACACATTAGCATTTTTTACGGTTAGACAAAAGGTTTCCAGCGGACACAAGCTATTTGTTGTATATTCGTCTGAACACAGGCTATAGGAAGTGTTAACATGTTGAACTGTAGTACTGTACTGTACTCTACCAGTCAAAGGGTTGGATCCACCTTACTATTCCACGGTCCTTCCTGATTTATTTATTTATTTTTTCGAAATTTTTCTTTCCTAGGATGGTCTTCATGAGAGCCAGTTTCATCATGATGTTTAAAGGCTTTTGCAAATGCTGTTGACAATACTGTTCTTGCAAGAACTGTTCCAGAACAGCAGACCTTCATGTCTTAAAATAACAACTGACAGTAATTACCTAATGCCATATGTGTTATTTCACAGAACATCCAAACGTTTGTACAGACTTTAGCATGGTGTGTCTAACTTTTTTTTTTTTTTTACATACAAATCCCACACTCCCGGCAGTGCAATTTATTATGAATAGTTATTGCAATAAATATTTGTCAATGGCACTACAGTCTGGTAACACTAGACTTTGGCCGCTAAATAAATTCCCAGGAGTGCATGTCTAGCACATGTTTAATTCAAGATTTATTGTGCTACATAAAGAGTATGCACGTTATAGTATACTATAGCTTTATCTCGTGGCAGGGCACCATATCGATCAACTCGCATGATTAACATGTACAGTAGGGTTCTACAGGAGTTCAATGTACTATGAGGTTGTATTTGCAGAAAACATTTTCACTGTAGTCAACCGTTCAAATTATTATTTCAGTGTTTGGCGTAAAAATGGAGACAGTGTTGCTTGTGGCACCTGTTTGGCCTTTTCATGGGTAATCCAGCACCTGTCATCACAGTTGCACAGAAAAGTCAAAAGCTCTGGACTGGGGGACATTTCTGTCGCCATGAGTCACATTTATATAAAGATCATACCCAGAATTTTTTTTTTGTTTGGCTCACTGAGGGTTGTAAAGGAACTGAAACTGCCCTTGCTTTACTATGCGTTTAGTCAGCAGGAATAAAACAACCTGGTGACCTTGTGAAGAATTTGTACTTGTTTTAACAGCCTTAAGATTGCACCCTTTTTTTTTTCTTTTTTTTTCTCTCTTTTTTTTAAAGAAGGTTGTGTATTTGTGTATGGTTTAATACAGTCATGTAAAAATTAATTCCTTCTCTTTTAATTAGGTGTTTTTGTGTAAAAACCATAAAAATCATCTGATCTTAGTGAACAATTTACACAGTGTTTAATGATTCAGATGAACAACATATAACAATTTTTCGCCGTGCTATTATTTTATTATTTCTTTCTTTTAGCTGCTTCTGTTAGAAGTCGCCACAGCAGACCATTTGTCTCCATCTAACCCTGTCTACCGCATCTTTCTTTTTCACTCCAGCCTCCTGCATATCCTCCCTTACCACATCCATAAACCTCCTCTTGGGTTTTCCTCTTCTCTTCCTACCTGTATCTAACATTCTCCTCCCGATATACTCCTCATCCTTCATCTGCACTTGTCCAAACCATCTTAATCTGGCCTCTCTGACTTTGTCCCCAAAACGTCCTACCTACACTGTCCCACTAATATACTCATTCCTACTGTAATCCTGTCCATTCCTGTCACCCCCAAAATAAGCTCTCCCACCTACAGCTCTGCTTCTTGTATTTTTGTCAGCGTCAAAAACCATGCCATTATAATTATGCAAATATAATTAAAGTTAAGCCAAACAGGAAAAAAATACTGTTGATAGCTTGTCGATCCACCTTAAATAACGTAAAGTGATAATTTCTTTGTAACATTGCTTCAGTTCATTGAGGTTGATTGGTCCACAGCATTTCCATTGGGATGAGGTGTGGACTTTGACTAGGCCATTCCAAAACCTTGAATCTTTATTTTTCAGCCATTCTGATGTGGATTTATTTATTGTGCTTCAGACCATTGTCCTTTTGCAAGGCCAAATTTCGACCAAGCTTTTGCTGTCGGACAGATGGCCTCAGATTTGCCTCTTTATTCTTCATCATTTTGCAGAATTATTGATTATCAATTACAGTGATATTGAGCTAAAATACTATATGGCAACTAAAATACAACAGTGAGACATATAGTGATGATATACTGATGGATGTTGCATTAAGAAAATGAACAGTTTTTTTTTTTTTTTAGCTAATTCAGCGAGCGCATGTCTGGATAAAGCAGCATTCGTAACATTCATACCAGGCTGGCAGTTTCACACTCCTCCTCACCTCCTCACACTTTCCCGCAACAGTTCTAAGCTCTCAGATGTTGCTTACTATGAAATAACACTGAGAAATCACGAACTTTTGTCTTACAAACTAAATAGTTCACAATATGGATTTTCCCTAATTAAAATAAATAAATAAAAGAGAGTTGGTCTGTAAAAAAAATAGGTATACGTTAATATTTTGAAGATGAACTAAGCATTTAATGAAACAGATCATAATGTATTTTTTGCTACATGGAAAAGTTTTTCACTTGTAGCCTTATAGAGAGTTGGATTATGGAGATTGCATACACTACGACTTAAGGGATATTTAGAATGTACAGTAAAGTCACACACACATTGAAGAAGGAGTTTGAGTAAAATGTGCATTTCAGTCTTGTGTGATTGTGACTTTTTTCACACGGTAAACACCTTAATCTGAAACAATGCTCGGGTTTAAGGTCTTTTTGGAGAATACATTATGAATTAATTGCTTAAAATGAGTTGTTAAATGTTAATTAACCAAAAATAATGGAATCATTAGAACATGTGATATAACATTAATTAGTTAATTAATTAATTATATGAATTTATATTGTTTAAATTTAAGTAGTGTTTTGTCAGTTATTGTAACTGTCAGCATAAAATACTATGGGTGTTCCAAGACTTTTGATTGTGCGGAATAAACCCCCTCCTTATTTCTCGATATAATCTCGTTACACTAATGCCAGGGTTTCACTAATGCTTGTACACCATTAAAGTTTTCTCAGTACGCTGGAGCCACGATCTAACTGCCTGCATCACGTCTGAAGCACTGGCCTCCCAGGAACACCTTTAATGGCCCAAACATGTGTAATTGGTTTACCCTGAGGTCAGGGCTATACAGGGATGTGGCAATAGCTCCCAGCCAAGTTCCTGTAATGTGCAAGTGGTGTTGGTGAATGATTGTGTGTACAGGTCCCACAGATAGATGTGTCTCTTCAGTAAGTTTGTGACACAACGTGATTTGTGATTTTCAACGACCAGATGAGAGGCCACTCGCCGAGCCACTTCGACCTTGCCGTTTGTCGGGCCTGGACATATGGCCTCTTTAAAACGATTGCACCATTTAAATATGAAATTAATATTAAAGCATGGGAAATTGCAAGTGTGGTATAAGAATGTGTGAAGATGAGTGATTACGTGTCTCAAATCAAATCAAATCAAAATTTTTGGTCACATTCACAGTCATACGTACATAGTACGATATGCAGTGAAATGCTTAAACTACATTTACATTACATCTAGGCATTTGGCAGACGCCCTTATCCAGAGCGACTTACATTTTTATCTCATTATACATTTGAGCAGTTGAGGGTTAAGGGCCTTGCTCAAGGGCCCAACAGGGACCACGTGGACCTTCCGAAATGTAGTTCAATGCCTTAACCTCTACCCTCTGACAACCACCTGTGATCTTAAAAAAAAAAAAAAATTATAGGAAATAAATATGGAATAAAATAAGAAATAAAATCTAGGAAATAACTTTAGCTAAGGAGAAAATATATAAAGAAAGACAGATATATATAAAGTGTAGTCAGAGGTTTTAAGTGGAATTTTATGTGGTGAGGACAAATTAGTGGAGTAACACACACGCAGTGAAACATTTCAGAGCAGTTATAAGAAAGCACTTGGACTGGACTGAAATTGACTGTTAAATAATATATTTCATTTAACAGTAAAATGTTGTCTGCATCTTAGGTCAGCATTTCTTATCCCTATATTTTTTTTTTTACCCTTGAGGGCAAACTTTAATATTTAACAGTGGAAACCTAATGTTTTTTCAGTCTCTAAATCATCGCTCAACTAACATAAGGCAACCTCATAGACATGAACTACATGCTGTTGCTTTGGATATTGTGAATGGAGCCCCAGAGAATTGACCTAAACTCCTAATATTATATATTAATATAATAGATACACATTTCAATATGGTTATGTTACAAACTGTATATATATATCACTCACTCATCAACTATACCGCTTTATACTGTATACAGGATCTCTGGGTCTATCCCAGAAGATTTAGGGCACGAGGCGTGGTACTCCCTAAACAGGGTGCCAATCCATCGCAGGGCACACACACAACACGCTCATTCACATACTACCTAATCTTCACGTTTTTGGAAAGGAACCAGAGTACCCGGAAGAAACCGATCAAGCACGGAGAGAACATGCAAACTCCATGCACACAGACCTTGAGGCGGGAATCGAACCCGGAACCTTGAGGTGCCAAACGACAAAGGAGTCAGCCAAAAAGAAATTATACACATACAGTACACCCTTCAGTAAAAGAAAAATAGTATGATGTATATTATATTAAGATGATAATATTATATATGCTATGAATGACAATAAATTTAGCATCCAAATATTTATACAAGTTTTTCTTTTCTCAAAGTGTGTATACATTTGTTTGTCTGACTCCGTATATACACACAAGTAATGTTGGACTTGGGTGTTATTTTGTAAAAATGCCATATCCCCATTTCCCATATTTTTTTCACAATTCATGCATGTGTTTCGTCAGGTGCTATCACTAGGCGCCGATGTCCTTCCCGAATACAAACTCCAGGCACCCCGCATCCACAAGTGGACCGTACTGCACTACAGCCCCTTCAAGGCTGTGTGGGACTGGCTGATTCTGCTGCTGGTGATCTACACTGCCATCGTAACACCATACAGTGCTGCCTTCCTGCTTGGCTCGGAGAAGGAGAACGATACCTGCACGTATTGCAAGCCGCTCAACAACGTGGACCTTGTTGTCGACATCATGTTCATCATCGACATCCTCATCAACTTTCGTACCACTTACGTCAATGCCAATGACGAGGTGGTGAGCCACCCACTGCGCATCGCTGTGCACTACTTCAAAGGCTGGTTCCTCATTGACATGGTGGCTGCCATTCCCTTCGACCTGCTCATCTATGACAACGGCGAGGAGGTGAGTGCATCCTGGACTCCCTAACAGGTCAATAATTCAGGCTCATAGTCCTGATTCGGGTAACTACAGTTTCATTTTAATTACTAAATAATAATGATTATGTATGAGTTATAGAAAGGGGTTGGGTTAAACATTTTTGAGTAATTGTACTTTATTGCTATACTTAAGTATTATTTTGTTGTATTTTGCTAAAGCAAATTTTATATGTATATTGCAAAGTTAAAGGCACATTTATTTTATTATTATTATTATTATTATTATTGTTGTTGTTGTTGTTATGAATGATAACAATAATCATCATCATCATCACTCAATTAATTAATTGATTAATGTATTTATTTTTACAAACATATTTAAACAAATATGTTTTTTTCCTTGATGGACTGGTACTTGTATGTTCTGGATTGTGGTTCTCCAGTTTAAGAGTTACGGGGTGACAGTATGGATTAGACCATGACTGATTTGGACACTGTCATGTTTTATTCTTGTATGCTTGTGAGGGAAGAATTTTAGCTTTCAACACCAACCCTGCACGTGTTTGTGCCCTGGGGAAAAAGAAATAGGCTGCATGCCAAAAGTCTAATCTCGTCGAGATTTATTTGCTTTAGTGATATATTGACCCTTGCGATATGTGTTTGAACCAGGTTTGAACATTACTCTGTGTCAACACGTGTAGAGCTCAGGAGAATATTTATGTCTCATAGTATATCACCCAACATGCCTCATTCACAAAGGACATAACTCTCTCTCTCTCTCTCTCTCTCTCTCTGTCTGCCTCTCACTTATTAACTCCTGAAAAACACAAATGCGTAAACTTAGCATGTCATTTATTAGTGCAATGCTAATAAACACAGAGTGGGAGGTTAATCCCCAGCCCTACAGGGTTAACTAAGGCGAAGGTATAATCACCCTGCATGAAAGCGGGGAAAATCAAGACTGAGAAAATACTAATAATATGACAACGATTATCAGCAAAACCCATCTTGAGATAAGACTAACAGTTCATATACAGTATGATTGCATGTTTGAATCAAAGGCGTTGATTAATAACAATAATCAACGGCTGTAACATACTGTAGTGTTCCTTCAGTGAAATTTTTACTGAAGTACAAGTAAAGTTACCATTATAAAAACCTACTCAAGTAAAAGTAAAAAGTAGCTAAATAAAAATTTACTCAGAGTAAAAGTTACTGAGTAACTTTTTTTAACAGCGGGGTGGGTTGGGGGATTCTAGTGTACAGTGTAACCTCTGATTGCGAGTAACTCGGTTTACGAGTGTTCCGCAAGACGAGCAAAAGTTTTTAGTAAATTTTAACTTGAAAAACAAGCATGTCTTGGTTTACCAAGAGTGCCAAGAGACACCGACACACACACAGACACACACTCTCTCGCCTTTACACCCCCCCTCCCCGGCTTCACACAGACACACACACACTGCTCTACACAGAAACTCTGCTCTGTCGCGATTCTTTTCAAAGGTAAGGTGCTGGTTCATTTGTTTTTTTTTTACTTTACAGCAGTGATTCCGTTAGTCTGTGTTGTGAAACTTAAAAAGCGAGGTTGGGGGAGGGATGAGGAGTTTTACTGTGTAAGACGAGGCGATGGAAGGGGCTAATTCCACACACACACATACACACACAAATACACGGCGCCTGCGCGCACAAACGGAAAAACTTATCTGTTGGGATTTATTTTAACATTTTTTAAAGGTAACATGCAGGTTAATTTGTTTTAATTTTACTTTATATATTGTATTAATTATTTTTCTGTATTTATTTTTTTGGGCTGTGGAACTAATTATTTGAGTTTTCATTATTTCTTATGGGAAGATTTGATTTGGTTTACGAGTGTTTTGGAATACGAGCCCGCTTCTTTCCTGAACGAATTATGCTCATAATCCAAGGTTCCACTGTAGTTCAAAAAAGACAAGAGGACATAAATCTCAAACTAGTTTTTAACTGAAGGAACCCCCTTACATAATAAAGTTGTTGCCTTTCTTGTGCTTGAAATCAAAGTGGTCGCTTAAATATGGTGTGACACTTTCCGACAATAATATTCATAAGAGCCAAAAATAACATTCAGCACAAAACTTTTGTCGGCCTATTTCAGTATCACAAAATTAAAGTAAAGAAAAGGGTAAAAGAATAGAGAGTTTTTGGGGTGAGCAGCACATCTGAGCTCCTATTCCGTTTCTCCTTCTCAGTGCACACACTAGAGGAGAGGCGGCAACTCTTAAAAGGGTAATTTGATGGTATCTCTCTTTCAGCTGGGTCTGCATCACTGCCGTCTGTATTGTCCATCTCCATCGTTCTTGTGAGTTTAGTGCGTTTGTTCTCCCCGCCCATCAATCAATCAGTGCAGTGGTTTTCGGGGTGCAAAGTTTTTCCTTCCCTGTTGCATTAATATATTATATGTAGCGAAGTACAATACAATAGTACTTCAAACTAAACATACTTAAGCAAAGTACAGTGGAACCTTGGATTACGAGCATGATTCGTTCCGGAAGTGGGCTCGTGTTCCAAAACACTCGTAAACCAAATCATCATTTTCCCATAAGAAATAATGAAAATTCAAATTATTCGTTCCACAGCCCCAAAAATTAAATACATCAAAATAATTAATACAATCTATAAAATGAAAATAAAACAAATTAATCTGCACTTTACCTAAAAGTACAAATAAATCCCGACAGATAAGTGTTTCCGTTGGTGCGCGCAGGCACCGTGTGTGTGTGTGTGGGTGTGGAATTAGCCCCTTTCCTCGCCTCATTTTACACATTAACACTCCTCCTCCCTCTCCCCACGTCGCTTTTTAAGTGTCACAACAAACGGACACACACAAACACAAAGGAAACACCATTTTAACAGGAAAAAAATCTCTCTGACACTGGCCTCAGCGCATACTAAGGGAATCACTGTGGTAAAGTAAAAAAAAACTAAAACAAAACAAATGAACCACCTTACCTTTGAAAAGAATCGCGACAGAGCAGAGTTTCTGTGTGTTTGTGAAGCCAGGGAGGGGGTGAAAAGACGAGAGAGCGTCTGTGCGTGTGTCAGGGTGTTTGCGTGTGTGTGTGTGTGTGTCGGTGTCAAATTATGCGAAAGGGAGATGTTGATTATGCAAGTAAGAGATGAGCACTAAGACCTAGCAGGGGAGATGATTACACACAATTCCACAGCGCAAGAGTGATGCTCGGTGTCAAAATAAGAGTCGCATGCGTGATACATGATACTCGGCGCTCGTAAACTAATACTTGCTCGGTTTCCGATTAAAAATCTTTGCTCGGTTTGCGGAAAACTCGTAAACCACGTTACTCACAATCCGAGTTTCCCAGATTTTAAAAAGTACTTTAAAAAGTAGAAGTACACAAAAAAAATACTCAATTACAGTAATGCGGGTAAATTTGTTGCTTTTCACCCGAGTATGCTTCTCTTTACAGAGATTAACAGTACTTAAAAAGAAAAACAAGCCTACAAGATAAGAAATCTCCTTATAAATATGTATATTTAATTCCAATATACTGTACATTATAGGATTTACTGTACAGTTTTATTATGTAAGCAATTCTAAAAAATAAAAACATAGCTGAGTGCATCTATAGTTGCATACAGGAAAGTTCTTAAATGCAGGAATGTAACTTTTAACTTTTTAAAAGCATTGGCATTCTCTGAGTTTACATTCTTCTGTCTTTTGTCTAAGTGGAACAGTAACATTGACAAATCTCATGCTCTGAAATGACAACCGTGACTTGCTCAACAAGCCTGATGGAACACTCGGCCACTTTGACGAGCCTGGGAAATCAATATTTGAAACCTCATACAGTACCAGTTAAAGCAGAAGAACTAAAACTATATGGCATGAGCTATTAACGTCCTGGTAGTATTCGTACCTGATTGCATTGGCACTGTTGTTAAAGTGAAAATATTAAGGCATGCAACTGTGTAACAGATGCAGCTTTTCAACTAGGAATCTATAATAATAATCAATTTGTCACATATCATACAGCACAGTGAAATTATTTTTTTGCATATCCCAGATATGAAGCTGGGGTCACAACACAGGGTCAGTTAGGATACAGCGCCCCTGAAGCAGATAGGGTTTAGAGACTTGCTCAAGGGCTCAAGAGTAGAAGCCTGGCAGTGCTGGGGCTTGAACCCCTGAAGCTCAGATCAATAACCCAGTAACGCATCCAGTAACCGATTGAGCCACCACTGGCCCTCTAAAAAATTACCACAATGTAAACTTCTCAGTAACAGAGGACTCAAGTTTTTTCATGCTTTTTGGTATAGCGTAGTATAGTATTATGTAATTGTAATTGCGTTGATGTAGTTCCTTCCTTTCTTCCTTTTTTGAACTGTAACAAAGCGATTTCCATTTTGGAATCTTCAGTTCAATACCTAATTGAATTTCATATTTTTTTGAGTAGCATTTTTTGTTTAGCTGTTTTTCATCCGGACTTACCCATTCATTGTATTTCTGAATCTCTTCCCTTTCCTTTGCCTTCAAGACAACCACTCTAATCGGACTGCTAAAGACGGCACGGCTCTTGAGGCTTGTTCGAGTGGCCCGGAAATTGGACCGCTACTCGGAATACGGTGCAGCTGTGCTCTTCCTACTCATGTGCACTTTTGCGCTTATTGCTCACTGGTTGGCCTGCATCTGGTACGCCATTGGAAACGTAGAACGCAACGGTGCCATCGGCTGGCTCCATACGCTCGGGGATCAGCTCGGGAAACCTTACAATATTTCCATTGTCAGCTCAGGACCCAGCATTAAGGACAAATATGTGACTGCTCTTTATTTCACCTTCAGCAGCTTGACCAGTGTAGGATTTGGCAATGTCTCACCTAACACCAACTTAGAGAAGATCTTCTCCATCTGCGTCATGCTAATTGGATGTGAGTATCAGTGTTATAATTTAGTTCTTGGGAAGTGGTGCATATTGTATTTATATACAGTATAAGAACCTTTCATGACGGAAAATGAAGGAAATACAATTTAAAAATTGTTACTTTAGATTTCCCATGGATTTGAGAAGAGCCTTGCTTAAGGACCCAACAGTGGCAGCTTGATGGTTCCCTCTAAACCGGAACAATTTTGCCAACAAATGCCATGAATATATTGAAATTAATACCAAATAGATTACTTTTTGGTCATGTTTAAAATGACCTGCATGCGTAGAGTGTATCATTATAAAATTTTGTCTCCTTGAAATCATAAAAGACTATATTTTTAAGCTTGTATAAACTTCTGTAGTACTGCAGTACTTTAATGCCTTTCCTTATACAGTGAGCACTAATGCCAGTAAGTGTTAATGCCATTTTATTTATTTTAATTCAAGAACATATAAAAAAGTATAGTAATGCCTTAACCTAAGCACTAGACTCCTCATAGTGTGGCATAAACTGGCACATACTCTCACAATACTTTTCAAGTCATGTCATGTCAGCTGCATTCATATCTTCATTCTAGCAGAAGCATCTATTTTTGTTTTGGGCAAATACCCCCTTGAGGGATTATGTAATATGAACTGTGTTTAAATAGTCGTCGTGCAAGTATGAAGAAGGACGTTTGAAATAAACGTGTCACCTATTCTTATTGAAATGGCACAATATGAGCTGTATTCTGTTTTTGTTTTTTTATTATATCTTTCTAGCCCTCATGTATGCCAGTATCTTTGGGAATGTGTCAGCCATCATACAGCGGCTGTACTCGGGTACGGCACGCTACCACACTCAGATGCTCCGGGTCAGAGAGTTTATTCGCTTCCACCAAATTCCCAACCCGCTCAGACAGAGACTGGAGGAGTATTTCCAGCACGCCTGGTCCTACACTAATGGAATTGACATGAATGCGGTGAGTCACGCACCGATCGAATGTGTGCTATTATGTGTTAGGTTTGGTGTGATAATTAGATAAATGCCTGTTAATATCACTATAATTTGCTTTGAAGATTAGGATGATTACTCAGTGTTCCTTTCCACTTGCAGCTTGCCTCCTACAGTGGTGGCCAAAAGCACTGAGGCTGAAGGGAAATTTTATGTTTTAATGACATTCTCAAATTTGTATTATAATGACAATCAAGATAATAAAAATTATTTGTTATTTGATGCAATGAAATTGCTATACCACAATCAATATTTAGTCCTTTATTCATCAAAACCTGATGGATCTGTCTGGGCTAAAATGCTGTCTTCAGTACTCTGATGGTACTCGTTCAATCCATGCCTGCTTGATTGCTTCCTGAAGATCATGGTCATGCTACCCAAATGAGGATGGGTTCCCTGTTGAGTCTGGTTCTTCTCAAGAATTCTTCCTCAGGGAGTTTCTTGCCCCCATCACCCCCAGCTTGTTCATCACAGACAGGCTGATAATTTTAACTTGTACCTTCTTCTATTTTTTGGCTTTGTGACAGTGAAAACTGTTAAATATGCTATACAAATACACTCACCATCTATACCACTTAATCCTGTATTCAGGGTCACGGAGGGCCTGAAGCCTATCCCAGGAGACTTACGGCACAAAGTGACAGGGGGCCTATCCATCGCAGAGCACACACATACACACATTGATTCACACATTACTGCCAATTTGGGAACACCAATTAACCTAACCTACATGTATTTTGACTGTGGGAGGAAACTGGAGTACCTGGAGGAAACCCATCAAGCACAGGGAGAACATGCAAACTGCATGCACACAGAGACTGGAATCGAACCCGGACCCTGGAGGTGCAAGGCGACAGTGCTAACCACTACACCATCGTGCCGCCTATACAAATCCAACTGAAATGAATTGAATGTACAGAAGAATTGGGCTTAGGTCTGGAGATAACCCAGGCCATGGCTTCAGAAGCCAAAATTTTTAACTTGTCACATTGCCAGTTTTTCATTAGCACAACTTTTCAGCCAGAACTACTGTAATTACTGAAATCACCTGTTTTGTGCAAGCGAGAACTGTAACGCAGTACATGGCATATGTTGTCTTAATCTTTTTTTTCCCCACTGCTGTAAGTTTAATTTCACACAAAAAAAAGTTTTACAACAATTTTGATGATTCATTAGGCAAGATGAGACAGATTTAATCTTGATGCTATAATTACTGATCTTCCAGTGCAATGTTTTGCTACTTCCTTTTCCAGTTTTGATGCTTAAATAACAAGGCCAAAAGAAATAAATGGTAATATCACTATATGCTCTGTTCCATTATATTCACTTATTATATTCTTCATTACATTTTGGTGAAAAGCTCTTGTATGGGAGAGTGAACACTGATGAATTCTGACTTTGTCTGCCCGAAACTGGGTCCTCGTCTCCGCCTCATTCAGTGTCTCATTACTAATAATGAGGAAATATGGCAAACTCTGATATTCCAGGAACGGAAGGACACTTCATGATGAGGAAGAGGCTGACGAGATGGACGACCTTAGGCAGAAATAGCATGGTGTGACTGATTTTGACTAATCATCTGAAAATGGGTTAAAGGTTGATGAGGGCGTTGCTGTACTGTCTCTGGCCTGAAGTATTCAGGCTCTGTATGTGCAGTGCGTTTCAAAAATGTTTAGCTCTTTGATAATGCACAGTTGGCAGTGATTGCAACAGTAATTTTTTTTTTGAGTGTGGCTCTACAAGCTTAAGGACATTTGACCATCCCTTACTGGAGAACGTCCATTATTCCATTATTCAAAGTTTGATCCTAAAGCCACTTCTGTCCTGGATTATTTGTTTGGTTTTGGGCCATTGGTGTGTTCAAAGGTCAACCTTTGCCCAAGTTTGAGCTCCTGATTATTTGATCAGATTGCTTGATCAGTCCAGGCTCCACGTTGGACCGCTCAAAGACATTAATAGGTTTCTCTTAAAGCCATTTTTTTGTTGTTGTATATTGCAGTTGGATCATTGCTCACTGTTGGAAGATGAAACTTTTACCCTAATTGGATACCCGGTAGCTGTTAAAGGTTCTCCATACAGTATGTCCTTAAACATATAATTGTACTTTAATTCATTCATCTGTCTCTTAATCGTGACTCCCAATATATCCAAAACATATCTCAGTTGTACTGCCACTATACGCCTTGCTTCCCAATATTAATGGAATTGGACATTTTTTTTTTTTTGGAATTTGAAGTGAGCTTTCATGTGCCTTTTTACAGAAATAAAGCCTCTGGCCTTATCCTCTACTAAACATCTGATTGGTTAAGTGCTGGAGAGATGGTTATCCTTCTTGCCGGTTCTCCAATCTCCAAATAGGACTTCTGGCGTTCTATTAGAGTCACTTCCTTTCTGGTTTCTCAGGTTGAATTCAGCTCCAGGAATAGTCTTGGCATTTCTGAGTGACTTCCTTTTAAGAAAGAAAGCCTCTGTGATTATTAGGATCTTCAAAGCTGAGAAACGTTTGCACTCATCTGTGCACGACATGCACTAATATGTCAAGATTTATATCATTCTCAATCATGTTCAAACAGAGGTTTACAACATCTGACATGGTAATCAGTGTGGCACGGTGCTGCACAGCCCCAGGGTGTCTGGTTTAATTCTTGTTTCATGTTGCTGTCCCTGTATTCCTGCATGTTCTTCTTGTGTCCTCATGGGTTTCCTCATTGTACACCAGTTTCCATTCACTGTTCCAAAAATATATGCAGGTAGGCTGTTGACTATGGTGAATTGCCCGTGGAGATATGTGTATGTGAATGGTGCCCTTCGACAGACTGGTGTCTCGCCTGGGTTGATTTCAACCTCTCTGTGCCCAGTGTTACCAAGATGAGCTGCAAATCTGCCACAATGATGACAGAAATAGTTACTAAAGATCACAATTGATCAATGGAAGGACGGTGTGCGGTTGAATGTCATAACAAGTCCCTTAAGGAATTCAGACCCCTTCAGATCACTTGTCGCTTATTTGTTTCTATTAAAATATCACTTTTTTGGAACAAATTAGGAATTTTCTTAAGTGTCTGAATACTTCAAGAATGCATTTTAGAGATTATATATATATATATACACTAAATATGATCTTATGTTAGTGTAAACTCTAGTGACGGTGGCCTCAACTTTGTTGTTTTTTGTTATCCTAATAGTTATTGTGTACATTTTAACTCTCTTTCTTTTTCCTACTTCCAGGTACTAAAAGGCTTTCCTGAGTGTCTACAGGCAGATATATGTCTGCACCTGAACCGTACCCTCCTACAGAACTGCAAAGCGTTTAAAGGAAGCACTAAAGGTTGTCTGCGAGCCCTGGCCATGAAATTTAAAACCACTCATGCCCCACCGGGTGATACTCTGGTCCATGCGGGAGATGTGCTCTCAGCCCTTTACTTTATTTCCAGGGGATCCATCGAAATACTACGTGGAGATGTGGTGGTGGCCATCTTAGGTAGATACCAATATAGATCAATATAGATAGTTTTTTTTTTTTTATCTATTCAGTAGTGAATTTATTCTTTCACTAGTTGGATGGAGTAAGATGAATTGGCAGTGCCTGGTTAATAATTAGGGGAAGGAAATTTACACATTTTGAAAACTTGCATTACCATGTGTAGGGCAAGACACATACAGCACTAATACAGTTTAAAATATTTTACTGCCATCTGCTGGATGTAAAATGAAAATGCATTGTTTACTCACCTTTATATGAGCTATAGCAGATTCACAAAAAAACCTAAACTAAACACAAAGGTCACTAAATATGAACCTGTGCAAAAAACAAAAAATACAATAACCATTTGCTACGCATACACCTAAACGTTTTCCTTATATTGTTATTATATTTTTCCACAGGAAAGAATGATATATTTGGTGAACCCATCAACCTGTATGCACGACCTGGCAAGTCCAACGCTGATGTCAGGGCTCTCACCTACTGTGACTTGCACAAGATCCAGAGAGAGGATGTCCTGGAAGTTCTGGACATGTATCCCGAGTTCTCCGATCATTTCTGGAGTAATCTGGAGATCACCTTCAACCTGAGAGATGTAAGAAATATACTTAGTGAAATACTGAGCAATTCTTTTATCACCTCTCTCTCTCTCTCTCCCTCCCAATCATTCTAATACATACACTAAATGGCCAAAAGGCTTATGATCGCATGACAATCACACTCACATGACAATGCCCCTGTGCACAAAGCAAGCTCTGTGAGGACAATGTTTATAAGTTTCGTTTCATCAAAGAATTAGAAGGCTGACGGCAACCCATTCCTTTTCACCCAGCATCAGTGCCTGACTTTAGTAAAGCTGTTGTGCCTAGATGAGCACAAATCCTCCATTCAAAATCTAGTGGAACGTTCTTGCATAAGCATGGAGCAAATATGGACTAAATTTAGAACGGGGTGTTTAAAAAAGCATATATGGCTCTGATGATCATGTATCCACAAACGTTTTTCTACTAAGTGTGCTTGCATAACTATGTAGCCATTATTTATAGTTCACGACCTTACAAGCATTAGTACTATGTGAATGTGGGAGGTTAGAAAAAAACAAATGCTTTTATCAGTAGTATTCGTTCTATCAAGTGAATGTGGTCAGCAGTTGTTGATTGGTCACCATAATGATACGAGCCCTATCACCGCAGACCAACATGATTCCTGGGTCTCCAAGCAGCGATGATTCAGACTGCACTGGCTTTAACAAGCTCCGCAAAAGAAAGCTTTCCTTCCGGCGGCGAACAGAAAAAGGTAGTGATAAATATACGTAAGAATTATGTCGTTAATATTTGCCCATGTGTTGCCTTAAAGTCTGCTGTCTTGGTAAATCATCAGTTCGTATCTCATATTGTTTCTGTCTTTTGTCAGATGACGCAGACGCAGGAGAGATCAAGAAAAACCAGAAGCCAGTGCGGCGTAATAGGAAACAGGCCAGGAGTAATCAGAATGAGGGACTGAAACCAGACTTCGGGGGGCCTCGGAGTTCAATCTCTTCCCACTCCAGCGGTGATGAAGGGGAGGATCTCGTTCCTACTCGCTCCACTATGCCAACAACCTTATTGGAGATCTCTCAAGCCCAAGGCACTTCTATGATCTTTACTGACAATCCTGAGGGGGAAGCAGATCCTAAAACAGGCAACACCTGCAATGCTCTGTCAGGTAAAATCAAACCAAGCCCCCAAGAACGTGCCAAAACGCCAAGGAAATGCGGTAACTGTGGTTGTGATATGTAGACCTAAGCTGAATTTGTGAAATAACAGGACTTGTGAAATTGGCCCTACAGTTGTACAGATAAAGGAGAAAAATGAACTTATCTTTCCTGCCGAGAGTGCCTCTTCTGAGGGCAATAACATCATTTCCTGTGCTGCACTCTATCTGTGATTGTCATCTGAGAGCTTGCTGTGCACTTTAATTAGGATATTCCTGTAAGATAAAGCTGCGCACACGAGTGTGTTTTCAGTCTTTTTGCATCTTTAACAAGATTTTTTTGCCTTTTTTTTTTATTTTGGCATAATTATTAATCTAATATAAATCGAATTAAGTTTACAAACATAAAATAACAGAACTTATACAGAGTAAGGTTTGAGTACAGAAAGCAATTTTAACATGCATTCAGTCTATTTAAACCTGCCAATGATACAAAAAAAATCATTTCTCCCTTAGGTGCACTCTCAGGTGTGTCCAACATCTTTAGTTTCTGGGGTGAGAGTCGAGGCCGTCAGTATCAGGAGCTGCCTCGGGGTAATCTCCCGTCACCTCCACCTCAGCACAACACGCCGTTACATAGCATCTCAAGACAGCAGCGGAGCCAACTGGAGAACAGGCTGGACATGCTGCAGACGCAGCTTAACAGGTCAGAGGCGCAGAACTGTACATGGCGCTGGACACGATGGGGGTTACAGGGCATCGCTTTGCATCACTTTTTAAGAAAAGTTTGGATGGTATCAGTTATGAGTTCTGCTTTATCAGTTATGAGGTACTGGTGATTATGCAGCCACAACAGGCAATTTTTATTCTTTCCAAAGGACAGCTCAGCCAGAGTGGCAAATGGGCAGTTTCTTGAGGAACTGTAGTCCTGCCCTATACAGTACACATCTATATCACAGACCAGCCACTTCTAAACTTCTTATATTTTACTTGGCGTTAACCCAAAATAGTTTTAGGAGACGTATCAGCATAATTAAATGACTCTGTTCCTGCAGTTGGCATCTAGATTTGTTGAAAATGGAATGATCAAATACTCCAGTAAGACCCCAGGAAGGTTTATTATTTTATTCTTGCATTAATACAATCCAACTAAAACGTGCCATGTAATATTGTAATATTGCTCACATTTTAATTGCTTTGGAGACATTCGATGGTATTATTTATTTATTTATTTATTTGGTTACCAGGGTAACACAAGGACACTATCTGTATCGGTTTAGTCTTTTAAATATCTGAAAAGACCTAATACAGAATGTTCTTTTTATTACTTGTTTATTCATTGAATTAATTACACACTTTCTACTCACAACCAGATGAAAAAAAAAATCGCCTCTTCATATTTTTATTTGCATCCATTTAGAACACAGTACACGTTCAATTCAAGTAAGAAGAGAGTCGTTCAAGTCAAATCGGGACTTTCGATTGCACAGAAGTAAAAACCTCCTTAATACCATACACTAATGCACTTATCCAAGCATTTCACTAGTGCTCGGATACCATCAAGGTGGAAAGTTTTTCTCAGTATGCCTAAGTCATGGCCTGACTGCCTGCTTCACATCTGAAAAACTGGCCTCCCAGGAACTCCTTTAACGGCCCAAACATTTGGAAATGGCTTTGTAACAAGGTCAGGACTGTACACTCACTCACTCACTCACTCATCATCTATATCGCTTAATCCTGGGGTCACGGGGGGCCTGGAGCCGATCCCAGGAGACTTAGGCACAAGGCAGGGTACACCCTGGACAGGGTGCCAATCCATTGCAGTCTTTGGACTGTGGGAGGAATCCAGAGTACCCGGAGGAAACCCACCAAGCACGGCGAGAACATGCAACCTCCATGCACACAGTGACGGGAATTGAACCCTGACCCTGGAGTGCAAGGCGAGTTATGTGCAAGTGGTGTTTGTGTGATAGGAGTGTACAGTTCCACCAGACAGATGCATCTCTTCCAGAAGTTGGCGACAAGTTATTAAAGGATCAGACGGTTCACTTACTGAATGTTCATGGGAGCCAGGATCATTGTTCATGGACATATGGACTTCTTTAAAACCATTCAAATGTTTTACTGCAGCTGATAGTCTCATCACCGTACTGTGCTTGAAGGCGTAGGTGAAATTCACAGTTTTATGCTCTTATTCAGTTTTATTCTCTCATTCACAAGAAATTCCATCACAAGTTCCAGTTTGACTTAAATGCCCGTCTTATATTCATATGCAGTTACGTCTCTATTCCCGACAGAGGACGATGATGACTTAGAATAAAACTATGGCTACTGAGAATTAGTTTAGATACTTTAGAAAATAAATGTCAAAAATGTGTGTTTGTATTTTCCAGGTTGGAGACCCGTATGTCCACAGACATTAGTGCAATCATGCAGTTGCTCCAGAGACAAATGACGATGGTACCTCCAGCCTACAGCACAGTGTCCTCACCTCCACAAGTGTCGCTGTACCTCGCTTCAAGCCCGGGTCCCGAAGAGTCACTCATCCAGACCGTCACGCCTATGGAGTCTGAGAGACTGTCTTCACTCTCACAGGTACAAATCTCTTATTTTGAGGGAGATCATGTTCTTAGTCAGTCCCATATAACCATAAAACATTACTGTTTTCATATTTTACAGTACTGTATTGTTTTTGCACAGAAAACTCACTCTCACTCACTCATCATCTATACTGCTTAATCCTGTATTCAGGGTCACAGGGGGGCCTGGAGCCTATCCCAGGAGACTTAGGGCCCATGGCAGGGTACACCCTGGACTGGGTGCCAATCCATCGCAGGGCACAGACACACACACATACACTCACTCATCCACACACTACGGGCAATTTGGGAACGCCAATTAGCCTAACCTACATGTCTTTGGAATGTGGGAGGAAACCGGATTACCCGGAGGAAACCCACCAAGCACAGGGAGAACATGCAAACTCCATGCACACAGAGACGGGAATCGAGCCTGGCCGGGGATCGAACCCGGACCCTGGCGGTGCAAGGCGACAGTGCTAACCACTAGAGCACAGAAAACTATGCAACGCTATTTCCAACAATTTAAGGTTTAAGGGCTTATCACATGGGCTATTGCAATCTAGGGTACATCTTTTGTACCTTTAGTTATAGAAATAGTGGAACATCCCAATGGACATGCAGACTACTCCTAAGGTTGTCTATAAACTCCATAAGAGGTCTTTAGGTTACCTTCGTGAAAATACAATACTGTCCATTTGTGTTTGAAGATGCTCTGGGGCATTTGTAGCTCAGTGCTGGGCTTCTTACTGTACATGCCATGTTGTAGGCCCAGGTTCGATTTCCAGCCAGACCATGCATCAGGAAGGGCATCCAGCATAAATCCGGTGTGTATTGGATGGTCCTCTGTGGTAACCGCCACAAGAACAACAACAGCAGTTATTCTTTCTATTATGATACGTATGACTTAGGCATGAGGTTTTTCGGAAAATCAGTCATGAACATTTCTGGGGTGTCTAAACTTTTAACAGATACCTGTTCCTGAAGACGTCCCTAATACTGTAGGTCTGAAGACCTCCTACTCCTATCTGTGACTAATGGGATAAATAGACTTTGTGGACAGCTGTTGTACAGTACATTTATTCTATTTTGTTGAACAAAAATGCTTCTGTTCTGATACCATTGCCCTGAAGGCGTATTATTTTGCACAACTGTCATCTCATCCACCCGCTCAATCACCATGGTGGTTTCTATGGCACTGATTTGAATGTATTTCTGTAGGTCCTGTATAGTTGCTGAGATTTAAATTTTTTTTTAATCATTTTACTTGATTCCCAAATGATATGTGGTCAGTAATGGTCTTTTGGTGGTTCACTTCCACCGATGAAGAATATGGAGAGGGACTGATAAAAAAGACTGTGAGCTTTAATCTTGCTTTCACGTAGTCACAACAGTAAAAAACAAAAACAAAAAAAAAACTAATTGAAACTAATTCTTGCAAATCCAATCCAGAGGTGGTTTGAAATTCCTAAAGATGTGTCTCAGTCTGGACGTGCTACGCGCTCAAATCAGATTGCAAATCGTCCATCACCTCACTGGCAACCAGACACAGAAGACCAAGTCCACACAAGTCCATTCATGAAAAATAAGCAGGATTATTATGGAAGAAATGAAGATAAAATACTCTGATTAAGCCAGCTGTTCTTCCTGAAAACACGGCCAATTTAGCCACACTGAAAAAAAAAAGAAGACCTCCTAAAGCATAGCAACTTAGCTTTCTTAACTGCTGTAGGGAATTTAAGAACAATAGCTCCTGGGCAGAAGACAAAGTGAAATGTCTGACAGCACTCTGGGGGAAGCATCAGTACAGACAAAGACCAGACCTAGAGGGTCTGAACAGGAAGAGGAGAGGAAATGTAGTGCTGCATGCGAGCCTCCAGTGTCGTTACCACGGCAACCAATGCTGATAGGTTGACAACATGTTGGATTTGGACTGCCAGTCTGACTAGATCACTTTATGGGGACATTCAGTTCTAAAGATACATAATTTGAAATAGAAACATGTAAGCCGCAGTTAGGTTTTATACCTGTAGTCTGCCCCTAGATGGGAGGTATTCATGATGGAATGGCCAGGGAATTTTGGTATAAAACAGGCGTAACTAATAAAGTGGCCACCTTGTTTATACAATTTGAATGGGATGACAATACATTTAAGCTTGTTTTTTTAAAACAGCCAATTCCTGTTTTGTTTATGCTTTATCCAGATTCTCGACCCTCAGGACTTTGAGGAATTCCCTGCCAAGTCATGCGAGTCTCTTCACGGCATGACGGAGCCTTTGCTTAGCCCAGGAGCTGCCCCCCAGCAGGCTGTGTCAAGCCTGGACCACAACGCCGAGCCTCCAGACCCCGACGCCCAGCGGCGTTTCTCCCTCCAGGAACCACAAGCACCTCTGGACTCACGGACACCGCAAAGACACAGCTCTGATCCCGGGAGCTAGGGAGGAAGGGAAAGAGGGAAGACAAGGAGACAGTGACTGACGAGATCAACCACAGATGGGAAGAGGCTCCTCATTTTCCTGCCTCTCTCACTTCTCATCAGTCTTTCAAACTCTTTCTTTTCCTCGTGCATTTCATGGGGCTGGAGGAGGGAGTTTCTCTTCCCTTCATTCCTGCTTTTGCACTGAGTCCGGGGTGTGAATGGAGGGATGAGATAAGACACATGCATATGCTGGAACTGGAGGAGGACTGTCACTGTCCGAATCTACACGACTTACAGACAATAATCCACTGAGTGCAACACGAGGATGGAGGATCTTTTTAAATATGTCCTTGAGACTGGTGGAAACACTAACAAGCTGACTTTAAAAAGAAAACAAAAAACAAAAAAAAACATAATGAGCAGTGCAGGTAAGGAAGGGTGTTGAACATTGTTCACCCTTTCGGGCTTTTCATTAAAAAAAAAAAGAAAAAAAAAGCGTAATCCACCCAAAGGAAGGCGTCCACGTTCAATTTGTCCCTTTACTACTGTTATCCAGTATTGGATTAATATGTACAGTATGAATAATAATGAAAATAATAATCGAAGTAGCCATCATGTCTTGCACTGAAATTTTGCAGAATCTTTATCTATATCACGTCCGCAGCGCTTCCAAAGTTAAAACGAAAAGGAAAAAAAAAAAAAAAGGAAAAAAAAACTTAAATACTTCCTAAACTTTTTAGTGTTAGCTGGCCTAACAGAAACACCTTGTGTGATCTGTCTATTCTGTCCTGTCGTTCTGCCTCTTTCTCCCTCCGTGTCTGTGCTTAAAGGCATACTGCAAAGCGAGCACATATTAGATCAGCTGGTTTGCATTAGGGAGGAGTTCAATGTGTCTAAAGCCATGTCATAACTGAACATATCAACTTTCTTGTGCATTGCAGGATATAGTGTGGCTTAATTGATAAAGCAAGCATAATAAGTGTGTCTGTATTAAACCCTGCATGATGTCAGGTGATGTTCATCAACTCGTTTGTCCAAGTTTGCATTGGTTAAAATTGGTTCATCAAAAAAAATATTCGCTTTTATACTTCTATTTATTAGGGACATCCTGGTTTATTAGCAATATGTAACCCTAGAACCCACAACCTCACGTTAAAATATTTCTCCTTTGGATAAGACTGCACTGCAGAGGGAAAAAAAAATAATCAGTTGCTTTACCCAAATATATGTATTCATGTGTACCTGTATGTGTGTAAGATATGCAGTGACGATAATTAATAATTGAATTGCTTACAGTACAGCAACTGACGTGCACTGTATACGTGCACATTGAAAAATAAGCTTAGCAGGTCCATCAAAATGAAGACTGCTGCATAACATTCTTCAGGTAGCAGAACATTTTGCTCTGGGAAATAGTATGCTGCATGCTACTGGCAAGCATCCATATACAGTAACACTATCAGACAAAACTGGCACTATGGTGAGTGGGTTGTTACTATTACTGTTTAAAATGTGCATTGGTTTTTATAGATACCAAATAATGCCATCATTTTCCTAGAGACAAATGTTTAGAGACGGGGGCGAACTCAGAAATCAAAGTTGCTGATTGTTAGCACAGTTTTCTAATATATTCAAGATATTTACTTACAAACGAGGAGAACATTTTGGATATTGGTGTTGGTGCAGACCATGTTCTCTTTCGCTCAGCACACAGCTTTTAAAGGAGCTGACAGTAACTGTAAGCAAGTGCAAGTCATAATTTTTTTCATGAATAATTTTTGTCTATACTGCTCCCAATGTCTTTATCTACAATACATCTAACCGCCATGTAATTAGAGCAACCAGTGCAACTGGATCTTTTTTTTTTCTTTTTTTTTCCAAATGCTGCACTTTAGAGAACAACCAAAGCATCTACCGACTTCATTGGTACAGATTTTTCTCTCCAACAATGTGGCTTGACTGTGTGAGAGTTTGTGTCATGTTCTGAATGTATTTTCCAGACAGAGTGCTGTTTGAAAAAAAAAAAAAAACTTCAGATAGCTTTTTTTTTTCTTTTTTTTTTTTTCCCCCGTGTTGAGAAATTGTTTTTCCAGCCTTCATCGGATTATCCTTTGCATAACGCAAGCTCTTTAACGATGCTTAGATCCACAGACAATGACGTGTATACACCACTGGAACTCAGTATTCAAAACTGATTCATAACGGGAAAGCATTTATCACCATAATATCACCATCTGTGTGTGGCACCATCCTGTGTTCTAGTGTAAACCTGTGGCCTCCTCTATTATGTAACTACGATCCTTGTGTTTTGCAATTTGTTTAGTGTACTGCTGTGCACTTTACATATTCCCCCTTACCTTGCAAGATGTAAATAATAAGAGATTTTTTTTCTTTCTTTTTTTTTTTCCATTTTTTCACATATATACTTCAACAACTGTTAGGTATGTATATATTTTTTAGTCTTGGTTTTAATTTATTTTGGTAATGTATTTACACTGGATTGCTCTTTTTCTCCTACTCATGTACTGTACATAGGAGAGTCTTGTAAAGGAATCGATTCTTGGCACTCATATAGCCGGCACTATGCAGAATCTGTCATTTCCTTGGCATGCTTTGAAATGCAGAAGAAGAAAAAAAACAACTGTAGATGAAAATATATATGTTTGATTTTTTTAAGCATAAATAACTATGTTAATAATGATAATATTAATAACTATGATGACAATGATGCTGATTATATAATACAAGACAAATTTACCTTTGTGCACATTTTATTTGCATGCTGCACTCGAGGGATAGAGGCGTAAAGGCAGCTGACTCGCTGTTGAATTTTGAATGTGTAGACAGATGCACTGTACTTCCAGGTCACTTGCCAGAGTGATTTCATTTACTTCCAGCCTGTGGAAGAATGGACGTTATGGAATTTGAAGAAAAAAAACTACTGTAACAATGTTAGTGGAGGGATTCTGATATTACACGTAAATCACAAAATTGCAGATATTATTTAGGGCACCCATATAGTCTCCATCTCCGATCACTTCAGAAAGCTAAGCTACAGGTCCTGATTGTGTGAAGCATAAATGGTTGAATTTATAAAAATTGAACATATTTCTTTCAATAAACCAAATGGAATTCCAATGAGAGGCTGTTTTTCCTTACATTCATTGTGGATGATGGTCATCTTCACTACCTTAATACTGGAAAATTACTAAAGGGATTCATGTATACATTATTAATAAAATGCATTGCCTCATTTACAGCATTTGTCACACGCCCGGATACGATATTCATTTTATCTTACTTTACATCTGAGCAGGTGAGGGTTAAGGGCCTTGCTCAACTAAGGGGCAAACAGCGGTAACTTGCTGGTGCTCGGGTTTGAACCTGGGAAGTGGTGTTGAAAACTGAGAAATCTCAATTTTCCTACATGAAAAATGTACCACAGTATAACAATACTATGACAATTGTACTATGACAGTATGGTATTTACCAGTGAGCTTTAAACAGCAGCAGGGCACTGAACAGGTGTGATTGAATGTTTCCCAATCCACCCTAATCAGAGTTAACTGCTGCAGAGGAAGCTGCAATTAGCATCTCAGTCTCGCCACGATTTCCAACAAGCCGAAAGGTCATTTATGCCCCAGCTGATGCTGCACATGGTCTCAGACGGAGTTCACAGGAAGACCGGTACAATAAAACAACAGACCCACAGAGCCTATACACAATTTACCCAGTGTTATGGAGAATTAGTAAGTCAATATTAATTACTGTATTTAGCCTGTTTGTTTTTACGCAAAGGTTCTTACTGTTGACAAAGCTTTGGAGAAGGCATAAAATGAACCTTAGAATCATCAATATGCTGTCATCAGATGAGTTCACATGAAAATAATAATGGGGATAAAAGCCTAATCAGAATAAAAATGCATCATGTAAACACCTCAGTTAGAAGAGTGTGACCCGGTTCAGCCTGATCGGATGCATTTCAATCAGAATGGGAGAGATTGTATAAACCTTTAATAATATATTCAATACGTAGATATTAGCTACAGTATGTATACACTTAATCTGATTGTTTCACTCTTTTTTGGAATAAATACAGAGTCAGCCAAAAAAAATGCATACACACCTTGTATGATGTATATTATATTAAAATTATATAAATAATATCATAATATTGTTGTAATATATACTATCAATATATAACATATAGCAGTACATTTAGTATTAAGAATGCAACCACAGGGGGGCACAATTCAGTGTCTTGTTGTGCCAGTCTCAAGTCTGGATAAATGCAGAGGGCTGTGGCAGAAAGGGCATAAAACATAAAACAGCTGCCAAATCAAATGATGCGACTCATTAACAGAACTTCCGAACTGGATCGATCGTGGCCTGGGTTAACAACGACCGCCACTGGTGCTGTTGACCTACAGGGTGCTGGTGGAAATTGCGCTACTGTTGTTTGAAGAAGGAGAGGAGGAAGGCGTGTTCATAGACAGAGATAGAAGAGGACAGGCAAGAGTTTAGGAGCGACAGTAGGGACTTTGAATGTTGGGACTATGACAGGGAAGGCAAAAGAGTTGGTTGACATGATGCAGAGAAGGAAGGTGGATATACTGTGTGTCCAGGAGACCAGGTGGAAAGGTAGCAAGGCTGGAAGCTTAGCAGCAGGGTTCAAGTTGTTTACGATGGTGTGGATAGAAAAAGAAATGGAGTAGGAGTTATCCTGAAAGAGGAGTTTGTAAGGAATGTTCTGGAGGTGAAAAGACTATCACATAAGTTGATAAGTGCAATATTGTTAGTGGTTAGAAGAGAAGGAGAATTTCTGGAGTGAGATACAGTAGATGAAGTGATGCAGAGCATCCCCAGAGGTGAGAGAGTGGTGATTGGCACAGATTTTAATGGCCATGTTGGGGAAGGAAACAGGTGATGAAAATGTGATGGGCAGGTTTGGTCTTCAAGACAGGAACCTAGAAGGACAGATGGTGGTGGACTTTGCAAAGAAGATGTAAATACTTTCTTCCAGAAGAGTGAGGAACATAGGTTGACATACAGTATAAGAGTGGAAGCAGAAGCACTCAGGTGGACTACATTTTGTGTTGATGTTGTAATCTGAAGGAGACCAGTGACTGCAACGTATTGGTAGAAGAGGAAGAGGACAAAGGCAGAGCAGAGGACAAAGTGGTGGAAGTTGAAAAAGGAAGAACGTTGTGCAGTTTTCAGGGAGGAGTTGAGACAGGTGCTGGGATGTCAGGAGGTGCTTTCAGTGGACTGGACAACTACAGCTAAGGTGATCAGGGAGACAGGTAGGAGGATACTTGGTGTATCATCAGAAAGGGAAAAGTGTACAAGGAGACTTGTTGGTGGAACGAGAAAGTCCAGGAGTGTATACAGAGATAGAGGCTAGCTAAGATGAAGTGGAACCCTGAGAGGACTGAAGAGAATAAACAGGGAGTACAGGGAGATGCAGCGTAAGGTGAAGGTAGAGGTTACAAAGGCCAAACAAAGAACATATGAGGACTTGTATGCTAGTCTGGACAGTAAAGAGGAAGAGGTGGATCTGTACAGGTTGGTGAGGCAAAGAGATAGAGATGGAAATGATGTGCAGCATGTTAGAGTGGTTAAAGGTAGGGACAGAGATGTACTGACAGATGCCAGGAGGGTGATGGGAAGATGGAGGGAGTACTTTGAAGAGCTGATGAATGAGGAAAATGAAAGAGAACGAAGTGTAGACGAGGTGACTGTTGTGGAGCAAAAATCAGTAAGAGTGACGTGAGGAGGATGTTAAAGAGGATGAAGAGTGGAAAGGCAGGTGGTCCTGATGACACACCTGTGGAGGTATGGAACTGCTTAGGATAGGTTGCAGTACTACTGTAGTATTTCAGACTAGTATGTTTAACAAGATTTTGGAGAGTGAGAGGATCCCAGAGGAATGGAAGAGAAGTATATTAGTACCGATCTTTAAGAACAAGTGGGACGTGCAGAGCTGTGGCAACTACAGAAGAATAAAACTGATGAGCCATTTAATGAAGCTTTGGAAAAGAGTAGTGGAAGCTAGGTTAAGGGCAAAGGTGAGCATTTGTGAGCAGCAATATGGTTTCATGCCTAGAAAGAGTAGAACAGATGCAGTATTTGCTTTGAGGATGCTGATGGAGAAGTACAGAGAAGGTAATAGAGAGTTGCATTGTATCTTTGTGGATTTAGAGAAAGCATACGACAGGGTGCCGAGAGAGTAGCTGTGGTATTGTATGAGGAAGTCTGGAGTGGCAGAGAAGTATGTTAGAGTGGTGCAGGACATGTATAAGAGCTGTAAGACAGTGGCGAGATGTGCTGTAGGTGTGACAGAAGAGTTAAAGGTGGAGGTGGGTCTGCATCAAGGATCGGCTCTGAGCCCCTTCTTGTTTGCTATGGTGATGGACAGGATGACAAATGAGGTTAGACAGGAGTCTCCATGGACAATGATGTTTGCAGATGACATTGTGCTTTGTAGCGAGAGAGGGGAACAGGTGGAGGAAAATCTAGAGAGGAGGAGGTACGATTTGGAAAACCGAGGAATGAAGGTTAGCCATAGCAATGCACAATACATGTGTGTAAATGAGAGGAACATAAGTGGAACGGTGAGGTTACAGGGAGCAGATTTAAAGAAGGTGCAGGAGTTTGAGTACTTAGGGTCAACGGTCCAGAGCAGCAGAGTGTGTGGAAAGGAGGTGAAGAGGTGGGTATAGGCAGGTTGGAATGGGTGTAGAAAAGTGTCAGGAGTGTTATGTGCCAAAAGATTATCAGCGAGACTGAAAGGAAAAGTGTACAAGACAGTGGTGAGAGCAGCAATGCTCTATGGCTTAGAGACAGTGGCACTGAAGAAAGGACAGGAGGCAAGGTTGGAGGTAGCAGAGATGAAGATGTTGAGGTTCTCTTTGGGAGTAACAAGGATGGATAGGATCAAGAATGAGTTCATCAGAGGGACAACCCATGTTAGATGTTTTGGAGATAAGGTGAGAGAGGCCAGATTGAGGTGGTTTGGACATGTTCAGAGGAGAGATTGTGAGCATATTGGTAAAAGGATGCTGAATTTGGAACTGCCAGGCAGGAGGTGTAAAGGAAGTCCAAAGAGGAGATTTATAGATGCAGTGAGAGAGGACATGAAGTTAGTTGGGGTAAGAGAAGAGGATGCGGAGGATATAGTTAGATGGAGGCAGATGATTCGCTGTGGCGAGCCCTGAAAGGGACAAAGAAGTACATTTAGTATTTTACATTTATTTTTCAGTATTACATTTTTCTTTTCCTCAAGTGTGTATAAATTCTTTTGGATAACACTGTACATTCTTTCTGCACAAGCTTGCTCCGTATAGAGGTAACATTGGGTGATGTGACAAGAAATGTTCAGGGAAATTTTGCATCCATTCTCTATCTGTAAACTCTGAGAACAACTCTCTCCCACCTGTGTTTACTTTCATCCACAGGGCTGAGGAAGTGGCCCTAATTGACTCACCATTTTATACCTAGGAAAGCATCTAACCAATCATAGACAGGATAGGAGAAGGTGAGATTTGTAATAAATAAATAAAATAATAATAATAATAATAATAATAATAATAATGATGAAAAGCTTATTTTTCTTTATTATTCTGTTCTATTCAACTTTACCAATTTAAACACATCACAGCTGGCAGAACCAGTTTGCACATAAAAAACATTCTGTTTAATTTCTTTCAGCATGTAAATGTACATGTTATTAGATCACTTCACCTCTAATCTAATAAGATGTGCATTTACATGCTAAGAGATCAATTCTTTGTGGTTGTGGAAGTATGGGGATAGATAATACAGTTTGCAAGTAGGCCCCTCTCACACCTTACAGTACAGAAGCTGCTGCTGATCAGTATAGGTGCCAAATATCATAGGACATGCCACAAACACTTGTGGTGCATTGCAGGCCTACCGTAGGTCTAATCATACTGATCATTCTGTAACTTAGCACATAAAATTAATGATGTTATTTAAAAAAATATGTTGTAGTAGTTAGCAATGATTTAGTTGGGTGTTTTTTTATATTTATATTATAAGATAAAATACTCAACCTTAGTTAGGCAGCTACACAGAAAGATAGACAGATATGTCTATATAGATATATCTATAACAGGGCTTCAACCTGAAATAATCACATCACTGATTGCATTAAAGCTGATCAGCTTATGTTTAGCGTTAACCTTTTAACTATGGCCAAAAACTCTGAAACTGTCAACAAGGGTACTTACGCTAGTTATTCCTATTGGAGTAAGGGCTGCGCTGCTTTAGTAAGACTGATCTGAGTCTCAGTGTTATTTACCTTTAGAGAATGCTTTCTGTAACAGGTGAAACAGTTCTCTTTTTTCTTTAAATGTACAGTACTGTGGTGGTCTTGATGTCTTTGTTCTGAAAGTCTTGAAAAGCACATACAGGACATTTCATAACATTAAGTCTCCATGGTGAGTATGTGAGTACTCTCAGTTTTAACTCCCTTTAGACTCAAATCTTTAGTGTGTTTGTTTAGTGGTTTTTATTTATTTATTTATCTATCTATCTATTCATTCATTCATTCATTCATTAATAAGGATGTATAAATTCACCTATTATTGAATTAATTGTATGTAAGAGAGAAATTGCACAGTTGGGGCTCGGAGTCCAGTCTCTAAGGAAATCAATGCAGTATATTACAAATAAACACTTTTTGTTCAGTTCTTGGTACCTACTTCTAAAGCCAAGTTTTGTGTTAGTCTAAAGTGGATCTCATTAAAATGTGTGTGACCTTGATCACAGTACGTAATAATTATATTTAAAACATTCTCACAACAGGCTGTGTTGCATACTGTACCTGGCATATCATCAGCATTGTAAACAGATATAATAAATATACATAACAAACTGGCAGGATATTGATGACAGGATATTCTGGTCTATTTTAAATAAAAATTAGATCTGTCAATTATTTTCATTTTATAATAAAATTATTTCTTAAAACACAGGAAAAGTCTCCGCCTTCACATACTTGCTTTAGTAATATTAAAAATCACCACCCATTAAATCTATCTATCTCATTAGTACCACTAATTGAAAATTCAAACATTCTTATAAGATTTGTCCATCTATCCATTTAGTAAAATGTTAAATTAGATCTACAGAATGATCAGTATGATTAGAATGATCATACAATAGCCTACAGTCGGCTCACATTACGCCATCAACGCTTGTGGCATGGGTTATGGTATTTGCCACCTACATTAGCCACAGATTGTTTAAGTGCTGTAAATTGCAATAAGCCCCCATGTCCAGCACGTCCTACAGATGCATGATCAGATTGAGATGTAGGGATTTTGGAGGCCAACTGAAACCCTTGATAACTTTAAAATGTTCCCCAAACCATTTCTGTATGTTTTTTGCAGTTTGGCAGGGAACATTATCCTGCTGAAAGAGGCCACTGCCATAAAGGGGTGCACTTGGGCTGCAACAATCCTTAGGTAGGTGCTATGTGTCAAAGTAATAACCCAAGGATTCCCAACAGACCACTGCCTCCACAGTAACTGTCCTTCTTTGGACGGCGTCTGGTAGATACAAACCACCACCATCATCTAGTCATTACAATCTAGTCCTTGCCAAAGTCGCTAAGATCCATATGCTAACCACCATTATGCTTTATTAATGAAAATACACATATGCTTGTACATATACACTATAATGTACTATGTGGGACAGTTTTATCTAAAGCAAAATCAAGAAACTACCATTTCAGGCATATTTTACACACAAAAAAAATGTGGAAGGAAAGATAGCTAACTAGCACACAATGGTCATTTGATGACAGTGGGATTCTAAAGGGCATTAACTACAGCAGTTGCAGTAATAACACCAGCCACCAGATGGAGATATTCTATCATTATTGGTGAAAGACCACATTCCTTCATCATGGATGGGAACATTTTATATTATTTCCCTCTACTTCTTAATATTTTGATTTCACCAGTGTTTACCCTTGAGATCTCAAGAAGGTGTCAGTTAGCAGCAGTTCTGAAAAACATTAGCCCTGCATAATAAATAAATTTACATGTAAATCAGCCAGGTGGCACAGTGGTGTCATGGTGTAGTGGTTAGCACTCTGGCCTCGCACCTCCAGGGTCGGGGGTTTGAGTCCTCAGTTCGCATGTTCTCCCTGTACTTGGTGGGTTTCCTCCCACAATCTAAAGGTATGCCGATTAGGCTAATTGCCGTTCCCAAATTATCCATAGTGTGTGTGCTCTTCGATGGATTGGCACCCTGTCCATGGTATACCCTAAGTCTTCTGGGATAGCCTCTCAATTCTCGTGACACAGTACATGAGATAAGAAGTACAGTATAAAAGACATGGCAATGGCTCTTGCTAATCATAGCTTTACGTATCTCAGGACTCAAAAATCTGACTATGTTAAAGATCATTAGAGAGCTAATTTTGTCACATGTATTTCTAGTTTGTCTGCAGCGTTGTTGATCTTACACTCTGCAAGCTTGTGACCATACAATCTTCAGTGGTAGCTTATTTTAAAAAGTCTTAAGCTAGTAATCAGAAGGAGGAAAGTTCAAATCCCAACACTGCCACTGTAGATAACTGTTAATAACCTGTAACATTTGTGAATATCTTGTCACAGAATAAATTCAGACAGTATCTTGGACTGTAGCCAAGGTTGCCATTTTCCCCAGAATTGTCCCTTTTTCAATCTGTCCATTGAAAATATATAGCATTTCCCAGAACACATAATGTTCTACTGTCATGTGATTGATTTAATATAGCAGCTATTGTATATTTTGTAAATCTACACTGCATGACTTCACATCTATATTTTGTACATCTATACTGTACTTCATCACATGCTCACACAAGTTATCCAAAACTGGTTGTCAGTGATAATAAGCTAAACAAACCCCAAATCCATACAGTATATTTTGTATGACAGCCCTATAGGTGGCAACACTATAGCTGCAGTCTTACTCTCTCTCTCAGCCCAAACAGATACAAGCTGGTGTTGATTAATTGATTGATTGATTGATTGATTGATAGGATGTAACCTATAAACTACCGATCATTGATTAAGTTTGCCAAAATTAAATTTTCACTTTCATGAACAATGAAAAGGCAAAGCTGGTCCAAATATACACTCCAAGGGCACAAACTATGAAGCTGTATGCTCTGTGAATTGCATCACTATTTGTGTTCAGTACCTGTAATAGACATTGATTAGAGTTGACAAACAGATAGAAGTATGGTCTAGGGAAGTGGTAGCAAAGTAGTTTCCTTTCTAATAGGATGGTTGTGAAATCAAATCCATGCACCATCGCACTGTTGCTTATGGAGCCCTTGAGCAAGGCTTAGTTGTATAAATAACATACATATAAGTTGCTCTTGACATGGGTGTCTGCCAAATGCCGTAAAGATGGTAAAAGAGTAATTGTCATTTGTCTGAATATGATGGTGCACTTGGGAGACAATGTGATGCATACAAGGACAGTGATTGTATTGCCCATATTGAAACAAAGATGTGCTCCCTGAACTTCTACCTCTGTGCAGGTGCAGGCTTTGTAGTCTCATGACCCATGTCTTTAAAATGCTAATTTATAGTCCACACCTGGATCCTGGGTAGTCAGTTCCTCCTGTTCTCTGTCTCTCTCTCTCTCACACACACACACACACACACACGCACGCACGCACGCACGCACGCACGCACGCACGCACACACAGCTAATGAGTACAATAATGTTATAAAAAGTTAAATCACACAACAAGTACAAAATGTGATGTTCTGTCAGGGGGACAAATCTTGCCTCGCTGTAAGACCTCAACCACAGGTCAGTATGCATAATGTCCTATTTGCTCTAAACACATATCACAGCCAGAATGCATCCAGACTGACACACAGACAACAGTCAACCTCTATCACTTCCCCGTTTCCTAATACACACACTCAATGTACGGTAGAAAGTACTGCAGTATGTACTTTTCAGGAAGGATCCGACTACACTGAGGTTACATCACTTAAACACTTGGTAAAGTTACATGGTAATTTTTTTTTTCTTTAACCTTTTTAGCACATTTACCACATTTTTTCAGCTATAGGCCACATGGGGCAGCTCGAATACGTCTTTATATCTCTGACCTTTAGTACTATTCAATTAAATTGTATTTGTAGAGCGCATTGTAGAATTACGTATACAATCTTAAAAATGATAGGAAAGATAAGCTGTCTTGAAGGCTCACTTTTACTTGTTTGTCTGTAACACTGTAGAATAATGAATTTTAAATTATTTGGGGATGGCTTTGTAACTTTTTCCAGACTGATCAACAATAACAATTGTTTCTCAGAGGTCATGACTGATGTGATGTCTGACTGATGTCTTTACTTCTTGGCATGATTTAGGCACACACCCAGAGTCCTCCTCTGTCATAAAATCTACTTTTTTTTTTTTTGATCAAAGTTTTTTTATTTATTTTCAAACTATACAAAGAAAACACAAGAAAACACAACAAAAGAGAACACAAAACCACCCCCCCCACCCCAACACCAGACAAACACAAGGATGCTATAACAATCAGATGTCCATAAAAAGATAAAAAAACAAAATAATAACATATGTAAGTAATCTTCCCCACAACCTTCCTTTACAGTACAATATTATCAGCGTTCATGCCCTCAGCAAAAGTTAAGAAAGGCTGCCAAATATTATAAAAGGTGTCAGTAGACCCCCTAAGTGTATATCTAATTTTCTCCAGCTTAAGATGGTACATCACTTCCCTTATCCAGTGGCTAAATGTAGGTGGATCAGGGTCTTTCCATTTAGTCAGTCTCCTGAAAGGGAACAGAAAGCCAATATTTTAATTTTCCTTTGGTTCAAACTAGTGTTTTCTGGGGCCACACCAAACAATGCAATAAATGGAGATGGCTCTACTATCTCTCCAAATAGTTCAGAAAAGGTCTCGAAAATATTAGTCCAGAACATGTAGAGTCTTGGACAACAAAACATATGCAGCAGAGTTGCAGGAGCTTGCCTGCATCTATCACATGTGGTATCTATATCGGCTTTGATATTAGAAAGTCTGACTTTTGACCAATGTAGACGATGCACAATCTTAAATTGTATTACAGCATGTCTAAGGCAAATGGATGAAGAGAAAATTCCCTATATTACTTTGTGCCAGATTTCCTCTGAAATTGGTTCATCTAAATCTGTCTCCCATTTATTTCTGAGTAAATCTAAAGGTGTTGAATCATACTGTACATACTTAAATCCTGTAATTCATAAATCCTGCATATAGTTTGTTTTTGTACTGATTTACATTCAAATATTGAATCTAATAAAGAAAGTGGAGGGCATGATGGGAAATTATTAGAATTCAATGCCACAAAGTTCCAAAGCAGCAAGTATCTATAAAAATGTGATTTGGGAATATCGTATTTCTGTACCAACTGTTCGAAGGATGCAAATTTCCATCAATATAAAGCTGAGCCAGTGAGACCAAACCCTTTCTAGCCCAAACTTCAAAAGCATTATCCATCATTGATGGAACAAACATGTAATTCTTAGCAATTGGGGCAGCCTGCGGTAACTCTTTAAGGGAAAACGATAGTCTGACCTGATTCCAGATTTTAACTGAATGTACAGGGTGGGCCATTTATATGGATACACCTTAATAAAATGGGAATGGTTGGTGATATTAACGTCCTGTTTGTGGCACATTAGTATATGTGAGGGGCAAACTTTTCAAGATGGGTGGTGACCATGGTGGCCATTTGGAAGTCGGCCATCTTGGATCCAACTTTTGTTTTTTCAATAGGAAGTGGGTCATGTGACATCAAACTTATTGGGAATTTCACAAGAAAAACAATGGTGTGCTTAGTTTTAACATAACTTTATTCTTTCATTAGTTATTTACAAGTTTCTGACCACTTATAAATTGTGTTCAATGTGCTGCCCATTGTGATTCCCGTTGTCAATGCAACTCTCTTCTCCCACTCTTCACACACTGATAGCAACACCGCAGGAGAAATGCCAGCACAGGCTTCCAGTATCCATAGTTTCAGGTGCTGCACATCTCGTATCTTCACACCATAGACAAGTGCCTTCAGATGACCCCAAAGATAAAAGTCTAAGGGGGTCAGATCGGGAGACCTTGGGAGCCATTCAACTGGTCTGACACTAACCCACATTGGATAGAGCCCTCCAAGACTGTTGGAACAAAAAAAGTGATGGTATGGTGTGGTATATGGGGTACAAAGATAGTGCGGCCATTCTTCATCAATGGAATCCTCACAGCCACTGGATATTTGAAATTGCTACATGACGATGTGTTTCCCTCTTAATGCACTGAAGCTGGCACGTTCCCTGAGTTTTTCCAGCAAGATGGTGCACCACCACAGGTTCAAGCATTCCTAGATGAAGAGTTTCCCTAAAAGTGGATTGTTCGTCATGGGCCAGTTGAAAGGCCCCCAAGGTCTCCCGATTTAATGAAAATTACATACCAATGAAAGTACGTAAATGAGTCTCCTGAATAAATGTGATGTCTGCATCAAGTTGTTTTAAATGTGCAAATATCTTTTTACGTTTCACTGGATGGTTAAGTGACTTAACATTCCAGCTCACGAAATTGACTGAGCAGTCATCCAGCCCTTTAGAAGTTTTTATACCCGTCATCTTAAAGGGAAGTGTTTATATATATGAAATCTATAAAAGCAACATGACAACAAGTCAAAATTAACATGGACATCTGACATGGCACCGGCAAAGGCAATAATATTAGACACTATTAGACAATATTAGACACTTCTCTTAAAATGCAACTAAGCAACTCAAGCTCACAATTGAGAAAGAGCAATATTATATAATTATTAAAAGATATAGTAAAAAATCAAAAATAAAATAAAGGAATAATAATAATAATAGTAAATTAAATAAATACAAAAAGAGAAGGAAACCTTAACTGTGCATTTATAATAGAATCAGTGATGTTCTCATCAGCAGCGAGACTATTAAGTAAATATTGTCGTGTCAAAATTATCCGTGGAAAGTCTCCCGCTCATGACTGAACAGTACCTTCTACATCCTCTAGGAGGAGCTAAAAACAGTGCAGACACAAAGGTCACTGCTCCACTGAAGCCTGATCCAGGCTGGAAAACGGTATAGACGGATAGAAGTCAAGTGTTTCCAAGCCTCTGTGGGGATAATGTTATTCTTAATATACCTCATCGCTTCCTCTGCAACTGTAAATACATTTTCTCTTCCGTCATGTGAAACACGTAAACGTTCTGGGTATAAGGTGCCAAACCGGACTCCCTGACGGTTACGCAGTCATTTCCGAACCTCCGTGAACGCGGCCTTGGCGACGCTCGCAGTATAATCCGGAAAGATGGCGACTGATTCTCCGTTAAATCTCAGCGGAGCCCGAGCGCGCGCGCGCGCACGGCTCAACACCTCGACACAGTCTTGGTGATAGTGAAGTTTAGCCATGATGACACGCGGTTTCCCATCCGATCTTCTTTGAGCCTGAATCCTATGCGAGTAGTCCACAAGCACATCTCTTTCCATCCGTAATGTTTCTCTCAGCAGCCTCGAAACAAACGCAGTGGAGTTTGATCCAACCGTCTCAGCTACTCCCACAATCCTGATATTACATCTTCTCACTCTTCCCTCCATGTCCTCGCATTTCCCTCTCAGCTCAGCTATCTCTGTTTTTAAACCAGTCACCACAGATTTTAAAGTTGTCG
The DNA here is from genome assembly GCA_013621035.1 of Clarias magur. Taxonomy (NCBI): domain Eukaryota; kingdom Metazoa; phylum Chordata; class Actinopteri; order Siluriformes; family Clariidae; genus Clarias; species Clarias magur. The sequence goes on along the minus strand of QNUK01000170.1, from coordinate 344,272 downwards.
CCTCGTCTGACCACGTTGATAGGCCGCCTTCCACCTCCTGTATCACGGTCTTCATCTGCTCTATTTCGGAGTGAAACGCCGCCGCATTATTTATAATTTCCTTTTTAACGGATTGTATCTCGTTTTTAAGGGAGCTGAAATCATCGGCAAGCGCATTTTTCAGTTCAGCCTTAATTACTGCTGAGATGTCTTCTTTTAATGAGCGAAGAATCTCGGATTTTAAGGCCTCAACATGCATTTTCTCTGGACTGCCCGGAGGGGGTGGTGTTGCTCGAGACCGCGTGACGGTGGAGCACGAAGACGAGGCGACGTTGGGCCTAGTGGTGGATGATGCGTCGTTTTATATTTGCGTAGCTTTTCCGCCATTGACCCGCAAATTCATTTTCCACTTATTTCAAAGCGAAAATCATATGAGATTTTATATAGCGTTTTGTAAAATAAAGCGCTTATATATAGTTCGGCGAGAGCACGAGCCAAACACGTCCTACTCCATTGCCCTGCAAGAGCGCCCCCCCCATAAAATCTACTTTTCTAAAGGTAGTCTCATTTCTTGATGATTAAATAATTGTTTTCGATTTATTAGCCGATAATTATGCTCTTACTAATTTTGGAAATATGAAGGGTGTGGTTATTTTTTCACACCTAGTTCCCGAATGTTGGTTTATTTTCAAGGGCAGAATCGCAACATATTTATTATGTGTGTGTGTGTGTGTGTGTGTGTGTTGTCGTTTAATGTTATTTAGTTTAAGCGCCTGTTTAAAAAAATTACTTTATGTCTGGACAATAGCTGTTATACACTGTCTGGCCAAAAAATAAGGTTGGCATTTCAAAAGGAGGGGGGGGGGGGGTGTCAAAGAATTGGGCTGCCATAAGCAAAGAAAACAACTAAGGCGATTTACAATTTACTGAAACTGGGTTTAGAACCCTTCAAGACATTATAAGTTGGAAAGATAATGTTGAACCATCAACTTTGTAGAAGAAATGTGGAGAAAAGAAATATTGAATGGAGATCACTTGAACACTTGGTGAAATTGCAGGGTAAAAACATCAACTAGTAAAAACCATAACTATGTTTAATAGTGAAAGTAAGAACATTTCCATACTCACAAAACGTGACGAGAACTTAAATGACTGGGACTTAATAGCTGTGTGGCCATAGGAAAACCATCTGTTAGTGAGACTAATCAGAAGCAAAAGGCTTCAATTTGATGGGAGCTTAAAGACTGGACTGGCAATAGGAAAAAGGTCATGTGTCTGATGAGTCCAGATTGGTGCTATGTCTCAGAGATGGGTGCATCAGGGTAAGAAGGGAAGCTCATTAAGTGATGCAGCCAGCACCCATCAGTTTTATGGTCTTGGGTTGCTTCAGTTGGTAAGGTCTAGGCTAAGTCAGGTGACTAGCTGATTGAACTGAATGACAAGAATATAACATCTATGGAGTTTTCCTTCCCTGATGGCACATGCATATTCCAGAACTCAAATTTGAGTGGTTCTGGGAACATGATTTTCAGACATAAACTGGCCACCATATTGTGTGCTTTAATCAAAGCTAAATGTGATGGAATGCAAATCTTTAGTGCTGGACTTTTTTCTTCTTCAGTGTTACATAATATGTGATATACGGTAAAGTCCCCATCCTGTTTGATTTTGTTTTTACTGCATAAAGCTTTCATTGTACAAGCGTGTTGGGTATATTTACATTTTTTTAAATAAATCTGTTTCATGCAATAAACAAGAACTGTCAGGAAAAGAAAGCAAAGAAGAAGAAAAAAACAGTTTGCATAGAGGTGCTTTAACGGGATGCATCGTAGGGCGATACTTTTTGCTTTGAATTCAGATAGGCGTTAGAGACTGTCAAAGTCACATGTTTTTGATTCGGATTGAACGATCAACGTGTCGGTCAGAAGTTCTAGAAGATGATTGGTGGAATGTGTGTGAGGGGCGGGACATGTTGAGGTGAGGGCAGGGAGAGCGGAGTGCTGCTGAGCCGGAGGGCGGATCATCAGCGACGCTAACGATACTCCAGACGCCCGAGGAACTGTCAAAAGGGGGCAAAAACAGGGTACAAAACGGTGAGTGTGCATTTGAATACACTGTGTCGTTAATGACACGACGCAGTTGATGCTTTTCTTGCTGCTTTCATGGCTGGAAGCGTTAGTTTCAACGTGTTTGGCGTTGACTTTGGATGGGACGTGTGCGTAGCTGGAGTGGAGTGGAGTGGAGCTGCAGCTAAAGCTAGCACAGTCACTTCACAATGAGTGACACGGCCCACTAGATATGGCTGTCTCTCTCTCTCTCGCGCGCGCGCGCTGGCTCTGGAGTTATGCAAGCGGGCTTTGCGCTGCTGTGATTTTACTGCAACGGCGATTATATTCGGTTTAACAGTTTCATATAAAATGTGTGTGTGTGTTTTGTAGAGTTACTTGCGCGTCCGGTTGTGGTTTTTAAAGTGAGCCTGCGCTTTGCAACAATTTGTATATTTTGTTTCAAGTTGATTAAAAGTGAGCGCGATTTGAATCATCGCGATAACAGAAACAGGGCTGACTGTGCTGGTTAAACTTCCCAAACACGACAACTCTCAGTGGCATGTTAAAGGAGTGTCTGCTTTTTTTTTTCTTTTTTTTTTTCTGGACGTGTGCTTCAAACCTCCCTGATCTGTGGTTTAGTGTCAGATTGCACATTAGTCTTTCCAATCAGATGGAAGATAATCATGGTGAACTAACATCAGACCAATCTGATCTCTCTCCAGCAGGATTACAGCTGTATCAGCCAGGCTGTAGCCTTTCAGTCTGATTATGTATGAGTATTAAGAGCCAAATAAGGGTTTGGTCAATTTATAGGCCAGATGAGGTTGTCCACCAAATGAACACAGAAATAAATAATATAGTAACCATGTGTGCATATATATACTGTGTGTGTGTGTGTGTGTGTGTGTGTATATGTATGTGTGTGTGTGTGTATGTATATATATATATATATATATATATATATATATATATATATATTATATAATGTATGTATATGTGTGTGTATATATATATATATATATATATATATATATATATATATTAATATATATATATGTGTGTGTATATATATATGTGTGTGTGTATATACATGCATACACACCTATCATGTGGAAGGCCAGTGTTCAGTTCTCATCCAATGCCCAAACCCCAGTCACTGGATGCAGGGCCTGGATAAAATGGGAGTGTTGCGTCAGGAAGGGCATTCGGTGTAAAACCTGTGCCAAGTTGTGTGCGGATCGGATGGTCTGTTGTCGGTATGTATATATCAATGGGGGAAGGGGGGAAGAAAAAAAAATACTGTGTGCGCATATATATATATATTACACTTATTTATTACATAGTTACAGTATGACTGATTTTATTTTTTGCAATTGTAAGAAAATCCGGGGGAAAAAATTACAATGCACCGTTGGTATTGTGATAATATTGTGTCAGGAGTTCTCTGGTGATTCCCATCCCTGTGTACAGTATATATATAAGCTGTTGAACCTGTTCATTCAATTTTCTACTGTTACTGTAATAACAGACAAGTAGCAGCTGAATTGGGGTTGATTAGGGTGCAACAGAATTGCAGCTTCAGCACAATTTGCACAAAACACACCTTTGGTTTCAACAGCCGGGACTTGACCATGGCCCAAAGTGAATGTAGCAAACTTCATCAAGAAAAGTGTGTCATAGTGCAAAGGAACAGAAGCTGTTTATTTTCTGTATGTTGGGTGTAATGGAATACCTCTAGTCACCTAATTACTTTTACTCGTATTGTTGACAGTAAAGTATTTCTTAAATACATTTTCTAATGCTCTAATGTTTATGGTCCTCCTAGTAAAATAATTTGAGGTTATATATTTAAAAACAAACACAGGCCTACACTTAATGTGTTGCCTTATTATTTGTTGTTGAGGTGAATTTCACTTGTCTCTCTACTTTTCTGTCTGCCGGCCTGTCCTTCTGTCTGTTCGGCCGTCTGACTGTCTGTCTATTTGATAAATCATCTCACTAGCATAAAATACATATGCGTCAGTAAGTGCCCTGGGGACTAGCCGGTTAAATCTAGATTAATAAATGATTGACTTTGGTCTGATCAGCGCTTGTCCTTTTTTTGGCTTTTGTCCCTGCAGCAGCTGACACACCGGTTTAATGAGGTTGGAAACTGATTAAACAGAGCTGAGATGGCTTATAACCCATAGGCATCCAGTTTCTATGTTTAAACTTAACCCGAGCTTACCTTGGTCTGATCTGAAACAGTGTAAAGCCAGGCACAGCAGCAATGTTAAATGTACCAGATAATACACAGTCGCCAACTATATACATAGTTTTAACTTTGGAAAGAGTGTTGCATTGTTTTGTTGTAGACCCAGCCTGTGTGGGGCTTTTGGGCATGTGTGTGTGTGGGGGGCTTTTGGGTGTGTGTGTGTGTGTGTGTGTGTGTGTGTGTGTGTGTGTGTGTGTGTGTGTGTGTGTGTGTGGTTGGTTAGGTGTGGTTATATAGAGTAGCTCAGACCTCTTACCTCATGCACTGCAGGAAAAGAGACTTGCAGAAAGGAAAGAATTTTCTCAAGTGAGAAGTGCGTTCATAGAACGGTAGCAGTGCAGTAATAAAACGCTGACTGACGCGTGTGTATATAAATATATGGAGATACACGTTCATTATTCAGCTCATGGAAATAAATGTGTTGTAATCGCAGGAAACTTGGTGCAGTATAAAAATAAGAATAGTGCACATACACTGGTTAGCCATTAGAGTAAAACCCCCTGACTAATATTGTTGTCACCAAAACAGCTTTCACCCATGAAGGCGTGGACTCCACATGAGCTGTTAAGGTGTGCTGGGGCTCTCCTTTTTTTCCCCTTCTGCTCTTACTGTATTTGTATGCCTATCATAGGCGCCTTCGATCGTGGGCCGTGGTCAGCATGGTGAGCCCAGTATACAGCAAAGTGCAATTCACAGTTTATTCTGACACCTTTATGTCATAACCAGCATAGAATTTTGTCCCCACATCAGTGAGTCTTGTATGCCCATGACCTTCACCCTGGTTCACTGGTTGTCATTGCTTTCTTTGGCTCACTTCTGGTAGGTGTTAACCACTGCATACTCAAAACAATCCACAAGACCTGATATTTTGGAGATTATCCAATCCAGTGGTCTAGCCATCACAATTTGGCTCTGTCAGAGTCACTCAGATCCTCAGATGCTTTTGTTTGTGCATTTTTTTCCTTTCTTCTAATATAACGTATAATTTTAAAAACTGGCTGTTCACTGTAATGAGAGAACCAATGTTATTCACCTCACCCATCAGTGGTTTTAATGTACTTGATGATCAGTGTGTGCGATTTTGGTTAGTAACCGATGAGGTTTGAGGAAAAACTGTCTATCACCAAAACATAATTTTATATCTGTTGCATGTTCTCTACTCTGCTGTCATCATGGTTTCCTCTCAAAGAACAATCCAGGAAGTTGTCTGGCTACGCTACCCTATGTGTGAATTGCATATTGTCCTGTAATAGGTTGTTATCCCAGCCGAGAAATTTACTGAAGTTGAATGAATGATTTTAGTGCTGTGCAGTAGTGCATAGTCTTTTTATTGAGCTGAAATGTCAGATGTGTTGCAGAGCCGAGATGCCGAGCATGCTTTTGTAGTCTGACATTCTGATGTACTGCTGACTCATGGTGAAGCCATTTCTCCCCCGAGCACCAGAACAGCGTCAGAGTCCGTCGTCCTGACTGTCTGTCCGTCTGTCTGCTTGTCGGTTAGAATTGATTTCCTGCAGTGCAGTTATACAGTCTCTGTCTTGGAGCGGAAAACCACAAACAGCATATTGTGATCTGTTAGCACTTTGTTTTGAAAACAATATGTATCCGAATCTTTGCTGGTTTGCACCTCATGAAGAGGCGCGGTGTCTTGTCTGTGACTGTGGTTGCAGTGTTACTGGAGCTGCCGAGTGACTCATCACATTCTCGCTGTATGGATTTTCTACTGCACCCTCTATCTGTTTTTTATTATTACTGCATTCAAACTGGAAGAAAATCCAAGAAAAAGAATGATTAGGGTTTATTAACTTTATGTTTACTGCACATTTATCAGTTGATGCGTGTTTTGCACTCAAAATTGGCATCAGAGGTGAACATCTTGTAGTCTTAACTGTATAATAAATGCGGAAAATATGAGTCAAAATGCTCCTGATGTAGATAAAAAAATATATAAATAAAAAATGGGTGTATAGAGAAAAAGTGTACATAAAACTGCTTTCAGTTTAGAACAGCTAAACTTGCATCTCTTTTAAATCAGCAGAATCCTCCCCAGCTGCTTGAAATTTATCCTTAAAGGCCTGGACGTTTTCCAAAAATACACACTGTGGTTGTGCTTCGGCATCCAAGAGGGGGCCTTCTTACCAGCCAGGCACCAGAACAAGGTCAGTCCACAAATGTCTAAGCATAGACTTTAGCTTGTGCCAAATACTTCTGTTCAGTAACAAGTCATTGTCTGTGCAAAGCTAAAGTGACCCAACTTCACCAACTTTGACTAAAAAGTGTAAAGATTTCACAAATGTTGATGTTGCACATATAAACACTCAATAATGAATTAAAACTAATGGTAACTAGACACGCTTTTTTTCCTCGGTTCTAGTGGCAGAGAAGTGTATGAGAAATTTAAAAGAAATGAATGAAGCACAAGTAGGTAAAGATAAAATAAAATAACCACATTAGAAAATGCTGCTTTTGTCTCTTTCAAAAGTGAGGCTGCTAAACTGCCTTTTCTTCAAGTTCACTCTCTTGTGTTTTTGTTTGAAAGTTAACAGATATGTGACATATAGAGAAATATGATGCAAAACAAGTGTTGAGATTTGCTCGTCTGCTGCTGACTTAAGTGATGGCCGGTGTTTTCCTTGTTCTAGTTTGCGTTAAGCCATCAAGTGTTAAATTATTTTTAAATTTTGATGTAAATGTTTGAATTTTTTTCACATGCGTAACCAACTTTTGTAGTTTTAGTGAGGAGACGTTTAATTTGTGCTGGAATGGTTGGTTTTGTGAAACCATGATGTGCAGGAGTACACTAAAGATAGGAACGCCATTAGCAAGCAGGGTGGAGTGGTTTGAGTGTTGTGATGTGACGCATTGCTCTTGCGTGATGTGACGCATTGGTCTAAACACAGGGTAAAGGCTACTCATGAGGTCTGTGCAGTTTTAAGACTTTAGGCTTAAGGCTTTTGTGATGCAATTGCAAAGGTTTGACCTGGAGAATACAAAACTGAGGAAAATGCATTTTGAACTCTGGATGAATAAATATTCTACTTCCTAAATATACTTCCTATTTTTAATTTCTGGTCAGTCAGAGGTAGACTGTCGATTCAGATTTTTGGTGCATTGTGAATTTTTTATTTGTTTCAATAGCTGTAACTGTTTTATGTCGTTTAAATTAATGTTAAAAAGGACTACCAGTTACAGCTTTCTGCTAATTTTGACATTTATGTATGTAGAGAATGGTATTAACGCTGTATATAACACTTGACATTTTAGATTTTTTTTTTTTTATATTAAAAAAATGTTATACTACATTAAAAACAACATGGCTATGGATTTCTTCTATTTGCTCCCACTGACTCATAGGAAGCCAGCTGACTGCATCTTTTTTTGAACATCAGGAGCATCACTGAAAAGGAAATCACTATCGACTGTCTTCCACAAACAGTACATGTGCTCACACACGCTGATGTTTGACTAGTGTTTCTGTGATGGACAGGGGAGAGAAAGTGTGCCATCTCTTCCACCCGGAATGCATGGCTAATTTATCTTGGCTTCTAGCCATGTATGGTTATGGCATTGTGAAGATTCCTAACTCTTAATACTTTGTAGGTTAATTAAAGTAGCTAGCCAAGTTTATTTAGTTAGTGGGTAACCAAACATTGGACTGGACAATTCAGTTGGATCTATATTTTTTTCCAGTGGGCTAGCTGATTGACTTATTATTCATTATTGATTTATCAACCTGTGTGGTACCTCGGCATATGAACGACCCAACTTCTTATAGACCCCCATGTTAAAATGTCCAACTTATACAAATACAAATAAACATTCTCACATTCAAAGCACTCTCATGTCAATCATAGCAAAACTAATTGATCATGTGTGTCTGTGCTCTATTCCCGCTCCTTAATTGTGTGTGTGTGTGTGTGTGCAGCAGTTCAAGATGCTTTTGTCTCCAAGGAAACACGTGACAGCCTACACGCTACACCCTCCTGGTGGAATATTTGTTTTCAGTAGGATTTTATTTGTACAAAAAAGCTTTATGTAGTAGCCTGGAAAAAGTCCTGTAATGTTAAGCAGTTCTGGAGAAAATTGTAAAAGTTATTTAACTTTGTATTTTTTATTATATTCATAGTATTGAATTTGTCAGAAATATTACAAAAAATGTTTTGTAGGTTGTCAAATTATGAAATCGTATTATTGAATAACTTGTATATTATTTAGCACCAACACGTTTTTGTCATCACATTTCCAGGCAGCACACCTAGTTTAACCTTCCAGACGACGGAGACATGTTTGACTCGGACATGTGGTGTTGATGGGTATGGGAACAGTCGATCAAGTTGTTCTTTGCGCGTTCCAGAGCGATGTGTTAAGCCGTGTGCCGCAACAATGGAGCACAGTTTACCCAGCTGACAGTCAAACAGCGTGCAAACTTTATCGCTGTGAACGCTAACAAACTTCTCTGTGCGCCAGTGAGGAATGTGTGCGTTTATTGAGTTGTCGTGTTCATGTTTGTTAAATGTATTCAGAGGTTTGCATGCAAGTTACCTCACATGCACACAAGTATGTTCCTGCAATTCAAAATTTTTTTAACTTTCCCTTTTTTTTTTATCTCTACACCTTGCAATACCTGGCCAACCTGTTGAACAAGCATTGGTGACACCTGTGGGCTTGATGCTATCTAAATCTTGAGAATTCTCAAACCAAAATGAAACGAATAATAATAATTAAGAAAAAAATATATATATTGAGAAGAAGGAATGATGAGTGGCTGCAGACGCTTCAGTGCTGAGTGACTAAAGCTTTACAGCTCAGCCTAGTCATTACAGCTCAGGCTTTAATTACTTAAAAATGTGTTTGCGTTTAATCACACGTGCATGCACGCACACTGTGGCAATGACCCGTGTCCTGGCAAGGCAGCCTACAGCCTCAGTCTTGATTGGATGTCTGAATTACATGGAAAACTCGTTAACATTAGTACTTGCTAGTGAATTGGTATTAATGACAGAGCAGGCACTTTGCTTACTCTTTTACTCTGTAACACATTCGTATGCACATGATGATTCTTGCCTTATTACTCCTGTCATTGCCAGCTGTGATTCTGCCCAGTCAGATCAGAGGATGTGCCTGTTTCTCACTTCACAGTGTTTGCGTCCATGCTTTCGACACCGGCAAGAGCGGACGGGACAGTAAAGCAGTTTCTCTCATGGGTTTGATTTGAAGCTTTCCTTCAAACATGCTGATGGGATACAGCGTAACAGAACAGGTCTGATTCACCCACTTCTGCAGTGATTACCCAATAATGGCATGCGAATGAAATGGTATCAGAAATTGGCATGCGGCTGTTACGAGAGTGTTTATCTTCTGTACATTTGGATGATTAAAAGGGACATTCACTGGACGGCACATCAGAGCCAAAGCATCTTCATCCGTCTCATTTTCAACCTGAATGGTTAGCGATTTCATGTAGAGCCACATTAAACACACTGATGAGAGCCCTTTCTCTTGAAAACTTTGTCATCAATGATCTGCAATTCAAATCAGAAATCCCTTACTGTACATCCAAAATGTTTACTAATCTTGAAAATCCATGAGAGGTTTGGGAGGTTTATAAAATTTAATCACTAACTATACTGGTGTTATTGCTCAATAATGGTCTAGAATAGTTGTTTAAGACACAATGGTAAGTTTATTCAGTTGCAGACTCGGAGTCACATGGTTTTGCTGCCTCCACTACGTACTGTACATCGGTCTTGCACTATACCGAAGTGTAACAATAATTTCTAAGGATTTGCATTAACCTACACACCAAATGACCACAGCGTACGCTTGGCAGCCATCTTGTATATGCATAGTTAAAAACTAGTTGCATTTACACAGCTAGCCTTTACACATTTTGTGTAGTAGTTCCTTGTTTTAGCAAGGGCATAGGTTTTCACTTACAAGAAAGTTTCTCTTCTTTATTTATTACTACAACAGCCACTCGGCCAGGCCAGATGACCTGTGAATGCATGCTTCTGTTATCGAGGGAGGGAAGGCTAAATTTTCTCAAAAAAATTAAATGATAAAAAAAAAGCTTTGCAACAGTGTGTGAGATTTACCAGTGAGTACGTGATTAAAGACAGATTAAAGACTGTATTGGTTAGCAGAGATGCACTGAAATGCAGTTAAGCTTGTTGGAGTAGAAACTGATTTTGTCCACTTGACATTTATGAAATGTTTTTTATCTACAGTAATGTGCAAAAGCCTTCAGCTGCCGATCATTGCTTCATATTTAGTTTTCAAAGAGCTAGACCTTTTTGTGTTGTAATGAAGTCTTGAGGAATAGTTCTCCAGGCTTCCTGAAGGTCTTTTTTTCAGTCCGTCCCTTCACCTGAGCAGTTTCAGAGGAGCATTGTGGCTTGTTAAGCCACACAGCATATAAAAAGCATAAGCATAAAAACACATCTAACTTAAGGCATGGACCAGTGAGAAAGGTGCAGAGGGTGCAGATGATGAGGCCGGTGATTAGTATACCAGTGATGCTGAATGCTGAGTGGTTGGAACAGACGAGAGGGGAAATGAGGTTGCTGCAGTGGTTGTTAATGAATCTTTAGACACTTTCCAGCCTATCACAGTAAAACATCTGTTCCAATTTCTTTAAATGAATCTACATAATTTAGTTTAATTGAACATGAAGAAATGGGTACTGCATGCATAAAGAAAAAGTAAACTTTCTCAGCTATTCGGTTAATTGATTGTCAGAATTTAGAAGAGTTGTACATGCCTTCTGTCTTAACAAGCTCTGGTCCTGAAGAATCCATATACTACACATTATACCTTTTTTTTCACTACAACATTTTACTATAGACTTGGTGTAACGAGTTAGCTAATTAACAGCCTTTTGTGAGTTGAACTTCATGTGCTTAAGAGCAGGGAACCGGGGAGTACTCCAGGTTTGAAGGAAAAATGCCAGCATGGTCATTTCAGTCGAAGCACAGTATTGACCACACACGCTTTTTTTTTTTTTTTTTTTTACACTACAGCTTGTGTTTAGTAAATGCCCTCATGTTTGATAGACATCTGTGATCCTCCTTTTGTTCATTTCAGGTTGTTTGTGGAAGCATTACTCAGGCTTTACCGCTTGCATGCTCCACAACAGAACAGGAAGTGGGCACCGGGCACAACACTATTATATTGGGATTGTTTGTGAGCAGCATTCATTATTTTCACTGACATTTGATCTGCGTTGCCTGTAGGGAAGAACGGCACGTTTTGAATGGCACAGTTTAGTCTGAGGTTTACAAGAGTGTCCGAGTGTTGACCAGCTCAGCAGCTCTGCTCTGTGTCTTCAGGGCTGTGAAAATACACAAAAACGGCTCATAAAGAAACTGAAGATTGTTTGTTCTGTTTTCCCAGTAAAGCTTCGCAGTATTTTTAGCTTTTGCATATAAATGGTAAAACACCGCTCTGAACGATTCTTCCTGATTTTTACCGCCATGGATGATTTGATGTGTTTGGACTCATCAGTGAAAAAGCCAGGTTATTGCATTTCTCCCGTTCACAAGAGATAGTTCACTGATTGATTTCCATGTTGGTGGCTTTTATTACGTTATCACCATATGTACCTAAATGGACATCTGATCCTTTGGCGTAGAGTTTCACCTCTGGTTTAACCAGTCCCTTTGTTCCTCACCACACAAGACTGCTTTCACTTATTGTAGTAAAGTCAGCATTGTGCAAGCTTCAATCAGCCTTTCTGCCTTAGATAAAAGAGGCATTGATTTGACTTGATTTACATAATTCCTGCTTCCATATTAGCGGTTTGACTATACACTGCAAAAATGGCAGCAGTTTTAATATCGTAAATAATGTGCAGTATAGGTTCAAAATGAATAAATAAAGGTATAAATTGTCCTCAAGATTTTGATTGAACAACAAACTTACAGACTGAAACTATCATCTAAAACATACAAGTGCCGTAGCCAAACAGAGCTCCAGAGTTGGCCAAAATGTCTGATTTGTTTAAAAGCTACTGAAGAATTTTGAATCATTATGACCTGGGCATGTAACTGTATTGAACATAATGCCTGTTAGTCAATGAATTTCGGGACAAAATACCTTTGACTCAGTATTTTGTCATGCAAGTTATCATGGGAGAACAAATCCTAAATTTGTTTGCTATCCCATCAAGGAAGTAAAAGCTCCATCACACTCAGTCTCAGATGTTTAGCTGGAAGTCTAATTAACTAGCTTATAAAGTGTAAATATAAATAAATCAAAAGTGTGTTGAGCTAATTATGTGATTTACCACGGGAATTAAAGAAAGGCAGCTTCTATCTGTGAAATTAGAAGAAGGCTTTGACTAATATTTCAGCTTCGACCTCGATGATACCATCTTCGTCAGATCAGTTGTGATGTGATGTTGAAATGCATCTGTGCATAATCATACTCAATATTATATCGTGTAGCAGCTTCTGGTAAAGAAACATGATTCTAATATTTAGTGCTGGTGTGTGGTCAGCCAAATACATGGTATTGGTGCTAAAGTGTTCCCCCAATCCATGCTTCGGTTTTGGTAAATATGCATTCACATTTATATATTTTATCAGATAAAAATGAACCACATTTGATAAATACAATTTCATGCCCGTTTAGTAGTGTCCATAACTTTTTTTTTTATTCAAATTGTTTAATGATCTAAATGAACTGTCATTCAGATTAAACTTGGCGAAATTAGATTTTAAATGAAAAGACATACTCCTGACAAAATGTACTATTCTAAAATGCAAAATTGTTAAGATATTGCAACATGAATTTGACATGGTTACGGACACTACGGTTCTTTTTTGCTTTTTAAGCTTTTACCAAAAACCAATTTAAGCAACATTGTTTTTGCAGGTCATATGCTTCTAGAAGCATAGACCAATTAAAATTTTTTTTGAAATCAATATTAATAAATAATTATTAATAATTAGGATTGTGTTGTATTATTCTTTGAAGCAGGATAGTATAATGCTGAAAAATGGGGCAAAATTTTTGGGGCACATATAAAATCTTCTCTCCAAAATGGCTGAAGTTATCAACCTGAAATGTTTAGGGAAGCAAGCTTGTTCACTTCCATGTTGCATAAACATCAGAAGTGGCATCTTTGGCACACACTTTCTATAAGATAAAATAATAAAATTGGCACCAATGCTGTTTTTTTTGGCCGGGTACATGAGTCAAGCTTTAACTCAGAAATGTCATTTTCCATTCAGTTCCTTCGAGTGACATTTTAGCCTACGCTACATAGCACTTTTGTGTGGAGTGATCTAGAAGCACAGGAGAGGCTCATGTGCATGTGACGAACAAGAGGCTATGGATTTGCTTCGCATTCATTTCAGATTATGGTGTATTGAAACCAAATTGCATACCTTTCGAGTCTAAATCCTCTAATGATACATTAGTATAAGGACTGACAGCTAATGCCCCGAGTCCCGTCTAGGAGTGTTTTTCTTTTTGCTGTACTGAGTAAAGTGTGTCTGAGAGAACTGTCATAGGTGTGCTTCTATTCAAGCCTTTCATTAAACTTAATCCTCTCACTCTTTACCTTCAGTTCCATTGACAAATTAGCCATGTGTAATAATATAAAAGTAGCACCTTTCAGTGAGCATTGATGGCTGTTTATTGAGGCTCGGAAATATCTGCAGTGAGAGTAGAAAGTAATCCTGTGCTGCTCTTTGTGGTGGTGTGACACTGAGTCATGTCTGAGTCATCGCCCTAAACCTGGAGCCTCACACAATCCCAGGCATCTCAGACATGGCTACACACACACACACACACACACACACACACACACACACACACACACACACACACACACACACTGTATATATACATGCAGAGTTAATAATAAAACCTGAAGCTCTTAACCAGTAAATGTGGTAAAAAGTTACTGCTCTGAAAAAAAGCTAGGCAGTAATAAAGTTATATTACCAACTCTACCTGTTTTTTTTTTTTTTCTGTTCACATTTTATAACGATTTCTCTGTTCTTGGCCGAGCTCCAATGGAAAGCACCTGCCTGCAATTTTCATAAACTGAGTCATGGCTGAGCTGGGATTTTGAAGTCAGACGAAAGGAAAATGAAAAACAAGTCAGTGAATGAGAATAAAAGCTACACGGGCAAATGCGTACCTCAGCTATTCAGACATATTAGTGCATGTGTAAACAGAAGTGAGAAAGAGAATAAGGAAGTAAAGGCAAATGGCCCAGTTGTCTGTGTGGAGCTCCCTGCTTTATTAGGGAACTGAGATAAGGAAACTGCAAAGTGCATAATGGTATTGGCCTTCATTTATCAGCTTTTCATGTGCATGTTGATTAATACCAGTCAAATATACACTTGTAATCAGCAGTTTGCATAAGCTTATCATGAATATGACAGTCGTGGCAATATTTGGCTTGCAGTGATTTTGTTGAACTGGCCTTTTTTAGGGGTAGGATGATTTAAAAAATAAATAAATAAATAAACATGCGCCTTTAATAGAAGAAAACCTTAGGAAATTGGAGCACACATTTAATTTGGGTTTTCTAATATAAACACAAGGTCAAAATTATACTTACTGGGTCAAGAATTTACATACACACCCACTTAGTTTATTTATTCAGTGGCGCTGAAAGTCTTGAAAGTGCTGAAAGTCGTTTAATTTGCCTACCCAAACCCTCTCAACTTCCTGTTAGTGATGATGATTGACTCCTATTGTTGGGTGGATCCGCACTCTGGCTGTAGACTCACTCACTCGCTCTCACTCATCGTCTATACCCGGAGGAAACCCACCAAGCACGGGGAGAACATGCAAACTCCATGTACACAGAGGTGGGAATCGAGCCTGGAGGTGCAAGGCGACAGTGTTAACCACTACACCACCTTCCCTCCCAGCTGTAGACTTTATTTTAATAAATATTTAGAAGAGACAAATACTTAGTTTTTCGTCATAATCTTCTTGCCTTTTAAAATATTTTGCCCATCTGTCAACAAGCTTTCGTGTTCCCTCATTAAGAAAATTTTTAGGCTGAGCTGTGAGCTGTGAATGCACTGCTGTCTTCACTTCGTCACCAGAAGTGAATTTTTGTCCTCATAGGGCTGTTTTCAGGAGATCAAACATGTGAAAGTCTGAGAGAGCAAGATCTAGAGGGAGGATGCCATAACATCTCAAAACAAAGTTTTTGTTGACCGTGTCGGCAAAAGTGTGTGGACGTGCATCATCATGCAAGATCACAATGGCCTTAGATAGCAGTCTTCTGCATTTATTCTGATTATAATTTATTTTTTAATAAGCATCTCAGTATAACGAGCACTGTTGATTGTCGAACCTTGTTCCTGATAATGTTCCAATGCTGGCCCTTGAGGATTCTAGAAAACTGTAAGCAATGATTTTTCAGCTGATGGTTGAGTTTTTAACTTTCCGTCCCGTACACTGCCACTTACTCACAGGCTCGTAGTGATGAATCCATGTCTCGTCAGCCAGCAGTGATTCTCTGTAAGAAACTTTCATCTTCCTTAGACTATTTTTATTTTCTGTTTATGCTCTACTGCGAGTTATTCTGGCACCAGATACACCCTCAGACCGCAAAAAAATCATCACATGCTGCTCTTCTTCTTTGTAAGTTACAAGTGGAGCATTAATGTTTGCTCGCACCACAGTTACAAAGTAACTGATGTAACATGTTCACACCTCCACAGTAGTGACTGGGGAGACGGTAGTTCTTCAACGGAAGCCGCTGATAAGATACCCAGAGTGCAGATCGTTTTTGACTCACCCTCCTGCAAAGGATTTGTTTGACAGCATATAGTACAGTGGGAAAGTTCTCAAAGCCCAGTGCAGATCTGTGAAAGAGGATAGCAGATTCAAACTTTCCAGACTTTTTTTTTTATGTTTGAATACTGTGTTAAGGTTTGGAGGAAGACACAAAATTGTCACCCTCAGCTAAGAGGAACTTGGTTTAGAGTATCAGGAACAACACATCAATGCTGGACGGAAATGCTGCTCTTCAAAAAAGAAGCCATTTCAAAAATGAGACCTGTAAGCTCGATCAGTGTGCAGCTGACCACATGGGCAGAGATAACACCATCAGGGGTATGTTGAGGAGTGAAAAGTGAAGCATTCAACATCAAGAACTCTGTATCTCTGTATTTTTATCAGGACCATTATGCTGTGGGACTGTTTTGCTGCCAGGTTAACCAGATCATTGAAGATGGAATAATGAAGAAGGGAGGACTACCTCAGAATTGTTCAGCAGAACCTCAAGTCATCAGATAGACAGTTGACGCTTGGAAAAAAATGGAGTGTTTCACCTGGACAATGAACCTAAGCACACTTGGATAAAGTAGTTTACCTTTAAGATTTTGGGGTCTTAACCATGAACACCTGTGTTAAAAGTGTTAAACCAACACATAATTCAAACCAATTTTTTTCTAAAGGGGAAGCTTGCTAAGGGACATTCAGTCAGATATTAGCTGTTCTGTGTATGTGTGTGTATATGTACTGAAATAAATGTAGGGGCATTAGTGGCTCAGTGGTAGATTTCTCTTCTGCCATGGGGAAGGCCCGGGTTTGATTCCCAACCAATGCTTAATCCCCAGCAACTGGATGCAGGTAAAATGAGAGGGTTGCATCAGGAAGGGCATCTGGCGTAAAACCTTTGCCAAGCTTGCGGCGACCCCTTACAGAGAGCAGTGAAAGACCAACAACATACAGTGTGTATATACAGTATATATTTTATACATGTGTGTGTATGGTGTTTAATTTTGATGTTGATTTTTAAAAACCCAAAATAAAACAAACATGTGCATCAGATTCTTGGATTTGATTAAAGATATTAATTGTCCCTCTTAGCATTGTCTGTTAAATTCACTTATACCTGTGGACTATGTTGATCTGATTGGAGTGTAAAATGCAAGCATTGTGTCAGCATTTGTGTTAATATTTATACATTGCATTTTGTCAATTATAGTAGTGTGTGTGTGTGTGTGTACAGTACAGACCAAAAGTTTGAACACACCTTCTCATTCAAAGAGTTTTCTTTATTGTGTTCTTTAGCCCAAACACGTCTCTTCTGCTTGTTGCCTGTCCTTAGCAGTGGTTTCCTAGCAGATATTCTAGCATGAAGGCCTGATTCACACAGTCTCCTCTTAACAGTTGTTCTAGAGATGTGTCTGCTGCTAGAACTCTGTGTGGCATTGACCTGCTCTCTGATCTGAGCTGCTGTTAACCTGCGATTTCTGAGGCTGGTGACTCGGATGAACTTCTCCTCCGCAGCAGAGGTGACTCTTGGTCTTCCTTTCCTGGGGTGGTCCGCATGTGAGCCAGTTTCTTTGTAGCGCTTGATGGTTTTTGTGACTGCACTTGGGGACACTTTCAAAGTTTTCCCAATTTTTCGGACTGACTGACCTTCTTAAATTCTTAAAGTAATGATGGCCGCTCGCTTTTTCTTCACTTAGCTGCTTTTTTCTTGCCATAATACAAATTCAACCTCTTTGAGAGAAGGTGTGTCCAAACTTTTGGTCTGTACTGTATATATAAATTGTATTTCAGGCCAGTTATATGATATAAAAGTCTGTATGTTGAGGTTCCCGTTCATGAGACTCAAAGTTAGGACCTCTCACCATACGGAAGGTAATGAAGGTAACGTGCAAAATATGAATAAATGGGTCGTGAGTGGCTCAAGACTTTTGCACAGTACTGTATTTCATAACCAATAGGATTTTCATCAATACCGCCTTTCTTGGGTAAATGCTTCTGCAAACAATTTACTAATAAATCAGCTTGTGTCCTGGATACCCAGGATCCTTTAGCGTATTTCCTTTTATTTAACTTCCAGTCAGATGTAATTTGAGCAGCAAGGATGACTTCATACTGCTCTACCATAAGGACTACCAAAGATGGAATTTTGTTGTCATTAAGTTTTCTTCACTCACCATCCTCAGCCCAGATTCTGACATTGCTCATGTTGTTACTGGATATTATGGGATGCCGTTGCTCAAAGTTGCCCACACTAAATTATAGGTTTCTCATGCTAAAATAAATACTGTTGAGATGGCCACCACTGTGCGGATTTTCTTCCAAGGACACAAGCAAAGTCATTACGAGAATGTGAATGTGAGTTAAATGCAGGATCTCATGCTGTACGTCTGCTGCTCAGTCATTCACGGTCAACTTTGTTTTGGAACTGGAGTAAACATCAGCCTGATGAATTATGGGAGGATGTCACTAAATATTTCATGGTTGATTATTATAATCTAACACCAGTGCATTATGGGAAAAGTCAGGGTTGCCTTGCCTCCACTTGATATCCTGACCATTCTCGAGCAACTTCAGGGTGTGTAACCTGCACGATCGCTGCATCCTGTGCTCAAAACTATGACTTAAATTTTGTGACTAGCACAACGGTTTTTGCAACAAACGTACCTTTTGAATCATTACACCATTATTCTGAATGATTGGCTTTTTAATCCCATGAGGAAGTATTTCTATTCTGATGGGCGTGGTCTTTTCCAGGATGGCTTCCGGCTACAGAGCATGACCGCTCTAGCATTGAATTGTTTCATGAGGTTATAAATACTTATATCAGTTACACAAATACAATTTCTGACTGAGCAATCTGGACGAATTTCACCATTTCACGAGTGTCAGTCGCGGTTAGTTAATTCCGCCAGTTGTGAAAGGATATGTGTTGGCGGGACAAAATAACTGGTTAAATGATGAAATGAATAATAATCTGTTGATAATAAATGGTGTTTGTGGAACTGTTGTATAAAAGCCATATTGAACTTGAGGTTGTACTGCGTTGCAGGATGTAGCACGGCTGTGATTCAGTCGTTGGCACGACATCGTACAGCAGAACAGCACTCTCGCTTGTTTGATATTGCTTAAATATATGCTTCATAGTAACCATATCTCAACTCGTCTGGGTACCTTTGAGAGATTTTAGATTAGACTAGACAGCGCTCTCAGCAGTCATCATCAAAACACCAACTGAAAGGATATATTTTCAGCACAGATCCAGAGAATTGTAGAATTAATGTCCAAAACATATCAGAGCTGTCCTGGCTGTTTTTTTTTTTTTTTTTGCTTTAATTTGTAAGTCTTCTGTATGTGGCCCTTGGAAACTATTCAGCTACGCAGAATTGTCTCTGTACACTGTTTGGATGAAAGGATCTACAACCAGATCTTCTTTTCCCCCCAAATGGAGAACATGTTTTAGAAATAAAATAAGTTGCATATAGATTTATTTGACTATGTCCACTAGTTTAGTGACTTTTACTGACAGCCAACAATCTGCTGCTTGCAGCATGTGTGCTGTTCTGTCACAGATTATGTACTCTACTATACTGTATCTGAATTGAATGTGAGCATCTGATTGGCTTGCAGCGATGTCTTTCTGTTTACACACATTGGTGCACTGTTGTAATGCTGCACATTGTAAAGGTTTTAGCTCCCTCAATAGACCTGTCACAGGCAAAGAACACACACAATGACAAATGCCAACCGCAACGCTACTGACTTCAAAGACGTCAAAACAAACACTGCAGCGAAAAGCCATCATTTCCTTCTTTTGCTGAAACACAATGGCTTACTATACGCCAAGCCAGGTTTTATTGATTAATTCAATTCAATTCAATTTTGTTTATATAGTGTTTTAAACAATGGACATTGTCACAAAGCAGAATTACAGGAATAAATGTTCTGTATACAACTTAAAACATTTAAGTGTGCATAGATTTAAAAATGTCTAGTGCTATCAGTTTGGCCCTAATGCGCAAGGTGTTAAGGTGTCAAAAACAAAAAAACAGCATCAAGGGCACTATTGGCATCTCAGGGAGCTTTTCCTTACCGACGTCACCCTCGGCTTCCTCATCAGAAACAATATGATACTATAAACTATCATTTATACTTCTTTCCTGACGCGTTCTGTAAAGCTGCTTTGCGACAATGACCATGATTAAATGCCCTATATGAATAACTCTAGGTGCTTATTCAGATATATAGCTGTATATACACATGGACAAAATTGTTGGTACCCTTCGGTCAATGAAAGAAAAACTCACAATGGTCACAGAAATAACTTTAATCTGACAAAAGTAATAATAAATAAGAATTCTATAAATGTTAACCAATGAAAGTCAGACATTGCTTTTCAACCATGCTTCAATGGAATCATAAAAAAAAAATAAACTCATGGAACAGGCCTGGACAAAAATGATGGTACCCCTAAGTTAATAGTTTGTTGCACAACCTTTTGAGGCAATCACTGCAATCAAACGATTCCTGTAACTGACAATGAGACTTCTGCACCTCTCTGCAGGTATTTTGGCCCACTCCTCATGAGCAAGCTGCTCCAGTTGTTTCCGGTTTGAAGGGTGCCTTTTCCAGACAGCATGTTTCAGCTCCTCCCAAAGATGCTCAATAGGATTGAGGTCAGGGCTCATAGAAGGCCACTTTAGAATCGTCCAATGTTTTCCTCTTACCCATTCTTGGGTGTTTTTAGCTGTGTGTTTTGGGTCATTGTCCTGTTGCAAGACCCATGACCTACGACTGAGACCCAGCTTTCTGACACTGGCCAGCACATTTCTCTCTAGGATCCCTTGATAGTCTTGAGATTTCATTGTACCCTGCACAGATTCAAGACACCCTGTGCCAGATGCAGCAAAGCAGCCCCAGAACATAACAGAGCTTCCTCCATGTTTCACAGTAGGGACAGTGTTCTTTTCTTCATATGCTTCATTTTTCTGTCTGTGAACATAGAGCTGCCTTGGCAAAAAGTTCCATTTTTGTCTCATCTGTCCATAGGACATTCTCCCAGAAGCTTTGTGGCTTGTCAACATGTAGTTTGGCATATTCCAGTCTGGCTTTTTTCTGATTTGTTTTCAACAATGGTGTCCTCCTTGGTCGTCTCCCATGTAGTCCACTTTGGCTCAAACAACAACGGATGGTGCGATCTGACACTGATGTTCCTTGAGCATGAAGTTCACCTTGGATCTCTTTAGAAGTCTTTCTGGGCTCTTTTGTTACCATTCGGATTATCCGTCTCTTTGATTTGTCATCAATTTTCCTCGTGCAGCCACGTCCAGGGAGGTTGGCTACAGTCCCATGGGTCTTAAATTTCTGAATAATATGTGCAACTGTAGTCACAGGAACATCTAGCTACTTGGAAATGGTCTTATAGCATTTACCTTTAACATGCTTGTCTATAATTTTCTTTAGAATCTCCTGAGACAACTCTTTCCTTCGCTTCCTCTGGTCCATGTTGAGTGTGGTACATACCGTGTCACCAAACAACACAGTGACTACCTGGAGCCCTATATATAGGCCCACTGACTGAATACAAGATTGTAGACACCTGTGATGCTAATTAGTGGACACACCTTGAATTAACATGTCCCTTTGGTCACATTATTTTCAGTATTTTCTAGGGGTACCATCATTTTTGTCCAGGCCTGTTTCATGAGTTTATTTTTTTAAATAATTCTGTTGAAGTATGGTTGAAAAGCAATGTCTGACTTTCATTGGTTAACATTCATAGAATTTTTTTTTTTAATTATTACTTTTGTCAGATTAAAGTTATTTCTGTGACCATTGTGAGTTTTTCTTTCATTGACCGAAGTCTACCAACAATTTTGTCCACGTGTGTATATTACAAGTTTCAGTAAATCTTTAGGTGTTGAGATATAAAAGCTTTTGTAAATCAGCAGGGCAGGACTTTTCCAGAATAAATCCAGTGGTCAGGATTAGGTCACTGGGTGATTTGTTTAGTATGAAAATAATCTAAGCCAATGCAACTGCCGTCTTATTTACTAGGGATGAAAATCACCAGGGGCTACCTGATGATAGGATGTGATTACGAAACCTCAGTGATGATTCGCTTTGTATTGCATTTTTGTAAAAAATGCAGATTCAATATTAATCTTCTTTTTTTTTTCTCTCATTTATTTTCTTTCATTATTTTTCTTTCTTTCTTTCTTTTTTAATTTACCAAGACACTCAACTAAAACCATCATGATTTCACACACAACCTGAAATACCCAAAATACAGGTTAAATCTTCTAATTATACATTCAAGTTAACCTCCCCAGCAAGTTGCTTATCTTGGCTGTTTTGTTTATGAGGGATTTACACCAGCTTTTGAATACTGGTTTTGGTCTTCCTGTCTTCCTGTTCCTCATCAGCAGGAAATTTTAATTGGAGTCCGTCCTTTCCACAGGGATGATTTGATTTTCTGTGACTGAAGCCGTGTGCGTGTCAATTAGAACGCGCAGTTTCATTTGCCTTTAGGCGGACTACAGCGTTGAAATCTAATATTTGTTGTTATGGGTAACTTTATAGCGGATTTTCATTTTAGTGAGTCACAATATTTATTAAACATACTGATGGGTGTGACAATTTAATTTGAAGTACCACTCAAAAGTTTGGACACACTTCTTCAATGTATTCTTTGTACATCTTAATTTATTGTCCGTTCTAGAACAATACTTTCAAGTAAAATATGCATATAAAATTCATCAAGCACTATGAGGAAACTGTCTCTTATGAAGTCCATCAAAGGAAAGCATGACAAACGTACCTCTGCTGCAGAGGAGAAGGTCATTTACCGTTACCAGCTTTAAAAATCACCAATTAACAAACAGCACCTCGGATTAGAGCCGTTATGAAGGCTTTACAGAGCATAAGTAGCAGACACATCTCAATATCAACTGTTCGATGGAGATTGTTGCATATTTTGGATGCCTTTTGCATTGTTTTACAATGTAGAAAGAAAAAAATTTAGGAAAGACTACGGAATTAGAAGGTGTTTTCAAACATTTCACTGGTACTGTACGTTTCAGAGACCTTCCCGAGTGTGAATGCCCCTCAAATGTATTTTTGAAATACTGCCTCTGATTCACTCCTCTTATACACAATTTCAGTGTCGTAGTAAATGAGATGAGCCACGCCCACAGATAGTGGAAGAGCTGAGCAGGGCTGAGAGCGGGGTCCTTACTGTGTTTCAGAATGTTAGGGTCTCGTGTATAAAGCCTGATTATAAAGAGTATTAAATTTGTGCCTAAGTACTACCCGTACACAATATTTACTGGAGTTGATCGAATGTGCGTATGCACAGCTGTATGCTATGATGATTGATAACTCGTACACATTTTAATTAGATGTGCTTGCACTTGGCAATGCTGATTTGCATAAAGAAGCACCCTCAATCCTCAACATATGGGGAACAGATGCTCGATGGCATGAAAATTAAACCATTTCTGAGGTCTTCTCCTCTGCTGGTTTTGGAAATGTAATATATTGCAATGTGAGAGAGATGAATGAAGGTAAGTTTTGCCATCATTTGACACAGAGGTAGATGAAAGCATCTAATATATATTTAAAACAATACCAGTACCATCTCTAATCTCTTTTAAGAATTTCCTCAGCAAGTAAAAGCACTAACTGAGATCGACTAAAATCACAATGTGCAAGGGAAATCGACTGATCCACTCCTTACTCTCAGTACAGAGTATGCAGTTCTTTCAACAAAGCTAAATCTTCAAGCAAGACAAAATCCCAAATGCTCTTTTAATTGATTTGTCCTTCACTTTTATCAGTCCTCTACTTCTCTCTTGGTTATGTTAATATAAAGTACATAGCACATGACACAAAAGCTCTGCATGACTATTACGCTTTTCTACCACTAGGGTTATTGTGTGTGCATGGCCCAGAAGGGTATGGAAATGAATGTGCATCGTCCTGCATTGGCAAAGATTCATTTCAGTGCACAGAAACATGCGTACACAGTCTGTTATTGAGGCCCCTGGTGACGCTGAAAGCCATAACGTATATATTTTAGATCATACTTATCGGCATCGAACTGTTCAGTGAGCCCTCGTGCGTGGTCATCCTGGAAGAGACCACTCTCATCAGGTTCGAGGTGTGTCTTTATTTGCAAGCGACTCTTTCCTCTGAGAGGACAAAACATGAGTCATGAATCAGCACAGAGCCCGTCTACACCTGACAGCGTTTTTGTTTCCATAATTTTAGAAGTTGCTTCCTGATTTACACATACACTACTTTTATGTTTTAGCTGTTGCATTGCTCCAGGGTGCATTACTCCGGTAGACTAATGGCACATTTTTGTGTAGGCAGGCTTGCCTTGGTGTGTAACATTGAGTTCTGAGGTCTTCCGAGTGCTTAGCTGGATTCCTGTTGATTGACCTTTTCTTAGCAGTATTTATGTTTACAGGGGTCACAGAGCACAGTTGGGTAATGTGGTAATAGTTGGGCTAAATGCAAAGTTTCGACTCGCTGTTGTCAGAAATAACCCAGTTAATTGCCTGCTGCTTGACTGAAGAGGAAGTGTGAGTCTTATAAAAGGGACTTTTAGTGTGATTATGTTTAGTGTTGTTTTAACATGGTCTGCATATTTATTCATTTTTGCATTTCTGGATGGGGAGGGATATGGATTCAGAGCTGGATAGAATGTGTGAGATTAATTAAACTAAATGCTTGCGAGTCTGCATGGAGTCTTTCGTCATTCTTAATCCTTTCTCTGATGCCTAATTTTAGATTGAAGAAAGCTAGAGAATGCATGCGGGGAAAAAAAACTAAGAATTGTAAGGGCTTATGAAGATGGAGAATGAGTGTAAAAACATGATGATTTTTTTCTTCTTTAGGTTGTATTGTATGCATGAAGATACTGTGCATAGAGAAACTATGCTTTTGATTTCACTCTCCAATACTGCCCTCTAGTGGCTACAGCTTTGGTGAAAAGACCATTTGTTGGTTTTTGTTTTTGGATTTATCTGGCAAATTTGAAACGCTGTACCTTTTGCTCCAGGGAGAACACCGGGAATGTTAAATCAAGAATGAAGAGCAACAATATTTGTTTATGTGGATTTCTTTGCTTTCACAAAAAAGTCGAGCATGAAAATATAGTGATGCACGTTATTTGACTATTTGTCTTATCTAACACGCACACTGTGTTCTTCAGCAGAAGGATGGCAGACCTGACACTGAGCGACGCTCTGACTGACAGCGTGTCCCCATCTGTTGAGGAGAACATAGTGGAGAGGGACTTCATAGCCACGCTGGAGGCAGAGGCCTATGAGGACAAGGTCGGGGAGACAGTGGACAAGGCAGACTACATCCCATTACAAGATGATGATGAAAAGGGTGAGCTGCAGACATGACCCGGACTCAGGAAAATGTTCAAACTAATTATTCGAATGTATGCCACAGGTGTGAAATATACTTCCAGTGGTAGCCAGCCAGCACAAAAGTGGTCTACTGCAAATACAACAAATACCGTATATATGACCTTTTAACACAATATTTTGATTTATTATATATTTATATAAAATTTTCATATTAATTTCAGAGATCCAACATACTAACCCTCCCCTCCATCTACCCATATGTGACGAGTAAGACGAAGTAAAAAAAAAAAAACTAAATACTCTTTAGTGTACAAAGATTTGTCAGAGCACATAGGTCTTTAAAACAGTTTTATAATTTTTTTTATTTTTATTTTTTATGAAAATTTTGACGCTATTTTTGCATTGCTATGTTTTAGTAAAACTATATGGGTCATGATTGTGCAATATATTACAGTCTCTAATCTTGTCCAGCACAATCTAGGCAATATGATGCACTGAATTATATTTCATTTTTATCAACTATATAAACAAATGAAAAACGGGTGACACAGGCAAAACAATATCAAATACTGTACCCACAAGACCATGTGTTTTTACGGGTTGTTTTAGGTTGTTTCAAAAACATAAAAAACTTTAAAAAATTAAATAATAATACTATGCACATTTTGTGAGTTCTACATTTGTGTGATGTAGCAGTAAAAAAAAAGAAAAAAAAGTAGTAATAAATTTGGTTTTACATGACATATCTGAAAACCCAAATGCACAGTTTGATGTCTGAAGCCTCCCATGTCAGTTCACCCCAGCAGGACTTCTGTGTAAGCATGTTTTACTGTTAGTACACCCTTCTTATTCTTTTTACAGCAGCTGGCATCCTCTGCATTTAACTGCCTCTGAGTACACTGCTCTCGTGGTAGCAGAATAATCAGGTGCAGGAGCAGTAGCGCGAGAGTGAACTCTCCACTACTAGTTAATCGATCGCGGATGGCATCGTTCTCCCAGACAGATTTTTACAAAGGTTCAAGTATACTCTGTGTGGGAAACACTGTATATACCTTGAAGTTGCACAATGTTTACGCATATTTCTTTCAATTGAAATGTCTTTAAATTTAAAAATCACATCATTTTTGCATAGCAGATATATGTGTTATGTCTGTGTTCAAAATGGGCTTAAGAAATCCGGGCTGGAATTCTTAATTTTAATTTGGCTGTGAGTAGAATTTATTCATCATCACATCACCATGTGAACCTTTGCCCTGCGGTCCAAGTTGTCTTTAGCCCCTTTACACTGCAGGTATCGATGCCCAATTCGGATTTGTTGCCTATATCTGATTTTTCTGACCGTCTGTTTACACGTTCTTTCAACTATGACCTATATCCGATTCAAGTGTTTACACTTGCCATACCGTCTGAAACATCGTGTATACTTAAAGAGAGGTTCTTGCACTACACACTAGCCAAGATGGACGAAGGCAAAATATGCTTGATGCGCATATGCTTCATTTATTGTGTCCTCAACCATTCAAAAGGAATGTTTGGGTGCGAGACGTGTCGGGGTCGCTCTCTGGTGGCTTGCAACAGATGCGGGCTACTGCACACTGGCGCATCTGTTTGGGATGAGCAGAGCGTCGGTGTGCCTGATTACGTCATTAAACCGTGAAGAAGTCGCAGTTTTAATGATGTACAGAACGCAATGCCTCAGAAAATCCGATCTGTCTGTTTACACGACAATCACATTAGCACATATCTGATTTATATCTGATTTATTTCCACATATGAAGGAGGCCTGAAACCGATCTTGAAATATCGGAATGCATGCGTTTTTTTCCTGTTTACACGGACATAGAAAATATCCGATATGTGTCACATAAGAGGAAAAAATCTGAATTTAACTTACAGTGTAAACGTAGATTTAGACTCTTTGTAAACAGGAAGAAAGCTTAAGAAGCTTTGGTAATTAGATTTCAGCAGAAGACTCAGACTGGGTGTCAAATGACACTGAATAACTTGGAATAACACACTGTTTCCGCACATACTGTATACGTGACACGGAAACGTCCTTGTTCGTGGTTGTATCTGTATATTCTGTTACTGATGGATTAAAATAACAGATCTTGTCTATAGTTGCTAAATACACCATGGGCAATTTGGGAACGCCCATTGAACTAATCTGCATGTCTTTGGATGGTGGGAGGAAACCGGAGTACCCAGAGGAAACACACCAAGCACGGGAGAATATGCAGAGACAGACCACGGAGGGGTGAGGCCACAGTGCCAACTACTACGCCACCGTGCCACCACAGTTTCAACATCCTTCGCAAAAAAAAAACAAAAACATTTGATGACAGGTGTAGCACAAACTGCTGTTAAAGTCAATGCTATCCAAGATAGAAAGATATCAAAACACCCAGAACATTCCAGCCCTTTTGTGTATGGGGCTAAGAAGGCAAAGAATTGATCCAGCCTGCACATTCTTCAGCTTTCAATCCGATTGAGCATCCATGAGATATGCTGGACAAACAAGTCCGATTCACTGAAGCCCCACTCTGTAACCCACAGCACACAAAGGATCCGCCGCTAATATCCCGGTTCCAGACACCACAGCACGCCCACAGAGGTTTTGTGGAGTCATGCCCAAGGGGACAGAGCTACCCCAGTGGCACAAGTGGAGCCTAAAGTTTCACGTTTTAATGGTATGGCTGATCGGTGTGTATTATGGGGTGCATGGTGTTGTGGCTCACTTGGTCAAGCTGAGCTTTGAGAGCAGTGTAGTCCAAAATAATAATAAAAAGCAAATCAAGGAAATATATTTAAAAGCTTTGGTTTGTAATCCTCTGCTTTCCACATGATCATGTCCTTCAAAACAATTCAGATGTCCTCTTGAGCTTCGAGCCATGCACGCAGTCATGCTCCGATACGTTTTCGTCCAGAAATGAGATCTGTTTGCTGTATTAGGGTTCATGTTAATAATAGTAATAAGCAGAGCAGTGATGCCTCATAACAGGCATTTTGTAGATCTCTGTGAAATAGCCTAGCGGATGAGTCTCTATTTCTGCTCTGATCTATGAGCTATATCTAGACTCATGATTCTTTTTTCTCATGTCATTGTACAGTCTGAAGCTTCAGGGGTTGTGCAGGGTGTGTGTCTCAGATGACTGGAATCGAGTAGTTTCATTTAGAGGCTTTTTAAATCTCTGTAGTGTTGAGTCATGTAGTGATGCACTCCTGTGTGTGTGTGTGTGTGTGTGTGTGTGTGTGTGTGTGTGTGTATAAACAGAAACAGGTGCAGTGTTGGAGAAGGGAGAACAGAATGCCCAAGGGGCACCCAAACCTGGTAAGAGGCATCAAATTATATCCCTAATGTCCCTGGGTACACTTGCTGTTGCACTTTTGTTGTATTATTTCATCATAGCGTCACATCATGTCCTTTTTGTATTTCATATGTTGCTGCAGTTAATGTTGCTGTCAAGAGTTTGACTGATGGCAACAATAAATGGTGGTTGCATGCATGAATAGTGCAATGTGGTTTATGTTGTCTTAATCTGCGGTAACTATAGTGTCCATCATGATTTGTTCAGCATCGTCATGTTCTTTATTTGTTTCAGTAGCAGTTTATTGGTTGAATATTATAAATAATAATAATAATAATAAGCATCTTTTAGTGTAGTGATCTGTGACAACAAATACATCAAGATATTTGCATAAAAAATTTACAGACAAGCATCTCAGAATGCCATAACATTCTGCATGAATTGCAAGATGTAGTTGTATCAATATGTACCAGGATCTGAAACGACAGCCACTGACAGATGAATAACATTTGCTTACCAACTGTCAGGGAGGTATATATATCAGGGAGAAAGTGAACAGTCACTTCTTAAAGTGGATGTGTTGGAAGTGGGAAAACATGGGCGAGTACAAGGATGTGAGTGACGAGTGATTAGATGACTTCGATGACTGGGCCCGAGTATCTGCAAAACAGCAGATCTTGTGGGCGTAACCAGAATGCAGTGGTTAGTACCCACGGAAAAGAGGTCCAGGGAATGGTGACCGGCGAACTAGCTCACTGGTCTGATTTTTGCAAAAAAAGTTACTGAAAAGGTTAATGCTGTCTAGGATCAAAAGTTGTCAACACAGTGCATCTCCGCTTCCTGGGGCTGCATAGTGGCAGATCAGTCACCGTGCCCATGCTGCTGACCCCTGTTTACTTCTGAAAGTGTCAACGTCAACAGTTGGAAAAAACAGGATCATTGGGCAGTGGAAGAAGGTGGC
This sequence comes from Clarias magur, assembly GCA_013621035.1. NCBI lineage: Eukaryota > Metazoa > Chordata > Actinopteri > Siluriformes > Clariidae > Clarias > Clarias magur. The sequence continues at coordinate 314,582 of QNUK01000170.1, read as the reverse complement.
AGGACCTGATGAATCACATTTCATTTATATCATGTGGATGGCTGGGAGCATCCGTATTGCTTATCTGGAGTCAGGTTGATGCTCTGGGCTGTCTAAGTTCTGCTGGGAAACTTTGGGTCCTCGGATTCACGCGTACATTTCTAAATATTGCTGCAGATCATGGCAGTGGAATTTCCTAACAGCAGTGGCTGCTTTCAGCAGGATAATTCACCCTGACACACTGCCACAATTATTCAGGACTGGTTTGAGGAACATGACAAAGGGGGACAGGGTGTTAACCTGGCTTCTAAATTCCCCAGATCTCAACCAAATCAAGCACAGTGTGATGTGCTGGAACAGAGGTTCTATTGTCTTGGTACCAGATACAGCCTCGGAGGTCTTGCGGTAGTGGTATTGGCTCAGTCTTCTTTCATCAGCAATATTCGACAGGCAGCTCTAATACTACAGTTTGTTACATAAATTAGCTCAGTCCTTTTTGATGAGGTCTAATCTGGCCTCCTTGGGAAAAAGTTGTGGATACCTAATGAAGTACAGGAATGTCATGCAAGAATGTAATAAAGACCAAAAGTAGGCAACATTTCAAAATAGTACAAATAACTAATAAATGCATAGACAGTCTGTTTTCTTTCTTCTCTCACAGAATATATCCTATTCCTTCATATTTGAGACCGTGGCTTCCTTACATTTCTATTTAACCCTATTTTTCACATGTTCTTTCTGCTGGAGCTGGAGTTTTCCCTACGTCCTAGACTTTAAAAAAAAAAAATAAAAAAAAAATTTATTTAAATGATTCAGATCATCAAGCAAAATTTAATATTACTCCGAGATAACCCGAGTAACCACGAAATGCATTTTTTTAAATGATGATTTCATTTATTATGGGAAAATAATAAATGCCATCCAAACCTGCCTGGCCCTATTTGAAAAAAAGTAACTTGCCGCACCCATGACTGATTTACTGCCAGACCTGCCGAATCAAGAAATCACTTAAATAGTACCTGGCAGACATGGTGAAGAATGCTAAAATATCTTATAAAATAACACTCTGCAGCAGTGTACGTGTGTGCGCGTGCGTGTGTGCGCGTGCGTGTGTGCGCGTGCGTGTGCGCGCGTGCGTGTGCGCGCGTGCGTGTGCGCGCGTGCGTGTGTGCGCGTGCGCGTGTGCGTGCATGTGCGTAAAACTATAAAACTAGTCAACTTCTAATATAGCAATGGCATGGAAGTTATTGGCTGAGTTCTAGTCAAGTGCTATGAATGATTAATCGAACAAATACTGTGCTAATAAGATACATGTTTTAATGGTTGTTTTTAAATATTTAAGTTTGGAGTAAATTGATTTAGTTTAAGTGGCACATCAGATATACTTTAATAAATAAAGCTGAACCTGATAACTTAATCAATGGTGGATTGTGATTTACACTGCTGTAATCATTCAGATTGGTTGAAATTTCAGTCAGACACATTAAGTACAGTACATAGTAAAATGAAGCAGTGCTATATAACAGAACACAGAACTACATAACACTACACGTGTCTTAAATATCCCCAAAATACCACAAGTGCAAGTTTGTCATTTTACAAATTGGTGTTGAATCCAAACTTTTATTCTGTAATGTAACTGTTACTGCCTGCGAGCTCGTGCACTTGCCCTGTCAAATCTTTTTCGCTGAGCCAGCCTTGGCATTTTTCATAATCGAATTCAGCTACTGTATATTCCACCTTGTGACACGTACAGGAATAACTCGGCTGGCCTCCAAACCCAAATCTAATCTAGCATGCAGGAGTGAAAAGTTTTAGACAGGGTGAGTCAGAGGAGCAGTACTGCATGACGTGGCCCGCTGTGCCAGCATGACTGCCCGTGCCACAGTGTGTTATAAGGACGGGGCCCCCACTTGTCTGCTCTGGTCTGTCCAGTCTGTATGCTGAGGTCAGTGCATAAAACAGGCAACACTGAGAACCCAGGCATCAGGCTAGTCGCTAATTCTACAGACATGTTCATATATCAAACCCTGCGTGAGACAGTTAAGAATAAGCATTTAACAGAATTTAACATCACGCTCCATGTTTTCGTTTCAGTCTCCTAACGGTGCCACTGCTGTGCCTTTTGCTTTTTACCTCCATAGCACAAGATGTGCCTTAAAAAACAGAGTCTTTTTCCGGCATGCAGTATTTAGGACAGTGAATTTAGTTGTTCTGTAAGCAGTGCATCTGTCATTGATGCTTCGGTGCCACTCTGCTTTGCTCTGCATGCTCTCATTTGTTATAGAGGTGGCTCTGCATGGCTGTGCGTGCTGCATGAGAAGATGCATGGGGAATTGAAGGGAAGTGAAATAGATTGGATTGATTGACACCTGATCCTGTTGTGATCAATTACTAACCAGCACTTTTGTTCTCTTCCCATTGCCTCTCTCACTGGACCCTCTTCATTAAAACTCCTTTTATCATTTTTTTTCTTCTTCTTTCATTTACCATATTTTTATCCTTTATTTGTATCTCCACACACCTGCCTTGGTTGTTCATTTATCACTGTCGTCTTTGGACTGCTTTCTGCTCCATCTTTGCCACTTTTCCACTTTCCTCTACCCCTCATCATGTGCTCCAGAGGATTAGCTTTGCTGCTGCTGCTGCTGCTACTGGCTTAGACCTGCCTCTGCCTCTGCCTCCCAGTCCAGCGCCTCCATTCCTGTCTTCACCACACACAGCCACCTCACCATGCAGCAACGCAGCAAGTGCACCAGAGAGATGACTTTTTGAAGTCTGTGGGACGGCCCCTACTCCTTCTTTCTTACTAGTCTCCCATGATGGACTTGTGCACTGCAGGAAGAGCAAAGTCAATAGCATCTTACCATAAGATGATCAGATATGAAACTAAACACACACACACAATGGAACTCATTTATTAAGCTGAGTAAATATACACAAGTGATTCTAATTACAAAAGCCAAGGTGAACGCTCTGTGAAAGAAAGATTTACTCCTCCTTCGTTAGGGAAAAACCCCATTCACTAAGGTGAATCTTCACTGATTTAACGACAGTTGACCTGAGTTTTCAATTGCACAAACACATCCAGTGTGACTTAAAATTAAAATATTCCAAATCAGACCCATAAATTAGGACATGTAAGACTAGTTGTTAAATTGAGACAAAGGAATTGGGACTCAAAGGCCTTGTCCCCCCCCCACCCCTGTAATTTATCTTAAAACTACTTTTATGGTGAAGATATGTAGAAACTTGAGTTGATGTATGGACAGGACAAAAAGGCCTTTTAGCTTGTGACATTCTCTGTGATTAACTTTTTTATTTTTATTTATTTATTTATAGCATTCTGATTGGTCAACATGGCTTTACGTTACGGTTAGATTGCTGCATGATGGTTAAGCATGCTTTGATGGTCTTTTTATATTTTCAATTATCAATTTTTTTAAACAACAAAAGAAGGTAAAAAGTCTTACCTGTGTAGGCGTGGACTAGGCCTTAAATCTGGTGTGTGTCTCTGGCAGCTGGTGTCCTACAGTGGCTGGGCTGTGTTACCAGAAGTTGTGTTGTAGAGAGCAGAAAGTTTAGGAGGCATTCTTTCGAAATTTAGTCATCGTTTTGTCATTTTAGTTTTTGCATGACTTTGACCCTTTATGGGGTTCTAGGTCTGGCCTAAGGAAATATCTCAACTCAGCTTTTACTGAAAGATTAGTAAACAAGGCCCAATACGTGAGACAATCTTTAGTGTATCCCAACTTTGATTCTCCACCAAATACTCATCATAGTACTCATTATATATGAATATATGAAAAGCCAGCATAAAATATTTTTTACAAAAAAATACAATTGTGCCTGTAGTCACCACAGTGGTTGTAACTCCAACATGGCCTTTACTGTTGTGTGTCTTTGATAGACAGAATACTGGGAAAGTCATTTAGAAGAGGATTTTTCTAGGACATTGTATCTGAGGGTAAAATCTGATATGTCTGGCAGTGACAGAGTACTGTTACACACACACACACACACACACACACACACACACTGATGTTGCATTTGTCCTCCTTTGCCCAGCTTGCAGGATCCTCCTCACCCACACTGTTTATTAAAATGGCTACTACGGATTCTGTTTCTTTCCATTAAATGACCCCAAGATATATTCATACACTTCTTTACCTCCGTATAGTGTACTGCAAATATGTAGCATAATAGTGAGACATTTCTTTTTTTTTTGTTTTACCTGTTCTTGTCCACCATTACTTAAATGCAAGCGCAAATCACTATACCAATGATATAAATCGATGACACGAGTACAAAAGAGTGTTTGATGATATTAAAACACCTTACTGTATCTCTAACTGCCTTTGCTTTTTTTCTTACTAACCTCTGTATAAAGCTTTATTGAAACACGTAAACATGACTGTAATGACTCTGTTATCCTTGCCTGGGTCAGCTCTAACTGTCCCTCCAGTTTTTACATAAACAGCTGCGTGCCTAACACTGCAGTCTGATGCCTTTAGGTCTAATATGATGATTTCTATTTCTATGCAGCATGGTTCCCTGTCTCATCTGCTGTTGCTGTGGTTTCTAAAGGCTTGATTTCTGAACGCACCATGGATATAAATAGTCTATACACCCTTATTAAAATGCCAGTAAAAAAAAAATGGATATAAAAAAGAAACCATGATAAATCTTTTCAGATGTTTATTCCCCCACCTTTAACCTGACAAACTAATACTTCGTTGAAGCACTTTTTGATTTTATTACAGCACTCAGTCTTTTTGTGCAGAAGCCTATCAGCATGATTTATCTTCCTTGTAAAAGTGCTCCAAATCTGATTTGCAGGGGCATCTCCTGTGCACAGCCCTCTACAGGTCACCTCACGGATTCGCAATTGGATTCAGGTCTAGGGCATTCAAGAACTTTAATCATCTTTTGGTGAAGCCATTGTTTTGTTGATTTGGATGTATGCTGAAAGTTAAATTCTTCTTAATCTTCAGCGTCCTGTCAGTTGCCTGAATGTTTCATAACAAAATTTACTGGTATTTCGAACTGTTCATAATTCACTCCATTTGGACTAAAGCCACAGTTCCTGATGAAAAAAAAACAGCCCCAGAGAATGATGCCGCCACCACCATGTTTCACGTGGGTACAGCAGATAGTTGTCTCATGTTGTACACACCCAGAACTTGCCAGAAATTCATGCAACTCTTTTACTGATGTTGTGGGCTTCTTAGCAGCCTCCAAAACCAGTTTACTTCTTGTCTTTTCATAAATTTTAAAGGGACGTCTTGTTCTTGGTAATGCCCCTGTTGTGCCGTATCTTGTTTATGATTGTTTACACTGTGCTCCAGGGTATATTTAATGCCTTGGGTATTCTTTTATAGCCTTCTCCTGACACCTTTGAACAATTAGAGATCCTTTTGATGAAGATTAAGCTCTTTGTAGAACATGTTTTTTATTTTTTTTTTTAGTAAGTAAGTAAATGTTAGGAAAATGCAGCTGAAATTTAATTTAAATTTAAATAAGTGTCTTGACCCTTTCAATTTAAAATGTGTTGGAATGTGATTGGTTAATTATGTACCCATCACCAATTGTAAGTGGGTGTGCATACTTATGCAACCATTATTATTTTTCATGTGTACCCCACCCCCATCCCTCTAACCACCAAAAAAAAACAAGTTATATCTCACATTAAATGAGGAAAAAAGTTTAGAAATTAATTATCTTGGTCTTTTTTACTTATTTTTTTTTTTACGATCTTAAATCCTGGCATTTTAACAAGTGTGTGTAGACTTTATATGCATGTTCAATTTGCATTAAAGTATGCAATGCACCCCTTAAGCCTTTTAGCAACCAACTTGCCACTTAACACTGTGTTTGTAATTGTGGTCATCATTAACTGTCTTTAGAATAGCTTTATTTTATGAATGGTATTAATCATACTCGGAAAAGAATGCTCTGATAGCACCATCACATCACACATACTGTGACAGTAAGCCTAATGAATGAAAGTGAACACACTTTCGTCCCAGTTATACAGAAGTGTTTTTTCCCCCTTAAACCAACCCATTTCCATCGCAAGCCTACTCATTCCAGCTCATGAAGGTCTTGAGAAATACTTGATACGAAAGAGCTGTGATTGAGCTGTGATGGGGAAAACCCTGCCTAGTGCATCTGCAAACTAGAAACACCTGTTAATTGATTTTGACAAAAAAAAATAAAAATGCTTTAAACTGTGTTATTAGAGTTAGCATTTTAAATTAAGTGTGTACATTATTAGTTGATTAAACGCTTTATGCATTTATTTCATTTTTATATATTTTTTAACCCGAATTGAATTAAAAAGCAGCTAGCTCTTTTAATGCGTTTGAGTAATCTTAAAAGTTTAACTCTTCCATATTTACTATTTCTTTAGCAAAAGTTAACACAGGTCTCAGAGCTTCCCCAAAGTGTGTGTTAATGTTCCATTTGAAGCACTCAGGTAATACATTCCTTCATATCTCAAACTCCCTCTGTGTCACTCCTTCTCCAAATGTACTGCTTCAGTGTTTATGTACATAGGCCACTGCCAGATTATGTAAATACACCCAGCCAGAGGAAAGCTTTTTGTTTGAGGTCACATTAGGGAGAAAAATCTAATACGCTTATTTAAGCATGGATCAATGCAAAAATTGGAAAAGGATAAAAAGCAAGGAATGTTTTCCTCATTCATTGTTTGTACACAAAATGACTAAAAATATATTTTTTCATAATAGGTCCACTTTAAAGCTCAAATCACTAGATAGAATTTATAGATGGATACATCCATCCATCCATACTTTATTAATCCTAGGAAATTACAGATATGCAGTAGCAATGAGAACAGTAACAGAAAGGTAGTTTTGTTGATGTGATGGCATACTGTATATCTTACATATATTCAGTAGACACAGGGTGAGGTGTGTGAGAGCTGACCAAAGTTACTAGACTATGCTTCATCAGATTTTACTATTATTTTTAGTATCTAAGCTGCTTTTTAACATGAGTTAATCCCTAATCATTCTGAAACCAGTAAAATCTAAAACTGGCAATTTTACTATGTTTAAAAGTCCCTCCTTTTTTTCTTTGAGATTTCTATTTTATTTGGGGAAAAAGCTAAATATATACACCTTGCACTCGTACTCTGAAAGCAAAACCTTTTGTTAACATATTGCAAAACCATCCTTTGAAATGGCCGCATCTCGGCGGCAGCTTGTGGCGAATTAGGAAACAGCTCACGGATTAACACAGTCGACGTTCTTTTGATTCTTTTTCACACACATTTCAGATTTTCTGCAGCCTCACCAGTGTTGGTGATGTAGTGTAAGTCTCAGTAAGCTTTTCCTCTTGCTGCTATTCAGCATCTTTTAAAAAATCCTCCAAGACGACTTTTAGTTCATTCAGCTGTCTGTTTTCTTTAGCGCTTGGACACGTTCCATTAATCACACAGATTTTACAAATGCAGCGGAGCCAACAACTATAACTTTGCTGTAACATTTACAACTTTTCACCTATTGCTATGGCAGTAAATGAGGTGCTAGTTTTTTCGCTTTTTCAGGTAACAGAAGCAGTCAGACCAAAGGCAAATAAAACGCACCAGGAGAAAATACTAGACACTGAAGGGAAAAGGGCACAGGGTGAATAAAGCTTATTTGCTTTGGGTACTGATTACAGGTCAAGTAATTTCATAAACTTCACTCCTGAGCCAATGTAAACCAGGCACTGTTGATGTCTTTGGTCTGTAAAACACAGAGGACCTGTTTAACTAGAATTCACACTGGACTTAGGCCTAGCCGTTTTGTTTTTTTCTTCTGTTTTCTTATACACAATAGATTTTCTTGTGATAAAATTCCATGATTTCTCTCCACCTGTGAGAATTTTTTCTTACAGTTTCTTACACCTTTGCAGATGTGTGTTCAGGTTGGGACAGTTAGCAAATCTACTGTTTCCAGGTACCTTGATCTCTGTTGTGGTGTTTCTCCTCTATCGTACATGTTGACTATGAGAGATCATTCAAATGTAGCTTGTCTATTAAACCAGTTCTGTGTCTTAATTGTTCTTGTGACATTTGCGCATTGTTCCACTTTTACGTGTTCTCACTTTTACATTTCTGACTCGCGACCTACCCTGTGTTCTCTCCTCCTCGTGGTGATGGTGTGAATGTGCCTGCTCCAGTAAGAAGCAGGCAGCAAAGTGAGGTGATGCAGCTCGGTCTCATGAGGGAGCTGCAAGTGGGTCAGCCTCTCCTAACTTTTATTCTACTTTAAGCACATGCTGGACAGTGCTGCAGCAGATATGCTTCATCTGCAGCCTCGGTGGCAGTGGCAGCATCTTGATGCATTAAATCATGCACATTTAGGTCATGATCTTTAGTTAATGTGACATTTAAACACGAGTGGAGAGCATGGCATGGTTATTAGTGAGTGAGTTAGAAACTGCTAATCTCCTTAGAGTTTTGTACACAGCAATCACTAGAGTTTGCACAGAATGCTGTGAAAGACAGAAAACTTCCACTGAGCAGCAGTTCTGTGGGCAGAAATGCATTATTGATGAAAGAGGTCAGGACGGAGAAGAACCGTTCTGATTCCACCAGACGTCAATGAAGCACTCTTTAAAGCTGTAGTGAGCAGAAAAGCACCTCGGAGGGCACAAAATGTTGAACCTTAAGACAGGCTGTGATTCAAGATTCAAAGAACTTTATTATTCCAAGAGGGAAATTGCTTAACAAAAGACCTCATTGGGTTACACTTCTGTCAGCCGGAAAATAACAGGAATCTGATGCTACTGTGATTACTGGCTCATGCAAACCCAACAGTTGAAGCCCAGGTAACATTTGTCAGGTTATGATGAGTTCAATGTGAACATTACCTAAGGCTCTTGATTTAGATCTGAATGATATAATGCATTGTTTAGCTGCCACACGATTGATTGGTTTGGATCATCATCATCATCATCATCATCATCATCTTTATAAGATGTCAATTTATTTAGAAGTGAGCAGTTAGCTATTATTTGATGCACAACCAGCACATTATTTGCAGCACATTATTAAACAACCTGAGAATCCAGTATTAACTGTCTATACAAATCTGTAAAATGAAGGAATGAATGAATAAGACTTTAAAGAGAACTAACATTTTTAAAAAGACCTGTGCTTTTTACACTGTGTTTACAGTCATGCAAAAAAAATGATGCCAATAGTTTGTAGGTTATACAAAGTAATAAGAAATGGTAAAGTTTTACAGACAAGATAAAAAAAAAAAAAAGTACAAGCATGAACTACAAAAGGACGCAAGGTGCTAAACAATAACAGCGATGTCAAGGATAGGATAAATTATTTTCCTGATAATTAGCATAATAATTTTTATTAAAAAGAAGTAGAAAATCGAACAAGTTAAAAACATTTTAAAGTTAATAATGCCTCCATGTTTTTCTCTGTAGTGAGCATGAGTAGCAGCCTACTCCAATCATCTTGCTCCTCACTCGGCTTGGTACTTGGTGTCCTCTACAACAGGACATGCATAAATGAGAAATCATCCCTTATGGCACAGAAATGGCATTTTCCTGTGAAAGCAGCAGCTTTTCTCACAGTCAGCCCTCAGTCACATAGGAGATTTTTAACTTGAGGCTTTTTTAGGCAAATAAAGTACAAAAATGCAAAGGGTGATGTTATGGGTGACATTTTAATTTGGTTTGTGAAGGAAAAGTTAAAATAAACATGTCTCAGGAATGTCGAGGGATTTTATTATAACATAGAGTTGCTAGTACATGGGACATTTGTCAAGGAATGTTCACGGTATTTATCATGAAACTGGGTTATTTTAGTTTCTGTTTTTGTGAAAAGGAGAAATATTCATTAAATAAGTAGGGGCAGATTTTGCACTCCTACTTGGATTATGTGTGTGAATGTGGTATGTGTGTGTGTGTGTGTGGTCACAATAGACAAAACACACATTTCCATTCACTTGCAAACAAATGAAGATTTGTTCTGTGTGAACAAGCAGCTGTGTGAGAAAGAGTGGAACAGAACAACAAATCTGTTTTCCAGAAAGTGTTGATTTTACAGTTTGCTGCAAAAGAAACATACTGTTGTTGTTTTAGTTGCAATAACTTTGAATATGGTAGAATAGAAACCATATATTTTTAGACCTTTTACAAATACACACAGTAGATGCTCTTATATCTATAGTACAGATCATCAGAGTTATTTTGTTATTCACTTATTTTATCTTTTCACAAGTAAAATTTGAATAACCTTGTCATGTTACAGTTTTTTTTATTAGTTGGGTTGATTAAAGATCATTTAGTGCTGGACCGTTAATTGCATAAAAATCAAAATCTCAATATGGACATGTGCAATTATTTAATCACAAGTATGCATAGTTAGGAATTGATGTAGATTTTGTCAATAATTTAAGTATTTGTTTATCTTTAAAAATAATTTTGTGATGCTAACCCACCAAGCACGGGGAGAACATGCAAACTCGGGTCAAATTTTTTGTATCACACTTTTTAAAACAATGGACAATGGGTGGATTTTGTCTCTCAGAGTCAAACTGAATTGACATTATGGTTATCCTGTATTGCGTTTAGTTTAATATTAAAAGCCTATTGAAGCGGTGTAGGTCGAGAGTCTGTGATACGAGTGTCCTAGTTTGAAGTCTGTCTGCCTAAGAGCGTCAGCTGGAGAACGTCTGGATGCAGTTCAGACAGAGGACATATCCTCTTCCTCTTCTCTCTCTTGTCTCTCCTCCGGCTCTCTCCTTTCAGCTGTGATTTATTTAGCTTTCATCACTTTCGTTTTCAGAGTTCACTGCAATAACTGGCTGTTTACTCGGACCCATGTCTGCTTTGTGCGTTATAGTTGTGTCAGAATTATGAAAGTGTTAATTACATAACAAAGCGATGAAAATGTCGAGTTTGAAGGTCAGCTCCTAGATCGTTTGTCTGTGTCCTGGTTACTCGCCACCCAAATATGTCACCGGGCACAGACAGCTTGGCAGGGTGCTTTGCAGAGTGCTGTGTGTCCTCAACCACTCAGTGGTAAAAATAGGAAACGCCTGAGTCCCAGGAGGGTTTGAGAGAATCACTGTTGACAAAAAGTACAAGAGCAGCAGCAATAAACTGGGTCAGGCAAAACCAAACACTCGAGTGCACCATGGAGAGGGAAAGAGGCAGTGGAAGCAAAGCTCACCGCTCAAACTCTAAACAGCGGCATCATAATGTTCAATTCCCTTGCTATAGTGCCCTCTTGCCTCCAATGCTTTATAACACCCAGCCATTCTAAACTCTCTCTCTCTCTCTCTCTCTCTCTATTTTTTAAAGATTTTAAGAAAAGCCCCCAACAAAAACTAGTGCACTCAGTTGGAAAAATATTAGCTTGTCTGCTATGAATTTGTTGGTTGACCGAACTCCACGAGGGCCAGAGAGTCTCTCTGGGTAAGGTTCACCCAGGGATATCCAAATGCTATTTATTCTCATTATGAGGCTGAACAAAGCAGTCTCGTACTGTACATTCTCTTTATGTTGCTCAGGCTCGATTTTAGCTCTAAGCTCAGCAAATAGCTTTATATAAAGGAGTGAAGAGTGTTTACATATCGCGTCTTAACCTTAGGGCCTTTCTATACCGTGTTTGTTTGGCATCATGGAAATGGGTGTCGTTGTGTTCTACTTAAACATGAAGCACAACAGGCAACCCAGTGTCTGACCGAAAACTGACAGACTGGTTTTATACTAAATTGCATTCAGCCAGCTGCAACTTTTCTCACATTTTACAGCAAAATGTTTTGGTTAAATATTATTATTATTATGGAATATGTTTAATTCATATTTATTAATGCTTTATGAAGAGGGAAAATTACTAGAGAACTATGGTAACTATGTACTACAAAACTATAGAATAAAACATGACATAACAAAAATATGGACAAGACGATTAAACCCATATTTGGGTTTTTTTTCCACAAAGTACAAAATTATTTAACATGTTCCTGTACACTGTGGCGTTACAGGTTCCCTTCACTGTAACTAAAGAGACCCAAACATGTTTCAGCATGTCAATGCCCATGACAATATGCACAGCCAGCTCCATAAAGACATAATTAAAAATATTGGAGGGGAAGAACTTGAGTAGACAGAACTCTGTGAATGTGTGACCCAGTCTGTGAAAACCAAGATGTATATCTAAAATATTTGTATTTAAAAAAAAAACTGAATCACTTTAGCTTGGTTTTTTGTGTGTATGCAATGTGGAAATGTGGATACACTGTGTGTGTGTGGATAGATAGATTGATAGATAAAGAGAGAGAGAGAGAGAGATGTCTTATGTACAATGATTTTTGTAGAAAACATTGAAGCTGGATTTTCACAAACTGGGTCACTCATACAGTACAGTGCAAAAGTCTTGAGCTACCCATAATTTTTTTTCATATTAAATTTAATTAAATTAAATGCTGAAATATGTTAAGTGTCTAAAAATACAATATAAAAAATGTTGTTTAAATAAAATTTTCTCATTACCCCTCTCATCTATTCAAAGAACTCAGGATTGTGGAACCACAGTACTAAACCTGTGTTTGTTTTTTATGCTTTACATTGTATATTCATGTAAAGGGTGTATAAGACTTACTTTGAGTCAAGAACAAATCCGGCTTACGAACGTGCTCCCAGAAACTGAACTCGTTTGTAAGTTGAGGATTTCTTTTGTAAACTAATCATCTGCACCCGTTTCTCACTGGTTCATGTCTTAAGTTAGACCTTTTTTGTGCTTAAATGGTTCACAGGTCAAAAAAAAAAAACATTCCTCTGAAGCTGGTCAGGTAGAGGGAGTGGACAGAAAAAGAGAACAAAGATTTTGCTAAAATGAGAAAATCCTTCAGATATCTTTAATTCTTCAAGAGCTATTCTTCAAAACTAGATTAAAAGGTTTTTTGGAGGTAAAACATGAGGGAATGGGTGGCTCAAGACTTTCCTGTTATTTAACATACAAAATACAGGACATTATGAATTTGTTAATGATTATTTCTGAGTATATTTATCACACATTGACAATATGCCTCTGTGTCTGTTCATGTCGTATTGAATCGTATTGAGGAAAAGAACTACAAAATATACGCTAAAAAATAACATCTTCGAAATCTTAGTTTGTCCCTGTCTCTGATAAAATTTACAAAAATATGCTGCTCCCATTTTCATATCTTTTTTTGTATCACTAACACTGTGTGTCCAAACATACTAGATTTCTTCTCCTGCTCCAGCTATGTAAAGAAAAGTGTTTGTAACTGCCACTAGATTACAGAACAGCATAATTGTTTAAAAAAAATGTGTAAAACAGGAATAGCCATTATTGAACAACCCAAAGAAACATCTGCCCGAGTCTAATAGAACAGAATCCTTTTTCTGTTTTCTCCTCAATAATGTTGGCTGCTTGTGCATATACTACTGTGCTAGTGGAATATTACATTCCCTCTATCTAGCCATCGTCAGACCTTTGGGTTGGATTGTTGTTGCCTCCACACTTGGTGGTCATGTCTTCATATTCCTTGTAGACTTGAATATATTCAGCACTAATGCATTGCCATAATTCATGAACCGCTTGGATCAAAAGCGGGTTGTTTAATGTACTGCTGAGATGAGCAGGCTGTCAAGTGTGTGTAGGGAGCAGCTCTTTTACATGGATTAAATTGCCTGCACATGCCTGAATGCACTTATTTTAGTGCTTCTTTCTGTCCAAAATCCTCCGAGGGATGGCTTATACTGTAGCATCTACCAGATTGCTGGTAAACATACTGGCTTAGTCACTACTTAGAAGTTTTTGAAGCAAAGCTCAGCTTGACTTCAGGGACCTCTGTTTGGGTTTAGTTAGGCTCTTTTTTTTTCTGAGATTGAACAATTTTCTGTGGAAATTAGCAAGGAGTTGGTTTTGCCTTTTCACAGCTCCAGTGATTAGAATCCTGTTCTTGGGTTATTATACTGTACTGTATATGTGGTGTTCAGCATGTACTATGTTCCATGTTGGTGAGGGTTTCTTTGGGGCTCTTTGGTTTCTTCTTACATCCCCAAAACAGACAGTAGATGGATAGTCTACAATAGATTGCTCCTAGATGTGAAAGTATGTGTAAACGTCTATATGCATGGAGCTGTTTGTTGGACTGACATCCAGCCAGAATTTGCCAGTTTTTCCCCAAGGTAGTCTCTGGTACGCAGATGACGCAAAATGACGCAGACCAGTTACTGATAACAAATGACCAGATCACCAAAAACTGTTGTGATTTTATTTAAAAAATTTAATGAAATCTCTTCTTTATTATGGCAGTATTTCAGAGGACTTCCAAGTGTCAGGAGAGCGTTCACATAAGGAAAAACTTGAAATAGATTTCAGCGTACAGTTTTTGTGGCTCATTCAGTTGTGAGAGCAGACAGAGCTGGAAGGGTAGAAGAGAGGAGGTCAAGTCAGCAAAACTCAAAGTGACAGTTCGATGTTGGAGAGTGCAGCATAGGGGCAGATTTGCAGAAGTGCTGTTGAACATTTACGTTTTCTTACTTGAGTTTCAACCACATTATTTGTTTCGCACAGCATAAACAGCCATAAGAGACCTGTTTACTTGGGTTACCTCCTCCAGTTTTCTTGAAACAGCACCAGACAGGTTATCTAATCACTGCATGGAGCATCCTTTAATAAACAGCAGGAGGCTTAAGCAGTCAAAGACCCAAGTGCTATGTTTTTTTTGTTTTTTTACAACCTTTGGTGTTTTCTAGTCACTGTGGGTGTTGTTCTGTCAAGTCTTCTCACTGTCACCCTTGAAGGGTCAGGGAGGGTGCTCTAGCCCTGCTGCGGTCAAACCAAGTACTTCAGATCAGGCGGCAGACCCACAAAGAGTCAGGAGGTTCCCAGTCGAGACGGGACCGCGGGCTCACACTGTGCCAGTCACACACACACAAACGCACACACAGATGCCTGCTCCGCTGCACAAACTCGGAACATGCTCTGTCACTAACATTGTCCCACTGATGCCTGTCAAACTACATTTGTTTACTTGAAGGGTAAAAGGGATTAGACTGCGGTTCAGATAAAGGTGAGTTTATGACATCATTTGGGTCATGTAGCAAGGTTAGGCATGCACTAAAATTCTTCATGTGTGTTATTTTCAAGTTTCTGACAAAACGTGGGGACTTTTTTGCTTGTTTGTTACAGGCACTGTAACGACGGAGGAACTCATTTCATTGTCGCACCAGGAGTTGCAGAAGGAAGTGCAGCCACATCTTATAGATCAGCAGGCCTTGGTGTCAGACTTCCTGCCAGGTGAGAACTGCGGGGTAATGAAGCCAACTGCATCAATGATACATGTGATATACAGTACCAGTCAAAAGTTTGCGCACACCTACTCATTTGAGGGGTTTTCTTCATTTTCACCGTTTGCCACATTGCAGAGCAATTTTAAACCGTATATTTCTGAAATAACACATATGGAATAACGTGGTAAACAAAATAAGTGTGAAAAACAACATTTGTTTCATATTTTAGATTCTACAAAGTTGCCACAGTTTACCTTGCTGAGAGTTTTGCACACTATTGGCAGGCAACAAGAGCTCAACATGTATGGGAACTGCTTCAAGAGTCTTGGAAAATCTTTCCAGGTGACGGCCTCATGAAACTAGTTACGATAATGCCAAGAGTGTGCAAAGCCTTCATTAGAGCAACAGGTGGCCACATTGAGGAACTAAAAAAATCTAATGTTTTGTAAAATTCTAATAAAAAGTTTTTAATAAAAAAGAACAAAAAAGGAAAAGAACAACCTTCAAATGAGTTGGTTTGTCCATACATTGAATGGCCCTGTCGAAAATGAATCTGTAATCTTGCACTTTTAGACACTAATTTATGTGAGTCAGATGTATCAGAATGTTTATATCAGCAAGCGACATAATTAAAACATGTTTTTATTAACAACAGATTTCATGAGAGTTTTGTAAGTAATTCATTGGTAATGTTTGGGTACTGTCCAAAGCAAAAGGATTGCACAATTTTTCCTTCAGTGATATCTGAGTGGTTGTGGCTCGTGTCTTTTTCTCACTGTTTTTACTTTCTCTGCTTTGACCTTTCAGTTTTCCTTCTGAAGCACAAACATGTCTATAGTGGCACTTTATTGGATTTACTTCCCTTCTCCTTCTTTCTTTCTCATAGTCTCTATGTCAGATTTTCCTGATCACTGGGGTGCTCAGTCTCACCCCCCTCAGATGATGGACACTGGCTTCATGGGACCTTTCTCAGGTTAATGTTCTATGGATTCTTGCCATTGTCTTGCTCCTGTTTAACTTTTTTTTCTTTCCCTATTGCCTAAAATATCTTAAACGTATTTTTTAGTATATTCACACAAGCTTTTATCTGTATTCCTTTTTGCAAGCACAATGTCAGGGTGTCTCTTGGGTATATTTACAGTGTGCATGGTGTCCATCACCTGGACAGCATTACAGTCACTTGGGCTTAATATAGGAAGCCACCAGGAAATTCAGGGCACAAACATTTTAAAACATAGTTTTATTTAGTCTGCTAAATTTGTTAGCATTAGCACTAGAGCTGGGCAGTATGATGATAGAAAATTGATGCAAGTTATCATGATTCATTAACCTCAAGTTTTTTTTTTGAATTATCATCATAATTTTATAGCTCAAAAAAAAAAAGGATGAATCTTAAACACCATTTCGGTGCCAGGCCATTCGTGTAATATATAAATAAGTATTTTAATACATCACCCAAATCTAAATAGTTGTTAGTTTTTCAGCTGCTCCTGTCTGATCCACACACAACTTGGCTCAGGTTCTACACACACCAGATGCCCTTTCTGATGCAACCCTCCCATTTTATTCGGGCTTGGGATCGGCATGACGACACCTTGATGGGAACAGCCAAAAGAATAACAACCACCACCATAACAAGTCTAATTAGTACCACTGCATTAATATTTGCTCGTCCTATAAATAGGTCAAATGCAAGCATTTTGATTAAGACGGATCAGGTAAAACTTAAAACTGACTGCATTAAAATAGGGCATGAGTTGTACTGGCCACTATTTTTATTTGCATGTTTTACACGTGTTAAATTCTTTCAGAAGCAATTAAGACTAATAATTAAGCTGATTAATGTAGCAATGCATTTTGCATATCCCAGTTAGTGAAGCTGGGGTCAGAGCGCAGGGTCAGGCAGGATACTGCGCCCCTGGAGCAGACTAGGTACGGGCAATGCTCAAGTGGCAACAGTGGCACCTTGACGGTGCTGGGGCTTGAACCCCTGCCCTTCCAATCAGTAACCCATAGCTTTAACCATTTGAGCCACCACTGGCCCATCTGTGTGACGTTTTACATTGTGATGCCCCCACATGATTTGCTGATTAAATAACTGCATGAAATCAAGATTTCTTTTATAAAGAACACCTGTGAAATGTCATGAAGTGTATAGTATGAAATGTTAGGTAGCGTGCAGGTGGTGGTGATGAATGCATTGGGTAGAGATGCAACTTGTGCTTGGATATAGACAGCTTGATGCTTTTGCATTCCCATTTCCGCGATGACATTTAGATCTGGACGGACGTCACTGTGCTTGTATGGAGACAGCTTGTTGCTTTCGCGTTCCCATTTCTCAGGGTGACATTTAGAAAAGTACATTTTTCCCTCAAAATTAACGATGATACCTGCTTCTTTTAGAGCACCAAGAGCCTTTTTTAATCGACGTGTCTTAATTAACCAAATCAACTGGCACCATAGCTCCACATGTTGTGCTTTCAAGTGCCCATTAGGCAATCATGGTAAAATGTATCTCCTGTGGGCGAACAGAGAGAATAGATTGAAAATGTCTCACTTCGCCAAGGTGATGAATCATAGACAACTCAACATTCATGTCAGGTGTAATGCCAGAGCCATTCCATCTGTTGCTGCTTTATCAGCAGTTGGCCCATTAGAATAAATCTTAAAATGTGATGTCTTGTTTTATTATTATTATTATTATTATTATTATTGCTGTTGTTGTGAGCCCTTTGTGTCCCAGTTGTACACAATGATATAGAATAGTTTATGTAAATTCTGAATATTTATTATGCAGAAATTAAAACATAAATTAATCGGTTACCAGATGTTCATGCATTATTTAATTTTAAGAAACTTCACGTCAGGTGCCAAATAGTTTATTAAAATAACTCAACTTAAATGCAGCTGTGCAGATACACTAATACATACAATAATGTATATACTGTACAACATGCAAAAGTTCAAACTATCACCAAACATTTTGTGTTCCTACAGGTTTCTCTCAGCCAGTGGGAATGGGAACAAACATGGATATCGGAGTTGCATCACTCCTATCAGAAAAACCTTCAAGCATTGCCGACACTCAGCAACCACCATTGTTGGCTGCAGAGGCACCTATAATACCTAAGAACCCTACGGGCTTGTCAGCAGGTAGCTGGGGAAAAAACACAAATACACAGATATGCTCACTTTGATTTATATCAAATCATTTTACACATTGTGCTAGCCATTTAACGACAGGGAAAGTTCAAACACAGTGTCTTGCTAATTCAGTCTGTATATGTATCCTCATAACATTGTGTGTCATAAGTCAATATTATGATCCTTCAGTTTACCAAATAATACTTGTATATGTATTTAAGTACTAATCTAACAGCAGCTGAAAACTTACCCGCCTTACCGATGAAGGTTGAAGTCTATATAGGGTTATGGAATTATAGTTGGAGATCTCCCGTGGGGATTATCCTTCCAACAAATTCAGATCCATCACTTTCAGACACTTTGAGTAACCTGGCTTTTCCATCGTGAGGTAGACTCACACACCATCCACTTTAATATGAATAGCTACTGTATACACCTTCTCATTTATGCAGTTATCCAATAATTCAGTAATGTCGCAGCAGCACATTGCATAAATTCATGTAGATACCAGTCAAGAATTTAGGCAATGAAAAAAGAATTGTGATCTCCATGACTGCGAAAAGGTTGTTCAATTAAATTTTATTTGTATAGCGCTTTTAACAATTGACATTGTTGCAAAGCAGGTTGTTGGTACAAGATCGACTGACTTTGAGTATTTCAGAAACTGCTGACCTCCTCGGATTTTCACAATCAACAGTCTCTAGAGTTTACGCAGAATGCTGCCAAAAAAAAAAACATTACAGAACTTATTTATAGGGATAAAAAAAAGTTACTAGCTCTCAGATGATACCACCACTTCTTATACATTGCTGCTGAACATGTGTATGTATTGCAACTAAAATGTGCCATAATGGCCAAATACAGTACTGCTACGTTTAATAGTAAATACAGTAAAGTATTGCTAAAGACAGAAACTATGTTAGTTCTGTTTTGGAGTTACATCACAGGTCTTGTAGGTGCAAAGGAACTCAGGCATGCAATGTACACTATAAGTTAATTTGAGGGACAGTAAGAAGCAGGAGTGTTTTCTGATCATTTTTATTCCTTCTTTGAAAATGAGGTGTCTTTGGGGACTGCTGGCCTGATGATGCTGGCATTCCCTCTGACCTGCCCTTCACTCCCAGTGTCTCTACTGTGATCAGTCGCCATGCAGGCCATCTAACGGAGAGCCAACAGGATGCCCCTGACAACCAGTGGTCCCTCAGAGATAGTGGGCTGGGGGACAGGGATGAAAGAGAAAATGAGGGAACTGATCACAAAAAGGAGAAAAAGAAGAAGAAAAGAAAGCCTAAGGATGAAGTCTTCGACCAAACGGATAGTAAGATTAAGCTTGAAATGCAGAGTGAGACGGTTGATCTGTCTGAGGGATCCCATCAGATGTTGATGCAGAAGGAACATGATCGAGATGAAAGCTGGAAACATCAGGATGTCAGTCGGGCTGGTGGAAGGATCAAGAAAGGCAAAAGCCGTAAGAAGATTCCAGAAGAGTGGGCAATTCATGCAGAGCCCTTTGTTCCTACTTCACCACTCATTCGTCATGAGTTTGAAACTGAATTAACATCTTGTCCAGTACCTGGAGACATTCAAGCCTCTGGCCAGGGTCTGATCTCTTTCACTGAGGATTTCCCTGATGAAGGGCTTATGCCATCATCACTTGCCAGTGATCTGCTTTCACTTACAGCTAGTTCTCCATTGATTCCTGTGGAAGGCAGCCTCGCAACTCAACAAGTAACATCCTCATGTGAGGGACCCGGTTTTTCAACCACAAGCCACTTGTCTATGTCATCTGGTTTCCAGGATATGCTTATGGAACCGGACAGTGGTGACCTGGGTAGTACAAAAGATACCTTTATCCTCCCAGTTACATCGAGTAAATCTGATGCTCATGTGCCTGTGATGAATCCCCAGTCCTTTGTGCCTAGTGAAGGAGCTTTTGAAGAGGCGATATTTGAGCAAGAGCCATCTTTCGTTGACCCGACAGTGGTCACCGATGTTTTGGCTACAGATCCTGTGGTTGACCCCTTGATGTCCACTCCTGGTAAAGCTGGTTTCGGATCATCCATGGAAGCTTTGATCTCCGCTCCTCCATTCTCACCATCTCAAACTGCTTGGTCCTTTAATAGCTCAAATCTGAACAACCAGAGCGAGATCTTTGATGTGTCAGGCATGGAGGGTACTAACTATAAGACACCCGTGTCAGTCCCTTTACCGTCACCAATAAGCAAAACACCAAAAGAGTCCAAGCCAAAGCAGAACAGGAAGACCCGTTCATCCTCATCAAAGAGTCCCACATCGTCTGAAGCAAAACCGCTTTCTCCACCAAATTCTGGTTTGAACCCTGCTGCCCCACCATTCTTCCCTAGCTTTGCTGAACCTCGAGAGCATGTGACAGACCTGCCTGCCATGCCGCAAGGTTTGTTTTTAAAGGATAGAATTTGGATCCACTCATTGCATGACTTTGTGGATCTCAAGCCTTGCCTTGTCTGCACTGGGTTTGGGTTACTCTGCTCTTTACCTCAGCCACTAACACATCTGTCCCTCCTACTGGACATCCCACTATCCAGGTTTACTCAAAGTTGGCTGGCTTGGTTTGGCTTATGTGTTTAATGGGTGCCTCACTACAAAGACAAGCACTGTGTGTATGTTTAGGTCAAACTGTACCTATTAATCGAGTGTGATTTGGGGTACTAACCGAATGCCAGTTATATTTGAAGTGTTACAGCAATACATTCTTCTTCATTCACCACATTTCAGTCACTATGCCGCTCTCTTTTCTTACTGCCAGGCTGCACTTAATCTACTTAACAAAATAGTCCTTTCTGTTCTTTATCTTTATAATGTGTTTTATTTTTTATTCCATTTATTTCTGTGTACCTGATAAATGTGTATTTGCTGACTGGACATTTAAAATTGATTATTTTCCTTTTCTTCTCCCCTTCTTTCCCCAAATAATGGTGGTATCCTTCCGTTGATTGACATCAGTTACTACAGGTAAGCTAGTAATCGCTTGTGGATGCTTATATGTATGATGTTTTACTTTATATTTTACATTGAGTCTAACTTTGAATTTAGAATTGAGCAGTACTTTGAATTCACGTGGGTGGATATGCCACTCTTGTGTAATAATGAGTTATCCCTGATCAGGCCACGAGGCTGTGAGCATAAGGGACAGCTTTTAGATACCATAATAGCAAGAGTATGTACGTCTAGTGTTCACTGCCATGATAATGAACAGATGACAGGAAGTAAAAGCGAACGAGATTCATAATTAATCATGAAAATCAAAGCATCTCCTTACAAGACAAGAAGCTAGATAAAACACTTCAAACAAACTCACAAGGAGTTAATTACTGGAAGCCTGTCATAGGAAGCAACTCTCCAAGAAAAAATTGTCTACAGAGAGACCTTTAGTCTATAGTGAAACTAATAGCTCTTACCCAGATTACTGCTCTTGACTATCTCTATATCTGTCTATCTTCTGTAGTTACTCAAGCTGTTGAATGTAAAGAAACACAGCCCAAGTAGGCACAGATCTATGATTAATGAACAGAGGGGATGAAGATACGGTCTACTTTCACTATGCTTATCTAGCTTCATTTCCTTTAACAATCTGCAAACCCACAGGCATGTGGTTCATTGTTTATTTCTTTTTCATCCTACTCCATTATCAAACGCAGACCTCTCAAGCAGAAACCAGCTTGTTTTTTTTTTTTTTTTTTTAATCTGTGTTTATTAATTACATTTTTTTATAATGTGATGTATTCAAACTGATTGTAATATGAACAGGGATGCATCAATACAGATAATGATATCCGGTATCACTTTTCCCTAGGGCTGCAAAATTGGATTTAAAAAATCACATTGTAATTATTTTGTCATTTAAAGGAATGGGGATTTAAACTGAGATGCAGTCAGGCCCATGCACTTTTGAAGATCAGATTAGATTTTGGGATTTGGCCTCTGTTCACCACCACATTGAACTAAAACATGCAAGATGTGAGGGAAGTCAAGACTTTCAGGAATTACAGCCACTTTCAGGAATTCAATAATTACAGTCTTTTTATTAACCACATTATTCATTACATAATTACAAACACAAGGATTGCCTTTAATACTTGGATGAAAATCCTTTGCAATCAGTGATTGCCTGAAGTCTGCAACTCGTGCACATGACCAAATGCCAAAAGTTTCCTCCTCTTAAGATCTTTTCTTAAGTCTTAAAATATAATACCAGTTAAATCACTAAAAGAGGGGTTTTCATCTGTTCATTTATTAGTGAAGATTGCTCTATACTTGATTATTTTAGTTATCAATTTTAGTAGTAGTGATTTTAGTGCAGACCTGAAAAAGAAAAATGTTTTTATTTTTTCCATTAAAGAACCTTTTTTTGAGGTATTGTGCAGTGTTGCAGTGTTAATTGTAAAAGCTCCCTATGGATGTTTGGATAGATGCCGATAAAGTGCTTTGATTGAGGTTCGTGATGTGGAGATACAACTGAGGTTTGTTTGTATGTCTGCTGCGTGCCTTTTGTGCCCATGTTTGTGCGTATGTGTGTGCGTGTTTGTGTAAGGGGGTGTGGCAGTATGACACAGCTGTCTCTGCTGCCTGTGTAATTTTCAGCTCCTTCTTCGCCGGGGAGGATCTGTGTCACTTGGGGTACTATTTATCTGCAGGAGGAGGCAGGATACGAGGGTTCAGTGTCAGACTTTCCAACATGCAAATAAATATGATATGGGATTTAAGATTAGGATTTAGGGAAGTCGAGCGAACGTTTCATGTTGTGTGTGTGCAGATGTGCACATGTGTCTGCGCATATGTCTCTGGGTGTCAGTGTTTGGACTGTACAAATACATTGTATTTTAAGGAAAACTGACATCATCAGACGCAGAAACCAATTTGCTTGTGACGTTTCCGCAGTTGGTGATGATTTGAGGTGTCATGTCAACTGCTGGTTTTAGTCCACCATCTTTTATCAAGTCAAAGGTCAATAACGACCATCTACCGGGATACTTCATGCTTTTTATGTGATGGAGCAGAAATGTTCGCCCGACCTGCTGGCAAGCTTAATGGAGATGCTGATTTCCTTTTCCAGCAAAACTACCGTATATGAATATACAGTGTAAAGTGAGCAGAGATGGATAAATTAATGTACAGAATAATTGTAAATTATAAATATGTGGAATAAAGATGTACAGAAACTATATATAGGTGAATTTACAGTATGTGCAATAGTATGAATATACATATGAATAAGTATGAGTAATTTAACAGCTGGATGGAAATGCAGAGAGTATACCTATTCACACATATATTAGTATAAAGTCTATGTACAGACTATACAAATGAATGTACAGGGAATATTTACAGAGGTATTATACAGGAATGTTGGGTTATCAGTGATGATGGTACCGTCCATGCAAGGGGGTTAGTGAAGTTGTGTTCAATAAGGTAACCACTGTGGGGTAAAAACTGTTCCTCAGCCTGCTGCTCTTGGCTTTTAGGCATCTGAACCTTTTTCCAGAGGGAAGGAGAGAAAACAGTTTATGTGCAGAGCAGTTACCGTACCAAACTGTAGTACAGCTGGTTAGGATGCTCTCCACTGCACAACGATAGAAATTGTTCATTATAGATTAGCTGAAGGTTGCTATCAAAGCAACCTGATCTTCAGTAACACCTCAGCAGCTCTCCTCCTTGCCATGCTGTGTTTATGTAGTAATTTGTGCTAAAGTAGCCCTAACCAATAACAACCAGTTTAAGCATCTGGACATTCCTGTATTTTAAATCCGCTTTTTCTTGATTTTAGGAAAAGGTACTGGATTTAAAAAAAAAAAAAAAAATTTTATGTGCTATCAGCCGTAATCATCGAAATGAAGGCCTGAAGATTTGCACTTTGCATGTAAGGAATCTAGAATATATGAGAGTTCAACTTTTGTGTTAAATTATTGGGTGGAGCAGTTCCACAATATTGAATTTTTTCTAAATGCACTGTATATACTCCGACACATACGTATACACGTGATATAAACTCTAGCAAGCAAATGAAGTGAATGGCAGCTATTTTCTTAAAGAATCTCGTTAATGTTTCCTATGGGAATCTGTGATGCTGGCTCCAATACACTGATGACTTTCAGGTGTGGATATGTTCAGCAGAGCTATTTTTAACATCAGACCAAATGGCTGTTTGCTTTCACCCTCCCCTGCATTTTAGTCATCACTTGGGCATCTGTGTCAATTTTTGACGCAAATAAAATGCTTCAGTATAAACCGAGAGCATTGTGCACGTTTATATTATTGTGTATAACTTGAAGTACTGGGGCATTTGTGAACGTAAGCTCCTTTCTTGGCTTGTCATTTATTTAATCATTGTGCATCAGTGGGTTGATTGAACTTCTGATGATGACTATTTAAATGAGAACGATTTGGTGCAAAAAAAAGAAAATAGCAGAGAAGGTCAGCTCCTTGTGTTACTCATCGGCAGGCAGACTTCCTCGGGTAAGAGGTGTGACTTAGCTAGTTGCTATGGTAACAGAAAATCAGCTGATGTTTCCTTGGTAATGGGGACAGATGCTGAAGAAACTAGGCTTGGGGTAAGCTAAGCTCCAGTTTACCCTTGTGAAATTATCACATGCGTGGATGCTCACTATTTAGTAATAATGCGTTATAACGTTACACAAGAAACTGTGTAGGCTGTTTTAGCACTGGAGATTTACAGTCTGCATGTCAATCCATCACTTTCATCATACTAATTGATTGTCCAGAACTACTGGCATTCCGTGAATCTGCTTTGCAGTTTTGATGTCATGGCATCTGGATGATGGTGAGAGTTTGTTGTGTTGCAGAAAACAAATACAAATAACCAGAAAAAGACACTGCAGAAAATGTATAGCTGTATTGAGAGAGAGTATCAGTGTGTTAATTATGCAGATATGGTAATCAGCCAGCCTTGGGCTTGTTTCTATATTAAGCACCAGAACTTGATGGCTTGAAATCCGTGGGTGGTATAAGGAGAAAGGAAGAACAGTCTGTACTACGAAAAGCATCTTACTCTACGTCTTGATGCAGAATTAAGAATTTCTTGTTTTTATTTTTTTACACTGATATCCGATCCCCATATACAGGCTTGAGTGAGGCAACTGATAGCAGCCGACTTGCTTACCAACATGTTTTTGTGTGTTTGGGATGCTCAGGATCGAACAAGCAACATGCAACATGCAACCTGCTGCATCACCAGTGAGACAGTGTCAATCTTTTTTAACCTTGTCCACATCCCCCCCCCCCCCCCCCCCCCCCCCAATCTTGCGTAACAGGGCTTGCGATGAAAGCTTCAGGTCAGTGAGGTCATCTGGAGAACGACTTTAGATATGAAAGATGAATTGACTGCCAGTCACTAGGAATGGGGTTCAGTCTGACGACAAGTACAAAAACTTCAAGAGGCATTTGTTTGCAAAATAGCCAATGAAATCTGTACAGGCACATAGATTATTTTCACTGTCTGCTCCTGTCCTCGTCAGAGTTACGAATATGCATCCCCCCCCCCCCTCCTGTTCCTGAGATCAATATGTCTGAGCACAAGATCAGCCCTCTGCACACTCACTCCCTTACTTGCAGCCACCACCATGACAAGACTCATGTTGTCATGGCAACAGGAGGCAGTTGCTTTGGAGACTTAATGAAACAGGGCGACCAAGGAAATAATGGCAGCTCGCTGGAGAGTTTACGGTGGGTGGGTTACAGAGCTAAACATAGAATCATAGCAGCCAGTACAAGTCGTTTAGACCCTTGTCGTGTCTTCTTTTTCACTCTTCTTTTTTATGTGACCACCTGCATTCCTGCACTCACTACGACTAATGACATTGGCACTACCCATGACTACTTACAGCTTAAAGGATTAAGAGCTGAGATTTATGTATTAGAGTAAGCATTTGTTTTTGTGAACACTCTCTAATATTCTCCTCATTAAGGGAATACTCACTGTGCAAGACTCTTCTGCATGTTGTAGTGACAGGCAAACTCTGGAGACACAAAAATGTTTTGTTCCAAATGCAACTTATGAATTTTTTCTTTTAAGTTTTGACTTATTTGCAGCACAGGTCCCCCTTTAAACTTTCCTGACTTTTATCATTTAGAATTGTGTGTTCCTGTGTACTGTTCCTTGCCTGTAAATTAAGCAGCTTGTTTTTAAAAGATGTAAAAACATGGTTCAAGTACATCGGTTCAGGAACAGGCTGAAAACGATTTTTAGGTTTTCATGTCTCCTGAGTGTGTGCGTTCTTTTTGCTGTTGATTTATTCGTTTCAGGATTGTCATCTGTCTTGTGTTGGGTATGAATTTTATGGCTGGTAGGCATTTCCAGTGCTGTCTGGCTCATCTCCTCTAGGGAGTCTGGCAGCAGGCTCGATACATGACGAGATGAAAGACAAAAGCCTTCAATTTGCCTTCTTCATGGTCACTGTTTTTCAATCCATTTGGCATGAGTCCATGTTTGTTTATCCCTCTCCCTCTCTCACATCTCTCTTTCTTTCTCCGACTGCAGCGTGATCTAGTGTGAGAAACTGTTTCACAATCAGAGCACACTAAAACGCCACTGATGAAATTGGCATCAAGTTAGGACTCTGACCCTGACAGCATATGACTTTGGAGCGCTGATGTGAAAAGCCCCCTGCTGGTAGCCTAAGAATGCACAGGTGCATTTAAGAGACCGAGATGTGAGGCTTACCAAGGTGAATCTGTAAAGTAACAGAATATATATATATTTTTTATCTAAATGGGGAGAAATTGTCCTTATTAGTGCACATTGGTCAATGCTGTGACTAGTTTCATTTGTACACAGCATCTGTTAAATATGATTTTTAGACTGTAAGTGGTAACGTTGCAGGTGCAGCAGCTCTTTTGAGTTGTCTTTCACGTACTTCTTCTGGGTGAAAGGTAAGAGTTTTTCTAGGGTTCATAAGCAAAGATTATATTCTAAGCTAAACCTTTTGCAGAATTCAGAAGAGGAAGTAGAACAGGAGAGGAAGGATGGGCATAAAGCCTCCAGCGTGGAGAAAATGAGTGAGGCAAAAAGGAAGGGCTTTTCAGAACAGGGAGGGAGCTTATTCTTTCAAGCAGCGAATAAGCTGCTACACAAGGAATCATGTGACATGAGCCAGGGAAATGGCCATCAAATGGGGAGGGTGGAAGAGTGTCTGAGAGAGAGAAAGAGAGAGGGCTGCTTCACTCTCACAGATTCTTGTTGAATTGTCGATCGTAGATGCAGAGAGGGGGTCACAGCTCACACTTTCATTCACTGAAAAACTAGAAAGGAAGAACCTCAGCTATTATATTGTAACACAGAAGAACAAGAAGGACATTTAATAAGGAAGAAGACAAAGATTAATATACATAAGGACTAGATAGCAATAGCTAGAGGAGGAAAAGAATGTCCTCTCTCTCCAACCAACAGCCAGCATCTCCGTTCTCGGAGTACAGTGAGCTATGCAAAGGTTCATCAATGTCCACACCACCTGCCACACAGGGATGGGATTGGCAGCATGGTGACATTGGGGCTCCAAGGAACTTCGCTGGTACCCCACGAGCCCTGGGGCTGACTGATGAAGATAAGCTGTGTTTCTTTGACTCTGCAGCGCCGGTGGGGAAGGAGTCCGAACTGCAGGTACCTGGGAGAAGTGCAATTCCTGGCAGCATGTCACTAAGCAGCGTAGGAGAGAGCTTAGAGAGCCCTCTGTCTTCATCTTCTTCACCTGCATCCCCTGGGAAGTCCACAGCAACTTTCGAATCTGCAGGTAATCGTGGGATGATGCCCTCTGCACAACTTTCAGGATCATCATCACAGATTGCTGATGTCTCGTCCCCTTTTGATTCTCTGAAACCAGCCACTGTAGCAGAACAGAATCCGTCACCTTGTGTTCTCAGTCCAGAGATGAGCCCCAAGATGGGCTCTCTCCAAGCACCCCCTAACTACTGTGTCATAGGAGTTGTTAACGATAATTACCTAGAGGGGGGAGATGAAAGTGTTTGTGGAAGACCGGCGGCTGAGGGATCATCAAATGAGAGTGAGGAAGAGGAGGAGGGCGAAGTTCCTGAACCTTGTTTCATGGGTCGAGCTGAACACCAGAGGAAGGCTATGAGGAGAGCCATGTCTGAGTGTTCCCATTTGTCAGTGCCAGCCAGCATTCAGCTACCAGACAAGTACCCTGGTGGAGGAACCCTAGATGAGCTAGCCTCACCGCTAGGAGGACCACGTCGGCCTCACACTGGAAGCATGAGACGCTCGCTGACTGTGGCAGACGATCAGCCCCCAACACCTCCACCAACTCTCTACGCTACTGGAGCTCGTAACGGAACTGGCACAACACTTCATCTCACCCCCTTTCCACCACTTAGGAGTAACGGAAGCTTTCCACTCTCACCCATGGAGGACGTTCCAGAGGGTTCAATTGTGGACAAGGACAAGGGTGTACTTGTGCCTGTGCCAGTCACAAGCCGTGCTTTCAACGGTAGCACTACTGGTACTGAAGGCAGTGTCAGTCTATTTCCTGTACTTGAGGGTAGGTGACGGAAGCTTGTAATAAAGCTGTAAAAAATGCATATTTATCGCAGCAATATTAGTAATCTACTGTATAAGAAGATATCCTAAATTTTTGCCAAGTCAGCTTCAGAGTCTTTATGGCAATTGTTGGTTAAAATTATTATATAAAACCAAGTGTAAGGTAAACATGTTCAGGATGAATAGACAGGTGGTCATAAGAATGACATACTTTTTTATTTATTCTGACAGCTGTGTGTGCATGTGTTTTTCTTTTTCTAAAAACATTTGAATGCAGTTTTCTTTTCGTGACCATCAAGACAAAAGCATACAGGAGCATCTAAATCAGAGGGCATTAAATGGCTAAACAGGGAGAGTAGGTCACTCTGATAGTAGGTTCAGTTTCAGACGCTCCATCTGCTAAGTTACATAGACTGTTTGAATTATGCTGTATGCTAATATAACTATTGTAATCACACTCATTGAAAGTCTACACATCCATGCTTATGCACTTCTGTGTGTATGTACTTGTGTGCAGACGTTCTATTAGTGCAGCATAATGCAGATATTTGTCTAAATGCTGGTTTGTGCACCAGGAGCAAGCAGCTTGATAATCACAAGCGTTTCTCAGCAAGGTAGAGTCAGTTTCCTTTGTCTTTTATCCTTGTCTGTGTGGATAAAAACAGGCATTTTTATTTTGGACTTAAAAGATGAATTTTACAGCAGTGGTTTTACAGTCTGGAGCTTAGAGCCAGTCTGTCTGCTCCATGATCCCTTTTGTAGATTGCATTGGATCACAGTGATATGACATCACTTCTTCAGTAAAGAAAGACAACATTTTAACATTTTTAGATTTATATCCTCAAAATGCAGTTTCTTGGTCTTGTAAATAACATTCGTGGTACTGAAACACACTGTACAACAGTATAGATGCATGCAGATGTTCCAGAGAGATTATTTGCAGTTTTTTTTTATTCCATACTCTCAGTGACTATTAATAATAGGTGTTTATTATATTATAATATTAATTAATTAGGTGTTTAAGAGAAGAGTCTCCTTTATTTAAGTCTATTTTTACTATCCTCACTATGGCTGATGAGAATAAGGAGATTTGCTTTGACTTGCCTCAGATAATTATTTTCAGCTATTTAATTAATGAAACTATAAATCTTTTACTAATACACTATTTAGACCACTGTTTAACGTCTCACTCATTGTATTCCATTGCATGGAATATGTCTTGTATCCTTTTTTTTTTTTTTTTTAACTTGTTTGAGTCACAGCACCATAAGTAAATGTAATTTTCTTTTCGTTTTTTTTAGATGGTAATCAAATGACTCAAGACTGACTCAGTCCATGCACTGTCCTAATATAATGATTTTGAAAGATTACTGCATGCTAAAGATTGGACTCAGTCTAAATATAGCCTGTACATTTTCATTTTCAGCAGTTTAGACCACATTTAAAAATGTCAGATACAGTTTTACAGCCATACATACACACATGTACAGACACACACAGACATATGTATTTACAAACTGACCCACCTTTTCCTGTTTTTTCAATCTCTGAATTTAAAATTAACACACACACTCATTTGGAAAATGCAGAGTCATTGTTTACACTAAAGACTGGAAGAGCAACAGGGCTTGGGAATTGTACCTCACACCATTTGTATTGTTTATTTATTTATTTTTAGATATTTTTTTGGTTATACAGCTTTCATCAATACTTATGTATATTCATGTATTCTGTTATCTTCCCTTGATGCTTACCTATCCAGTGCTTTGGTAGTCTGTCTTGACTTTGTTTTATTCATCAACAATGCATACACCTTACTGAGGGCAACAAAGCACTTTCATTACCAATTCATCTTGTATAAGTGATTAGTTTCTGTTTCACAGAGAAAGGAAGGACACATTATGCAAGTAGCAATTTTCATAATAAGCTATTATTAATTAATTAACATGGTGACTACAGTAAGTGAAGGGGACTTCAACAAGTTTGAGCCTCACGTGTATGGTGATGTACAATATTATTTCTTGCAGAATTGTAAAGGCTTTAAATTTAATTGTTTTTGCTATACTTCATATTGTTTATTAAACAGTTAAAGAGACTGTTATGTACGCACAACTAATACGCAAAAACTATAAAAACTATACGTTTGTAGTCTTTTATTTTGTAATTCCTTCATTTGAACATATGTTTTTAAAATGTGTGTCATTAATATAATTTGCATTGGTAATATTATCTAAGATTCTTGTTCTACATACTGTAAAGAATTTGTCTTTTTTTTTTACAGTCAAAACAGAGAACATTCAACCAGAGGTGGAAAAAATAGAGATTCTGGAAAAGGCTGATGTGTTCAGCAAAGTGGACAAGATGGACAAAGTCGAGAAGACAGACCATCCTGACCAGGTGGCCAAAGTGGACGAGACTGATATAAAAGGCAAGAAAGAAATCAAAGAAGGTGGTGACAAGCAAGATTCATTTAACAAAGTGGATAAAGTTGAAGAGAAACCTGTAGCTGATAAGTCAGATAAACTTGAGAAAACCGAGCAGCTTGACAAGTCAGAAAAGGTGCAGACACCTGAAAAAACAGATACAAGTAAAAAGCCTGACAATTTGGAGCAAGTAGAGAAATCGCTTGATATTAAAGCTATTGAGGATAAGAAAAATCTGTCTCCAGAGATGGACAAGGAGGTGAAAGTGGAAAAGGTGGACAAAGTCGAAAAGGGAGAGTTGAAAGCAGAAACTACCAAAGTTGATAGCAGCAAAACAGAAGATGACAAAAATAAGGGGACAGAAGAAAAGCTTGACAAGAAATTAGAGGATAACTTCGCTAAAGACAAGCTCGATCAGAAGCCTGATGAGAAAACAGAAAAGGAGAAAGCTGAGAAAGACAAGCTCGATCAGAAGCCTAATGAGAAAACAGAAAAGGAGAAAGCTGAGAAAGACAAGATTGATCAGAAGCAAGAGAAAGACAAAACTGAGAGTGAGGTTGTTAAGTCAGATAAAGATGTAGCCCAAAAAGCAAGTGTTGTGGAAGAGACAAAGGTGTCTAAGGAAGGAAAGAAAACAGAAAAAGCTGGAACGGAGGTGAAAAAAGACCCATCTGCCAAAGTGGAGAAAGAAGACAAAACTGAAAAAGCCAAAAAAGCAGCACCTAAACCTGTGGTGACTAATGGTGCCAGAACTGTACCAGGAAAAGACCTGCCTAGTCCAGAGAAAAAAACCAAGGTAAGTTACATCCTTTTCCAGTCATCCATATTCTCCATTGGTCATGCTGCTGCTAATGCTAATTTTTGTTGGAGTTATTTACCCCCCCCCCCTCCTTCCTCCAACACACACACCCACACACCATCAAATCAAGTTCCAATACACGATTAAGATCATTATATCTTGTTTGTTAATGCTTTCAAGGTTCCACAGTATTTTTGGAGGGAAAATAGCACTGATGTTTTCTCTCCCTTATTACTTAATGTATCTAGTATTTAGCTCTTGTCAGATTGGTCAGACTAAGATGGATCTTTTTCAGCGAGAAATGTCTTAATCTGTTTAAAAAAAACTTCAGCCGTCCTTGTGCACGCCGAAAAAAAAGAGTTGTTTTGTCCATAAAGAAACCCAAAACTTTGTAAAGCCTGTTGTGTTTGTTACTATGACAAGCCTTAAAGACTTTGTAATCAGGTAGTTACAGTAACATGTTCAGGGCAGCAAACTGCTCAACCCAAATGAAAGGACACTACAACAATATTGTGTTTGCTTTGGCCAACATTTTTTTAATTTGCTAATCGTTATTTATAAAATCAATACTAGGGTGAGTTACTAATGATCAGCACTCTGACTGTAGAATGTACAGTATTTTAATTAACAATTAAAAGACAAGTACATCATTTTTCTACATAATCGTTCTTTTTAATCCACTCTGGCAACAAGCTTTTGTATTCCCTCGTTCAAATTTTTTTTCTGCGAAAAACGTTTTATGCGAGCCACGAATGCACCACCATCTTCACTTCTTCACCAGAAGTGAATCCTTGTCCTAGGGCTGGACCAGATAGATGAAAGTCAGATGGAGAAAGATCAGGACTATAGAGAGTGTGCTATAGGGACTGTTGACAGTGTGGGCAGAAGTGTGCGGACTTGCATCGTCATGCAAGATCACAATGCCCTTGGATAGCAGTCCTCTGCATTTAATCTGAAGTTTATGCTTCAATAAGCATCTCACTGTAATGAATTCTGTTGATTGTTGAAGCTTTTTCCTTGAGAATCCCAGAAAACTATAACCATTAATTTCTTACAGCTAATGGTTGACTTTTTTAACTTTTTCTCGCTCAGCGATTGATGATGCTTCCGTTCCATACTCTTCCATTTTCTCTCAGGGTCGTAGTGATGAATCCATGATTCTATTTAAAAAACTTTCACCTTCTTTAGAGTATCGGTCCAAATTTTGTTTGCAGATATCCAAACGCTTTAGTTTACGCTCTTCCGTAAGTTGTTTCGGCACCAGATCACAAAAAATGACTGCACGCTGCTCTTCTTTCATGCAAAGTACAATTGGGCAATCTGTTTTTGCTCACATTGTAGTTACAGATGGACTTGTGCAAAACATTCAAACCTGCACAGCAATAACTGGGGAGACAGTAGCAATGGAAACACTGATAAGATAGTGTTGCCAACAGAATGTTTTAATATAACTGGACTTATATCTTTTTAGATATTTTTTGACTAATCCTTGTAATATTTAGTTATTTAACCTAAAATAAAAGCAAAAGACTCACTGTTGAACCCTAGCTAGGAAAAACAAAAAAAGATTTTCCATTAAAACCTTACACTACAGGGTACCTCAGGTGTTTTATCGCTCCCCCTGCTGCTTGGGTCCTGCTGCTATTATTTGTCCTTTTATGCTTTTGTTACTCCTTTGCTTTCCATTGTTTTGGGTTTGCCGTCCATCCATGCAGCCTGCTACCACGACAACCAAACCGAGCATGGCCAAGTCCCGGCCAAGCACGGTATCCAGTGCTGTGACTGCTCCTAAGCGCCCAACCCCAGCCCCTACCTCCACAACCACCACCTCTGCTACCCCCAGCAAAAAACCTCCTGTGCCCAAGGCACCCACACCAACGGCTGGCACCAAGCGTCCTGCTTCGGCTGCCAGCCGTCCCTCCACCTCAACCACAGTGGCCAGTGAGGTCAAGCATAAGGTAAGACCGTCAGTCCTCTCTTGGAGTTTGAAAATTAGACTCTTTGAAGATCAATTCTACTATACTTTGAGAACTCATGTCTCCTTTGCTTGCATGATTGACCAGTTCATTTGCAATGCCTTTAGCAACGTTCATCCATTACACATCTGCCAAAATTACTGTCTTAAATGTTTAATTTGCATGAATCTTGTAAATATGAAATTGGAAAAGGTCAGCCAGTGATAAAGAATTAATTGCATAAAAATCAAAATCACAATAAGGACCTGTACGATTATTTGATCAAAAAATGTTGGAATTTATTACAGTTCATATAAGCATAGTCTGTAATTTAGGTTTAGTTTGTCATTAATTTAAATATTTGTGTATTTTTTTATAACTTTGAATTGATAAATAACTATTGGTAAACATTCCTAATCAGATAATGTGTCCAATTATTTGGTAAATTAACTGTACTGTGTTAAAAATTATTATCCTTGAATAGAAAATGACATATTTAATAGTCAAATACCACAATTTAAATCTAATACCTGTCAAAATAATCAGAATGTGATATACAGTGTGTATTTATTTATTTGTTTATTTAAATCGAATCTTGCAGCCCTACTCTCCACCATAATCTTTTAGTAAGGTGCCTTAGAGAGTGTGATGACTTAAAGACCTTTGTAAAGAGCATAGGCATTTTGAAAATTGTGTGGACATTGTCCTTAGAGAAAGGTTGAGCTATGTCTGAAAAAGATTGGTCATGATAAATGCCATAGTTTGCATTAGCTCTAGTGTTTTTACCCTCTTTTTTTTTTTTTTTAGTCGGCCACAGAGTCTTCAGTGCCAAAGTCCCATGCTGCTCCATCCCGGCCCATAGCCTCTAAGAATGGTACATCTACCACAGCGGTGAGCAAAACCACCACATCGAGTGCCCTGACAGCACGGCGCTCTATGGGTGAGTCTACCACACACACACACACACACACACACACACACACACACACACACACACACACACACACACACACACACACCCTGAAGTACCGGAGCTTAAAACCAACAGCACAGTTCTCTTTCTAATTATTTACAGAATGCACTGAGAGTTTGCTATGCATAATAATACATATTAGTGAATTTTGAGGATCTAAGAAAGAAGTGATTGATGGATACCCTGATGTTGTTAAATGCAGCTACAAAGACTGAGAGTAAAACAGGGGAAGAGAAGAAACCAAGTACTCTGAAGACCACAGGTAAATCATGCATTTTAACTACAACACTATTGAGCCAGTATACAATTTTAGATTTATAGCAATGCAGAGACATACATGAAAGTCAAGGACTTGTAGATAAATGAATGATGTTCTCAGCTATGGAGTGTTCGTCTCCATGTGCAAGCATGGATTTGTCCAACCAGGCATCTTTATTCCAACTCAATTTTAAATGATCCCGTGCCCATGTGAGATGTACTTTGATGTTCTACCAATTTTGGTAGACATGGTCTTGGTCCCTGTAATCTATTTGAGAAACAGTCTGATAAACAGTGCGTCCTGATGCGTCATTTTACACACCAAAGTTTCAGATTCTTTTTGCTTGCACATTTCTTACCATTCTCCACTGACCCCACTGATTTCCAAAATGGTATTACCTACAGACTCACAGATCATTGTTAGGTTTTTTTGCCCCCTTATCAACTGTTATAAACCCAGAAACAGCTGTGTACAGATAGTAACTTCTTGTTCTTATGCCTGTGAAAACAAAGCACGTTCTGTACCTGTAATTCTCTGGTATCATGTGTGAACTCAGAAGCAACATCACACAACACTGTGCCCAGCAGCAATCCTTGTCATGACAACCAAATATGTGTATGCGTCCCTTAACGTCCACTATACTTTCTGTACAACTAAATTTTACATGATTTGCACGTTGTGTAAACACAATATTGCTGTATATACTTATTAAATCTATAAGGGGTGCATTTGTGTACCTGTATTGACTATACATAATTTGGGGGTGCTCTGATCCATCAGTTTTTACTGATCGGTTATCTCTCAACTGCACATAAACACATAACCGATCACATAAAACCGATATTATTGTGATGACATAAAATCCATGAGTCGACAGCCACATCATCCTGCCATCGTCAGTCTGGGAATATTACCAAGTCTCTTTAAATGACATGCTAATTTTTTTTCACCTCGTGGGGGAACATCTGCCAAAAGCTTTAATGCAACCACTTGCATTTGCCACTTAAGCACAACACGGCGTGAATAATTTGAGTATGAAAAGTTATCCCCGAAGGCCAGCAGCTCGAGACGACCCTCACTCACCCATTTATAGCGGAAGCGCTCAAAACGCTAAAGCCTTAAACAAGGTTAATCTATTAAACCAAAAAATAATAATGACTTAAAGAGCGGCTCCCAGCTCTGGCCAAATCAGCCTGGGTTTACCTTACTGCTCCATGCATGCAGGACAGCAAGTGAATATTTAGGACGGCTATACACTTTCTGCATGATAAGAGGAATAGTCTGTCTCTTAAAAAAGCTGAATTTTTGATAAGGAAATGCCTGCCCTCTCTACTTAGTAATAAGTGGCTCGACAAATACAAAGTGACTGATGTGTGTGTTTATTTTAAAATGTTTGGCACAGAGTTTTGATTTATTACTCATTGACAGCCTTGTTCCATGTGCTACAGGTGATAACGAGTGAGTGTAGCAGGACAGTCACAGTTTTAGATGAGCATTTCAGCTTTTGTAAGCGCCCACTAGTTAAGGAATGGAAAATATTTGCTCTTTAGTCGATCATAGGCTATTCTGTTGGTTTCAGTTTTTTACAGTCTATATGAAATAATAAGGGAATGGAACATGTTGCATTTGTTGTCTTTCACTAAATAAAAGTTCTACATTGATGGGTACATTTTAGGGATAAGTACTGTAGATTAATACTGTACAACAGTTATTTAAAAAATAAAAAATAAATTTAAACACATTCCGGCACACTTAAAAATCGAAGCAAATGTTTAAAAACTAAAATAAAATTAGAATATTTTTTTACTGAAGTTATCTTCCAGTAAAATAAGAAATTTTAAAGCATGAACTGTGGAAAAGCATCACAAACTGGCTGAAAAATATTAAATTTGATTTAATAATATTCTCATAATAAGAGCTAATAGACACAGTACACAATACAGCCTGGCTTGTATTTATGATATTTGTATTTGCTAAGGTGCAGTGTATCCCTGTTTGTAGTAAATGACAATGTGTTATTTTTGCCAACCCCCCCCCCCTTCGATATTCTCTATTCTTTCATCTTTGCAGACTCCACCAAACCCAAATCTGCAACTGCCAGACCATCCACCATTACCAGTAGTACCGCAACCCGCACCCGCACAACTAAACCTACCACGACCACTAACAGTACAGCCAGCACAGTGCCAGAGAGGAAGCCTCCCGTACCCCGTGCCCCTCGAGCCAGCTCTACTACCACAACAACCAGCACCACCACCAAAACCAGTAGTCGCCCAGCAACAGCTCAAGCCCACGATGTTAAAAACATCCGCTCCAAGATCGGCTCTACAGACAACATCAAACACCAGCCCGGAGGAGGCAAGGTGAGGGGAATACTACTGGACTCCTTAGTTTTATGTCAGTGCCACGCAGTGTTTCGGCTATGAGCCTGGGTCCGTACAAATTGTACCTCTCCCAGAAGTAAATCAGAAAAAGTGTGGCAATCGATCTGTTTTTGAAAGCAAGACGAAGTGGTAGGAATGCGAAGAGATATTTGTGCATTGCATTTTGATCTTCATGATCAGTTTTGACCTTTATGATTTTTTTTTTCTTTCAGATCTAGTCGTTCATATTGTTTCATAATTTGCATATCTGTAGTTCTGTAAGACGAATCCTGTGTGCATGCCTCCGTTTTGTCACCTTACAAACATTATTCTGTACCTGGCATTTCTTTATTAGAGTGCAAATTCTTCTTTTTTCATCTTCTTTACTGCAAGCATATTTATGACTTGCAAATAATCACACTTTAGTTCATGCACTTACTCCATCTGCAGTGTCATTCATCTGTTCCTCATCTTTCACCTCACTAATACTTTTCCTGGCTGAGATTTCTCCTTGGACTTCACAGAAAAATATTCGTCACCACTAACCTTTAATATTTGCCAAGCATGTAAAATATGTGAGTGTTAGTGTCGATATAGAGCACGAGTCATTATAGTATCATCGCCGATGTAAAATACATCACGTGGTCTCACTTCACAGCATGTTGATAAAATATTATGGCATGAGATTTAATACCCTGATGTACTAACTTCTATTCCCCTTCTCCTCAGTCTTCACATTTTTCTTCTTGTGTGGTTGAGGTTGTTGTGCAATGATCAGTGGTTATTGTTTACAAAATCAGAGTCAAAGGGTTAGATGTTGTCATGTGAGTGACTGACCTGTAGGGGATTTGGGGTTGTCTCTCCAGGTCACAGTTTCTCAAAGCAAGACGGATGCTCTTGCTCAGGGCTCCCTCTCCAAAGAGACCAGCCAGGGCAAAGTGAGTTCACTTCATCTTCCA
This sequence comes from Clarias magur, assembly GCA_013621035.1. NCBI lineage: Eukaryota > Metazoa > Chordata > Actinopteri > Siluriformes > Clariidae > Clarias > Clarias magur. The sequence continues at coordinate 275,873 of QNUK01000170.1, read as the reverse complement.
TACTTACCATAACACGCTTTTCCCACCAGCCTGCTGCGTTAGCTTTTTTTTTTCTTCTTCTTCTTTTTTCTTACCCTGTTGTGTTTGTGTGTTCTCTTTCTCTAGCAGCCTTTTCACTTTTATGGTGTCCACATTTTGTTTTATTAACTTCTCTTTTCTGTTTCCCATAAATACAAAATGGTTGGTTATTGTTGAGTTTGGAATACGGTATTTATTATTTTTTTCTTTCTTCCTTCATATTCAAATATAGCAAAATAATAGCAAAATGGTCTACAGAAGAAATACAAATCCTATATTAAAACATGGACTATATAGAATAGTCAGTATGTGCTTGGTAGTCTGGAAAATCATTTAAATATTTTTTATAGTTGATATTATATTTGATATCACTGTGGCTAGAAACAAAATAAATGGGAATTTTGGTCATAGCTGTAACTTGTATGTCTATAGCAGGGGTGGCCAAGTTCGGTCCTAGAGAGCCGCAATCCTGCAGAGTTCAGCTCCAGGCCTGAAAAAAAGACTCTCCTGCCAGTAGCCTTAGTAGTCCTCAAGACCTTGATTAGCTTGTTCAGCTGTGTTTGATTAGGGTTGGAGCTGAACTCTGCAGGATTGCGGCTCTCTAGGACCGAACTTGGCCACCCCTGGTCTATAGCATACCTTGACCACCCAACTTTAAGAAACTGTCAATATATTTCACCAATATACTTTGGAAATGTTTCTTTTACTTCCTACACTTCTTTAGACTTTATATGGAAATCGTCTCCTGGTTAAAAAAAAAAAAACAACAATAAATAAATAACGACAATCTGCCAAAACATCAAATAGTTTAAAAAAGGAAAAAATCCGGTTTAGGAAAGCATGTAGAGAGTATACAAATTTTTTCCCTCAGATTATACCCTTTTCCAGTCTGACACTATAACATACAGTATAAGAAGAATGTTGCTTGATTCTGCAGAACTACTAAACTTAAGATATTCTGGCTGGAGTGAATACTAAACCCATTTGAAGTAGTTGCATGAGATTAACAGCACACAGGGGGCCGTTGGTATCCATATCGTAATCTCAAATCTGGAGATCGAGTTCAGATCTCAAGTTCGAACCCTGGGTGATGCTGTAGCGTCTCGCAGCCAGGGGCCTAGAGAGCTCTCTCAGAGGACAGGGATGGGATGCACTTAGTGCTCTCACATCAATCACAGCTCTACAGCCAATCACAGGCACAAGCGAAAGGGATGGCTAGCAGTGTCCTCCATGTGTGTTACGCCACCCCCAAAGGTGCATGAGCTAGGAGTTCGATATGATGTGGTTGGTGGCGTCATATGACTCGGAGGAAACACTCCTTCCCTTACTGGCAGTTGTAGCCTTGATGTGGGAGTAATGATGTGTGGGAATTGGATACGACTAAAGAAGGGAGAAAATTGTGGGGAAAAAAAATAAACTGCAGTGCTGTGTTTTTGTGTGTGTGTGTGAATAAAAGCTTGTTGAGTGGACAATTGTTGCTACTGAAGCACTAATAAATAACTCGTATTGAAGAGCTTGAAGGTAAACTAAGCAAATCCTCATAAATTTAAACACTGATCAGAATCTTAGGCAAGTAACTGAACATAAAATATGTCTGCAGCAAGGAGTTGTATGCATGATGACACGTTTTGCTGCTTATTGAGAACTGGTACTGAACTATTAGTTGTTACTGATCGTACGAAGAGTATAGTCAATTCTGCCTTTTGTTTACATCCAGTCTGTTTGATGATTACATGAAGACCGCAGGGACACAAGGTTTTTTATTTCATGCAGGAAATGTATTCAGAATCTAAATAGTTTTGCAAATGATTCTTTAAAGGTGTAATCAATTCTGTGTTCGGATCAAAGGTGAACATTCTCCCTGATTAATCTTACGTTTGATTTAATCGTCCTTTCATTATAACATTTAGTCTTCTTTAAAAACGTATTTGGGATCAGAGAGCTAAACAATGTTCATATATTTGTTTAAAAAAATCCTGTGAAGTTTAACATTTTAGAAATGCATTTTACATGTCCGTTAAAATGAATTTTGGGAAAGCATATTGTATTATTCATTCAAATCTCGCTAAGACACTAGAGCACTCATTTCATTTGTTTTCCCAGATTACAGGTAGATTAGCTTGTAGTGAATATGAATGTGGTATATTAGTTTACTATTCTAGGTACTTTTGGTATAAATCAACATTAATAAGTGAAGCAGGTTTCATTGGTTTATGCTTTACATGATTTGTGTTTGTTTCTAGTTTGGTTTCTGTGGTACATTTTAGTTCCTCAAAGAAATGTGTAAAGTCTGTAAAAAAAAATGTGTATGAAACTGATCGATTATTACACTGAGGCAGGTATCACTTGAAAAAAACATATTCAGAAGTTGTCACTGGGACATGCATGGGATATAATTGGTGAATCTCAGTTTCCTAAAGGGAAACTGTTTTTCTGGGTGTTACAACATACAAGTCTAAATGCATTGAATTATGTCCACACATGTGAATATATCCTGTTCAATGTGGTGTTCATTTATGCAATGAAATATTAGTCGTATGGACATTCTCAAGCATTTAGTCTCTAGTGCCACGACATTTATTTACAGTACAAAGGTGGGGGGACAGTATGGGTGTCATTTTGTTCCTAATCAGTGGTGCTATTTTAAACACAGCATGGCATGTACAGTATATTTTAGTCACCTGTAGTTCCTAGCCTGATGAATATCTTCATCAACTTGTGTAAGCTTCTAGATGCTTCAGCTTTCCCGTTTCTCCTGTCTTTCTCTTATCTGGTGATCCTTTATGTGCTTCTGCCCTGTGCCCGCCATGCTGTGTTGTAGGTTCAGATAGTCTCGAAAAAGGTGGACTACAGCCATGTTACATCTCGCTTGGGTTCCAAGGACAATATCAAGCATGTTCCTGGTGGTGGGAATGTAAGTACTTCCGTGGCATGTGGTGACGCTATAATAAAAGAAATATATATAAAAAGGGACTCTTCTGATGACGTGGATAAATATGCAATTATTTTGCAATTAAATTGTTTTTTATTATTTTATTTCATAATTTGTTTTATGGTAAAACAACTTCCTTTTCCGCTACCTTCTAAGCCAGTTCTCAGTAACAGCAGAAGTTTACTTTCATGTCTGTCCAGTGGTTACTTTCTTTGTCTTAAATTGTTTTATTGTTAATTCTAAGGGCAGAAATATACTTGCTTTTTACTATGTAACTGTGTGTACGCGGATGCATGGTGGCTGCCTCACGAATCATGGGTTCATTTGGTGCAGAGGTTGTGCACATCCTCAGAAATTATCGCAACGGGCCCATGCACCCAGCAAGATGCAGTAAGCGTGTAGACCATGTAAGGTGAGTGTAGTCAGACAATGCTTCAAAAATGGTCGAAAGTTTCAAGAAAAAATGTTGTGCGACCAGGTCTGAAATTAAACCCACCTGTATACCTGATGTATCTTTACCGCTGCACAGTGACAAATATATCAAAACAGTTGTCAACAGAGAAACTAAGCTCATTGAGTGTCACCATGTTTGTTTACTTTACTTTGTTTACTGATTGAATTCTTTGTTGTGCCTTCTATTGGAATTGTCAGTTAACATTATATAGGAAAATATTGTAAACTATGTGTACAAATACGCTCACGATGTTGCCGGTTGACTATGTGAACACATGATTGAACAGCAAGTATATTTCCACCCTAAGGCAAATTCTTTTTTTCTTTTTTTTTTGTTTGTTTTTTTTCTCTACCTTTTCTTTTCCTCATATGATTGCTGATTGCAGCTTTCTTTTCCTTTAGCTCTTCAAAACCTACTGCCTTTAATAATGACTGATGTTAAAAAAATATAGTAGTGGCCATAGATCTACACATTTTAAATTGATTTAACCTGTTAAGACTCAAGGTGCCTAAAAAGGATTTTAAAACCTAAGCAGCCATATTTACATAATTCATTTTTTTATTGCTTATTTAATATAACAGTGTAAATATATCAGTTTGTTTGGTGTAGTTTGTTGAAACAATGCCATGGCAAATCTTCACCATAATCAAAGCTAAAGGTAGACTAATGACATTATTGTGTACCATTTCCAAAATGACAATTTTTCCCTTCTTTACATGTATTTTAGTGACCCACAATGCTTTTCATAGATCAGGTCTCTTGAATATGAGGTATCATATAAAACATGCTCACAGCAGATCTTAAAGCCATAATGTATAAAAAGCCATACACCTCGTCTTAATGGGTTAAGCATAAATAAATTATGATTATTTATATACCTATCGTTCGTACCTTGTAGTGAGTGGCATGCCAGCCTGTGTTGATTTAATTGCACTGCATGTGGATTTTGCACTCTGTAAACAAGCCAGGTAAAACCTGATGGTGTCCTGTATCTCCAGTCCAGAACTGCTTTTATTGGATTAAGTTTGTTGTGTTTTCAGGTCCAGATTCTCACTAAGAAGGTTGATTTGAGTAGAGTGACTTCAAAATGTGGTTCAAGGGTCAATATCAAGCATAAGCCAGGTAAGGCTTTGGAGCTGATTAAATGTTACTAAAAGGTTCTGGGTTGGAGCCAAGCACTCATTAATGGTGATTTTAAGTTATTATTAATGATAATGTTTCTTGTAGGAGGTGGAGATATAAAGATTGAGTCTCATAAAGTGAACTTTAAAGACAAAGCCCATTCTAAAGTGGGCTCCTTGGACAACGTCAGCCATGCACCAGGAGGGGGGAATATTAAGGTAAGATTGTGAACAAGAAGCATTAGAGTGATTATAGTGCTATTTTATATATATTTTTTATTATACTTTCCTATATAAATATGTATTGTACATTCTGCATCTGTGTATGCTTGGGATTGCCTGGACAAAATAATAGAAAAGCACTTGAAAGGACTTGGCCACAGTTACACATGGATATAATCAGATTAGATTCAGAGAACTTTCTTCATTTATTTTCACTCTACTCTTCCTGGCGGGGTTGCAACAGCAACAGACCTTTAAAGGTCAGAACAGACCTTTAAAGACCCAAACCTAGCTTATCCTACTACAGTAGGTCCTAAGTCTGCTTTGAGGTCTCCAACTAGTGGGATATTACTTAAGCAGCTCTAACAGAAGCTGACCAGAGGCATTCTTGTATAAAATAAAGAAATTTTATCTCAATTTAGAGGAGCAGAATATGTACTCCAAGCCTCTGCTATATTCAAATAGTCAACATGTATTGTCCAGCTACACACCCTAGGTGCCAAACAGTTTTCCAGGGCATCTTTGGGGCCACTTGAAAATGTATTGTCTATAACTTCTGACTCACCCGTACATCAGTTAAATAAAAGAAAAGTCCTCCATGAGCAATTTTGAATGGCTTCTTTTTCAATTTCCATCATTGGTGTTGAAACCAGCATGTTAGGATTAGCACCTTCTCCAAGAAGGATAAATATTCCAAACTTCTATTTAAATTTTTTAAACTCTTAAAAAAAACTCATAAATGCAACCCATATATTTCCCCACCAGCAAAGTTTTTTTTCAATGCCAGATTCCTCTTCTAGGATCTGGTTTGCTAAGGCTGTTCCTTATATGTGAGTTTTCCAGACACTGGCATTGCACCTAATCTGCACCATTGATTTTACATGTGGTAAGACATCCTAAGATGGATGTACATTATCATACTGTGATGAGCCTGACTGGGTCATGTGGTCACCAGATGCTCGTTTTTGACACTAGCTTCAATTGCTTCAAACAGTCTGTTAGATATATAAGAAAATTAGGTCTAGTTAGATTTTTTTACCTGAATTGTTTGTATATTGGCCACAAAGATACAAGGTTAATGTAAACTTTGAATTAAGTATGAAAAGAATGATCTATGTACTGTATATATATAACAAAAAAAATCTATATTATTATTATTGTTATTATTGTTATTAGTATTATTAACTGCCTTGGATATATGTTTATAGTATAGTGGTTATTTTGTCTTATACTGTCTTTTAAGATTTTATTCACGGTGCACTATGCATTGTTTGTTCTCTTTACCAGTTTATAATGTGAAGTCACATTCATGATGTTTCATTGATTTTATTCCTTTCTTACGTTTAACATGTTTAATTTTTTTTACTACACCCTTCATTTTAAGTGCATTTCTCTGTTTAATCAATGCTAAATTTACTTAATATATTCACTTTACCAAAGCTTGACACAGGCATCTTTCTAGGGTCTGGTCCAGGGAAGCTGTGAAACAAATTAAAAAGCAATATATATTATATATGTGTCATGAAGTGCTCTTCTTTTCAAATGTTCTCACCTAAGTCGCTTTGATGTGGTCACTTTTTGTGATTTGCTTGATTCAACACACCTGACTCAACACACAGGCTGATGATAAAAGCCTTGATTAATTGAATCAAGTGTGATGGAGCAGGGAAAACACTAAACTGTGCAAGACAATGTCTTTGCAGTATTGAATTTCTGTATCTGGTTTTTAATTTTAAAAAAAAGGTGGGTAAAAAAAAAAAGCCTCATCCTGAACGAGCTGTTTATTGGTCGTGATGTCACCTTACCCCTCAGCCTATGGTCACCCATGTCTGCATGAAAATCTCCATGGCTGTACTCATCATTTATACAGTACATCTTCATCCACATTTTCATTTTCATAATATAGAGTACTTTTACTGTGACTTAAAAACTAAATAATATTTGCTAATTATATTATAGCAGTTACAACTACTTATGTGTTAATGGTGAATTACTGTATTACCAGAGTCCTTTTTTTATTTTTATTTTTTATAATTTATAGTACTCTATGTACCTGTACACCAATCAGCTATAATATTAGAAGCTCCTGCCAAATATATTTTGGTACCCATTTGCCTCCAGAACAGCTCTGAGCTGTTTCAGCAAGGACTTCACAAGACCTCTGAAAGTGTGCTGTGGTATCTGTTGGCAAGACCTCCTCAGCAGACACTTTAAGTCCTATAATGTACTGTGTTCTAATGCCCTCCTATCAGAGGATGACCATTTTCAGCAATTCGTGTTGCAGTAGCTCTTCTGTGGGATTGCACCAGACAGGCTAGCTTTCGCTTCCCACGAGTATTAATGAGCCTTGGGTGTCCATGGCCCTCTCACTGGTTAATAAGTTGTCATGCCTGGGACTATTTTTGGTTGGTACTAACCATCGCATGCCGGGAACATCTCACAAGACCTTCTTTCTCGGAGATGCTCTGACCCACTCGTGTAGACATCACAGTTTGCTGCTTGTCAAAGTCACATGGGTCCTTAAGCTCTTTCATATCTCCTGCTTCCAACAGTTCAACTTGGAGAAGCGCTTGTTTTCTTGCTACCTAATACATCTGCCATTACAATAAGACAATCAAAGGCCTTAATATCCCAATCAAACTAAAAATGCATCATCTCAGTCTGTGCTTACTGTCTGACCTGATCCAGCCTGATCATGTGACAAATTTCTGGGAATTAAATTTTGCTTCCATTCTTGATTGAAAACTCTCAAACAACATATAACCTATTTCTTAGGTTATATTTCTGGGAGATTGAATGCTTCCCAGCAGGCAGAACCACATTGCACATGTCAAAATGTTTTATCCATGTTAACATACAGTAGGTATGTAATTTACTTAACATGTCATTGGTTTTAATGTTATTTCTGAATGGTGTTTTAAGTACTGTATACTGATAATACTGTAGGGAAATAAATAGGTGTATAAAGTTATAAGTTATAAAGTTATACAGTAGTATCTCATCACATTGCATATTGCTCTATAAGAAACATTGTTGCACAATGTGCAATAGAATTTATTATACTTTATTTTTTTCAATTTACACTACCAGTCAAATGTTTGGCCACATTTTCTATCATGGTCCTTATTTTATTCTACATTGCATAACAATACTGAAGGCAACAATCTCCTTGGTCTACCTTTCCTGCGATAGTCTTCATGAGAGTCAGTTTCATCATGGGACTTTGAAAATGCACAAGACAATACTCTTCTTGCTAGAACTGTTTCAGAACATTTGACCGTTGTGTCTTAAAATAACAACTAAAATAACTAACTGTCGTTGTTGTTAGTTAATTACCTAAGCCATTTGTGTTATTTCATAGTTTTGAAACAAATCCAGTATTGTTCTAGAATTAAAAAAAATATATTTGAAATTGTGTCCAAACTTTTGACTGGTACTATATAAATCATCATTTACGTAATGGTAAAAGGTTGTAATGAATTATAGAGTTAATTTCCTTCAGAATTGTTTGGCTGCATGTGCACGGATCTTGTCTCTTTATTAATTTGTGATACGGTTTGGCTTGTATTCATACAGTAGTATATATTTTAAAAGCTTGCAGTTTTTGCATTGTAAATATTTAGTTTTTTAAATATTTTGTTAATATTCGTTTTTCACTTGGGCAATTTTTTTTTTATTCTGTTTTTATTACTTTATAGTATGCTTTGAATCCATGCACCATCCAAAACACCATAACACACTCATTCTTTTTTTTTTTTAGAAGGGTTCACGAGTCCATATCCATACCATCTCCATTTGTCCTATTGACACGCTGCTGTGTGTTTCTAGGCTGAGGGGCAACAGGAGACAGTTGAGGGCAGTGGGGCTACCTCTAGTGGCTCAGCCGGCCCAGCCCAGGAGAATGGGCTGAAGGAGGGCACTGCATGTGGGGACGAGGCACTCCGGGACCCCCAGGGCCTGGATTCTCTCATCCCTGAAACAAGTAAGTTTGTGTGTCATCCTGCTCAAGCCCTCTCCCTCAGAAGCATCTCCATGTCAGGCTGAAATCCCATTAGAACTTCCACACAAGTGCATTTAGAAGCCTGGCTCCATTGTTGTACTCTGGTCTCACTTTGATCAGGAGTTTAGAAATGCTTTTACTGCTGACTTGATTCAAGTGAAATTTAATTTATTGCTATGTTCATTTCAAATCGTCACATTTTTAGCCAATAGTTTTTTATAGTTATTTATAGTTCCCAAACGGCTCCCACTGTTTAGTACTGTATACATTTAAGGGTTATTCTGTTTTGTAGGCTGTTTTCATATAGGGAGTCACAGTAAAAGTTGCACTTAATTTGAATGTTAGGGGTTAAAGTTTATAATATTCATAGTTTCCTTTCTCCACAAAATATTTATTCTTTTAAATAAAACAAAAAAAATGTGTCATGGCTTTACTGCTGTTTGTATTATGTGGCCATAGAACATAGAAATGTTGTTCATTTTTTCGGCTGCTGCCAGTCCACAAGCCTGATAACCTTACTGACTAGACCAGTTTGGTAACCGGTTTGGTAACACCAGTGGCTGGGTTTGGCTTTTGGCTGGAAATCCAACATGGACTTCCAATAGGCATCTGAGATATCGCCCATTGAACCACCAGTATCCTGCCCAAAGAACTTTAAATAAAGCACTAAAATCTTCAGTTTTACTTACTATTTACTTCTATTTTGAAGTAGATAACTGATCCTTAGTACATCTCTAATCCAGGGCAGTAGACAAGGCCTATTAATGACATATAGCATTAGAACTATTATAGAGTATAGTATTATTGGATATGTGTAGTATTATTAGATTACGGATGCTGCTGTGACTGGAAAAAGTCTTTTCTTTGTGGAAGCATTTTAACATTCATGGGATAAACACAGTCAGACTACCAAAAGACTAAAACTAGCTACATTGATCCAGCACTTCTATAGTTATGCACTGTAATGAAACAGACATAGTCTCTCACTCGTTGTCTATACTTACCCTGTTCAGAGATGTGGAAGTTGGAGCCCTGGAGCCTATCACAGGGGACTTGGCATATAGCAGTATGGGGTGGATGGGGTGCCAGTCTACTGCAGGGAAATAGCAGGCATGCACGCACGCGCACACACACTAGGGGCAAATTGGAAGTCTAATCTGTCTTTGGACTGTGGGAGCAAACCAATAAGATTCATTATCAGATGCCATCTGTCTGTTAAAATGTCCACACTACTTCTCTGCCACATGAAAATGGCACCTTTAAATTCAGTTTTCTTAATTTTCGTACCATTTTGGGGTAACCAATGCGCTAGAACTTTGCTTGAGGCTAAGGTATGTAAAAATTAAAATCATTTCAGTTCAAAGGCACTTGTGTCACCTGCCTACGAAGCATACAGTAGGGATAGGCAATACATAGGGATCACTAGAGATCATCTTGTGTTGGTGTCATCATTGTCCGTTTTCCTCACACTTTCCTTTTATCCGCAACTCCTCCTAAACCATTTATGGGAATTTAACCAAGCCTTCAAAGAACCTTCATTAGGAAACATGGATGTGCACTACCTATTTCATTTTCTAATAAATTTTATTTTTGCTGAAATAATCAACAGTTTTTAAAGGTTACCAAGAGGGAATTTGAACCCACCCCCTTTTTCAGGCATAGACATGCAGTAGTTGTTGAACTTTCTTTAATGTAATGACGCACATTAAATTTTAATAGTCAGAAGTCTAGTAATGCCAAATAACACCAGAAGGTTGCGTTTCCTTTTTGTTGTACTGTAGTAGACTGCAAGTGAACAGGAGAAGAAGTTTTGCCATAATGCTCATCTGGTTAGCGGTATCGCTGAACTTACTCTTAGGTAACGAGCTTTGCAGGGTACGATTTCTATATTCTACAGTTCACCAAGGAATATAGGGTCATAGACAACTGGCTTATATCATAATATCATGTTTAATAGATGTGCACTAGCAATTTCATCTGCGTAGTGTAGGTGACATAGGGATCAATTAAGGAAGTGTAGACTTGCACTATCTATTTAATTTTTACAGGTAGCATGTTCATGGAAAGTGGCATGTTCATAGTACTTTTTTTTTCTATGGCTTTTAAGCCATACAGTACTCCATCGTGATGCAATGGGCTTTTTCAGTACTACACATAATAAATAATGTAAAAATATTTTACACATATTTCATGAATTAGTTGTACCAGCTATAGTATGGAGAAATGAGAACACAATTTAAAACATGACAAATTAATTTAATTTATTTTATAATTTACATTCATATTCATGTTAATGTCGTGTAAATATATTTTGTTATACTACATGTTTGAGTTGGTTATTTTTTGTTTTTCTTCTGAGGGAGGTGGGGGAAAGGGGTTGTTTTTCTATAATCTCTTTTCCCTGCCTACAAGATCATCTTGATTTCTGTTTTTTTTTTTTTTTTTTTTCAGGCATCTAATTCTTCTTTTTGCTATCACCTCATCATTTCATTTCCAAAACACTTTCTGTCCACCGTCTCTCCCTACTTTCCCCTCCCTTTATGTCCAAATCTTTTTCTTCTTCTGTCTTTGTTTTTCCCCAAAAACCCCTGCTGCAGATTGAGTCTTTCAAGCTCAACTTCCGCGTGAACGCCCGCTCTCGCACGGACCACGGCGCCGACATTGTCACCTGGCCCGTCGTGGGTGATGGCCCCGCACAACCCCATCCGCTCCGCAACAGTGTCTCATTCAACGACTCGTTGGTGACAGCCCGCTTGCCTCGCTCCTCCACGACCCCTGCCCTCCTCTCAGCCTCACAAGAGCAAGAGGGTGATGCTGACTCACTCAACACACTCCGCACGTGACTTCCACCACTTATCTGTAGCTCTCACAACCTTGCCCCCTGGGTACACTGTTTCTGTCTGAGTAATCAATCTGGTGATTAATAGTTGAAAATGAAAATTTGGCAGAATCTGTTCACTGGCCCTTCCTTAGCTGCACAACTTGTATTACTTATATTCATGCTCATTTTATTCAAGATATTCCCTAATAGGCTCCTGACTTTTTTTTCCTCAAAAAAAAGGTTTAATCTTATTCAATAGTGGCGCAGTCTTACAGTTGATCTGATTTCCCATGATGTAGTCATCTGGATATACATGACTTGTATACTTGTTTACACAATTCTCTTTAGAACCGTTGGACCCTAGTGTTGTGTTGTGCCTATTCGTCAGCAATGTGGGGCTGTCATGTTAATTCTAAAAAGCACTGACTTACCCTGCTTCAGTATCTTCAAGTCTCATAACTCACTCACTCTCATCTTCCCTCATTGTCATTTAAGCAAACACACATTTAACATACAGTATGTAGTTGGTCTCAACTGTAGGTTTTAACTAAACTGCTTTAAAATTGTGTTTTTGTGATGTTTTTGAGTGAATACCGTGGCTACGAGTTGTGTGTTTGTTCGACTTTTCATTTCGTTTATGCTCGGATGTTTGTGTCATTTGTTTTCTTCTAGTAAAGCAATACAGCAGTCTTTGCCTATTGGACAGTAACTACATCTTAAAACAGATACATATAGGTACAGCTTAGAGTCTCAAACCGAACAACACACCGAAAGTGTTCACGTCAGCAGATGATGAGGCCAGAACAGCTGTTAGAACAATGAATGTGAGAAAGGACATGGGTATGCATTCTTTTGGATGGAAAATGAAGTTTCAATAAAGTGCAATTGAAGTAAAGCTATTGATTATGTACCACTAATTAACTTGGTGGAGTGCCTGCATGTTTGTTCAAGAGAGAAGGTGAACTTGTTGTTGAAGTTTGTGCTGCTTGTCCTAATTTTAAAGAAAGGACCTGAACCGGTAGCTATTTTGAAGAAGATGCATCAGTGTGACACAAAGCATTGTGTTTAACTATGTACAAGTACATCTACAGGTCGACTAAATCCCATTACAAGTGGAAACTGATCTAGTCACAGTACATTTCTACTGCAGGTGGTTTTAGGGTGCAGAAGCAAAGCTTGGCAGCATAGTGTTTATTTAAGAGTCTCTGAAGAATTATTTGACAGTGACATGTATGTTCAGAAAGCAGTTATGTTGGAGACAGCAGTTATGTTATATTTCTCTTGTAGCATTTAATCATTCATGTATGAATAACCTTTATTATATGGTCATAATCATGTGTCCTGCTCAGAAAACCTTACATCACATACTGTAGGTCTTTGGTCTCTTACAGCTAAAGGAAATTAATTCTCTAAAATATTTGTAATGATGTTAAACGCAGTGCATTTTTTTTTTGCCTTATTTTTAAGCAGTGAAGTGAGCTCAAACACACTACAATCCAAATAAATTTAAATATTGCTTAAATACCCTTTATTAGCACTAATCGCCTTCATACTGTTGAAGGTTTTTTAAGCACTATTATTAAATCTCAGCACATCATTCAAATTCCCACTGAGCTTTTCTCAGTAATATTTAATAGATTAAAGTACCACTGATGAGAAAATAATTTACTTAATTGTGATCTATGAATTGGGAGGGGCAGATATTATTTTGGTTAATGGGCAATAATTATTATTATTATTTATGTAATCGTGAGTTTGAAAAAGGAGAGGTTTGTAGATAGTTGTATTTGAATTATGATGTGCAGCTTTTAAATGCTCCTGGGTATGGTTCTCATTGAGGTCTGACTTTATTTTGTAACCTTCCTTTAGGTAAATAAAATGTGGTCATTTTAAACTCACTTTTTTTTTTTTATGCAGTGTACCCTGTTTATTCCACCCTCCCTTTTTTCACATAACAGCTATCGTTTCTCATTAGTTACTAGAACACATCTATATGTAAATATATATTTATACATTCAATATTGGCGCTGAAAGAAAAAGTTGGAAATTGGAAAGGACATTAATCATGTTTTAAAAGGATGTAAAAGTAAAGCTTTGGTATGTTAAGAAGTGCGCTTGTCATTAATTATTATTATTATTATTATTATTGAATTGAAACTGCCCTTTTCTGAGAAAAAGGCTGACATGAAAGAATGTTTTGTATTTGCGTTTCTCTCTTGCTGTCATTGCTTTGGTATGCTGGTTGTGGCTGTGGGTAGTGGGTTATTCTTGCAAACAACTGAAGTCTGCAGACTGTTGTTACAGAGTCTGATGAGTTTCACATAGTACCTTTGACAACATCTAGTCTTAAAACATGAAGAGAACCTTCACCCTGTATCAAAAGTCAGAGAGTGTTTTTGATTTCAATGAAGCTTGCTGCCCTAATAAGGTTGCAAGAGCAGAGACTGAAATTGGCTATGCAGTGTGAATTTGAATGTACCACCTTGGCACATGTGAAAACTTATCAGAGAGCCACAAACACGGAGCATACTGTACCTCCCGAGTTATATCGAGGCTTCATCATACAAATACAATCTTGTATAAAACACATTTTGTTCGAGTTACCTATATGAAAGTGTAAGAAGCCCCATAAACATCCTTAAACTATAATAATATACTAACAAAAAAACATACTAAGAGCATGCAGAACAATTTGGATGTGTATGGTAGCCTTCCATGTGCATATGATGTCTTTTGCAGGTCCCCCCCAGCCCCCCCCCCCCCCCCCCCCAACGCCTATTCATTTTAAAATTCAGTTTATTTTCTGGTTTGAAAGAAGTGTTAATTGTGGTCAATTGTTAACTAGTGATGTGATAATTAAACATTAAATAAAATGTGTTTAAAAATATTGCAAACAGTTGTGAAGTATCTTTATTTTCTTGACACTGAACATTGACAAATTCACATTGTTCTATTTGCAGGTGATTTATGTCGGTCCCCCTAGTTTTTTACAAATAAATTTCTCTGAAAAGTGTAAAATCAACTTTCATTGCAATTACAGCTGCAGTTCTTTTGGGATATGTCTCTACCAGCTTTGCACATCTAGAGCGTAAAATGTTTGCCCATTCTTCTTTTCAAGATACTGTAGCTCAAACTCAGTCAGATTGGATGAAAAACATCTGATCTGTGAACTGCAGTTTTAAAGTCTTAGGTCTGGACTTTGATTGGGCCATTCTTAAAGCATGACCATGCTTTGACCTTAACCATTCCATTGTAGCTTTGGCTGTATGGGTCGTTTGCAAACTCTTAATGGGTTTTGTTCTAAAATTGCCCTGTATTTGGCTCTATCCATCAACTCTGACCAGCTTCCCTCTCCCTGCTGAAGAAAAGCATCCCCACAACATGATGCTGCCACCACCATGCACAGTGCAAGTTTTCCACCACACATAGTGTTTTACATTCAGGCCTAAAAGTTCAAGTTTGGTCTCATTTGACCAGAACACTGTTACTGTACATGTTTGCATTATCCCCCACATGGCTTGTCGCAGACTGGACTTCTTATGGCTTTCTTTCAACAATTAATTTCTTCCTGCCACTCTTTCATAAAGGCCAGATTTGTGGAGTACTGTACATGACTAATAGTAACTAACAGCAATCGTGCCACACACTTTCCATTTTCGGTTGACTGATTGAACAGTGCTCAGAGAGAGCTAACTACATGCTAACCTTGCTTTAAACCTCTCCACAACTTTATCCCTGGCCTGTTTGGTATGTCCCTTGGGATTCATGATGCTGTTTGTTCACTAATGTTCTCTAACAAACCTTTGGGACTTCACAGAACAGATGTATTTATTCTAAGATTAAATTACATCCATATGGACTCTATTTACTAATTAGGTAACTTCTGAAGGAAATTTAATCGCATTGAAGGAGATCTGAATACAGATACACCACAGATTTTTATTTGGAAAAAAATGTTGAAAACCATTTATCATTTTCCTTCCACTTGCCACAATTATGTGGCACCTTGTGTTGGTCTACCACATAAAATCCCAATAAAATACATTTATGTAGACAAAATCTGGAAAAGTTTGAGGGGTATGAATACTTTTGCAAGGCACTGTATGTGTATGTTTGTGAGAAAGGTTTCAACATGAGGAAGTAACTGTGTATAACAATGTCACCTGGTTAAAAAGCCACTCAATACAGTTAGTTCTGACAGAGTAATATGATTGGACTTCTCCCAGCTATCAATCAAATTAAAATAATTAATTACACCAACTGTCGGTTGCAGCATAGATAGCGATTGCCTGCTAAAACCCACATTCTAGTGACTCGGTTCTTTGAATCTCGTTCTTCAAAATGAACGAATCTTTTTTTAGTCATTTAGTTCATTTCGTTCTTTTGATCAGAAATAAAATAAAATGTTACATTTTCAATAAACAGATATACACATGTTGGCTATAGTTCCAGTAATTAAAATATTACAATGCAGGTAAGGACATATTATAAACAGAATGAGCAGCTCACCATCATATCTTCTGGTCTGAGTCGTTCGTTTTTTTTGAATCTATTGCACTGCATAGGGTCTATGGGAGTCACGTGACAAAAGAACAAACGACTCGGACTATAAGTGTCATTGAGAAAGAAGTGGCTCAATTCTGTTTCCTGTGTACTGCACTGCATAGCGTCTATTGGGGTCACGTGACAAAAGAACGAGCGACTCGGAAGATTCGTTAAGAACCGTTCGATTCTGTTTCCTGTCCATAACCTACGGAGGTTTTGCGATGATTTGCGCATGCGCGCACAGTAGAAAACGAACGAATTACTATCCGAGACTACTCATTCTTCCGAGTTACGTTAATGACCGACCCATCACTACCACATTCAAAAACAGACCTGGTTGTTTTTTAGGCAGAAAATACAACGGATAATGTCATTTTGACACAACACATTGTCAAAATGACATAACGTAATCACATTGTTTCTGTTTAATAATTACTTCTATGTCGTTCCGAATTGCTGTGTTGTTTTATTTATGCCTAAGGAAAGCTACAACGCTAACTAGCTTCTAACAGATGGCTGAATTTCAAATTCCTACTTGGAGTGTGGGGTTGTACAGCCTACATAGTGCACTAGCTTTCCAATTAACCCTATTTGAGATTCAACACAGGTAGCGGGAATTTAACCGATTTAAAATATAAATAGAAACTTATAAAATCTACAAGACTGTCCACCACCTCCATGGTTTATTTTCACCTCTTGGCTACATAGTACCCGTAAGTATTTAAAACTACTTTTACCGTTAAAAACAAACAACAGCAACAAAAAATGTCGGTCGCCGACGGTCAGTTAAATAAACAAACAAATCATATGTTAATAATAAATGGTGTTTTTATAAAAGCAATATCACACTTAAGTTCGGGCAGATACAGTACTGTATTCGGCACAAAAGCACAAACGCTTGTGTAATATTCAATTCAATTTTATTTGTATAGTGCTTTTAACAATTGACATTGTCGCAAAGCAGCTTTCCACAATCAAGTTTGAATGAAATGTGAATGTGTATGAATCAAAATGCTGTCCCTGATAAGCAAGCCGAGGTGGCAAGGAAAAACTCCCTGAGATGGCAGTAGAAAGGAACCTTGAGAGGAACCAGACTCAACAGGGAATCCATCCTCATTTGGGTGATAATGGATAGCAGGGATTGATCTGCATCATACTGCGTGAGACTGGAAGCTTGGTATAATAGGAGATGTGTTTAAGTTGGTATGGATTCCAGTTCGTTATTGGAGGCTCAGGTAGACTATATGAAACTCCAGTCCTGAACTATCGAGCAACTGCAGTAATGACTCCTCAGAGAACAGCTGTCAGCATCGGTTGAGGACAGGACCGTCTTTGTGGAAAAGTGGAACCGACCCCAGTCACCACATGCATCCCAGGCAGACCACCCAGGCAGACCAGGGCATCCATGAGACGAGATCTCCAAACAAAAGCGGGTCACCAGGACGAGTCAGACAGGTCCAGAGGGCGGAGGGGGTCTGGATCACTGGCTGCTCAGGAGTGACATATATAGGGAGAAAAGAGGAGAGGAAGAGATGGCAGCTAGGTATGGTCACAGTCACACAATTTATAAAGTGAATGTATATGTAGTGCAGAGTGCAAACAGGGAGGACTAACTATGAGAGCATAACTAAAAGGGAGAGCCAGAAGGAAACAGACATGAGGGTCACCTGAGATGTAAAGCAATCACCTTCCCGTTAACACACCTGAGTGATCAGTGAGAGTGGGGAAGACCGCATCTAAACATACCAGTTTTACCATAATACTCTATGTCCATGAGTCCCCCAGATCTGCTCCTTTACCTAAGGCAAATCTATTTACAAAAATGCTAAATAAATAGATTTTTAGCCTAGACGTAAACACCGGGACTGTGTTTGAGTCCTGGACATTAACTAGAAGACGATTCCATAACTTTGGGGCTTTGTAAGAAAAAGTTCTGCCCCCTGCTGCAGTTTTCATTATATGTGGTACTGACAAGCAGCCTGCATCCTTTGATCAAAGTAGGTGTGGCGGTTCAAAAGAAACTAGTAGTTCATTCAGATACTGTGGCGCGATACCATTTAATGCTTTATATTTCACTAATAGTATTTTAAAATTGATGTGAAATCTCACAGGGAGCTAATGCTAGTGGGGCAGTGGTGGCTCAGAGGGCTAAGGCACTGAGTTACTGATCGGAAGATCGGTGGTTCGATTCCCAGCTCGATTCCCAGGTGGTTCGAATCCCAGGCCATTGTTGGGCCCTTGAGCAAGGCCCTTAACCCTAACTGCTCCAGGGGCGCTGTACCATGGCTGACCCTGCGCTCTGACCCCAGTTACACTGGGATATGCAAAGAAGGAATTTCACTGTGCTGTAATGTATATGTGACAAAATAAAGGCTTTACTTTAATGCAGTGTGGATAATATAGGGGTGATGTGCCCATGTCTTCTGGTTCCTAGTGAGGACACTTGCTGCTGCATTCTGGAGTAACTAAAGGTTGTTTATGCACCTAGTTGAACAACCAGACAGTAAAGCATTACAATAGTCCAACCTAGAGGTGATAAAAACATGAACTAGTTTTTCTGCATTGTTTAGTGACAATATATTCCTTATCATGCCAATATTTCTGAGGTGAAAGAATGCTCTCCTGGTGATATTATCCACATGAGCTTCAAATGAAAGGCTGGAATCTACAATCACACCGAGGTCTTTCACTATTGTTCTTGATGGAACAGCAAGACCATTTAAAGTTATAATGTGAACAAAAAGCTTGCTTCTAGCTGCTTGTGGTCCTATGACTAGAACTTCTGTCTTATCAGGATTAAGCAGAAGGAAGTTAATTAACATCCAGTCTTTTATGTACTGCAAACATTGCTCAACTTTAGTAAGCTGTTTTTTCTCATCTTGTTTTGCTGAGATGTATAACTGCGTGTCATCAGAATAACAATGAAAACTAAAACCATGCTTACGAATTATGTTGCCCAGAGGAAGCATGTAAAGAGAAAAAAGCAGGGCCTAAAACTGAACCATGTTCAACACCAAACTCCACTTGAAAACATGCAGAATAGTCACCATTTAAGTCTACGAACTGATAACGATCAGTCAAATAGGATCTGAGCCAGGAGAGGACTGTTCCCTTAATTCATACTAAATTTTCTAGTCTGTGAAGGAGAATACTATGATCAATGGTGTCAAAAGCTGCACTAAGGTCAAGTAACACAAGTATAGTGACGCAACTCAGATCAGAGGCCAATAGGATGTAATTTACTACTTTAAAAAGTGCTGTCTCTGTGCTGTGATGAGGCCTAAATCCTGACTGATACAGTTCATGTACGCTATTTCCATGTAGATATGAGCATAGCTGCTGCGCTACTACCTTTTCTAGAATCTTAGCTATAAAGGGGAGGTTTGACATTGGCCTATAATTTGACAGCTGACAAGGGTCAAGTTCAGGTTTCTTAATTAGTGGATTCTAAATTAAAGGATTTTGGAACATACCCACTGCTGAGTGAAGAGTTAATTATTTTCAACAGGGGTTCTGTTATTGCTGGTACTGTCTGCTTGAGAAAATGTGTCTGTATAGGATCTAATTCGGGAGAGTGAAATTAGTTCATTCTCTTCAAGGGGAGTAAAGTATTCTAGGTTCTGATGTGATATGGTTAGTTTATCATCGGTATCACTTAAATTGTCTGGTTTAAAAATTTGTTGCCTAATATTTACGATTTTGGTATTGCATCCAATAAAGCACAGACTGCATGAGCACAACATGTCAACCCAGCCAAGCCATTCAAAAACTATAGTAGTAAGTTATTCACACTTTTAAGCTGGAAGACCATTTACAGTATCTTACACATCTATTACTGTACATCCCCAAAGATTATCGTGACATGTGATTTTGAGATAAATTGTTTTCAATCATCATATACACTTAATAGTAGAAAATAGAAATTCTATCACAAAAATACTACATAAATGTGAAATTTAATATATGGACAGGTGGTGAATTAAAAGGAAACTAGACAGCTTAACTTACATGCACGTTGTCATTGTGTCATTTTTAAGCTCATAGATGAATGACACAACTTTTTATACCACTCCCATAAGCATGAAAAACATTAATTATTGGCTAATGTGTGGCGTGCAGCAAGTAAAAGAAAAAAAAAAAAACATTTAACGTGCTTTTTTTTTGTCCAGCAGGGGGTGATATATTACTGGGTCAGTGCCTGTCCACAAACTTTCTTCACCCAGCAGTGAAATACTCCTAAGTGGGCATTTAGATCTTAATTTTAGTATTAAAAAATGGAAGCCGGACCCTCCTCCTGCATTTCAGTGATTATTCTAAATGTTTTGTGAATATTTGGCCTTGTTTCATTACTGCATTCAACTACGTTTCCTGGTTGGAGGTTTGGAAATGGTCTATTTGGGAATGTAGAATGTCACAGAATGTCAATGTGGAGCAAGTCTGATTTAGTATACGAGATGGAAAAAAAAGAACAGGAATGAAATGTGTTTAGTTGATATAAAGTCTACTTTTTTGAGGGTACCAACTGTCTTTATGGTTATTAAGTGTAACTGTCCTCTGTTATCACATGAATCTTTAAACAAACCATATGGGGCCATCCTCAGCAGCAGTTAGCTGTCTCCATGTAATGAGCACTCCAACCAGAAGGCGTGGAGCAGACAGGTCCAGAGGGCAGGAGGGGTCAGGATCACTGGTTACTCCAAAGTGCCATGTGTCATTAGAGAGAGGGAGAGAAAGAAAGAGAATCATAAAATACTAGCAGTTTACTCAGATATTGTGGCATGAGGCTATTCAGAGCTGTATAGGTCAATAGTCACTAAGAGACAGTGCAGGGTGGGTAGAAGTATATACTGTATGCTGACATCTAGTTCTAGTAAGCACTCTGGCTGTCACAATCTGGACCAACTGGAGTTTGTTTAGACACCTACAGTAGTAGAACATCTAGACATTTAAGGCGTTATAATAATCCAAAGGGAGGTATAAAGACGTATAAAAAACGAGTATGGGCTAGTTATTCTACATCATGTAGCGGCATTATAGGGTGCGTCCTCCGCAGTGGGCGCTATAATACGGTAGCCGTGAAGTGCAAAACAAATTAACAAAACCGAAAAACAAAATAACATTCAAAGACAAAATAACAAAACCCAAAACAAAATAAATTCAAAACCAAATTAACAAAACTCAAAACAAAATAACAAATTCAAAACCAAATTAACAAATCCGAAAACAAAATAACAAAACTGGAAACTAATTTATTTTGGTTTTGGTTTTGTTGTTTTGTTTTCGGATTTGTTAATTTGGTTTTGAATTTATTTTGTTTTGGGTTTTGTTAATTTGTGTTGCACTTCTCGGTCAGTCAGATACGAACCGGAAAAGGTAGGTTTCATTTGCGAATTAAATTCGTACCGCTGATTGGACGAGACACCTGTCACTCAAGATAAACAGGAAGTAGGAAATTGTGTCTCTAACTTTGTTTCTTGTGTGTTCTGC
This sequence comes from Clarias magur, assembly GCA_013621035.1. Classification (NCBI taxonomy): domain Eukaryota; kingdom Metazoa; phylum Chordata; class Actinopteri; order Siluriformes; family Clariidae; genus Clarias; species Clarias magur. Next base: position 254,273 of record QNUK01000170.1, on the reverse strand, counting down.
TTCGCTTTTGAACCATTTTTTCGGTCTGCAAAACTAAGAAAATAATGAAAACTTTAATTAGAAAGCAAGGAAATAGAATTTATTCAACGTTACTTTGAGGACGGACATTCGTATGCCGTGATTTTGGACATGTTGATGACATATCACGGTATAAAGATTAGTTTGCGAACTGCTGTGTCTCGGAATGTATGTGGAATCTGTATTGCATCTCTTTTTTGAATGTATATATGTAAAGTTTTTTTGGATTGATGATGAATCTTTATTTACTACACCGAGTGGATCAAAAATTAACATAAGTAAAAGAGATGTTATATTTTATTATGATAAAAAATATCGAGAAGAGTCACATTTTCATGTTAAACCTTTTTAATATTACTAGGTAAGTTCTATATACACAAATGTAAGTGGTCATTAACAATGCCTAATATCTCCCATTACAAAGTGGATTTGAAAATTTATTTTGAAACATTACAAGGACGTTTAAGCCAGAATACATTTAAAGAACTAAATTCCTCCTTTCTATCATAATTGTAAATATACCCCTCTTGTTGTTATTGTTAAAAAACGAATAATAAAAATGGTTACTATTTAAAAAAAAAAGAACTGCTGTGTCTCTTTTAAAAGCGAAAGATTTTTTCCACAACAACAGCAAAAATTTGGCAGAACGCCATATTTGAAACCACAATAAGGACAGTACATGCTTGCACATTCATACACACATGAATCTACCGCCGCTACAGTACTTCCTGTATATCTTGAGTGACATATGTCTCGTCCAATCAGCTGTAAGAATTTCATTCGCAAACTATACCTAACTTTTCCGGTTTGTTTTTGAACGGCCGAGAGGTGCAAACCAAATGAACAAAACCGAAAGCTAAATAGCTAATTCAAAACCAAATGAACAAAACCGAAAATAAAATAACAAATTCTAAATCAAAATATCAAATCCAAAAACAAAATAACAAACTAAAAATTAAAATAGCAAAACCGAAAACAAATGAACAAAACGCAAAACAAAATAACAGATTAGTTTTGGGTTTTGTTATTTTTGTTTTTTAATTTGTTATTTTGATTTGGCGTTTGTTATTTTGTTTTTGAATGTTTTATATAGTTTTGGGTTTTGTTATTTTGGTTTTGTTATTGTGGTTTTTAATTTGTTATTTTGTTTTCGTTTTGTTAACTTGTTTTGCACTTCTCGGCCACCGTACTATAGAGTAGGTTATGGGAAAATATTTGGTTAATGAAACTCATTATTATTCTCACTCATGTATTTATTTATTAAATTTCACGCAGTATTGCAATGTAGTATTTTTGTCTCCAGAACAGCTTCTTGAAATTTTCCATGAACTAAATCTGTGTATTTATCAGTAGCTTTAAAAACATGCTCCACTAGCAAAACGCATTCTTCGATAGTTAACATTTTCACACCAAAATACACAGCTGATATTAAGCAAAGAACACCTCGGACATGCACAACAGCCTGGTGGCCCCAAAACGAGTGCGTCTATACAATACTACTCTACACGGCCACTGTCTACATGAGATTCAAATGAAAGACTGCAATAAATTCTCACACCCAGGTCTTAAACTGTTGCACATGATGAAACAGAAAGGCAATCCAGAGTTACTGTGTGAGCCGAAATATATAACTGTCATCAGCATAACAGTTGAAACTACTAACATGATTGAATATAAATGCTTTTGAGGAACCCTAAAATGGAACCCTTTAGTACATGTAGAAAAGTCACCATTTACATCTACAAACTGGTAAGGATCAGTCACAAAGGATCTGAGCCAGGAAAAGACTGTTCATTTCACCCCTACAACATTTTCTAATCTATCAAAGAGAAAAGGTCATGCAACACGGGCAAGGAGACACAATCCTGACCAGAAGCCAGTAGTAGGTAATTTCCCACTTTACCCAGTGTGGTATCTTTGCTAAAGCCTAAATCCTGACTGATAGAAGTCATTAAATGTTCATCATTAGTAAATAAATGGTCTAGCTTTAAATTAAGAGTCTGGATGCACTTTATATTTTTTATTGAAAAAATCCATGAAGTCCTTTGATATTGGTGTGCCTTAGGGGTGGTCCGATTGATCGGTCGCCATCATAATCGGCCGATAATAGCTTTGGGAAGTTTGATCGGCAGTCTCTATAATGGCCAATTATAGAAAAGCCGATCAGATGACGCAAAACTCGCGGTACAATTTTTTTGCGCGCTGCTAAAATGGCTTCACTGGTCTGGCAATTCTACGTGTTGTGTGAAAAAGACAGTACATTAGCAATCTGCAACCTGTGTAACAACCAATTCCACGAGGCGGGAAGCACCCAAGGCATTTTAACACGGCAGTTGGCTGGCGCTAAGAGAGCAAGAGAGTTCAGCAACTCGCGCGCCACTCACTCAGCTGTCGGTAATACCCCTATCTCACTTATGCGGTTTCGCTCGGTGGCCATAAGTACGGTTCATCATGATTCACCTCGAGTGGCCCTGTAATTACGTTTCCATCTTTCTGCGTCTTTCACGCTTTCAACATGTTAAATTTTTTTTTGCCGGTCCTCGCGGATGCTGGCGGACCTTGCAGAACTTCCAGTGACTCACGTCCTACTTGTCTGTTATTTTATTTAATTTTATACAATCTACAGGAAAGTTGTATTTGTCAAACTCTAAGCTGTTCCCAATTACTAACCAAGCACAGGCTGCTATGTTTTAAGTTGACGTGTTGCACATGTTGTTTGTCAATAAATACAATTGTCAATTAATGATATTTCTCTTCTTGTAATTTCAATACATAATTTACCTTTTTAGATATAGTTTAATAAATAATGCTATATGATAAGGCTTTGAGTAGACCCTGTGATCGGTATCGCCCGATACAGCTTCTAGTGATCGGTGATCGGCCCCAAAAATCATGATCGGAGCACACCTAGTGTGCATTTTCGTATGGTGGTATTTTTCCTTGTTAACTTCAATACAGTTTTAAATAAGAATCTAGGATTGTTTTTGTTATCTTGTATAAGAGTGAAAAAAAATTATCTTGCAGCACTAAGAGCTTTTCTATGGGTCAAGAGGCTCTCCTTTTATGCTGTTTGAAATTGTAATAATTTAGTTTGGTACCATTAACATTCTAGTTATGTTCTAATTGATAATACCTAATTACTATTTTTTTTTCTCTCAAGCTATTTTTCATTAAGTAAATCTAAGTATTTCTACATCTTAAGAAAGTCAGGGAACAGTCATAGTCTCAATATGGTGGAACCTCATTGATCTAAATGGATCATGTTTGCATCCATAGACTTAAAGTTAGCTATAAACTGTGTGTGAAAGACTAGAAAACTCTGGTGGATACCAATAGTAAGCAAAGCAGTCATGGTCAAAAAGAAGACCTTCTGGGGAATGCTCATGCAGGGCTCCCAGGGTTCTTTTTAAAAGTAATTAAATTCAGTTTTATTTGTTTGGTGCTTTTAACAATGGTCATTGTCACAAATCAGCTTTGTGCAACCAAAAGAAAATTAAGGAAATTAATATGAAATATCTGAGGAAATATCTATGAATCAATATGATCAGATTGTACCTGATGAGTAAGCTGAGGGTGATGGTGGCCAGGAAAGACTCCCTGAGATGGCAAGAGGAACTAGATTCAACAGGGAACCCATCCTGATTTGGGTAATACCAGATAGCAGGAATTGTCTTGCAGTCATTCTGTGTTAGGCGGATGGAAGTTTAGTATAACCGGAGAGGTGTTTAGGTTAATATGGAGTCCAGTTCGCTATTGGACGCTCAGGTACAAAACTGTAGGAAATTCCAGTCCTGAACTATTAAGTGACTACAATCACAAGTCCTCAAAGAACAGCTGCCTGCATCAGCCGAGGCCAGCATCATTTTTACGGTGAAATTAATGAGTTAAAAAAGGATATAGAAAAGAACTGCAGCAAAAGCAGTTCTAATGCTAGATCTTGGGTATAGGAGTTTGGAAAGTCATGGAAAAAGGCTTTCAGGTGGGTCAAAAGATATTTTGGCAAACTGTTCGGAACAGAAGAGGAGAGAGACCATAAAGAAGCTCAGATGAACAAGTAACTACAGGGTGTGTTGATCTACACTGAAGATAAGTTTGCATAATGGAAAAAGCCCTTTTATGAACTTCTCAATCTAATGAACCTGCCCTTCCTTCAGGAGGCAGTGTCAAAAGTCTCTGGGGCTTTGCATCCCAACTTTGTGGCTAAAGCTAATATGGTGGTTAGAATCGTTCACAGCAGTAAGGCAGCAGCATGGATAGAAGTTTGGAAATATCAAAGGCAAAGACAAGGTACAGTAGATTGTGTGAGTAGCACTGGACATGGTTAGGGTTGTGTGATTAACTTGCATCCTCACCTCTTCAATGTTGTCCTGAGATCTGGAGCACTTTGGATCTTCTTTTTTGGATGGTTTTATCTATTTTTATAAATGTGGGTGGAGGGTACTTTAATAGTATAGGAGCTATAGGAATCATTCTTTTCAGCATCCCATGAAAAGACTTTGTAAGGGTCCTGACAAGGACACTGTCTAATGAACCTGTGACTTTTCTGTTGTAAGACTTTATACTCAAGCTTTAATTAAGTCCACATGTCTTTTGTAAATTTTCATTAGGTGTATGATTGTGCCTCGACATTAGTTATGGGAGGTGTTGCTGGAGTGTAAGAGATCTCAGTTGCTACTCCATGCAATCATGTCTTTGTGTCATTTTTGTGAGTGGTTATTTAAGTTTCTTCTTTCTCAAATTCCCTTTCTTCTCAACGAGGCACTTCCATCAACAGAACGCCAAAATTTTCAAAGAATGCTTTTCATGAATATCTCAGGAGAGCAGCAGTGTATTTAATAATTGCTGTCTGGCACAAACATGATGCAGTTTTCACAATCACGGTTTTCTAGTGCGAAAGTGCATTTATTCTTCATTTTCATCAATTTTTGGCTTAAGTTATACAGTATGTGTACTTTGGGATATGTACTGTACACAAATGATATTATGAAATGATGAAAGACCAATTTGCCCCATGTAAATAAGCAAAAATGTAGTAGCTAATATATTGGCAAACATTTTAAATTTACACAAATACTGTATAAGAAGAGTTCTGAATCACTGCAGGTCTTCAGAAAGCCCTCAGACCCTAGAGGGTTTTAACCAATGTTTTTGCACGTTGCTGGCATGATTTTACACACTGCACTGAGCCCACATAATTGGCAGATTGGGTAATTTCATAAACAGGCAAGTCTGCCAGTGATCCTAATGAAGTGAATGGTTAGGATATTAACATAATTTTGCAGATGTTTCCGAATTTCCTATTTGAACCTGAAATTCACTGCATCTGAGTGTTACATGGCTATAGGCTTGAATCTCACTACAGTGTGTGTAAGGTACTTATAATGCATAATCGAAAACCACAGTATACGTGTGCTTGATATTGCAACTAATTTATTTTCTTCTACATTTAAACAGACTCTGGGCTTGATTAGTAGCTGCAGAGACTTCATTCTTCATCATGTCCTTTCTGTAGCAAAGAAATGTCACCATGTAAATTATACAAGGAAAAGCTCAACATTTCAGCAGAACAACTAAGCAGATCAACATTTTACAGCTTTTGTTTATTATAAAATTGAAAACTTGCCTTAGTGCCTGTATCACGACTCTTAGCCCTCAGTTTGTTAACCTGAGACTCTGCAATGTCAGCTCTTTCCTCTGCCTCATCCAGCTCATGCTGTAGCTTGCGGAACTTGGTCAAATTGGTATTGGCCTGCTCCTCCTAAAAACAGCAACATAGATTATTAAGAATGCAAACACACCAAGCAATAAAGATCTAAAGAGCTAATCTGTGATTAACTTACTGCTTCCTCTGCAGTTCTCTTGTAGGATTTAACCTTTAGCGGAAGTTTGTCAACTAGGTCCTGTAGACGGGCCAGATTCTTACGATCCTCTTCAGTCTAAAGAAATATGATGAGAAATATCAATTTTAAGGCTCTCAATTGATAAAATGTTGCTTGACGTTAGATATGCAAGCCTACTGAAAAGAAATAAAACCTGGTATGTAAGCTCCTTAATGCGGCGCTCATATTTGCGAATACCCTTAACAGAATCACTCCCTTTTCTCTGTTCCATCTCCACTTCAGCTTCCAGCTCTTTGACCTAAAATGTTTTGAAGAGATCATTTTTATTAGTATAGCAAACTTGTATGATTTTTTTTGTATGTGTTGAACATGAAAGTAGATTTGTTTTACCCTGGCCTCCAGCTTCTGGACCTGCTTCTTGCCACCTTTCATGGCGATTTGCTCTGCTTCATCCAGACGATGCTGGAGGTCTTTAATGGTCTGCTCCATGTTCTTCTTCATGCGCTCCAGGTGAGCACTGGTGTCCTGCTCCTTCTTCAGCTCTTCTGCCATCATGGCAGCATCAGTGATGGCTTTTTTGGCTTTTTCCTCAGCGTTCCTGCACTCTTGGACAGCCTCCTCTACCTCAGTCTGCAGCTGGGTAGTGTCTGCCTCTAGTTTCTTCTTCTGGTTCAGCAAGCTAGTGTTCTGAAATGTCAGTTTATTTTTTGACAGGGAGACCTTGATCAGAAATAAACTTTAACTTACACATGTTCTTAAAAAGTGGGGGAGTTACAGAATAATTCTCAGAACATGAAAAGTAGGGCTTTGGGTTGTAATTTTTTTTTTTGTATTTTGTTTTCAGTAAGTTCATGATTGTGCCCTCATTATACTGTAATACCACATGAATCCTGTGATATCAGGATGTCGAAATAAAAAAGCATGTAGTCTGTACAGCATGATAGTCCATGAATTCAGACTGTATACCTGAGAGTGCAGTAGCTGGACCCTCTCACTGACATCCAGCAATTCTTGCTCAGCCAGTTTGCAGCCTCTCTCGGTCTGCTCTACCAGGGACCTCAGTTCATCCAGTTCAGCCTGCAGCAGATTGTTGCGTCTCTCCACAATAGCAATGTTCTCTTTGAGATCATCATTAGCACGGAGAGCATCGTCCAGCTGCAGTTGCATATCCTATAAAGTATAGATTTTTTTTTATTGATGTAGTCGTCTTACTTTTCTATTAAATTAAATAACAAATAAATAATGATCATAAATTAATTCTTAATATACAAAGACTACTTGTGCATACCTTCATATGGCCATGGAGACTCTTGAGTTGTTTCTGGGCCTCTGCAGCCTGTGTGTTAGCCTGACTGAGCTGGATCTCCATCTCGTTTAGATCTCCCTCCATCTTCTTTTTCACCCTCAAAACCTCATTTCTGCCCGAGTCTCAGCCTCTAGAGAGCTCTGCAGGGTGTCCACCACTCTTTGGTGATTCCTCTTGACCTGCTCCATTTCCTCATCTTTTTCGGCCAGCTTGCGCTCAATGTCAGCCTTCACCTGGTTAAACTCCAGTTGGACTCGCAAGATCTTTCCTTCTTCATGCTCAAAAGATGCCTTTCATTAACAAATCATGAACAAAATCAATAAGATGCCACAAGAGCTCATTAGAAATACTGCAATTTCTATAAACCAAATATTATTGTTTATATTATATATAAAAATGTTGGGTTGATTTAATATATTTTATGGATTCTAGATTAGGAAATGGCTAGGTGTCCTTTTCAAAAAGACTTTCAAACTGTTACCTCTGCTTCTTCTAGAGCAGACTGAATCTCGGCCTTCTCCTGCTCCAACTGTTACTGTTTTCCAACTTACTTTTTCCAGCTCGTGAATACTCTTCCCACTTTCACCAAGTTGTTCAGTGATATCAGAGATTTCCTCTGTTTAAAAAAGAATCATAATAACACACCATCTGAAAAGCAAACACTGTTAATGTTTACGATGTACCAATTATATGATATTAACCTTGCAGGTTCTTGTTCTCCCTCTTCATGGTCTCCAAATGGTCCAGAGACTCCTCATAGGAATTTTTCAGTTTAAAGAGCTCAGTACTCAGAGATCTGGCATCTTTCTGAGAGTTTTCCAACTCGGACTGGGACTCCTCATACTTTTGCAGCCAGGACCTGTGAAAATTGAAATGTTCGTGTAATGTGGTTGCAACAGTAAAATGTTTGCTGTATCATCCAGACAAAATTAAATTGAATCCCAATGATGTTCGAGCAATCCATGGTTGGGAGTCCTAGTTAGCCAAATTTACAGTGTATTTGAGGGAATACTTGCATTCCCACATCAGTCATAATTACACTGGCCAATGATGGATGGCTTTCCTCAGAGTGTGGTTCACCCCCCTGTACAATGAGTGAGCACAAATTTATATAGATGTGGTTGGCTGGTGTCATGTGACTCAGATCAAGCACATAATATATAATATAATAGGGGAGATCCCTAAGACAGGGTTGGACTCAGCTAGGACTAAATTAGGCAGATTCTAAATGAACAATAAATGATAAAATGCAGTACATTTTTACATTTGTGACTGCACTGGAGGATCTGAATATTTTGGCATGTATAGCTTGTAAGTTAAACGCTTTAGCAAAGATTTTATTGCATGAAATTCAGTACTTTATATGTCATTGAATTGGGTTTCGAAAAGTAATGATGACAGGTCTTTTTGTCAATTTTACTGTCAATATACATATAAAACAAGTTCTAATAAATTGTCCATATACAGTACCAAGCAAATATCAATGTATGCACTCATTTGCTACTCACCTTGTCGAAGTTTCTTTGCTTCTTGTCCAAAGCAGCAGCAGCTGCATTAGACCGTTCCACATCAACCATGAGGTCTTCAATCTCATTCTGCAGCCTGTGTTTGGTCTTTTCCAGAGAGGAGCACTTGGCATTGACAGCTTCGACAGCTTCTTCTGCATCTTGCAGGCGCTGAGCGAGTTTTTTCCTGTTTTAAGTAAACGTTGATTCATTTTATATCATACTAAGAAATATAAACCATAAGAGCATTATTTCTAAGGCATGACATTTAACTCAGCATATTCTGATATAATTAACAGTACATTATCATGTATGAGGCACTTACTTCGCATCTTCCAGCTCTTCTGTTCTCTGGATAGCATCAGTTTCATACTTGGTCCTCCACTGAGCTACCTCAGAGTTTGCTTTGGAGAGACTGCGCTGTAGCTCAGCCTTAGCCTCCTGCTCCTCCTCATACTGCTCTCTGAGCAGGTCAGAATCATGACGAGCGGACTGCACTGCATGGGCCAGAGCATTCTTAGCCTGTAAAGAAATTCAGTTTGAAGCATGATGATCAAGTAGGTTTTGTTTATTTATTTATTTTTTTCTGGTGGTTTTAACTTTTAATTATTGAGCTTTAAAATGACCTTGACTTCCTCCTCCAGCTGTCTCTTGAGATCCTCAAGCTGCTGGGTGTAAGACTGTTTCCCTCTTGTAAGCTGAGAGACCAGTGAATCCTTTTCTTCCAGTTGTCTGGCAAGCTCACCTGAAATAAAAAGACTAGGTCTAAGATTCACTGAATGGATAAGGATTCATTTTCGATTGCTAATAGGCTTACCGTTTTCAGTCTGAAGCTTTGCCTTGTGCATTGAAAAATCATTGATTGTGCGCTGGCCTTCCTCAGCTTTGGTTCTGAATTCACTCATTTGATCCTCCAGAGTTCTACACATTTTCTCCAGGTTTGCCTAAAAAATTTAAGACATTTTAATGTGCTCGTGTTAAAAGAGAAATGAAAATTTCTATATATGCTGTGTATAAATATTCATTGTTACCTTGGATTTGACAATCTGCTCCATGTTGGAGACCACATCATCCAGCTCCAGTCTCAGTTCACTCAAATTCAAATTCAAATTTTATTTGTCACATACACAGTCATACACAGTACGATATGCAGTGAAATGCTTATACGACCGCTCCGTGACCTTAAATAATTTTTACAAAAGGAACCTATAAAACAGATTCCAACAAAGTTGCAAAATATATATATATACATAAAATCTGAAGTATGAAAGAATGTGCTCTTGTCAGAAGTGGGATGTGATGTAATATATTACGACTATAGTCTGTGAAAAAAAACTTGAGGTAGTTTTTTAATGAGATGAGGGGGGTGTGAAAAGACCCTTCTCTCCCTTCACTCTTCTCCTTCTCAAGCTTCTGCTTCACTCTCTGAAGGTTGTCGATCTGCTCTCCCAGGTCTGCCACACTGTCAGCATGTTTCTTTCTTAGAGTTGCTGCAGTGGCCTCATGTTGCAGAGTGGCCTCTTCGAGGTCTCTGCGCAGTTTCTGGAACTCAGCCTCTCTCTTCTTGTTCATTTCAATCTGGGCAGAAGTGGCACCACCAGCCTCCTCCAGCCTCTCGCTGATCTTCTCCAGCTCTCGTGCCAAATCTGCCCTTTGTTTCTCAACCTTAGCACGGGCAGCTCTCTCAGCCTCCAGCTCTTCTTCCAGCTCTTCAATACGAGCCTATTTCCAAAACATTATTTTCAAATTCCTAATTTAGTATATTTGTAAATTCAAATTTTAATAATCCAAGCATTGGCTTTGTAAGATTCCTCCAATTACCAGCAACTCCTTCAGTTTCTTCTGGAGTTGTGCTCCCAGTGCTTGTTCATCCTCAATCTTACTGTTAAGCTGGCTGATCTCAAAGTCTATTCTGCAACGCAAATTAATATTTCAGATTTTTTGCAATATAAATGTTTTATTTTATATGCTATATTTGAATCCATACTTCTTAAGTCTCTCTTCCAGTTGCTGCTTGTCATTTTCCAGATCCATGACATTCTCTTGAGTCAACTTCAAGTCACCCTCAAGTTTCCTCTTAACTCGCTCAAGATCCATTCGAATTTTCTTCTCTTGCTCAAGAGAACCTTCAAGCTAGAGAGTGTCAGAAAGTAAAGGAAAATTCAGATAATGAATTATCTTGTGTAAACATTTGAGAAAATTAGTTTTTTTTTTTTTTTTTTTTTTTAATCTAGGCTACCCACATCGTCAACTTGCTGCTCCAGTTTAGCTTTGGCTTTGGTCAGAGTGTTGACTTTGTCCTCCTCACTCTGCAGATCATCCAGTGTTTGCTGATGAGCTTCCTGGAGAGCTTTTTTCTCTTTGGTCAGTCTGGCAATAATTTCATCCAGAGCTGCCATTTCCTCAGTCAGGTTTTTAACCTAAAATTTAAAACAGTGCTTCAGTATTTGGAAACAATGCGTGCTTTTACCATCAATCAACAACCTGAGTTCATGTAAAGTAGATTACCTTATTCTCAGTGGCATGTTTTTCTTTTTCCACTTTGGCCAGAGTAAGCTCCAGATCATCAATGTCTTTCTTCAACTCGGAGCATTCATCCTCAAGCTTTCTCTTTTTTGCAACCAACTCAGAATTCATTTCCTCTTCATCTTCCAGTCTCTCAGTCAACTCTTTGCATTTAGCTTCAAGTTGGATCTTGTTCTTAATTAGACCTTCACATCGCTCCTCAGCATCAGCAAGATTATCTTGTTCCTACAATTATAAGTCAAGTTTAAAAGGTGGAAAGAAAAGTTATTAATCTGCCAGTGAAGAACTGAAACACTGCCTAGAATTATCAACAACACAAACGCTAAGATTTGTCAAATTTTTTAAAATTAGAACATACAGATTGGACTTGGAGCTGTAAGTCATTCTTCTCTTGGAGAAGAGTGACCATCTTCTCTTCCAGTTCTTTCTTACGGGCTTCAGATTTAGCGTAGGCCTCCTTCAACTTCATAAATTCCTCTTTCATGTTGGCCTTTTCTTTCTCCGCTTCAGCTGACCTCAGCAGAGGTTTAATCTTGAAGTACAGCTTCATCCAGGGCCAATTCTTCACACCCATGAAAGCACGGATATTCCACTGGATTACCAGCAAGGCATCCCTGCAGAAATTAAATGAGAATAGAGGTATTATTTAAATTATTTAACTAAAAGAACTAGTTTAAAAAGACATTTTATATAGTAGGTATAATCTACCTCCTCTCGACAATGGGCCCTGGCCTGGATACCAGTGAGAATGAGTGCAAGGCGGTCATCTCGCATCTCCTCTAGTTGACCCAGAAGACCAGCCTTGAAGAATACCTACAGATATGGGAACATGAGAGATTTTAAATTTAATTTGTTCAATCCTTATACCTTTGTATGTCCCAGTTTATACTGGTTGTGATCAATGTCTAGAGAGCCAAGTAGCTTTTCTGCACCTTTCTTGTTGTCAATAAACTGCCCCTCAGGTATAGCAGCCGGATTTAGAATACGATAACTGCATGGGAATTAGGAAACAACGGGGATCTTGAATATAGGATTTTTATGTTATTAATAAGTACATATTTCTAGAACACAACTCACCGCTGTCTAAAGTCACCATACAGGATTCTGTTGGGGAAGCCCTTTCTGCAGATCCTGATACCTTCCAGTACACCGTTACAGCGCAGTTGGTGCATTACAAGAGGATTCTCCATGGCCCCAGGAGTCTTGGTCTCATTGGGGATGATGCAGCGGACAAAGTGTGGGTGTGTAGATCTCAAATTTGTCATCAGCTTGTTCAAGTTTTCCTGTAAACAGCATCGAAGCAAGGGTTACGCTATATTCTAGGAAAATATGTGGACACCTGACTTTCCAATATTGGAAGCCTGATCTCAAACCCAATGCTTGACAGGATTTCTGAAGTACATTAATGCTTAAACACAACTACTCTTGCAGGTGAATGGGCACAAATGACAATAAACATGTTCCTAAATCTAATGGAAAACTTGAGGCTCTTATGGCAGCAATGAATTAAGAAATCCATATTATTCCCTTGGTTTAACAATGGAATGTTCAACAAGCATATATTATCATATTGTGCTTGGGTGTGATGGTCATGTGTTTTGGCTATACAGTACATTACGACATGTATTTTTCTGCACTGTGTCTTGAAAGTTGGTAACAACTCACGCGATGGAGAGCAGACACAGTCTGGAATGAAGAACCCTTCTTTTTCCACCTTTGCCTCCCTTTCCACCAGATTCAGCTGTTTGAAAAAAAAAGCAAGTGTATCATCAGCAATTATTGTTTAAATATATTAGCTTTTCTTTCCATTTCAGATATTTAAGTTTTCCTAATTTCTTTAGTCTTATGGCCAAATGGAATTTTTGAAACATGCAAAATATATTGTAGTTTGGATTGCATACAATATTTTATCTGCTTTTGTGGCACAAATACAGGTATATGCTTTCACTGTGTTTTATTTGGCTTCACAAGTCTTATTCAGATTATGATTTCTTCTTAGTATTTGTCCCTTCCATCACTGAACCAGTCCCTGTCAGACATTTATTCTCATTTGAGATCTCATCTTGACCCCATGACAGAAACTTTACATTTGCTCTAACCATTTATTCTTTTGCAAAAACCCTTACCTGAGTCAGCTCCTGCATAACCAGCAAACAGATTGGATAACAGCTTAAGAGTAGACTTTTGGTAAAGTCCTACTACAGTTTCATTAAGTGGATCCTTATTCTTCACCAGCCAGTTGTTAATGTTGTAGTCAACAGTGCCAGCATAGTGAACCAGGGCAAAGTGGGCCTCTGGTCTACCCTTCACAATCTTGGGCCTCTGGAAGTTAGCAGATTTGCCCAAGTGATTGTCATAAAGCTTAGCTTTAAATGTGGCATCACTGGCTTTGGGGAACATGCACTCCTCTTCAAGGATGGACATGATACCCATGGGCTGAAATTCAAACAGAAAGTGGTCATTTTCTTTCTTCAAATATATAGGGATTTTTTTTTTGTCCAATGTATACATAATTATATTGGATACCTTTTCAATAAGCTCAATGCAAGCCTGGAAGTCCATGCCGAAGTCAATGAACTCCCACTCAATGCCCTCTTTCTTGTATTCTTCTTGTTCCAGCACAAACATGTGGTGGTTAAAAAACTGCTGCAACTTCTCATTAGTGAAGTTGATGCACAACTGCTCAAAGGTGTTGAACTGCAGTAGAAATACATTGACAGGAATGTAGCCCAAAATATACATAAAATACCATCAATATGAATAAAAATTTTAAAGCAGTACTGATTATCACGTACATCAAAGATCTCAAAGCCGGCGATATCCAGCACACCAATGAAGTACTGACGAGGCTGCTTGGTGTCCAGAGATTGGTTAATTCGCACAACCATCCAGAGGAACATCTTCTCGTATACTGATTTTGAAAGAGCACCAATTGCATAGTACACCTAAAAATAGAAGGATTATAAACAATCAAAGACAAAATCTTGAGAATAGGTAAATAATGTCAAATAAAAAAAGCTCATTCATTACCTGTTGGACATTCTGTCCCTTGGTGACCCACTCATTTCCGACTTTGACTCTTGGGTGGCACAAACCCTTAATCAGATCGTCAGAGTTCAGGCCCATCAGATGTGCAACTTTGTCAGCATCTGTTTAGATAATGAAGATATTGTGACCTAATGTATTAAATTATTTAATAACCACCCTCCACCAAAAATCTATCTAAAGATTAAGGCCATTAAGACTGACCCTCAGTGCCGTCAGCCTCAGCCTGCTCCTCTCTTTGCTTTTGCTTGAACTTCATGTTACCAAAGTGCATGATAGCACCAGTCAGCTTATAGATACCATTCTTCTCTTCTTGGGTAAAGCCTAGCACGTCAAAAGCTTCCTGTAAACCAAATGCAGTTTATTATATGTTGCATTATGAATAAATTTGTACTGTATAGTATAATGAATATATGCATATATGTTACACATACATCAGTAGCTAAAAGCTCTTCAGCATCATTAATTGAGGCCACTTGTGTCTCTCCTTGGGAAATGTAGGCATAGTCATAGGGGTTGTTCATAATGAGCAACATTTCTGTAAGAGAAGCAAAATATGCCTGTCAGCAATTCATTAACACCCACTTGTCATAGACTTAGGTAAAGGCAGTTGAATGAAATATTAGAGTTTGTGCTTTAATGACCAAGCAATTTATTGAGCATATATCAATAATAGGACTTTGTGGTGTAGGCTGAACCCTGCACTCACCCAACAATTCTGGTTTCTTCTGAGACAGAATCTGGTAGAAGATGTGGTAGTCTCTCTCAGCCATGAGCTGGAACGTCACACGAGACTTTTCCAGTAGATCTTGATAGAAATTTCTGTGTTAAAATCTGTACTTTATAAGCATTCTTTATGACCTTTTTAAAGATTTATATAAATTAGATTGTACTTACAAGTCTCAATGTCAGCAGAGGTCAATTTTCCACTGACACCGAAATGAATACGGATGAATTTACCCTGTGTGTGTGTGTGTGTGTGAATAAGATCATGTAAGTTTTACACATTACCTATGTTCTTGCATGATAAATATAAACGAGTATGATGTAAACTTACAAAACGAGATGAGTTGTCATTTCTGATGGTCTTGGCATTACCAAAGGCCTCCAGGGCAGGGTTACACTGAATATGCATTAAATGGCTTATAATTAGGGCAAGTGTGTGTAAATTATTGTCTTCATTAAATGACTTAACCTTTTTCTCAGAAGATGCATCTTTCTTTCCTGATGTTGCTGCAATGCTAGCAAAGTACTGGATGACTCTCTTGGTGTTCACAGTTTTTCCTGCACCAGATTCTCCACTAGTAATGAGAAAACAAAAGAGTCACATATTCATGATAAATATACACTGCATTGCATATGACTTTAAAATCAGGGTATGTTTTCTACTTACGTGATAAGGATTGACTGGTTCTCTCTGTCTGCATTTCAAACATATAATAAAAAACGTTAGACACAATTGTGCACATCTGTAACCTGAATGGTATTCCTGTACAGCCCATTTAGTTTACCTGCAAGCATATACTGGTAGGCGTTATCAGAAATGGAGAAAATGTGAGGAGGAGCTTCACTCCTCTTCTTGCCTCTGTAGGCAACAACAACTTCCTGGTTGTACACTGGCAGCCACTTGTAGGGGTTGACAGTTACACAGAAAAGTCCTGAGTAGGCCTGAAACAGAATTGTAAGGATGGAATTAACATGTGCCATCTCTATGATTATTAATCTGTAGGTGTCATATAATTTTCACTCACGTAGATCATCCAGGCTCTTTGAGGTTAAACAGCACAGCAGGTTCATGCAGGAAGGTGAACATCGCCATGTCCTCGATTTTATCGAACTTTGGTGGGTTTTGAGGGTGAACATCGCACTCCTTTACAGTAACTGTCTGAAATAGGGAAAACAATGGCTTAAACCATTGAACAACTGCCAAAATAGTTGTTTATTAGTTTCAGTTGGATTAAGAGCTCTACCTTCCCAAACTCAGTATTGACAGTGACTTTGTCTCCATCGCGACTGGTGATTGAGCCCTTGACATACTCAACTTCAGGATCTGCCACGAAGCATTCCCGTTTCATGTCAAAAGGACGAGTCTGCGCCTCCAAACGCTCCCTGTCTGATTTGCGCAGAAAAGGTGCTGCGGCACCAAACTCCTCCATTAATGCGTCCGCCATCTTTCTACAGGACTTTGGACATATTTAGTGATTGAGACATGTATATAATTTGTAATGAAGGAAGAGAAATTGGATTTTTTGGAGTCTTTGTTTTATGATTTGTATAATAGTTTCTAGTATTTCCTATTGAGATACCAAAGGAAAGTAATCTTTCGTGCAGAATGTTTGGAAAATTTGCAATATCTGTCCAAACAAAAAGGAAAATTTTTAAAACTTTTTGTTGATGTCTTAAAAAATTGAATACTTACATTTTATGGCAAGCACACGGGTAAATGCTTTGTGATTGACCTTGGAAAAAATAGAAAAGTTGTTTTTTACCATTTTTTTCAAATTCAGCGGTCATGGGCTTTGCGTCTTATTTTATTGTAATATGCCTTATGTTTATAAGCCCTTAAGAGTTGTAATAATAAAATATAATAATATATTATTTCATAATTATGACTTACCTTGAGGTGTAGTGATGTATGTAGTTAGAGCCTTTCTGTGGGTCCCTTTATATAGGGCCTGAATTGAAGCAGTATGACAAAAATGCTGATGGTGGTGACGTTTACATGCTCCATTTGGTTAGGTGCGTGTGGCACATTGCCCTTTTTGGAAATCATGTTTAATGAAAGCCATATTGGAGCAGCTGAAAGGCATTACCAAAAATTTATTTTTAAAAGGTCTAAATGAGAATGGACCTCTTTTATTGTATATGATGATACAAGCATTTATTTCTTATTATTAATTGATCTCCTTTACTGTCACCCCTCACATAGTTGGTGATGTATGTCAAGGTGGCTAGTGGATATGTATATCTGAACTCAAGCTGTCCTTCTCAATCACACCATTGTACACGCTAGGAATTTCACAGGTTATCTTTGTGTCCAAGGGTAAAAGCAAGGAAACAATGCCGAGCAATTTTGAGACTAGACTATACTGTGGAACAGTACAAGATGTACACATGGGAATCCAAGAACAATGACAGGTGTCATTTCTGTTTGCATGCAACTTGTCAGCCATTCTTACCAACATTTATTTTTTTGAAAGCACACAAATAGGCATTATTATATTATATTATATTATATTATATTATATTATATTATATATATATTATATTATATTATATTATATTATTATATTTTCTCTTTATTTTTTTTTATTGTTTCACTTTTGTGTAATAAACCTTTTTTTAAACAAACTACAACATTCATCTTTACCTACTGTACATATTTTGTTACAATAAGGGAAGCAATAAAACAATAAAAAAAATTTTTTACCTTTCTCAATGTATACTACTGTATATTGTCGTTACTTAATTAGTTTTAGGACGTCAGGACGTCAGGACGACTTGGATACAGCCTAACAGTCCAGTTAATAGTTTTCAATAATGATCTTGTGGTGAAATATACTCACATTTAAGGTGATTAATGTTAATAAACCAGACTCAGTCATCCATAGTTTTAATAGTATATTTTATTGGTTTACAGTATATGCAAGATTTCGTTTTCTCTTTTTCTATATGGCTGTATATACTATATACATAAGCACCCACATGCTGTACATTCACACACTCACTCACACCCTACAGGCAATAGCAGTACTCTACTGCATGTCTTTAGATTGTGGGAGGAAACCAAAGAGCAGAGAGTCCTCTGCATTTGTACAATGTTACATTGATTATGAATGGTAATGGATGTCTAACAAGACCAGAAGATCCATTATCAAATTTGGATCATCACACTGAAAAATGTAACCTTATTTTAAGATGCATTATTTAACAAGGCATGTTAACTGCTGTAGCTTTAGACTATGATTGTCATCGTCATATGTTTTTTTTATTGACCTATCATACAACACGCATGTACCTTTGATGCACGTCAGCTCTGTTCTGTCCCTCAATTAGTCTTTACGTTGGGTCAATCTATTCTAGGCTTTTGGCATTCTTTTTGATGTCTCATTCTCAGCTGTCTGATTGACCTGGATTATCACCACTCAGGAGCAGGCGTTGAAGAAACAGTGTTACTACTCCTGTGTTGAAAGCTGTAACCCAAGCCTTCTTTGTCAAACACTGCACTATTATTAGGAAGTTCTTGCATCTGTTCTGAACAAAAGGTGAGAGATACTCTCTGTCAGTGTTTCACACATCCATACAAACAGATGTACAGTATGGGAGGCACAGATAAGGTTTTAAAGAAATTGGTTTACAGCAGAACAGCAGTGACGGCAGTTACCTCAAAACATATTTCACTACACTATTTTGATTAATACACCTGATTTTTGCTTCCGTTTTTTTTATTTATAGTTAAGAATTAAATAGAATGCTATAGTACAAACAATTAGGGATTCTATGATGGCGTTACAAAATACAAAGTAGGCGGATGTTGTCTAAGATGTGTCTCTAGAATTATTAACAGAGTCGTGTTTAAAATGAGTAACAAAAATCTTTTCTTAAATAATGCATCGTTTTTTTCTCTTGTTGATTTTAAAGTTATTCCCATTTTTATATAAAATATTTGCTGATATCTGATCTGAAACTAATGGCAGGACTAAACCTCTTCCTGTAATCTTTAATAAGTTAAATCTTGGCATATCCTGGCATATATTTTCATGCAAAATATTCCAATTCATTATAAAACAATTTGTTTATGAATTAAAACATGTTATTTGTTCCTATATGTTGAATCTTGGATGATGTATAGGATGATGTATAAGATGATGACTGAAAACCATTTGAGTCAGAAACCATTTGAAATGTATCAGTGGAAAACAAGTACAGTATGCCCTTTCTATCAATTAACCTGCAAGTCCTATTTACAAGTTCACAAATTTTACTGTAATATATAGTTAAAATACTGTAGTTCTAAAAAAAATCTTCAGCTAAAACTTTGTCAATTTCAACACTGAAAATAAACATGCTAGAAGTTTTTACAGCATTTATTTAAGGATTTTAGATATCTCTTTCTATTACAATGAACCAGCACAATAGCTAAGGGTAGACAGCAGATATCTAATGTTGGCCACAGCACAAGCAAGATTCATCTACAGACTGTAGCTGGAAGCTAAATGGCTTACATTAGCCATAAACTATTAGGTAAAACTAGAGAAATTGTTCTTAAATTCTTTAATGTATTGCAGTTCAGGAACACTAGCCAAGCCTAGGCATGTGTTGTTTTTTGTTTGTTTGTTTTACCAGGCTTGGTGACGAATAACTTGGACACATAGGTTTGTTAATCTCTGGAAATCTGAAGCTATCTTGTATTCTCAGACATCCCAAATGTTAATGGTTATGTTCAAGTATGTTGATGTTTTAACTTGATTAGGCCAAACTTCTCAATTGGAGAAATCAGGCTGATTTGATGGATTATTTCTCACTGTTTCATAAATAAACCACTTTTATGAAACAAGAATGCTAAGGTATATGCAGCAACTCTACACACTATTTGCATGTTTATTATAATGCCAAAAATATATAGTGTTTTCTTAATTTAATTTATTTATTAATTTTACTGAATTAATATGCTTTTTCAAATCACTGCCCACTTTATACCCTTTAGCTGGTATAAGGGCAATTATTTTAAGTTACAGTATTTAATGTAGCTGTAGTAATTAAAAAATGCACACTGTCAAAGATGTTTAGAATTTAAGGTGCTTTTATTTCTTTTTATCAGAGTGTTAATGGAAATATGATCAAAAACTCTGCAAATACTTTTGCTGGAAGGTTCACTCTTCATCATGTCCTTTCTGTAACAGAGAAGAGAATTTGTTCTTAATTTAACAGCCTTTGTTTTTTATTTTGTGTAAGCATGTAAGTGCTATTGGTTACAACTCAAACTTGATCACTTGCCTTGGAACCAGTATCACGGCTCTTGGCTCTCAACTTGTTAACCTGCGACTCTGCAATGTCCGCTCTTTCCTCAGCCTCATCTAGCTCATGCTGCAGTTTGCGGAACTTCCCAAGATTGGCATTAGCTTGCTCCTCCTTAAAATTAAAAACACAGTAAATGACAAATACAAAACAAACTGCCAAAAAAAAAATGCAGGTTGTTTGAGCAATGAACTTACAGCCTCCTCAGCAGATCTCTTGTAGGACTTGACCTTCAGCTGGAGTTTGTCCACCAGGTCCTGCAGACGGGCCAGATTTTTACGGTCCTCCTCGGTCTACAAAACAAAAAGCAGAAACATGAAGGTTTATTTGATAAGATATTATTAGAGAATGCAACTTGAACTTTAATAATAAAGGAAATAACCTGGTAGGTCAGCTCCTTAATACGACGCTCATATTTACGAACACCCTTAATTGATTCACTAGCTTTTCTTTGTTCCAGCTCCACTTCACCTTCCAGCTCTCTGACCTAAAATATTAATGGAAACAAATGTAATTGATGTAACAAGTAGATGATTTCTAGAAACATCAGTTTGGAGTAAAGTAATGAACTCACTCTAGCCTCCAGCTTCTGGACCTGCTTCTTGCCACCTTTCATGGCGATTTGCTCAGCTTCATCCAGACGATGCTGGAGGTCTTTAATGGTCTGCTCCATGTTCTTCTTCATGCGCTCCAGGTGAGCACTGGTGTCCTGTTCTTTCTTCAGCTCTTCTGCCATCATGGCAGCATCAGTGATGGCTTTTTTGGCTTTTTCCTCAGCATTCCTGCACTCTTGGACAGCCTCCTCTACCTCAGTCTGCAGCTGGGTAGTGTCTGCCTCTAGTTTCTTCTTCTGGTTCAGCAAACTAGTGTTCTACACATATATAGTTACAGTTTAAATATCCCATAGGTCATATTCCCATAAATCTACAATGTAAATGAATGAATCCATATCCTACCTGAGAGTGCAGTAGCTGGACCCTCTCACTGACATCCAGCAATTCTTGCTCAGCCAGTTTGCGGCCTCTCTCGGTCTGCTCTACCAGGGATCTCAGTTCATCCAGTTCAGCCTGCAGCAGATTGTTGCGTCTCTCCACAATAGCAATGTTCTCTTTGAGATCATCATTAGCACGGAGAGCATCATCCAGCTGCAGTTGAGAATCCTGTAGAGTAGAGTTAAAATTATTGTATACCGTGTTGCTGAGAAACTGTCATTAATTCCAGATCATTCCAACCAGATCATAATTTGTCATACCTTCAAATGTCCATGAACACTCTTCAGTTGTTTCTGGGCCTCTGCAGCCTGCCTGTTAGCCTGGCTAAGCTGGATCTCCATTTCATTTAAGTCTCCCTCCATCTTCTTCTTCACTCTAAGGGCTTCATTTCTGCTGCGAGTTTCAGCCTCTAGAGAGCTCTGCAGGGTGTCCACCACTCTTTGCTGGTTTCTCTTGGCCTGCTCCATTTCCTCATCCTTTTCAGACAGCTTGCGTTCAATGTCAGCCTTCACTTGATTGAACTCCAGTTGGGATCTAAGGATTTTGCCCTCTTCATGCTCAAGAGATGCCTGTTAGTAACAAATAACAATGTTAGTTAACATTTATTCCAAATGTCTTTAAATTCTAACCAAATCTCTTTTGCTTTACCCTCATTATGTTTTGTTCTAAAAGTGCAGGAACGTATAATAATGGAATGTGACCAGTTTTCTAAATTCACCTCTGCTTCTTCAAGAGCGGCTTGGATCTCAGCCTTTTCCTGCTCCAGCTGCTTCCTTACTTTTTCCAACTCATGAATACTCTTTCCACTTTCACCAAGTTGTTCAGTGATGTCAGAAATTTCCTCTGTTTAATAGAAAACAAGTGATTTAACATGCAATCTGAAAATCAATTAATGTTTTGGAATGATAAGAGTAGTAATAATGTAGTGAAGTAATAGCCACCTTGGAGGTTCTTGTTCTCCCTCTTCATGGTCTCCAGATGGTCTAGAGATTCCTCATAGGAATTCTTCAGTTTGAAGAGCTCAGTGCTTAGAGATCTGGCCTCTTTCTGAGTGCTTTCCAACTCAGATTGGGACTCCTCATACTTTTGCTTCCACTCAGCCAGGACCTGCGAAAATAAATAAAGACATACTGTACTTCTACTACCTCAGCTTGAGTTTATGTAAAACTAAAGTAGACAATGAGAATATATGTTCTTATCTACAAATTAGATTTAACTTTAATTAAATTGCAAATTACCAGATTTGAACAAATATGACTAGTGCAAACAGCAAAATGTTAGTGGGCTGTATACTTATAGTACATTGTACTTAATAAATGAACAAATGGAATATTTGGATTTGACACCAAGTTTTGACGGAATCATTAAAATATTAAACTAATATCAGTGTGTTTATTATCAAACCTTGTCAAAGTTTCTTTGCTTCTTGTCCAGAGCAGCAGCAGCAGCATTGGACCTTTCCACATCAACCATGAGATCTTCAATCTCATTCTGCAGTCTGTGTTTGGTCTTTTCCAGAGAGGAGCACTTGGCATTGACAGCTTCCACAGCTTCTTCTGCATCTTGCAGACGCTGAGCAAGTTTTTTCCTGATTTACATTAACATGTTGAATTAGTACTGTATATATACAGTATATACTTTTACAAAACCAGCTCATGAACTATTTTTTTCTAAGGTATGAAATTTTCCAAACTTAACTATTAATCTCTGACTGTATGTATGTACTGTATGTTATCGTGTACAAGGCACTTACTTCGCATCTTCCAGTTCTTCTGTTCTCTGGATAGCATCAGTTTCATACTTGGTCCTCCACTGAGCTACCTCAGAGTTTGCTTTGGAGAGACTGCGCTGTAGCTCAGCCTTAGCCTCCTGCTCCTCCTCATACTGCTCTCTGAGCAGGTCAGCATCATGACGAGCGGACTGCACTGCATGGGCCAGAGCATTCTTAGCCTGTAAAGAAATTCAGTTTGAAGCATAATGACCAAGTAGGATTTGTTTATTTATTTATTTTTTTGTTTGTTTTTCTGGTGGTTTTAACTTTTAATAATTGAGCATTAAAATGACCTTGACTTCCTCCTCCAGCTGTCTCTTGAGATCCTCAAGCTGCTGGGTGTAAGACTGTTTCCCTCTTGTAAGCTGAGAGACCAGTGAATCCTTTTCTTCCAGTTGTCTGGCAAGCTCACCTGAAATAAAAAGACTAGGTCTAAGATTCACTGAATGGATAAGGATTCATTTTCGATTGCTAATAGGCTTACCGTTTTCAGTCTGAAGCTTTGCCTTGTGCATTGAAAAATCATTGATTGTGCGCTGGCCTTCCTCAGCTTTGGTTCTGAATTCACTCATTTGATCCTCCAGAGTTCTACACATTTTCTCCAGGTTTGCCTAAAAAATTTAAGACATTTTAATGTGCTCGTGTTAAGAGAAATGAAAATTTCTATATATGCTGTGTATAAATATTCATTGTTACCTTGGATTTGACAATCTGCTCCATGTTGGAGACCACATCATCCAGCTCCAGTCTCAGTTCACTCTTCTCCTTCTCAAGCTTCTGCTTCACTCTCTGAAGGTTGTCGATCTGCTCTCCCAGGTCTGCCACACTGTCAGCATGTTTCTTTCTTAGAGTTGCTGCAGTGGCCTCATGTTGCAGAGTGGCCTCTTCGAGGTCTCTGCGCAGTTTCTGGAACTCAGCCTCTCTCTTCTTGTTCATTTCAATCTGGGCAGAAGTGGCACCACCAGCCTCCTCCAGCCTCTCGCTGATCTCCTCCAGCTCTCGTGCCAAATCTGCCCTTTGTTTCTCAACCTTAGCACGGGCAGCTCTCTCAGCCTCCAGCTCTTCTTCCAGCTCTTCAATACGAGCCTATTTCCAGAACATTGTTATTTCCAAATTACTAATTTAGTATAGTAAGTTCAAATGTTAACAATTCAAGCATTGGTTTTGTAAGAGTCCTCCAATTACCTGCAACTCCTTCAGCTTCTTCTGGAGTTGTGCGCCCAGTGCTTGCTCATCCTCAATCTTACTGTTAAGCTGGCTGATCTCAAAGTCTTTTCTGTAAAAGCAAATGGATATTTGAGATTCTTTGTCAAATAAATGTTTTGAATTTCACATTATATATTTGAATTCATACTTCTTAAGTCTCTCCTCCAGTTGCTGCTTGTCATTTTCCAGATCCATGACATTCTCTTGAGTCAACTTCAAGTCACCCTCAAGTTTCCTCTTAATTCGCTCAAGATCCATTCGAATTTTCTTCTCTTGCTCAAGAGAACCTTCAAGCTGGAGAGTGTCAGAAAGTAAGAAATATTGAGCAAATTTAGTATATTGTTTAATTGTCTGTGAAAATACGTTATAACCGCTAGGCTACCCACATCATCAACTTGCTGCTCCAGTTTAGCTTTGGCTTTGGTCAGAGTGTTGACTTTGTCCTCCTCACTCTGCAGATCATCCAGTGTTTGCTGATGAGCTTCCTGAAGAGCTTTTTTCTCCTTGGTCAGTCTGGCAATGATTTCATCCAGAGCTGCCATTTCTTCAGTCAAGTTTTTAACCTAAAATATATAACAGTGCTTCAGTACTTGGAAACAATGCATGCTTCTACTATTAAGAAGCTGAGTTCATGTAAAGTATATTACCTTATTCTCAGTGGCATGTTTTTCTTTTTCCACTTTGGCCAGAGTAAGCTCCAGATCATCAATGTCTTTCTTCAACTCGGAGCATTCATCCTCAAGCTTTCTCTTCTTTGCAACCAACTCAGAATTCATTTCCTCTTCATCTTCCAGTCTCTCAGTCAACTCTTTGCATTTTGCTTCAAGTTGGATCTTGTTCTTAATTAGACCTTCACATCGCTCCTCAGCATCAGCAAGATTATCTTGTTCCTACAAGTCAAGTTTTAAAGGAGGGATGAAAAGTTATTATTGTGCTCATGAAACAAATAATGTTATGAAACACGGTCTAGAAATAACAACAACATAAATGCTAAGATTTGTCATATTTGGTTATTTTTACACAGAACATACAGATTGGACTTGGAGCTGTAAGTCGTTCTTCTCTTGGAGAAGAGTGACCATCTTCTCTTCCAGTTCTTTCTTGCGGGCTTCAGATTTAGCGTAAGCCTCCTTCAACTTCATGAATTCCTCTTTCATGTTGGCCATTTCTTTCTCAGCTTCAGCTGACCTCAGCAGAGGTTTAATTTTGAAGTACAGCTTCATCCAGGGCCAATTCTTCACACCCATGAAAGCACGGATATTCCACTGGATTACTAGCAAGGCATCCCTGTAGAAATGAATTATCAGTAAATATATGTTTTTCATATATTACAAAATAAACAATATTTAATAGCAGGTGTAACCTACCTCCTTTCAACAATCTTCTGAAATTCAATCCTTGAAAGAAGACCACGAGCCCTGGCCTGAATACCAGTGAGAATGAGTGCAAGGCGGTCATCTCGCATCTCCTCTAGAGTACCCAGAAGACCAGCCTTGAAGAACACCTACACAGAAGTCAGTACATAGATTATTTTTAAGATTAAATAAGCAACTTCCTCTCTTCTAAAGTTTTAATTTTCGAAGTCTTATACTATACCTTTGTGTGTCCCAGTTTATACTGGTTATGGTCAATGTCTAGAGAGCCAAGCAGCTTCTCTGCACCTTTCTTGTTATCAATAAACTGCCCCTCAGGAATAGCAGCTGGATTCAGGATACGGTAACTGCATGGGAATTAGGAACGAATAGGGATCTTGAATAAATATAGTTTTTTTATGTTGTTAAAAAGTTACATATTTCTAGAACACAACTCACCGCTGTCTAAAGTCACCATACAGGATCCTGTTGGGGAAGCCCTTTCTGCAGATCCTGATGCCTTCCAGTACACCGTTACAGCGCAGTTGGTGCATCACAAGAGGATTCTCCATGGCCCCAGGAGTCTTTGTCTCATTGGGGATGAGGCAGCGGACAAAGTGTGGGTGGGTGGATTTCAAATTTGTCATCAACTTGTTCAAGTTCTCCTGTAGAAGGCATCACAGGAAGTTTAGGTTGGATTACTGCATATATTTCCATTATGTTGTAAGCAGTGAATAACAACTCACGCGATGGAGAGCAGACACAGTCTGGAATGAAGAACCCTTCTTTTTTCCACCTTTGCCTCCTTTTCCAGAATCAGCTGTTTATAAAAAACAGTGTATAATCAGAAATGTAAGTTAAAATATATTAGCTTTCCGTTCCCTTTCAAATATTTAAAATAAGTTTTCCTGATTTCCTTAGTCTTATGGCCAAATGGAATTTTTGAAACATGCAAAATATATTGTAGTTTGGACTGCATACAATATTTTATCTGCCTTTGTGGCACAAATATATGCTTTCACTGTGTTTTATTTGGCAAACTTTTTATGCTCCAACTTCACAAGTCTTAATCATATTGTGATTGCTCCCTAGTATTTGTCCCTTCCACCACTGAGCCAGTCCCTGTCAGACATTTATTCTCATTTGAGATCACATCTGGCCCCATGACAGAAACTTTACATTTTTTCTAACCATTTATTCTTTTGCAAAAACCCTTACCTGAGTCAGCTCCTGCATAACCAGCAAACAGATTGGATAACAGCTTAAGAGTAGACTTTTGGTAAAGTCCTACTACAGTTTCATTAAGTGGATCCTTATTCTTCACCAGCCAGTTGTTAATGTTGTAGTCAACAGTGCCAGCATAATGAACCAGGGCAAAGTGGGCCTCTGGTCTACCCTTCACAACCCTGGGCTTCTGGAAGTTAGCAGATTTGCCCAAGTGATTGTCATAAAGCTTAGCTTTAAATGTGGCATCACTGGCTTTGGGGAACATGCACTCCTCTTCAAGGATGGACATGATACCCATGGGCTGAAATTCAAACAGAAAGTGGTCATTTTTTTCCTCCAATATAAAAGGATTTTTTTTCAATGTATACATAATTATATTGGATACCTTTTCAATAAGCTCAATGCAAGCCTGCAAGTCCATGCCGAAGTCAATGAACTCCCACTCAATGCCCTCTTTCTTGTATTCTTCTTGTTCCAGCACAAACATGTGGTGGTTGAAAAACTGCTGCAACTTCTCATTAGTGAAGTTGATGCACAACTGCTCAAAGGTGTTGAACTGCAGTAGAAATACATTGACAGGAATGTAGCCCAAAATCTACATAAAATACCATCAATATGAATAAAAATTTAAAAGCAGTACTGATTATCACGTACATCAAAGATCTCAAAGCCGGCGATATCCAGCACACCAATGAAGTACTGACGAGGCTGCTTGGTGTCCAGAGATTGGTTAATTCGCACAACCATCCAGAGGAACATCTTCTCGTATACTGATTTTGAAAGAGCACCAATTGCATAGTACACCTAAAAATAATAGTCATATTAAAATGGGCAATGACTAAATTTTAAGAAAAGGTAAGTTATACAGTAACGTAGAAGAAAAAAAAATGTGGTTACCTGTTGGACATTCTGTCCCTTGGTGACCCACTCATTTCCGACTTTGACTCTTGGGTGGCACAAACCCTTAATCAGATCAGCAGAGTTCAGGCCCATTAGATATGCGACTTTGTCAGCATCTGTTTAGATAATGAAGATATTGTGACATAATATTTTGCAAATTATTTAATACAGAGTATACTGATATAACCACTCCCTCCAAATAATCCTGTCTGAAGGTTAAAGTAATTAAGACTGACCCTCAGTGCCGTCAGCTTCAGCCTGCTCTTCTCTTTGCTTTTGCTTGAACTTCATGTTACCAAAGTGCATGATGGCACCAGTCAGCTTATAGATACCATTCTTCTCTTCTTGGGTAAAGCCTAGCACATCAAAAGCTTCCTGTAAACCAAATGCAGTTTATTATATGTTGTATAATGTATAGACAGGTATAATTAAAGTTCTTATACTGTATTTTTTTAAAAAAATTTAATTGAAGTATGTATGTACATCAGTAGCAATAAGCTCTTCAGCATCATTAATTGAGGCCACTTGTGTCTCTCCTTGGGAGATGTAGGCATAGTCATAAGGGTTGTTGGTGATGAGTAGCATTTCTGTAAAATTAACAAAAAATTGCATTCACATATTCATCTCCATGTATTGCATGCACCACTGTTTATATCAGCAAGACATTACGTTCCATTTTTTCTTCCATGTTATTTAACTAATTTTCTAAATACACTTTTCACTGATAGAACTTTTAACTGCTGGCATTAATTCATGACCCAGCAACAACAAACATTACTTGTTAATACCTATATCAGGCATGGTACTTTGTAGTGTAAGCAGAACCCTGCACTCACCCAACAACTCTGGTTTCCTCTGAGACAGAATCTGGTAGAAGATGTGGTAGTCCCTCTCAGCCTTGAGCTGGAAGGTCACACGAGACTTTTCCAGTAGATCTAAATAGAAATTTATATGATAAAAACTATAATAATTTTATGAACAATTTTTGGACTTTTTAAAGAAGTATATGAATTAGATTGTACTTACAGGTCTCAATGTCAGCAGAGGCCAATTTTCCACTGACACCAAAATGAATACGGATGAATTTACCCTGTGTGTGAACACATTACCTATGTTCTTAAATGGTAAATAGAAATCAATATGGTGTACAAAACAAAAAGTATGATGTACTTACAAAACGCGATGAGTTGTCATTTCTGATGGTCTTGGCGTTACCAAAGGCCTCCAGGGCAGGGTTACACTGGATGATTTGATCCTCCAGGGTACCCTAAAAATGAATAATATGCATTAAATGGCTTATAATTAGGGCAGGTTTGGGTAAATTATTGTCTTAATTAAATTATTTATTAACCTTTTTCTCTGAAGATGCATCTTTCTTTCCTGATGTTGCTGCAATGCTAGCAAAGTATTGGATGACTCTCTTGGTGTTCACAGTCTTTCCTGCACCGGATTCTCCACTAGTGATGAGAATTAAGTCACATGTTCATCAAAAAACATTAATTGTGTTGTACCTGTATGTGCTTTTAAACATTTAGGTATGTTTTCTACTTACGTGATAAGGATTGACTGGTTCTCTCTATCTGCATTTCAAAAATACAATAAAATATGTTAGACGTGTTGAAATCCACATTTCTGCATATCTTAAACCTGGATGGTATTACTGTACAACCCATTTAGTTTACCTGCAAGCATATACTGGTAGGCGTTATCAGAAATGGAGAAGATGTGAGGAGGAGCTTCACTCCTCTTCTTGCCTCTGTAGGCAACAACAACCTCCTGGTTGTACACTGGCAGCCACTTGTAGGGGTTGACAGTTACACAGAAAAGTCCTGAGTAGGTCTGAAACAGAATTGTAAGGATGGAATTAACATGTGCCATCTCTATGATTAATAATTTGTAGGTGTCATATAATTTTCACTCACGTAGATCATCCAGGCTGCGTAACGCTCTTTGAGGTTAAACAGCACAGCAGGTTCATGCAGGAAGGTGAACATCGCCATGTCTTCGATTTTATCGAACTTTGGCGGGTTTTGAGGGTGAACATCGCACTCCTTTGCAGTAACTGTCTGAAATAGGGAAAACAATGGCTTAAACCATTGAACAACTGCCAAAATAGTTGTTTATTAGTTTCAGTTGGATTAAGAGCTCTACCTTCCCAAACTCAGTATTGACAGTGACTTTGTCTCCATCGCGACTGGTGATTGAGCCCTTGACATACTCGACTTCAGGATCAGCCACAAAGCATTCTCTTTTTATGTCAAATGGGCGAGTCTGCGCCTCCAAACGCTCCCTGTCTGATTTGCGCAGAAAAGGTGCTGCGGCACCAAACTCTTCCATTAATGCGTCACCCATCCTGAAGTCTAGAGACTGTCCTGCCTGCTTTTAAGCCTTCAAGTTCTTTCTTTGTTCAGCCAAGTTGATGTTATGCTAACAATAAAAGGAAGAATTGGTACATTTGTATTAAATTCTTGCTTCTTTGTCACACATTTAAAATTTGGATGTAAGATTTGGATATAATTAAATGATGATAACGCTACATTCCAGGCCCACAATATACAAGATCATTATGAATCGGCTAAAGCCCAGTGTTGTTTAAATAAAATAAACAAAAGTAGTTAGGTATGGTATGGTATTGTATTGTATTGCTCCACAAGAAGCTTCTTCCTCCTGCTAGGACCTTGTCTTCTCCACTTACCTTCAAGCAGTCGAGTGGTGTCTCTCTGGTAGACTCTGTGCCTCCTTTTTAAAGGGAACCAATCATCCTAAAAAGGTCATAAATGGATGAGCAACAATAGTTCAGCTAATTTGAAAATGAACATCCCCCTTGTTTCCATTCCGGATGGTTGGAGGAGGTCACCAAGGGGTTGACATATATGGTATTTGTTAGCAACAGGTTTCAAGAAGGTAGTAACAGATTTCTCTTGTAACATCATTACCACCACCCTAGCTAGGAGCTCCTTTTATGATGTTATGACAAGTTAAATATAAAAAAAGAATAACACTGAAAGGATAAGCTCCAATTTGACTGTCTTCTCAATGTTGGCTATTTTTCTCAATTCCAGTAGTTCAAGTATGTACTATTATATTGACTTTTTTTTTAGCTGATTAATATTTTATATGATAATTAAAGTAGTCATATTTTTAGCATCATATCTGGCTTGGATTTCTGTTCTCAGTGCAATGTTTCATTGTACTGTCCATATTCTCATAAGAGAATTGTACCACCACTATTAATGTTTCAACTGCTTATTTTGCTCTGTAATTAATTGTTTAATTATTTTAAAACTACAGATAACAGATGCAATTTCTATAGTAGAAAACAGCGTCTTGTTTTATTTTAGATTTGTGTGCCCTTACCAGTTACATCATTTTGCCCTTTTCATAATGTGAAAACTTTTAAAAATGTTATTTAATACCTTTGTAATATTTTTTTATGGGAGTGTTTATGTGGAGTGACTCATCAATAAGTTATTATTTAGTTAGATGCAGGCATTATGCATGGAATATGCATGTGGTTTTTTTTGGAGCACAGAGCATAGTTGGGTTGAATGTGAGAGATAGCCATTAGTGATGGAGTTATTACTTCTGAGTAATAATAGTGAATGGGTGAGAAATTCAAATTAAATTTTATGTGAACAGTGTATGTACATTTTATTTTGTTTATCTGCAGGCATAAAAGTCATGGAGAGCATGGTCACAAGCTTATGAGGAATATTGAAACGGGGCGTCACTTATCCTGATCTTTCTCTAATTTCAGAAAAATTAATGAATGATGAGTTTTAAAAAAAAGTATATTAGTATTATGATATCTGATATCAGACTATGTCTGTCTTAAATAGACTGTATCTTTTATTTGCATTAATTAATTATTTGTTGTTTAAGATAATTAAAGTTATTTTATTTAATAATTAAATAAAAGAATGAATCCAAAGAAAAGCACTATCCATTGTCCAAAAATATTTATTTATTGTTCTCAAAGTCAGGGGCCAGGAACGCTGCCAGGACATCATATACATTTTGAGAACCCCTAGCAGGTGCTAACATATTATTGTAAGGACCTGTGACTTCTTGAAGATACAGAGGACTAACACCCTCACACTATTTACCCCAGCCCCCGACTTCCTGGAACGTTCCATTTTGAATACAATAGTAGCGCGTAAGAGGTCCATTCTCAGCTGTGCAGGCCCCTCAAGTAGTCAGCACTCCCTCTGTTCAAGGTCACCAACACAGCCATTTGAACATCTTAAAAGATGGCTGGCTATTGTTGGTGGTAAAGGAGGTCATCGTGTCACTTGATTTGCATTAACACATGGTATGGCAATTTTAGACAGTTTAGGAATCCTTTGTATACCCTAACTGACGTGTGACATTTGTTAGCACTAGAAACAAATGTAGCAGTGTAGGTTACAGTGCTCCGAGGCAGCTTCTGCTTTTGTACTACACAATATCTGTGAGCAGTGAGTTGTTATTGTCAATCAAAGTGAAATTTTAATCTAATAACAGTTCTGTTTTGATTGTGTGTGCCCCCCCTGCCACCACACACATTTTTTTTTTAACCTCAGATTTAATTTAGTCATCTTTAGCTTTTATTACAGCACACAATATTATGGAAAATTCATGGATGAAAATAATTCCTCATGCTCCCAGAACCACTCTTTTACAATATGAATCCATGAATATGCTTTTGTAAAAAAAAAAACTGCATAAATGTGATAACTTGGTCAGTCAGTACATTCAGGTCATCAGCTGACTTCATTTTATTGCCACATAATATTACTGAGCCTAGACCTGACCAACTGAAGCAACCCCAGATCACAACACTGCCTCCAGAGGCTTGTTCAGTGGCCACTATGCAATACATGATCATTTGATCGTGCATCATTTCCCTTCGTACCCATCGCTCTGGAATAGGGTCAAGCTGGGTTCATCAGACCACATAATGCTCCAAAATCCAATCTTCATGTAACCTGCAGGTACTTACAAAGGCTATTGAGATTATTGAGATCAAGGTCTAGGACACATGATGCACAACAAGTAGCAAATATAAGCCTTTTTTCTGATTAGCATCATAAGTGGTTTTCTTATGGTCACACAGCTGTTTAGTCCTAATCATTGTGGGTGTATGGAAATGCTCTTACTTTCACTATTAAACATAGCTAGATTTAAGTAGTCTCCATTCATAATTTTTTTCCCAGACACATTTCTTCTGCAAAGTTGTTGGCACTATCCTTCCAGGTTTTGATAATACCTTATTTTGAAGGGCTCCTAAAGCAGTTCCCATAATTTAAAATCTCCTTAGTTGTTTTCTTTGCTTGATAAAGCCCAATACTTCTGAAATGGTGACCTGTTTGGCCAGGCAGTTTATTTGTCACTTATCTACCCATGTACAATACTAAGTTTACTGTTATTAAATTAAGATAAGAAGCAATTTATCGCAGTTTGTAAGGTTTTAGAACTATGAATTTATGACTATATGATATACTGTATAATGTATTTCTTTACCATAACCCTTTAAATAATAATTTTAGATTTCATCTCTCAAGGTGAGATTTGTATTTTGTATTCTTATTTTAAATATTCCTTTTAAGGTCTTCACTCATTCCTGTTTCCAAAGTCCAAATGTAGACCCACGGCAGCACTTGCCCCCTCGACCCTTGGGGTTCAAGGATACAGTGCGAACCACTACGCCACGCACTCAATATACTGTATTGTATGATGTTATTCCAAATTATTTTCATATATTAATATAATTATATAATAAAAAATGTATATTCTTATGTTTGCATGCCAAAAGATCGTAAGATTCATGCAGTATTTGAAAATAAGAAAATGGAGCGAATTTACTGCAGATCACATGAGAGCCTATATAAAGAGTCACAGCATTCATTCGTCCCCGGACGTCTGTTGTTGTCTGTTTAGCTGGTGCCTAAGTGATTTGTTTCCTTCATATTGTTTCCTTCCTTTTGTCCTTGAGGACGAAGATAACCCTGTGAAATTCCTCATGATTGCCTCTCTATTATTGAGAAGGGCAGCTATGCTGCGTGCTGCATTGTGATTTGAGTGTCAGCAGATGGTGTGTCCCTGAAGGTGCCACATTAATCATAACGTCCTGTCACTTACAAATTCTGTGTCCATTTTTGAAACCTGCAGCTACTTAAGTTACCAAGGCTATTGAGATCAAGGTCTAGGACACATGATGCACAACAACAAGTGTTATTAACCGTGTACATTTTGTAAGTGCTTAATTGTCTGCAGTAATTTATCTCAGAATAGGAAATTGATAATTCGAGTATTGAGTAAACTAAGTTTTTCTTTTTACAATCACAATTACTTTCTTCTTAAATAAAATAACATGCTTAACAAAGATGTACTTGTGCAGTATATTAACTGTGGGAAAGACTCTTACTGCATGTGTATGTACTGCTGTGCTTCTGTACTGCTACTTAAGAGCTGCTGAACTGCAAGTCTCAGCAACTGGGAAATGTAATGGCTTAATTATCTGCAAAGACCTATAGATCAATTGTGTTCCTGAGAACTTATGAAAGACAGTATGTTCCCAGTGTATAGCAGGTCTTAATATAACATAGCAGGTGAAGCTTGCAGCACGCCACTTCTTTGAACGGCATATAACGACACCCCCCCCCTCCCCAACACATACCCCCATCCCGCGCCAACCAACACACACATACACATACATACATACACATGCACACATGGAGTTGGTTTCTGCTCTCTTATGCGTCACCATGATCAGATGAAACATACTTTCTGTTTTACTCCTAGGAGTAACACAGAGGACATTGCTGCTGTATGGGGTGAGGAGAACCTTTATTACTATTTTCTTTAGTAATAGCGCATAAATTCAAGCTATTAGTATATCCTAAATGTTTTATTAAATATTTAATTTCATCTTGTTTATTTCTTGATTGATTCATTTAGAAGCCACTTTACATTTTACCACGTTTGTACCTGTGATCAGTGTAATGCTTTGATTTTGATATACAGTACTGCCCGAACAGTACAGAATGGTACAGGATTCATTGCAAAATTAGTTTTCAAAAATGCATTTTATATTAATCTCTTTTTTTTTTTTTTTAGCTAAAGTATCACAGTGGCAGCAGTGGAGATGTTTACTGTAAGTAATATTTACAAAATTTTTACTGTAATATGCATAAATTGTCAACATTCTTTGTTAAATTTTTAAATAGAGTTCACAACTCTGTTTTTCTTATAAGACTAAACACAGATATATTACTGTAAAGAAATCTTCTGCTACCATGTTAGATTTGTACTGTATTATATTGCCAGATCTTCTGATAATAAATCTGCTCATAATTATTTCAGTTTCATTTCCACAATAATTTCATTTTATATAATAACATACCCTGCGTTCAAAAGTTTGAGATTACTTTTGTGATCACTTAGAAATTTTATCGTTTCTCATGGAAACGCACACGAAATTAGCCTGAATAGAAAATATAGCAAAAGAATTACAGATTTTCAGAATTACAAATAATGATTTTGATAGAAATTATGGATGTGTTCTTCAAACTTTGCCTTCATTGAAAAAAACTTTTGCAGCAATTACAGACTGGCAGACATTCTAAATTTTTCAACATAATCTGATGAGATTTTACCCTATGCTTCCTGGAGCATCTCCCACAAGATGGATTGGCTTGATGGAGTCTTCCTCCATACCATACGGTCAAGCTTCTTTTACAACATCTCAATTGGGTTCAAATCCAAAGACTATGCTGACCACTCCGTTATAGTCAGAATTCCGGCTAACTTTGGTTGTGAAATGGATAAAATTGTTTGAATTGCATGGAAAAGTGTTTTTTTTGGGGGGGGGGGGGACAAAGAAATTTGCAAGTGATCCCAATCTTTTGAGTGATAGTGTACATAAGATCTTTTCATTCTAGATTTTATTACACTAAAATAACAGAAGCTGGGTATTTTATTCAATTTCCTAACAATGAAAAGTGGAAAGTTTTACAGTGCTCCTGTAGGTTTTTCTGTGGTAATACATACACTGTACCTCAATTTTAGGTAGTTCACTGCAATTAAACTTTGTTGATTCAGTGTTGTAAACAGTAAAACAGCTTTAAAGCTTTAAAACAATACATTATTGTAGAAATTACATAAATTATTTACGCAATTACATTTGAAACATGTATCAAAGTCATACCATACATATGGACATAATTGATGTTCTTTTGATTAACTAATTTATTATACTTTTCTAATAATTTAAAAGGTCTTTTTAGGCAGACTCGTGCAAATATTTAGCAAATTACAAATAACTTAATTGAACCAGAAGATTATATATGTTGCTAATACTTTTAGCTGCTAATTCTAATGGTTTTTTTTTTTTTTTTCAGAGAAATTTTTATTCGTCTGAAAAAATATTTGTACATAAAATTTTTTGTACTGGTATGTTTTAGTGTTTCTGATTTTCTTATTGTTGCAAAATGTCATCTTGTTTTATTTTGTAAGTGACCTTGACAAAGCTGAGGTAAACTACTACTCCTACTACTACTACTATTACTATTATTATTATTATTATTATGTGAATAAAATGTATTATATTATTAATATTACTTTTATTATATGTATTGTTATT
Organism: Clarias magur; assembly: GCA_013621035.1. Classification (NCBI taxonomy): domain Eukaryota; kingdom Metazoa; phylum Chordata; class Actinopteri; order Siluriformes; family Clariidae; genus Clarias; species Clarias magur. The sequence goes on along the minus strand of QNUK01000170.1, from coordinate 217,944 downwards.
AATTATAATATTATTAATATGATTATATTAGTATTCATTATATTATTATTATTATTATTATTAATTATATGCTTATCATTATTGTTTTCATTCTTTCTCTTTTTTTCAAAACATAAGGTTATGTCTCTTTATTGCAATTCTGCATAATTATGTAGAATCTACATAATTCTGCATAATATCTGATAATCATGATTTATACAAATTTTCTCACACTTTTCAAACTAATTTCCACCTTTTTTTATTCTTTAAAGCTGCTTTGCGACAATAATGATTTTTAAAAACGCTATATAAATAAAACTGAATCAAATTGAATTTAATTAAATTCTGTGAAATTAACAATGTTAATTTTAGCCATCAGTTATGTATATATGTATGGTATGACTTTGATAAATGTTTCAAATGTAATTATGTAAATAACACTATGTAACAAATTTTCACTTTTGTTCTGTTCCTGGGTTGAAAGTGTGTTTTCCTAACCCGTTAGGTCTAGAACAGAAAGGAAATCGCTGTTATTCCAGAAAAACTTTGCTTCTGTGACCGGGACAGTGAAATTTTGAAAATCGCGTGTTTTCGAGAAAATTTTCGATTCGCTTTCAATGCCGAGCTTCCTCCTAGAATATTCCTGAACTGCTAGAGTTGTCCAGATGTTTCTACAATTCTCCTGAACACTCTAGCACGTTCAAGAAACTTCCAGAACTTTTGAGAAACTCCAAAAGTAGCTATACAAGTATAAAAGCACAGGTGTCTCGAACCAAGATTCCAATTCGTGTTATTGCTGACTGAAAGGATAACGATTCGTAATTGAAGAGAAGTTATTTATTTGATATGGCATCAAGAAGTTGTTTGCATCCAGCTGATTCATTCTGCTACGTGTGCGGACAATTCATAAAGACAAGAGCGAAAAAGTATTCCGTGGAAGCAAGTCGTGCTATAGGTATCGCATGTAATCCTATTGAATAGCGCCTATTCATAGTCAGTTCATCCCGGAGCCTCAAAGCCGTGTTGCTTCACAATGGAATCAACTACCCGTCTTTCCCGATGGCCCACCCTGTGCATCTCAAAGAGGACTATACCAGTGTCAAAATGTTGCTGAGTGCATTAAAGTATGACGACTACGGATGGGAGGTCATCGGTGACTTCAAAATGGTATCATTCCTCATGGGTCTTCAAGGAGGTTTCACGAAATTTCCTTGTTTCCTCTGTCTCTGGGACAGCCGTGACACTAAGGCGCATTATCGCAAAAAGGACTGGCCACAACGGACTGAGTTTTCTTGGGAAGAGCAATGTGAAGTGGGAGTTGCTGATAGAATCTCTTAAAGTGCTTATGCCACCGCTGCACATCAAGTTAGGCCTCATTAAGCAATTTGTCACTGCTCTTGACAAGGAGTCAGCAGCATTTAAATACCTCCAAGATCTTTTTCCAAAGCTGTCCGAGGCTCAGGTCAGGACTGGTATCTTCGTCGGAACACAGATCAAGAAGATCATAGAATGTGAGGATTTCGCAAAGCTGTTGAACAGGACGGAGAGAGCGGCTTGGAGCAGTTTCGTTGCAGTTGTTCATGGATTCCTAGGTAATCACAAAGCTGAAAACTATGTGGAGTTGGTGCAGACTCTCATAAAGAATTACGCCAAAATGGGATGCAGAATGTCTCTGAAAGTCCATATCCTTGATTCGCATCTTGACAAATTCAAGGAGAACATGGGCGCTTACTCTGAGGAGCAAGGCCAGCGCTTTCATCAAGATATATTGAACTTTGAACGTTGTTACCAAGGACAGTATAACGAAAATATGATGGGGGACTACATTTGGGGGCTACTTCGAGAAATCTAGAAAATCTATGCATTTCTGAACCTTGTTGAGTGGTTTCCGACTGTGTTTGTCTATTCCTTGTGCAATTTCTGTTTTTACCTGATCATAATGACGAAAATGAAAAAAAAATCGTTTATTTTCACACAAAAAAACGAGGTTTCTTTGTGCTGTTGTCATGAAAGCAAAGTTTGTGCTTAATGAAGTAATTTTTTTTACATACTTTAGACATAAGCAATTGAAAAATAACACTTAGAAGCCAGGAACAAAAATTGTGTTACATAGTGTAATTGATGTAATTTCTACAATAATATATTGTTTTAAAGCTTTAAAGCTGTTTTACTGTTCACAACACTGAATCAAAAAAGTTTAATTATGCCTACAGTAAAACTAACAGAAGCAAAAAATAAAAAAAAAAAGAAACGAGAGAGAGCAGAGCCATGGTAAACTGCCACAAAGTTTGTTTTGTGAATGGAATGTTGGCTTCTGGTTGTGACTGACTCTCAGGACATTATATGTATTAAGAGTTTTAGAGTTTACAGAAAATTGTTTAGAATCCCACCAGGCATTTTAAAAGTAACTGATTTTTGGTTAGTAATGAATTGTATTCGTCAGGAAAGGGCATCTGGCGTAAAACCTGTGTCAAAGTTGTGTGCAGATCAGATGGTCCGCTGTAGCAACCCCTTGATGGGAGCAGCCAATTTCTTGTGAATATGTGCAAGTGTGTATGAACTATACAGCAATTTTTTAAATGAATTTTATGCATACTTTTCCACCATTTTTATTTTTTTGTTAAGTTTAGCTCTTCTAACAATGGTTAACTGCTTTGAGTTCTAATACTTTCCCATGTGCTACAGTGGGGGTCCAAAAGTATAATACTCTACAGTATTAAAACAGAAACTGTGAAATGTTTAGATGTTTAAAACAATGAAATTAAATGTTCAGTATATTGTATATTTAACATTTAAGATTTGGCACAATTTCTAGGTTCCATTTTAAAGGTGAGCAAATGTATGATATTGACCATGTTAACTGCTTTGTACAAAAGCTAAGATTTTGCTCAAGTCTTCTCATTTACATCGCATGTGGTCAGATGGCACTCGGATTGGATATGGATAAAATATAAAATGAATCATAAGGTTTTCCACAAACTTGTTGATTTCATTCCAGCTTGAGTGCACACTGTCATTAAAGTAAAAATGGGATGTACCAAATACTAATGAAATCTCAAAATAATGTATATTTCAAAGATTTTACTTTTCACTAAATGTTTTAAAATAATATTATCTTTAAGGATAACTGTTGTATTAAATTAAAAAATGCAAAATACAAGCATTTGCACTTGCAGTCTCAGATACTCTACATATTATTATAAGAGATGATGAAAGAAAATCTAATAATTAATTTGTTTACAAGCAAGTAATGAAATTGACTTGATATGCAGTGTTTTTAAATGTATTTATGAATTTTTTACCACTAGCCTAATAGATTTAAGCATTATCACAATCTACTTAAGTGGTTAAGTTCATTATAATCAGATGCAGTATTGTATTAATAGAATACACAGTTATAAGGCAGTATTTATTTGCAAATTTATTTTATTCTATGCAACTACAGGCAAACTCTTGGACAGTCACGGAAGAAAGGTTCACATGAGAGCTTCACTCTTCATCATGTCCTTTCTGAAAGACAGAAAAATAAAAGTGTTAAAGGTAAAGCTTTTTTTATTACATAGATTGGCTGCCATTTAAATTGAACAAGCATGTATCAGAAATAAAACCAGTAGCTTAGTAACAGTTTGTGTTCCTGCAATCTTAGATATGAAAATGCAACCTTGGATATGAAATTTGTAAGCAGCTTCTATATAAAAAAAAAGCTAACATTTACATTTTAATTTTACAATTAACCGCATCTTGTTTCCTTACTACCAACTCATTCACTCACCTTGGAGCCAGTATCACGGCTTTTGGCTCTCAGCTTGTTGACCTGGGATTCAGCAATATCAGCTCTTTCCTCTGCTTCATCCAGCTCATGCTGGAGCTTACGGAACTTGGTCAAATTAGAGTTGGCCTGCTCCTCCTGAAAGAAGGTGCACATTTTGATTGAAAAAAACAAACAGAAGAAACTGATATATGACAAAAAAACAATAGATGTGATGCTTAAAAAACACTTACAGCTTCCTCTGTACTTCTCTTGTAGGATTTGACTTTCAACTGCAGTTTGTCTACCAGGTCCTGAAGACGTGCCAAATTCTTGCGGTCTTCCTCAGTCTGTAAGATAGAAAAAGAACATGAAATCTTCATGATACATTACCTGCTCAGCCATGTTTACAGAATTTTCATATTCTGAGTTCAAAGAGTTTTTAAGACATAGGACTGTGTAGATACTGTAATTTAGATACGTAAATTTCCCTAGGTTATGTTTTTAAAATTTTGTCAAAGCTTTAGATATAGTTTGCCTCTGACTTTTTTTAGGCAATTTAACAGACCGTCTGTAAAGCAGAACTTTCCTTCTGTTTTAAGAAACTGGGACCAACCTGGTAGGTGAGTTCCTTGATCCGTCTCTCATATTTACGAATACCTTTCACCGATTCACTGGACTTTCTCTGTTCGATCTCCACCTCACTTTCAAGCTCTCTCACCTAAAAGATAATAAATCAAGTGTAAAACTTAGATCAACCCAAGAGTAACACTCTGGGTTAATTGTCTTTTATTATCTTTATATTGTCTTTTTTTCCCTTACCCTGGCCTCCAGTTTCTGGACCTGCTTCTTGCCACCTTTCATGGCGATTTGCTCAGCTTCATCCAGACGATGCTGGAGGTCTTTAATGGTCTGCTCCATGTTCTTCTTCATGCGCTCCAGGTGAGCACTGGTGTCCTGCTCCTTCTTCAGCTCTTCTGCCATCATGGCAGCATCAGTGATGGCTTTTTTGGCTTTTTCCTCAGCGTTCCTGCACTCTTGGACAGCCTCCTCTACCTCAGTCTGCAGCTGGGTAGTGTCTGCCTCTAGTTTCTTCTTCTGGTTCAGCAAGCTAGTGTTCTACACATATAGTTATAGTTTAAATATTCTATAGGTCATATTCCACCAAATATAAAATGTAAATGAAAATAGGAATCCATATCCTACCTGAGAGTGCAGTAGCTGAACCCTCTCACTGACATCCAGCAATTCTTGCTCAGCCAGTTTGCGGCCTCTCTCGGTCTGCTCTACCAGGGATCTCAGTTCATCCAGTTCAGCCTGCAGCAGATTGTTGCGTCTCTCCACAATTGCAATGTTCTCTTTGAGATCATCGTTACCACGGAGAGCATCGTCCAGCTGCAATTGCATATCCTGAAATAACAATGAAATAATTATAGAAAACATAGGTGATTTGAAATAAAGGATCAGTCATTACTTCTTTTCAGTATAATTTATCATTTTGTTAAGAATATACCTTCATATGTCCATGGAGACTCTTCAGTTGTTTCTGGGCCTCTGAAGCCTGTCTGTTAGCCTGGTTCAGCTGGATCTCCATCTCGTTTAGATCTCCCTCCATCTTCTTTTTCACCCTCAAAGCCTCATTTCTGCTGCGAGTCTCAGCCTCTAGAGAGCTCTGCAGGGTGTCCACCACTCTTTGGTGATTCCTCTTGGCCTGCTCCATTTCTTCATCTTTTTCAGACAGCTTTCGCTCAATATCAGCCTTCACCTGGTTAAACTCCAGTTGGGTCCGCAAGATCTTTCCTTCTTCATGCTCAAGGGAAGCCTAAGAGTTCACAGTTCAATAAAAATTTTAATATAGATTTTTTCATGCACTATCCCAATGGTATTTGAATCTAACTGAAGTCTACATAATACATACATACATGTCATATCATACATACATAAGAACTGCATAATACATGATATACATATGATGTAATCAGTAATAATCTTGCACCTCAGCTTCCTCAAGAGCAGTCTGAATCTCAGCCTTTTCCTGCTCCAGCTGTTTACGGATTTTCTCCAGTTCATGGATGCTCTTTCCAGTCTCACCAATTTGCTCAGTAAGGTCAGAAATTTCCTCTGTTTGTAAGGAATTAATATGCTTGTTAATATATGTTGAATACTATTCAAATGTTTAGAATGTCTGAAACAAACATGGAAACCTTGGAGGTTCTTGTTCTCCCTCTTCATGGTCTCCAGATGATCAAGGGATTCTTCGTATGAGTTCTTCAGTTTGAAGAGCTCAGTGCTTAGAGATCTGGCCTCCTTTTGGGAACTCTCCAGCTCAGACTGTGACTCTTCAAATTTCTGCTTCCACTCAGCCAGGACCTGGTGAATTGGAACAAAAAGATATTTACCAAGATAGGTCTCTGAAGGTGACAAGTGCCAAGAATGCAATGAAGTGAATAATAACCTTGTCAAAGTTTCTTTGCTTCTTGTCCAGAGCAGCAGCAGCAGCATTAGATCGTTCCACATCAACCATGAGATCTTCAATCTCATTCTGCAGTCTGTGTTTGGTCTTTTCCAGAGAGGAGCACTTGGCATTGACAGCTTCCACAGCTTCTTCTGCATCTTGCAGACGCTGAGCAAGTTTCTTCCTATGTGTCAGGACAGCAAGATCAAGCAGATTTTTTCAACCATGTTTTTCAACCATGAAAATAAATGTATATAGAAAAAAATTATTTAAATTCTTTCTGATTTCTTACTTCGCATCTTCCAGCTCTTCTGTTCTCTGGATAGCATCAGTTTCATACTTGGTCCTCCACTGAGCTACCTCAGAGTTTGCTTTGGAGAGACAGCGCTGTAGCTCAGCCTTAGCCTCCTGCTCCTCCTCATACTGCTCTCTGAGCAGGTCAGCATCATGACGAGCGGACTGCACTGCATGGGCCAGAGCATTCTTTGCCTGGAAAGAAAAGTGTTTAGATTTTTTTGTTTTTATTTAATTTTGGAATTTGTAAAAGTTTGTGAAGCACCAATTGTAGAAATACCTTCACTTCCTCTTCAAGTTGTCTCTTAAGATCCTCAATCTGTTGGGTATAGGACTGCTTGCTTCTGGTCAGCTGAGTGACCAAGGAATCCTTCTCTTCCAGTTGCCTTGTGAGTTCACCTTGATTACAGATTGGTTTCAGTTACATATGTGTTACATTCACATTCACAAGCACAAACACAGTCATTGCTTAGATTAGCACTTACCATTTTCTGTTTGCAGTTTAGCTTTTTGCATGCTAAAATCATTAAGACAGCGCTGTCCTTCCTCAAATTTAGTCCTATACTCAGTCATCTGGTCCTCCAGCGTCCTGCACATCTTTTCAAGGTTTGCCTACACCAAAGGATGAGGACAAACAATATTATGGAAACAAAAGGGCAATAAAAGTATATAATATTTCACAGCAAAATGCTTACTTTTGTGGTGGTTTGTTAGGAATAATCAACACATTTTGATATGCTCCTTTTAAACATAAAACATAAATATCTCTATACACTGTGCATAAATATTCATTGTTACCTTGGATTTAACAATCTGCTCCATGTTGGAGACCACATCATCCAGCTCCAGTCTCAGTTCACTCTTCTCCTTCTCAAGCTTCTGCTTCACTCTCTGAAGGTTGTCGATCTGCTCTCCCAGGTCTGCCACACTGTCAGCATGTTTCTTTCTTAGAGTTGCTGCAGTGGCCTCATGTTGCAGAGTGGCCTCTTCGAGGTCTCTGCGCAGTTTCTGGAACTCAGCCTCTCTCTTCTTGTTCATTTCAATCTGGGCAGAAGTGGCACCACCAGCCTCCTCCAGCCTCTCGCTGATCTCCTCCAGCTCTCGTGCCAAATCTGCCCTTTGTTTCTCAACCTTGGCACGGGCAGCTCTCTCAGCCTCCAGCTCTTCTTCCAGCTCTTCAATACGGGCCTAGAGTATATGATTTTATGGTAAGCACTCTAGATAGAATTTGAAAAGTTATGATCTCAGTGAAGTATCAGATTACCTGCAACTCTTTAAGTTTCTTTTGAAGTTGGGCAGCCATTGCTTGCTCATCCTCAATTTTGCTGTTGAGTTGGCTGATCTCAAAATCTTTTCTGTGGTTTTCATAAACATACACACATAGTTTAGTTGTAGTTTATTGTTGCGTTATTATTCAATGTACTGTATTGTTAAGAACTTACTTTTTCAGCCTTTCCTCCAACTGTTGCTTATCATTTTCCAAGTCCATAATATTCTCTTGAGTCAGTTTTAAGTCACCCTCAAGTTTTCTTTTAACTCTCTCCAGGTCCATACGTAGCTTCTTTTCCTGTTCTAATGAGCCCTCAAGCTGGAAATAAAATTTTTCGGATTTACAAACAAATTTTTGTATAATATCTTTTAGTGAAGTTAATATAGTGAAGTTGATATCAATAACAAGTACTAACATCATCAACTTGCTGCTCCAGTTTAGCTTTGGCTTTGGTCAGAGTGTTGACTTTGTCCTCCTCACTCTGCAAATCATCCAGTGTTTGCTGATGAGCTTCCTGGAGAGCTTTTTTCTCCTTGGTCAGTCTGGCAATGATTTCATCCAAAGCTGCCATTTCTTCAGTCAAGTTTTTAACCTAAAATATATAACAGTGCTTCAGTACTTGGAAACAATGCAAGCTTTTAGCTTTGAAAAACTGAAGTGAATTGAAGTAGATTACCTTGTTCTCAGTGGCATGTTTTTCTTTTTCCACTTTGGCCAGAGTAAGTTCCAGATCATCAATGTCTTTCTTCAGCTCAGAGCATTCATCCTCAAGCTTTCTCTTCTTAGCTGTCAGCTCAGCATTCATTTCTTCTTCATCTTCCAGTCTCTCAGTCAACTCTTTGCATTTAGCTTCAAGTTGGATCTTATTTTTGATTAGTCCCTCACATCGCTCCTCAGCATCACAAAGATTGTCTTGCTCCTGTTTATGCACACATTATAATGTAGTATAAATTTCTGGTTGAAATCTGTACTTTTGTTGTACTGTCATATGTCACAATAATAACTGTAAACTTACAGCCTGGACTTGGAGTTGCAGGTCATTTTTCTCTTGGAGAAGTGAGACCATTTTTTCCTCAAGTTCCTTTCTACGGGCTTCAGATTTGGCATAGGCTTCTTTCAGTTTCAAGAATTCTTCCTTCATGTTAGCCATCTCCTTTTCAGCCTCAGCTGACCTTAACAGTGGTTTGATTTTGAAGTAAAGTTTCATCCACGGCCAATTCTTGACACCCATAAACGCACGGATATTCCACTGGATCACAAGCAGGGCATCCCTACAGGGTCATACAGCAAATTTTAGGGTATTATTAATGTGTTTATAACCAAGGAACACTATATTAAAATTATAATATATATAATATAGACAATATATAAAAATTACCGGCGCTCAACAATTTTCTGGAATTCAATTCTTGAAAGAAGACCACGAGCCCGGGCCTGAATACCGGTGAGGATAAGAGCAAGACGGTCATCTCGCATCTCCTCCAGAGTACCCAGAAGACCAGCCTTGAAGAACACCTTTGTGAATAAAATCATTAAAAAAAAACATTCTGAGAAAATGTGTAATAGGGATGAAATTTGGCCAAATGTACTTTTCTGCAATTCTGTAAGAAACTTTACTCATCACAAAATAATACCTTAGTGTGGCCAAACTTGTACTGGTTGTGGTCAATGTCCAGGGATCCCAGCAGCTTTTCTGCTCCCTTCCTGCTGTCAATAAACTGTCCCTCAGGGATAGCAGAAGGATTTAAAATACGGTATCTTAAAAAAAAAGAAATGAAATAATAGTAGTGATTATTTTGGAATGTGCAAATGGTAGAAATGTTGCTGTCTGCTCCAGGGGTGCTATATCATGGCAGACCCTGTGCTCCGACCCTAGCTTCCTAAGAAGCTGGAATATGCAAAGAACTGATCTGTATAGTCTTGAGCCCCCTCATTTCTTAATATTTTGCTTCCAAAGAGCTAGACCTTTTTGTATTTTTAATGGTGTCTTGAGGAAGACTTCCCAGTATACTGGTGATGCTGAACTGAGAGTTTGGAACAGATGTGAGGCGAAATGAGGTTGTTGCTGAGATTGGTACATAAACAACCAATATTTAAATTGTATATTTAGGGACTGTTTAGCCTGTTGCCGTAAAACATTTGTTCACATTATGTTCACTTAATGTACATTTAATCTAATATGAACAAATGAGGGGTGGCTCAGAAGACTTGGATGACCTAAATGTACCTCTGTTTAAAGTCACCATAGAGGATCCTGTTGGGGAAGCCCTTTCTGCAGATTCTGATGCCCTCCAGCACACCGTTACAGCGCAGCTGGTGCATTACTAGAGGATTCTCCATCGCCCCAGGAGTCTTTGTCTCATTGGGGATGATGCAGCGCACAAAATGAGGATGAGTTGATCTCAGGTTGGTCATCAGCTTATTTAAATTTTCCTAAACATGGAACACAGAATACTGTATGTTACACTAAATTATATTTTATTATGGCCCAATCACATTTATAGTACATGTTCAACATATAGGGCATTTATAGCTACCATGTAGTCATTTTTGTGAATAAATAAATAAATAAATAAATAAATAAAATAAAATAAAATAAAATAAATAAATAAACAAATCAATCAATCAATCAAAAAAAGCATTCAAATTTATCTCACCCTGTGTAGGGCAGACACAGTCTGGAAAGAAGAACCCTTTTTCTTTTTTTCTTTCCCTTTTCCACCTTCTGAGGCTATATAAACAAAACACATGACATTTTCACATCTGTTATAAAATAGATATTATATATATATATATATATATATATATATATATATATATATATATATATACTGTATATATAAGATTATAAAAATGTAAATCTCGAAGGTTGGTGTCTTTATGACATTCATCAGCCATCTGAGTCATCTTACCTGAATCAGCACCAGCATAATTAGCAAAAAGGATAGACAACAATTTCATGGTGGACTTCTGGTACAGCCCCACAACAGTTTCATTAAGGGGATCCTTGTTCTTCACCAGCCAGTTGTTAATGTTGTAGTCAACAGTGCCAGCATAGTGAACCAATGAAAAGTGGGCCTCTGGTCTACCCTTCACATTCCTGGGCTTCTGGAAGTTACCAGATTTGCCCAAGTGATTGTCATAAAGCTTAGCTTTAAATGTGGTATCACTGGCTTTGGGGAACATGCACTCCTCTTCAAGGATGGACATGATACCCATGGGCTACAGAAAAAATTATGAAAAAGCACAAGTTCATTTAGACAAACTCTGTTTGTCAATCAATTTACTATTTCAAAATGTGTCTAAGTTTTATAGTACCATTATATTTACCTTTTCAATGAGATCAATACAAGCCTGCAAGTCCATGCCAAAGTCAATGAACTCCCACTCAATGCCCTCTTTCTTGTATTCTTCTTGCTCCAGCACAAACATGTGGTGGTTGAAAAACTGCTGCAACTTCTCATTAGTGAAGTTGATACACAGCTGCTCAAAGGTGTTGAACTGGAGCAGAAATGTGCCATAATTAACATGTGTAAATTATAAAAAGTACATAAACAACTGCTGAAAGAAGATAAATAAAAATTACATCAAAGATCTCAAAGCCAGCGATATCCAGCACACCGATGAAGTACTGGCGAGGCTGCCTGGTGTCCAGAGATTGGTTAATTCTTACAACCATCCAAAGGAACATTTTCTCATATACTGCCTTTGACAAAGCACCAACAGCATAGTACACCTAAAAGAGACACATAATGTTATTTTCTTATCATAGTTCTTATTCATAATGTTGTTATCTTGTACTTCACATGTGCATTTTCTCATAAAGCATTTTTACCTGCTGCACATTCTGTCCTTTGGTAACCCACTCATTTCCTACTTTGACTCTGGGATGACACAGAGCCTTGATGAGATCAGCCGAGTTCAGACCCATTAGATAGGCTGATTTGTCAGCGTCTAAATTTATAAAAACAAATATAGACAACCCAGAAATTAAAATGGTTAATTAACAAATCAGTTTAGATAATATAAGATGAGAAACTACTTTGGTTACACATATAGGTGGAACAAAAGGTTTTTATCACTGACCTTCGGTGCCGTCAGCCTCTGCCTGCTCCTCTCTCTGTTTCTGCTTGAACTTCATGTTGCCGTAGTGCATGATGGCACCAGTCAGCTTGTAGATGCTGTTCTTCTCCTCTTGGGTGAAGCCCAGCACATCAAAAGCTTCCTAGAGCAAAATAATTGTAGTGTCTCTCTTAAATAGGTATTACAGTAGCTACCTGTTCTTCAATAATACATCAGCATAGACAGTACAGTTAAAATTGCCCCTAAGAACTCATAATTGATTTAGAAAACTCTTTTCACTTACATCAGTAGCCATCAGCTCATCAGCATCATTAATAGAGGCTACTTGAGTCTCTCCTTGGGAGATGAACGCGTAGTCATAAGGGTTAGCAGTAATGAGCAGCATTTCTGTAACACAGAAAAGAGAGAAATATATTATTTTGTAACACTCATGTATATATGCGTGTACTGGAATGAACTGATTAGATTATTAATTCATTTGATGTTTCTTGCTGACCTAGCAGCTCAGGTTTCTTTTGAGACAAGATCTGGTAGAAGATATGGTAGTCTCTCTCAGCCTTAAGCTGGAAAGTCACACGTGACTTCTCTAGAAGATCTGTAACAGCCAGAATAACAGGAGAAACGATATGCAAATTTAGTATTGACATCACTTACAAGTTGAAAAATAATACAAATTCAGAGAAATAGATCACAGTAATCTGCTCTTACAAGTCTCAATATCTGCAGAAGCAAGCTTGCCAGTGGCACCAAAGTGGATTCGGATAAACTTGCCCTATAAGTTATAGTTATTGTAAGTATCTGTTTTACATAATGGCACAAGTCATGAAAAAAGCATTAGAAAGTGTTAATGAAATGCACCAATAGTAACAATAGACACTCACAAAACGAGAAGAGTTGTCATTTCTGATGGTCTTGGCATTACCGAAGGCTTCCAGAGCAGGGTTACACTGGATGATTTGATCCTCCAGAGTACCCTTGAGACAAAACATTTAAAAGAATATTGTTATTTAAAAAAAGTAAATTTATATGCAGTGCTCAACAAGGATTTGTGACTAGTATCAATTTTCAACCTTCTTGTCACTGGTGTCCTTCTTCGCCATACCACCAGCTGCGATGCTGGCAAAGTACTGAATGACTCTCTTGGTGTTCACAGTCTTCCCAGCACCAGACTCCCCACTATGAAAAGTTCAGGTGTATGTACAAAATCAAATAATTGTTTAAAAGTAAACATGATATAAACATAATATTAATAGTGGACCGATTATGTCAAATGATCCTGAAATCTTAATATTATGCAGTTTCTCAAAAAGAGGTAGACTTACGTAATAAGGATAGACTGGTTTTCCCTGTCTAAAGAAAACAAAAAAACAACCAAGCTCAGTGTGTTAAATATATTTAGCTGTTAACAATATAGTGAATCAGGAAAAAAACAAAAACAAAGAAGAATCTAATCTAAATTTATTTTTATTTGCACTCTGCAAATAACACTGCACTCTGTTTAATTATATTTACCTGCAAGCATGTACTGGTAGGCGTTATCAGAAATGGAGAAGATGTGAGGAGGAGCTTCACTCCTCTTCTTGCCTCTGTAGGCAACAACAACTTCTTGGTTGTACACTGGCAGCCACTTGTAGGGGTTGACAGTTACACAGAAAAGTCCTGAGTAGGTCTGAAAGAGAAAGAGACCAATGTTTATTGTCTTGCAAAATTAAAGTTATAGTCAGTATAACTGAAGAACTTTACATGCACAACTCACGTAGATCATCCAGGCTGCGTAACGCTCTTTGAGGTTAAACAGCACAGCAGGTTCATGCAGGAAGGTGAACATCGCCATGTCCTCGATTTTATCGAATTTTGGCGGGTTCTGAGGGTGAACGTCTGCTTCCTTGACAGTGACGGTCTGCAGGGAAAAGTATATTGGATGTTCCAAATAAATCATGTTTTATGACAGAAAAATTGCTTTGTAAATTATTTTAATTCATATCCTTTAAACGTTTTTCTAGTAAACATGTTGCTTGCAATATTTAAATATTAATTCAAAAGCATGTTGTAGTTTAGGTTGTGATTAAATGTTTGATCATTTTTAAATAAAATTACTTTTTAAGCAGTGCTATAAAATTACTTTTTAAGCAGTGCTATTTTTGTATACTGTGTTGGATTGATTAAAATAAAGATTTTGTATTTTTCGTTTTTATATTTACAAGTGTCATGTCAACAACAGGGATTTCAGATGTCACTGGTCTTATGCCAAATGATTTAACACTTACAGTTCCCTTGGAGGTTTCACAAGTGACCTTGTCACCATCCCGACTGGTGACTGATGCCTTAATATATTCCTCCTCTTGATCGGGGACAAAGCATTCCTTCTTCATGTCGAAGGGCCGAGTCTGGGCCTCTAGTCGCTCCTTATCTGACTTCCGCAGATAAGAAGCGGCAGGGCCAAACTCTGCCATCTGAGCATCCGACATCTTTCACCCTCTATTTATTTCAAGGATATATAATCTTTTGTTAAATCTCTCAGATGCATGCAGAAAAAAGTATATCATTTGTATTGCTGTGTAATTAAAGCTCAGTCTTTAGGACACTTACCTGATCTTTCCTCAGTCGAAGAGTTAATGATGTACTGTCCTGAGATAAATCAGAAAATATAAATTATTGTAAAATCTGACTTAATTAAGTTTTACACTGTGATCAATGTTAGTCTAAAAGTTAACCAGGATTTTATTATTATAAAAAAAAAAAAAAGGAATAATAGTATATATAATAAATAAATTATAAATATTTCTAAAAAAAATAACTGCTCTTGAGGCTAAGAGTGTCTTCTCAGACAACTCACCGTTGGATGCTACAGCTCAAAACAACCCTTTAGTGAGTCCGTCCTCTCTCCCTTTTATAATGCACAGGCTTCTCTATATATGGCTTTTGGCACCATATAATCCATTGTAACGTCTCAATATGGTGAGGGACCTGATAGCACAGACAGTGTTAGGTTTCTTTTGTTCATGTATTTTATGTCACCAAGGGTCCTTTCTGAAGTAATAAAGAACTATAGATGTCAGGTATGTTATGCCTAACAGGAAAGAAATGTAGATGGTGACAACAGCCCAGGATAAGGTCAGATAGGTATAGTGATTTATGTTAATTATTTTACATGGATATTATATGGAAAGTAACAAATAATTTGGGGTATCATTATGATTTTTTTTTTTTTTCAGGTGACTTATCTAAGTATTTTGGAGGTGGATTTAAATATGAAAAACCACGTGATAAGCATAAAAAAATTTTGATAAAAAAAAATCACCAAAGGCGTAGTTTAGGGTTAATGAACATAACTTGACATTAAGGATGTTTGACACTAAGGTTTATTGTGTCTTAATGTAAGCACACCTATTGTTTGATTTCGTGTCACATCCTACGTTTGTTTATCTATTTTCTGTATAGCGGCAACAGGTGTTTCGTTAGCCTTATTAGCGAGACATCAGAGACAGCTATGTCTCTGAGTAGTAGCACAAACCAAGGTCGTTCTCCAGCTGGCGTGATAGTTTCACTCAGCCCCATGGTGTTGAAATGGCATTGTTTCCTCTGCCTTATACTTGAGCACAAAGATAACCCTGTGAAATTCTTGCCATGTGCTTCTCTGTGATTGAGAAGAACAGCAGGTATGATTTGTCTGTCCACAGCCATTTATGTATCGTCGTTTTGACAGTGTGGTCCTCTTCTAATGATGGTCATGAGGTCAAAAGACACTGCATCTGTCATCCAGTTTACTTTGTCTTGTTTAAAGAACAATTAATTTTAAGGTAAACAGAACATCTTGTGAGGTCTAAGAGGCATGATTATTCACATTAAGTAATGTTCTTGTCCATGTGCTACAGTAATAACCACAGTGGTAGTGGTTAATTGTAAAATGAACTGTAAATTAGGGTGATCGTTTGCATAAATTATGTTGGTTTTGTCAGTATCTTTTAATTATTTTTTTAATTTAATAATTAACCAGTTTTCTATGGAAGCTCATATTCGAACATGCCTCATGTCTTTCAATGTCTGAGGTGCATTCATCATTCATTGAGTGTGTCACATACGTTAACACTACAAGGTGACAAATGGGGTCAAGATTAACAGCAAGGCACATGATGCGTGGACAGTTGAGGGGTAAAAGGCGACTAAGTGAAGAACCTCGTTACAAGGTGCAAGTCAACACCATTAAGTGTGAATTATGTTTGCACATTCCCTTCCCTCTAAAAAGCCCAGGCTGCTCAAAGGTTTTTGAAATAAAGGATCTGCAGACTCGCTTTGCTAAAGAACATTTCAAAAACGCTTTATATTATTTTTCAGTTTTCTTTGTAACACAACGTTATCTTTTTAAACAGACATTTAATTATTTAGTACAGAATAGAAATAAGGAAAATGGAATAAAAAATTATACAACCTAAAAATCTGTGGCAATTTTTTTTACAGAGATTGAAACTAAATTTACATTACGTCATGTCTATAATTTAGTTATAACTTAGTTTAATAAAAGAAAAATAAATTGTAGTGACTATGTAGATATTAACTTTCAGATGACCAAAGGACATGCCATTGTCATAGTCTTGTTACACTGGATTGTTTTTTTCCTATTGTCCTTGAGTACAAAGATAACCCTGTGAAATTCCTACTGAGTGCCTTTTGCTGATTGAGAAGGACAGCTCATGCCCTATATGCCTGGAGCAGATGCTTTAGTCGTAAAGGTCTCCAAGCACATAAATAAAAGTATCCACTTATAGTGTTTGGCAGCCTTGTGTGCTTTAAAGACTATATGCTATTTAAGTTACATGGCCAATTGAGGGGAGAAGTGTGGGCCCTAATTCAAGTTTAGATGCCTATACCTTTTGAATGAATTTAAAAGATGTCTAATTATAATGATTTCAGGTGGGTTTGTCTAAATCGTTTGTTTCCCCCCAAATAAAAGAGTGAAAAAGCGTGTGAAAAATAATGTTAAGGTGCAAATCTTTAATCCACCCCTCCTCAAATTTCTTAGCTGCCCTTTGTAGACTCCTCCTCTAATAAACACTATACTATTGGCTTCCTTATCACCTTGAACAACATCAAGGCAACTCAGATATCTTGTATCCTTCAGAGCATCCAGCAAACCTCTTGTTACTCCTGATAGAAACTTGTGTATTTTACAGACATGTACATTTTAATCTAGAAAATAAGGAAAAGGTTATTTTTTAAGGTGAGGCCAGTATAAAGATTATCACTAAAGTGCATGCTATTTTCCCATAAGTAAAACATGTTTGTTGTTGTTGTAATTTTTTTCCCTAGACTATACAGACTGGGATCTGGATCATGATATTGCAGCATCTGAACAGTGAACAAATGCCCATGACCACCTGTAAAATGCCCACCATACCTTTTATGGCACGCACCCACCACCAGAGCAAACACAGAGTCTGTTTATTTGGGGAGGTAGGTCCTTCTTCTTTCTGTTCATCAAATATATACCTAGATTAAATTTAAAAAAAAAATTTTTTTAAGGTACGCATGGGACACTTTCAGAAAATAACTTTTAACTTTTTAACATTAAGTTACAATAGAAATTATTAAGTTCTACTGTTCTACATTTCTGTAGAATGTTATTATTTGCTTGTTTAAGACTGTGTTAACCACAGCTCTCTTATTAGAGCAGTGAACAAGTGTTTTATACATAAACAAATACATACCAATATAAATAAATTCTATTAGTACTACAACAACTACTACTAATATTACTACTGCTGCTGTGACCACTAATTATTATTTACTACGTAAAATAAAAAATAAAAAGTATTTATATAATTATGACTACTATATTATTATTATTATTATTATTATTGTACTTTTGTAAATTAAACCCAATGTCAATGTGACAGTTATTTCCTTTATCCTTTTTGACATAATCTCTTTCCCACCTAACTTTTATTTGTAACTCATGTTTTCTTTAAATTGCAGCTACAAATAGTTCTAAATAGTACAATATAATTTCAATAAATCTAAATTATCTAAACAGTTTAACTGATTGGCAATATATTTTATTATGTTTTAACAGACAATTAGTAAAAAAAAATAATAAAAAAAAGCATTATAAAAAGATCCATGAAGCACTTAATACTACAAAAGGCATTAAAATAAATCCGGGACTTTTTATTGTGCAAAATACACTGTTGTGAGAGTAAAAACTTTTTACCTTTATTTCTCTATATAATACAAAAATGAGGTCAGGACTGTATGGTGAATATGATAACAACTCCAAGCCAAATGTAACATGCAAGTAGTGTTCACAAATGATTGTGAACCTCTTCCACAAGTTAGCAGTTGATTTTCAATGATCAGACTGAATATTCATGGTAGTGACTGCAGTATCATCACTCATGGACACACAGCCTTCTTTAAAAATGTTTGCACCTTTGAGATGTTTTATCACTTCTCAGAGTTTCATCACAGTTCTCTCCTTAAAGTCTTCACTAAATGTTATTCTGTTTTACACCTTTATTCACAGGCAGTCCTAGTTTCACTTGGATGACCATCGTAGTAGTTAAATATATGCGATTTAAAGATGACCATATTTTCTAGTGATTTTATAATTTCCTACTTTTATGCTAACCCCTAAAGTAATTTGATCAGTAATAAGTACAGTACAGGTTTCTACACATTTACCTGATGATTTTTTTTTTTTTGTCAGCCAGAGATTAAATGCATGTATTGCTCTCATGTTGGAAACTTTAATACACTTGGTGTAGATGTTTATTTAAGGTATTAAAGTATGTAGAAGCATTAACTTTTAATGGAAAAGTCTTTATTTACCCATAAAGTGCTTTTAGGATTAAACCAGAAAAGAAATAAAATAATTTTAAAAAATCAAAGAATCTAGGTATTTTGTGGAAAAAGTGGAAAAAATAAATACATGTATAGTGAACAATATGAAATAGAAAAATCTAAAAGCTTAGTATTTTCTTAACTTAATCGATGCATTTCTATGTTCAATGTTCTTCCAATGTTCATTCCTTTCTATAGGCATTCCATTTTCTATTTTTTGACACCAGACAAAACCCAAGACGTAAACAACTGCTAAATTGTGATTAACATTTATAGCTGTAAAATCCGACATATTCAGACATTTCCCCATTTGGTTCAAATACAATAGCTAAATGACGTATGTTTTTCTTTTTTTAGCAGGTCATGCATACAAGTAATATAAGGCAAAATCTAAACATTGCATTAGGAGCATTAGCTCACACATCGGAGGACCATAAATAGATTTTGAGGCATAGGAAATACTATCAACCCTAGTCTTCACCTTAATTGAAAAACAAGAAGCACTTGATGGCAGCATCTTTGCCAAGTGATGTCTGGTTTCTTCAGGTTCTGTTTTTGTATATGCAATAATCTCACAAAAGAAATTTCTACTAAGTAATCTCTTACCATTATGTGAAGCTGGATAATAATCTCCAATTATGTACGTGAATATGACTACTGTTTATTTATATTAAAAAAAACATTCTGATGTAAATACAATATTACTTCAAAATGTGTTCATTTTTTTCCAAAATAGAAAGAAATATTAGAAAACAATATCATAAATAATATTTAAAGAGGTACTCCTTAAGTACATTGGTGACTGTAATGCATTTATATAATCTATCATTCAAATTAGATTTTGTATTTTAATTGATATATTGTTTTTTATTTGTATTCAGTATTATATAAAGTATTATATCTGTATTTTTTACAGATTAAAAAAAAACACACACACACAGCCAAAAGGTTCATTGCTGCTTTTTATTCTATTCATCTACAGGTTTCAGTGTCAAAGAGCACTTGGACAAGCTTTGAAGAAAAAGTCAAGTGATCTCTTCACTCTTCATCATGACCCTTCTGTAAAAGAAAATAAAGACAAGAGCAGGAGTTATAAAGTGAGTTGGGTTTTTTCCCCTTCTTTTTTCTCTCTCTTTCAGTTTACTGCTGTAATTTTATTTTATTTTTTTTTAGCTTTTTAGGTTATACTGTATGAGTACTTGATGAATGCTATAACTTAACAGTCAGTAAGCCAAATTCTTTCAGCCTAAAATAGTTTGAACATTTTAATAAATGTTAAATGTTTTTTCATGTACAACAACAAAACAAAACCCATGCTGTAACATTACGAAAGGTCTAATATCAAAATGATAAAGCAAACACAAGAGGATGCATCACTCCATAACATTTGGATGATAAGAGAGCTTACTTTGGCGCTTATGTCACGGCTCTTGGCTCTCAGCTTGTTGACCTGAGACTCGGCAATGTCGGCTCTTTCCTCTGCCTCATCCAGCTCATGCTGCAGCTTACGGAACTTGCCAAGGTGGGCATTAGCCTGCTCCTCCTGAAAAGAGTATGCACAAAATTTATAAACAAATAGGAGTACAAATGTGTATTAAATGTGTGTGTTTGATTTTAATGGACTTACAGCTTCCTCTGTAGATCTCTTGTAGGACTTGACTTTCAGCTGCAGTTTGTCTACCAGGTCTTGTAGACGAGCCAGATTCTTACGGTCCTCCTCAGTCTGTAAATAGCATATCATTTTTTTTGCAGTTTCTTCCCAGTTAGTTTTACATATTTCAAAGCTAATTATTAGAAGATGTCACAATAAAATAAATAAATAATGATAACCTGGTAGGTAAGCTCCTTGATCCTCCGTTCATATTTCCGGATTCCTTTTATAGATTCGCTGGCTTTTCTCTGTTCTATTTCAACCTCATTTTCTAGCTCCCTTACCTACAAATGTGTACAAATGTATAATTAAACAAAATGTCTTTGGAGAGATTCAAGATAATGTGTGGTATTTCCATCTCAATCAAGAAAATTAATGAACTCACTCTAGCCTCCAGTTTCTGGACCTGCTTCTTGCCACCTTTCATGGCGATTTGCTCAGCTTCATCCAGACGATGCTGGAGGTCTTTAATGGTCTGCTCCATGTTCTTCTTCATGCGCTCCAGGTGAGCACTGGTGTCCTGCTCCTTCTTCAGCTCTTCTGCCATCATGGCAGCATCAGTGATGGCTTTTTTGGCTTTTTCCTCAGCGTTCCTGCACTCTTGGACAGCCTCCTCTACCTCAGTCTGCAGCTGGGTAGTGTCTGCCTCTAGTTTCTTCTTCTGGTTCAGCAAGCTAGTGTTCTACACATATAGTTATAGTTTAAATATTCTATAGGTCATATTCCACCAAATATAAAATGTAAATGAAAATAGGAATCCATATCCTACCTGAGAGTGCAGTAGCTGAACCCTCTCACTGACATCCAGCAATTCTTGCTCAGCCAGTTTGCGGCCTCTCTCGGTCTGCTCTACCAGGGATCTCAGTTCATCCAGTTCAGCCTGCAGCAGATTGTTGCGTCTCTCCACAATAGCAATGTTCTCTTTGAGATCATCATTAGCACGGAGAGCATCGTCCAGCTGTAGTTGCATATCCTAAATAACGATGAGATAATGATAGAAAATATAGGTGAAACAATTAGACACAAAGGTTGTAATTACTAATTTTCATCATAATTAATCATTTTGTTAAGAATATACCTTCATATGTCCATGGAGACTCTTCAGTTGTTTCTGGGCCTCTGAAGCCTGTCTGTTAGCCTGGTTCAGCTGAATCTCCATCTCGTTTAGATCTCCCTCCATCTTCTTTTTCACCCTCAAAGCCTCATTTCTGCTGCGAGTCTCAGCCTCTAGAGAGCTCTGCAGGGTGTCCACCACTCTTTGGTGATTCCTCTTGGCCTGCTCCATTTCTTCATCTTTTTCAGACAGCTTACGCTCAATATCAGCCTTCACCTGGTTAAACTCCAGTTGGGCTCGCAAGATCTTTCCTTCTTCATGCTCGAGGGAAGCCTAAGAGTTCACAGTTCAATAAAATTTTAAATATAGATTTTTTCATGCACTATCCCAATGGTATTTGAATCTAACTGAAG
This sequence comes from Clarias magur, assembly GCA_013621035.1. Taxonomy (NCBI): domain Eukaryota; kingdom Metazoa; phylum Chordata; class Actinopteri; order Siluriformes; family Clariidae; genus Clarias; species Clarias magur. The sequence goes on along the minus strand of QNUK01000170.1, from coordinate 196,160 downwards.
TCTAGAACTGCATAATACATGATATACATATGATGTAATCAGTAATAATCTTGCACCTCAGCTTCCTCAAGAGCAGTCTGAATCTCAGCCTTTTCCTGCTCCAGCTGTTTGCGGATTTTCTCCAGTTCATGGATGCTCTTTCCAGTCTCACCAAGTTGCTCAGTAAGGTCAGAAATTTCCTCTGTTTGTAAGGAATTAATATGCTTGTTAATATATGTTAAATACTATTCAATGTTCTAGATGTCTGAAAAAACATAGAAACCTTGGAGGTTCTTGTTCTCCCTCTTCATGGTCTCCAGATGATCAAGGGATTCTTCATATGAGTTCTTCAGTTTGAAGAGCTCAGTGCTTAGAGATCTGGCCTCCTTTTGGGAACTCTCCAGCTCAGACTGTGACTCTTCATATTTTTGCTTCCACTCAGCCAGGACCTGGTGAAGTGGAACAAAAAGATATTTACCAAGATAGGTCTCTGAAGGTGACACGTGCCAAGAATGCAATGAAGTGAATAATAACCTTGTCAAAGTTTCTTTGCTTCTTGTCCAGAGCAGCAGCAGCAGCATTAGATCGTTCCACATCAACCATGAGATCTTCAATCTCATTCTGCAGTCTGTGTTTGGTCTTTTCCAGAGATGAGCACTTGGCATTGACAGCTTCCACAGCTTCTTCTGCATCTTGCAGACGCTGAGCAAGTTTCTTCCTATGTGTCAGGACAGCAAGATTAAGCAGATTTTTTCAACCATGTTTCTCAACCATGAAAATAAATGTATCTATAAAAAAAAATTTTTAAATTCTTTCTGATTTCTTACTTCGCATCTTCCAGCTCTTCTGTTCTCTGGATAGCATCAGTTTCATACTTGGTCCTCCACTGAGCTACCTCAGAGTTTGCTTTGGAGAGACTGCGCTGTAGCTCAGCCTTAGCCTCCTGCTCCTCCTCATACTGCTCTCTGAGCAGGTCAGCATCATGACGAGCAGACTGCACTGCATGGGCCAAGGCATTCTTAGCCTGGAAAGAAAAGTGTTTAGATTTTTTGTTTTTATTTAATTTTGTAATGTGTACATGGTTGTGAAGCACCAGTTGTAGAAATACCTTCACTTCCTCTTCAAGTTGTCTCTTAAGATCCTCAATTTGTTGGGTATAGGACTGCTTGCTTCTGGTCAGCTGAGTGACCAAGGAATCCTTCTCTTCCAGTTGTCTTGTGAGTTCACCTTGATTACAGATGTGTAACAAGAGTTTTATACATAACTTCTAAAATGCACACCCTTATACATTACAACAGTCCTTACCATTTTCCGTTTGCAGTTTAGCTTTTTGCATGCTGAGATCATTATTGCTGCGCTGTCCTTCCTCAAATTTAGTCCTATACTCCGTCATCTGGTCCTCCAGCGTCCTGCACATCTTTTCAAGGTTTGCCTACACCAAAGGATGAGAATCATCAATATTATTGAAACAAAATAGGAAACGAAAAAGTACATACTCAATACATTGTGAAGATCTTAAAGATAAAACATGCATGTTTGTATAAAGAGGGCATAAATATTCATTGTTACCTTGGATTTGATAATCTGCTCCATGTTGGAGACCACATCATCCAGCTCCAGTCTCAGTTCACTCTTCTCCTTCTCAAGCTTCTGCTTCACTCTCTGAAGGTTGTCGATCTGCTCTCCCAGGTCTGCCACACTGTCAGCATGTTTCTTTCTTAGAGTTGCTGCAGTGGCCTCATGTTGCAGAGTGGCCTCTTCGAGGTCTCTGCGCAGTTTCTGGAACTCAGCCTCTCTCTTCTTGTTCATTTCAATCTGGGCAGAAGTGGCACCACCAGCCTCCTCCAGCCTCTCGCTGATCTCCTCCAGCTCTCGTGCCAAATCTGCCCTTTGTTTCTCAACCTTGGCACGGGCAGCTCTCTCAGCCTCCAGCTCTTCTTCCAGCTCTTCAATACGGGCCTAGAGTATATGATTTTATGGTAAGCACTCTAGATAGAATTTGAAAAGTTATGATCTCAGTGAATTATCAGATTACCTGCAACTCTTTAAGTTTCTTTTGAAGTTGGGCTGCCATTGCTTGCTCATCCTCAATTTTGCTGTTAAGTTGGCTGATCTCAAAATCTTTTCTATGGTGTGGATAAACATAAACACATATAGTTTAGTTGTAGTTCATTGTTGCATCATTAGTGTGTATCGTTAGGAACTTACTTTTTCAGCCTTTCCTCCAACTGTTGCTTATCATTTTCCAGGTCCATAATATTCTCCTGAGCCAGTTTTAAGTCACCTTCAAGTTTTCTTTTAATTCTCTCAAGATCCATACGTAGCTTCTTTTCCTGCTCTAATGAACCCTCAAGCTGGAAATATAATTTTTAGGATTTACAAACAAATTTTTTTATAATATCTTTTAGTGAAGTTAATATTTGATATCCATAACGAGCTAACAAGTACTAACATCATCAACTTGCTGCTCCAGTTTAGCTTTGGCTTTGGTCAGAGTGTTGACTTTGTCCTCCTCACTCTGCAGATCATCCAGTGTTTGCTGATGAGCTTCCTGGAGAGCTTTTTTCTCCTTGGTCAGTCTGGCAATGATTTCATCCAAAGCTGCCATTTCTTCAGTCAGGTTTTTAACCTAAAATTTTGAGCAGTGCTTCAGTACTTGGAACAATGCAAGCTTTTAGCTTTGAAAAGCTGAAGTGAATTGAAGTAGATTACCTTGTTCTCAGTGGCATGTTTTTCTTTTTCCACTTTGGCCAGAGTAAGTTCCAGATCATCAATGTCTTTCTTCAGCTCAGAGCATTCATCCTCAAGCTTTCTCTTCTTAGCTGTCAGCTCAGCATTCATTTCTTCTTCATCTTCCAGTCTCTCAGTCAACTCTTTGCATTTAGCTTCAAGTTGGATCTTGTTCTTGATCAAACCTTCACATCGCTCCTCAGCATCACAAAGATTGTCTTGCTCCTGTTTTTTTTTTTAAAAAAATCCATCAATTAGTGTGCAATTTAAAACAAGACAATTGGATGGTTTTCACATCTTTTTTCAATCCATAAACTCACAGCCTGGACTTGGAGTTGCAGGTCATTTTTCTCTTGGAGAAGTGAGACCATTTTCTCCTCAAGTTCCTTTCTACGAGCTTCAGATTTAGCATAAGCCTCTTTTAGTTTCTGGAATTCTTCCTTCATGTTGGCCATCTCTTTCTCTGCTTCAGCTGACCTTAACAGTGGTTTAATCTTGAAGTAGAGTTTCATCCACGGCCAATTCTTGACACCCATGAAAGCACGGACATTCCACTGGATCACAAGCAGGGCATCCCTGGAAATGAGGAAAAGTTAACATATTTTTTTGAGTTGTGAAAAATTACTTGAGAATCATCAACACAATGTAGCCTCTTACCTGCGTTCAACCATCTTCTGGAACTCGACTCTTGAGAGAAGACCCCGAGCACAAGCCTGAAAACGAGTGATGATCAGGGCAAGCCGATCATCTCTCATTTCTTCAAGAAGACCCAGAAGACCAGCCTTGAAGAACACCTTGAATAGCAGCATATAAAATCTCAATATGTATACCTATAGTTATTTAAGGTAAAATGACCCAGGTTCCCAATGAAACTGCTAAACTAATATGATTCATAGTATTGAACCTTAGTGTGTCCAAACTTGTACTGATTGTGGTCAATGTCCAATGAACCCAACAATTTTTCAGCTCCTTTCCTACTGTCAATGAATTGTCCTTCAGGAATAGCAGCAGGATTCAAAATGCGGTATCTGAAAATAAAGCATTAAAGATATTAATAGAACATCTGATAGGTAACAGTTTTCTGCTAAATTATTAAAACTATTCATTAATTATCTACAGTATATTGTTTATCATGTGTAGGGTGGCAGGGGAAACTAGAGCATATCCCAGGGAAAACAAAGCCAAAACCCAGGGCTAAGACCAAGAATATGCATTCAGAGCTCTCAATGTTTTAAACAATCTAAAAAGACATACCTGGACAGCAAGAATTACCTGTCGGTCAAATATTCCTATATTCTGGTCACTTAATGAAATGGGTTAGTTTAAACAAAAGGTGTGATGTTCTAAGATGTTCAACACTCCTGTATGTATTTTAATCTCAAACCATCTGTCTAGTGTGTAATTAGAACAAAAGAACTGGACTTTCCATCCTAATACTTTCAGAGTGGACTGTCTGAGCAAAATGTTAAATTATTTGAGCAACAGAATGCCAACAAGTAGGAAATTCAACTTGATAATAATTCTCTTGTGCGCAAACATTTTACCTCTGTTTAAAGTCACCATAGAGGATCCTGTTGGGGAAGCCCTTTCTGCAGATTCTGATGCCCTCCAGCACACCGTTACAGCGCAGCTGGTGCATTACTAGAGGATTCTCCATCGCCCCAGGAGTCTTTGTCTCATTGGGGATGATGCAGCGCACAAAATGAGGATGAGTTGATCTCAGGTTGGTCATCAGCTTGTTTAAATTCTCCTGTGGAATGGGTACAGCCAATGTCTCACAAGAATGCACATGGCTCAATTTGTGTAAAATGTTATGGCTTGCATTAGTTGCTAAACTTGACTAGCATATTAGCAATATTAGCAATTTAGCATAACAGTCCACCACTGATTACAAAAAATAGTTTGTCTGTATTTTTAATGTTCATAAATGGTTTTGTAAACTACTGAAAAATTGCAAAATACAGATTTGGTAATGTTATTGTAGCATATATATATATATATAAATATAGATATATTATATATATTCACATGTTCATCTTTCTATATTTTTGAGCTATATAAAACTTATCTCACCCTATGAAGGGCAGACACAGTTTGGAATGTAGAACCCTTTTTCTTCTTTTCCTTTTTTCCACCTTCTGCCATGGCTATTAGAAAAACATCCCTGATAATCAGGACAAAATCAAGATGAATACAGTATGAGAATACATCAGTCAGTTGAGTCATCTTACCTGAATCAGCACCAGCATAATTAGCAAAAAGGATAGACAACAATTTCATGGTGGACTTCTGGTACAGCCCCACAACAGTTTCATTAAGGGGATCCTTGTTCTTCACCAGCCAGTTGTTAATGTTGTAGTCAACAGTGCCAGCATAATGAACCAGGGCAAAGTGGGCCTCTGGTTTACCTTTCACATTCCTGGGCTTCTGGAAGTTAGCAGATTTGCCCAAGTGATTGTCATAAAGCTTAGCTTTAAATGTGGTATCACTGGCTTTGGGGAACATGCACTCCTCTTCAAGGATGGACATGATACCCATGGGCTACAGAGGAAAGAGTAAAACAGCATGAGATGATATAATTTGCAAATTAAGTTTCTGAAAGTTGTTAGCTCAAATCCCATGTCTCACCTTTTCAATGAGATCAATGCAAGCCTGCAAGTCCATGCCGAAGTCAATGAATGTCCACTCAATACCTTCTTTCTTGTATTCTTCTTGCTCCAGCACAAACATGTGGTGGTTAAAGAACTGCTGCAACTTCTCATTAGTGAAGTTGATACACAGCTGCTCAAAGGTGTTGAACTGTTCAGGAACATACGCAGTAATTAATAATAATGTTCCCCTCATAATGTCTGAAGCTCTTCGGAAGCAGAGATTTGTAAGAGAGCAAGAAATTTGTATGAGAAAATGTACCTCAAAGATCTCAAAGCCAGCGATATCCAACACACCGATGAAGTACTGGCGAGGCTGCTTGGTGTCCAGAGATTGGTTAATTCTTACAACCATCCAAAGGAACATTTTCTCATATACTGCCTTTGACAAAGCACCAACAGCATAGTACACCTATAGTATAGAAAATGTATTCATTCTTTACAAAAAATATCATTTAGATGATAGGATTTTAGATTATATGTAGCCTTCTTGATTGTATATTTTCTAACCTGCTGTTCATTTTGGCCCCTAGTGACCCACTCATTTCCTACTTTGACTCTGGGATGACACAGAGCCTTGATGAGATCGGCAGAGTTCAGACCCATTAGATAGGCTGATTTGTCCGCATCTGAAATAGATAATTACCATTGTTAGTCACATATCTCTTGTCATAGCTGCTTGTCAGATTGTGGGAATTACCATCCGGTCAGCTCTCAAAGGCATTATTATGAGTAAGCTGGATTCCTAATTAGTAGTAAGTGCAAGTTGGATTGCTTAAGAAATGAATAAGTCTTAAAAAAATTAACTGAACACATAGAGTATAGCGTGGACTTTTTTTTTTTTTTTTTACCAAATCCTAATTCAAACTTTATAAAAAATATAGTAATAATATAATACAAATAATCATATCCAACTTACATATAATACATTTTACAGAAAAATAAATCATATTTTTATAATAATAATACTTTACAAAAAACATACTGTATGTTTAATTAGTAGAAGTTATTATAAAAAATGCATCTTTTATTTACTAAATGAAAAACATCTCTATAGTATGAGATAAATATGTTATACAAGCAACATAAAACTGTTTTTATAATATAACCTATATGGTTACCAGTTTCATTACATTTTATAGAATTAGTCATATTTTACTCAATTCTTGCCTTAAACCACAATGAGATTGAAATGTCACTGAGCAGTCTACACAATATTATAATTAGTATACAGTGGATCCTTGGATTGCGAGCATAATCTAGAAGCGGGCTAGTATATCAAAACACTTGTAAATCAAAGTATTTCCCCATAAGAAATAATGAAAATACAAATTATTTGTTCCACAACCCCCAAAAAATACATAAAAATAATTAATACAAAATATAAAGTAAAAATAAAACAAATTATTCTGCATTTTACCTTTGAAAAAAGTAACAATAGATCCCGACAGATAAGTGTTTCTGTTAGTGTTTGTGGGCGCATCCACTGTGTGTTTGTTTGTCTGTGTGTGTTTGTGTGTGCAAGCGCAGTGTAACTGTAGGTTTGTGCGTGAAGCTAAAGTAATAGGAGAGGAGAAATGAGACCCTCCCCTCTCCCTCTTCTCGTCTTACACAGTCTTTGTCTTAAATTCTTCCTCCTCTCTTATTTGAGTTTCACACACACATACATATTAACTGAAACACTCTATCACGAAAATTAACAAGGAACATTGCTAATGACACTCGTGTGAGCGCACACTAACGAAATCACTGCTGTAAAGTAAAAACAAAACGAATTAACCTGCACTTTACCTTTGAAAAGAATCGCGAGACAGAAGTGTTTCCTTTAAGAGTGTGTGTGTTTGTGTGAAGGCGAGGGGAGGGGGGAAGGAGCATGCCGTCCAATGACACGCGCACACACAAAGTCCAGTGCCAGCTTTTGCTTTGCATGCACTCACACACGTGTGTTATAATAAACAGTACAAGGACAACTTTCACGCACACACACATACTGTGATACACACGTGGTCACAGTGTTATAGTAAACGGTACATGCACGCACGGATGTTGATTATACCAGACGCGCACTAAGACCGAGCAGGGGAGACGATTACCCACAATTTCGTAGCGTGCGAGAGAGAAAAACTGTTGGCTTAGTTGTGATCATGTGACGCTCGGCATCAAAACCACAAGAGCATGCGTGCCACACGATACTCGATGTCCGTGAAACAAGACTTGCTCGTTTTTCAAGTCAAAATTTATTTTAATTTTTTGCTCGTTTTGCGGAACGCTCGCAAACCGCGTTACTCGCAATCTGAGGTTCCACTGTATGTGTAGTATAAAGGACTCTTCAATCGCAGGGGTTATACGATGCATAAATTGGCCATGGTCAATAAACTGTGGTCTAATTCTATGACATAATTCTAGCATTTAATATTTAATATTTAGCATTAGGTACTACATACACTACATGCATATATTTAATTTAGGAGGTGGGAGGCAGGAATGGCCTTACTGTAGATACAGGCTGCATTCCTTTAGATATATGGCACAAACATCTGTATAAATACTGGAATTTGAGAATTCTTTGTAATGTGCATATACTATTGACATTACCGTATGGAGTGCTAAGTGATTTTAAGATCTTGTTTTCATTTAAGCCAAGCATGAAGTAAAAATATTTGAGGTAATGAGACATCTTCTTGTAATCACAATTGTTTTTCTTGGATTACTAAAATGATTTTTTCAAAATGCTTATGGGGATTTTTTTAGTAGATCCTTCTTGTGTGCTTCAGTATATGCTTTTAGAATTTGTAAATTACTTATCCTTGAATCGCTTTACTGAGATTTGTAAATCAGAGAATCTGTAATTATACTAACCGAAATCGATTTACCAGCATATAAACATTGGATTTATTTGTATGTATCAATACTGTATATACAGTACCTTCGGTGCCGTCAGCCTCTGCCTGCTCCTCTCTCTGTTTCTGCTTGAACTTCATGTTGCCGTAGTGCATGATGGCACCAGTCAGCTTGTAGATGCTGTTCTTCTCCTCTTGGGTGAAGCCCAGCACATCAAAAGCTTCCTAGAGCAAAATAATTGTAGTGTCTCTCTTAAATAGGTATTACAGTAGCTACCTGTTCTTCAATAATACATCAGCATAGACAGTACAGTTAAAATTGCCCCTAAGAACTCATACTTGATTTAGAAAACTCTTTTCACTTACATCAGTAGCCATCAGCTCATCAGCATCATTAATAGAGGCTACTTGAGTCTCTCCTTGGGAGATGAACGCGTAGTCATAAGGGTTAGCGGTAATGAGCAGCATTTCTGTAACACAGAAAAGAGAGAGAGAGAGAGAGATGTTTTCGTAACAGTTATGGACTGTACTGAAAGGTGTACTGAAATTAACTGATTATATTATTCATTAATTTGATGTTTCTTGCTGACCTAGCAGCTCTGGTTTCTTTTGAGACAAGATCTGGTAGAAGATATGGTAGTCTCTCTCAGCCTTAAGCTGGAAAGTCACACGGGACTTCTCTAGAAGATCTGTAACAGCCAGAATAACAGGAGAAACGATATGCAAATTAGTATGCTCATGCAATAAAATAAAATAAAACATTAGTTTAAAAAAAATACAGTAAAAGTTGGTAATCATTTTTATATATAAAAATAAATAAATAAATAAACAGAGAGTCTTACATGTCTCAATATCAGCAGAGGCCAGCTTGCCAGTGGCACCAAAGTGGATACGGATAAACTTGCCCTAATTGAAAAGATAAACATTATTCTGTACCTTTGTTTTCTGCAATTATACATGATAACAGACTTATAAAATATGGTTAAAATTACAAATCTGGAAGAGTTGTCATTTCTGATGGTCTTGGCATTTCCGAACGCCTCTAGAGCAGGGTTACATTGTATGATTTGATCCTCCAGAGTACCCTAGAAAGAGATAACAAAAGGAAAATTGTGTGTTTTAGTACAGTAGGCGTGTGAAAGTCACCTTTGTTTGGGGTATCTATGTGTTTATCATATCCATCCTTTTCATAAATAATTGAAATATTTCAACATTATTGCAAAAGCACGAGCATGTGGTTATGCTGATCATTACACAGCTTTTTATATTTCAAGTCATGAAAATAATTTGCCACATCTGCTGAAGTTACTAAACCTACTGTAGTAACCAAACCGCTTCTCTGACCTTTCTACTCTAAGATTTTCAAATCTCATGTAAACTTGCAGCTGAAACCGTTCTTGGCTGACAGTAAAAATTCAGTGAAATTTTGTGTGGCTTTAGATCAGGCCTTATTACCATTACTGTAGCCATGTTATAAATAAATGAAATTATCATTGTGCTGCCCTGTTTGTTGATTTTAGTAAAGCAGCGTTCACAAATACCCATACAAACTGCTATTAACGTTTTTTCGAGCATTTTCTACGGTCTTCTTAAGGTGGCCTTATACTATAAGAATCCAGTGTTCGTAGTCTGGTCATAAGTTCATGGCCAGATCGATGGTCTTGTCCAAGATTTTCTACGAATGCGGCATGAAACCCCCTTTTCGTAGTGCCACATTAGGGCCCTTTTGACCCATGTCTTATTTTCTGTTTTTTATTGATAAATTAATAAATAAATAGGACCGGCCTCTTTGTGGCTAAAGTGCCTCTTTATGCAGATGATACAATAGTCTATTCAGTTGCCTTTTCCCTGAATCGAGTCATTGTTTAGCTGCCTTTTATCAGTTGTAGGCCTCACTGTGTGGTGTAATGTTGTTTTTTAATTTCCAGAGCTGATCGCAAAGCTAGTTGCCCTCCATACCTTAGGAAGTGACTCAACAGTAAAAGTACTTGGGCACCTTACTGGATGATGGGCTCTCTTTTAGAGTGCATATTGAGCACCTAGTGAAGAAACTGAAGGTTAGGATAGGTTTTGACTATAGAAATAGAGCTTGTTTAATTTAATAATTGTGTCAAATATGTGCAAGCTAAATTATTAAGTATTTTAGACTGTGGCGACATTATTCACATGCATACTGCCTTCTCTACTCTTCGTTTTGTCGATTTTGTGCATCACAGCTCACTGTCTAATAACTGACATTCCAATCATTGCCTGGTACACAACAGCATGTACTTTATGACTATGTTTCTTGACCTTTGTTTAGCATAAGGAGAGAGCAGCATTAATATATTATATTCTACCATGACATATTTGGGGAAACTCCCTTCTTATATGTGTAATCCCATATCCCCGGCAAAAAAGACGTTTACTACACTAGTTGTCTGCTCTACAGAGGATTTAGGATTTATTCAGAAGTTCAAAAGCTCTGATTTAATTTTTTTTAAACTCCTGAAATTAATTTTATATACAGTATACATTTGTTTGTAGACTTTTGTTTGAAGTTTAAATTTTTCATCCCTCATTTGTTTTTGTTAATTTGCTTTTAGAATTTTAGTAACTTTGTAATGCTGTGGCTTCTTGGCCAAGTCTTTCTCAATAAAGAGATTTTATACTCTAAGGATTTCATAGTTAAATATAGGGTTAAAAAAAAGTAAAGGTTTTAAACTTGGAAGTGCATGATGAACTCAGACAGTATAATATTCCACATTACAGTATATAAGCAGTTTTAGAATATTGCACATCCAAGTGAATTGTAAAATGAGGACTAACTCTTGTATACTACTAGTTAGAAAATGTTGCATCTAACATCACATTTCAAACTATTCATAGTTTTCCCGACAGAGTTATGTAGGCAATGATATGTAAATGGCAATGTTTAATTCACCTTCTTGTCATTGGGATCCCTCTTAATACCACCAGCTGCGATGCTAGCAAAGTACTGAATGACTCTCTTGGTGTTCACAGTCTTCCCAGCACCAGATTCTCCACTATGAAAAGGTCAGGTTCAAGTACAAAATCAAATAATTGTTCAAATAACAATAATTGCATAGACATATAATAAAATAATTAGAAATCTTAATCTTATAATATGACAGTTCTCAAAAAATAAAGGTAGACTTACGTGATAAGGATAGACTGGTTTTCCCTGTCTAAAATATAAATAATAATAATCATATTAATCTGAGTTCAATACATAAAAAAAACAAAGGAGAATGTAACCTAAATTTGTTTATATTTGAACCTCATTCAATTTATTTATATTTACCTGCAAGCATGTACTGGTAGGCGTTATCAGAAATGGAGAAGATGTGAGGAGGAGCTTCACTCCTCTTCTTTCCTCTGTAGGCAATGACAACCTCTTGGTTGTACACTGGCAGCCACTTGTAGGGGTTGACGGTTACACAGAAAAGTCCTGAGTAGGTCTGAAAGACAAAGAAACCAATGTTTATTGTCTTGCAAAATTAAAGTTATAGTCTGTATAACTGAAGAACTTTACATGCACAACTCACGTAGATCATCCAGGCTGCGTAACGCTCTTTGAGGTTAAACAGCACAGCAGGTTCGTGCAGGAAGGTGAACATCGCCATGTCCTCGATTTTATCGAACTTTGGCGGGTTCTGAGGGTGAACGTCGCACTCCTTCACGACAACAGTCTGTACGCAAGACCATATTTATGTCAAATGCTGTTTCTAGAGCTTTTTAATTGATATTTTTTTAAAAACACTCACAGTAAATTCTTACCTTCCCTTTATCAGTCTCACAAGTAACCTTTTCTCCATCACGACTGAGAACTGTTCCTTTAACAAATTCTTCTTCTACATCAGGAACAAAAACTGCCTTTTTCATGTCAAAGGGCCGAGTTTGGGCCTCAAGACGCTCCAGTTCTGACTTTCTCAGGAATGGGGCCGCAGCCCCAAACTCTGCCATCTGAGCGTCAGACATCTTTCAGCCTACGCAACAAAGATGCCAAGCTTTAGGTTATATGAATTGGTACCAAAGTAAGGCTATATAACCTGTATAAAGCATCAAACAGTAACTAGTAGTATTTCTATAACTCACAATGCTTAGACAACATTGCCAAATGTCAAGTCACATCAGTCATACACATGGTTAACGCTTACCTCTGTTGTTCCCCCTCTTAGTAAATATGAATGGTGTTTTCACTCTGGAAAATTAAAAATCAGATTATAAAATTCATAAATTAGAATGATAAGAGTAGGCTTCTTAGTGTTTTACCATAGCTAAGTACTTGGCTTTGAAACATGTTCAAAAATAGTTTCACTGCAGTTTAATATTATGCAAATGTATGGCATTTGCTTCACATAAAATGGCATCATTCAGGACTGAGACATCACAGCAGTTATAAGACAATGAACAATATATTCATATCAAGAATAATATTAAAAGCACTACTAAAAGGTATGTTTACCTCTAGAAGACTGAACTTCGGAAATCACCAATGTCCAGGCCATCATCCCCTTCTTTTATAAAGTAAGCACCCTCTAAATATGGCATTTGGCATTGTTAGGTAGGAGTGCTATTTTGTTTGATTAAACTGCAGGTGGGTGGGGTACCGTGACTTTTCCACATTATAGTGGTAGTGGTGGTGGTGGTGCTGCATGGACAGAAGGGAGAGGCTGGTCAAATTTGTGCCAACTACCGACTCACCAAATGATAGTTAATGTGAATACTTACAGACCAGTGTATTTTTGGTATAAACATACATGGGCATCATTTCTTATTTAATTCTTTATTTATTTCCTTTTATCTATTTTTTTTTTTTTTTGTGATTTAGTATTTATTTAGTAATAAAACAATATTATTAAATTTTTAATTGTTATTATTTTCAGGGTGCACTCTTGATGCTACCATAAAGGTAGGAGCAGCCATTGGAAAGATTTGGTTCGTAAACAGATGTATTCAATTTACAAGTGCAGAACATCATTTAACATTTTCCAGTACAGGTCACATGACATACCTTCCTATGCTAACACCTGTAAAGAAGACTATTAAAATAATTCAATGAAAAAAGTGATGTTAGTTCATGCAAAATACAGCCATTTCTTTCACTTGACTACTGTCATGTTTTTAAACCGTGACTCATCCCTTGCTCAAATAATATGCCTTAAACTGGAAAGAAAAACACTGCCGCGTGTCTCAAATGGCTTTAGATATCTGTCATAGTTAACAACACTTAGCAGGACCCGAGGTCCATCGACAGCTGTTGACATAATTCCTCATCTCATCGGCGCTTGGTTAACTCCACTCTTTTGTCCTTGAGTATACACATAACCCCAGTAACATTCCTGGTGGGTGACAGTGTTTGATTGAGTAGCACAGGTTTGTCTGCACACAATGGCACACCCATATTAGTGCAGCTATGGTCAGAGCCAGCAAAAGCAAGTAAAACGAGACAAATGTTACAAACGTCACAATTTCTTTTTGATGGATACGTATTTGCAGCAATATGTAATTTTCTGTAATATATTTATTCAAGCACTAATGTAAAAAGAAATCCCTTCTGGATTGTTTCTTTGCCATGGTAACTGATAATGCCATGGTGACCCCTCCTAAATATCCATTTATCCTGATAATACAGTATGCTTAGACAAATGGAGACTATAATGCACTTCTGTAGGCCACTCTGGATTGGGGCGTCTGCTAAGTGCTACTATAATGGTGAAGGCCAGTGTTACTGTGATCTGCTCTGTATGCTGTGTCACAGGACATGGCCGATAGACAATAAAACAATATGCAGAGTCTTATAGTGCCAATTCTCTTTCCAAAGTCACCATGGTAAGGACGTAGATTTGGATGCCCTTTTTGTATTACCAGGTATTAGGTCGTGCCAGTGGGGGAAATTATTTTCAAAGTCAATTGACTAAACAATTGCCTATTTCTATTTTGGTGAGTGATGACACTTGTGAATGTGAAAAGCAAATGTTTGAACTTTGCTGGCACAAATATTATTCTAATCAACAGATGAACTGGTGAAATGGTTTCCTTTCTATATGCATTAGTACATAGTTGTATACTAATAAATGAATACTATTAGCCACCAAAACACCACACGGAAGTGTGAGGATAGGTTTATTTTTAGAATGAAATATCTAATAGGGTGAAGTGTGAAGTAAGCAGACATGCCTTACCAAGTGAGAGAAATGGAAACCCTTACATGCTTTACTAAGTGATAACAACAACAAGGCAGAGGTCAGTCCACTTAATACTGTAAGTGTCAATGATGACTATTAAAACTGTTCTCCTTAATACCCTCTTTAGCTACAGAGAACCGTTCTATACATCCTTTGCCTGTCATAGAAATATGAGATAACGTTAATGAGCTGTCCCAAGAGAACTAGGAAGTGACTAGACAGAATGAGCATTCGAGTCAATTACACAGCTGTCCTAATGGATTAACAAGAATGAAAGAGTGTGTAAAGGGTTGCAATGGTGTGCTTTGCTAGTAACTAATGGAAAGAAACTTTTTTTTTCAATTAAGAAGTAGTTCAAACCAGACATGGTCCTGCACTTCCTCTAAGGTGAAAAATGACTTGTAAGCACTGTGCTGTACCCAAATACATGTTCTATGATTACTTATTTACAGAAGAGGATGATTTCTAAAATTGCTAATCACATACTGCTGTGCATTCACGTTCATCAAATGTTGCTACACGGACCACAAAAATAAAAATCATTGGAAAGTGGAAGAAATTAATTAATTTTCACAAAACTCTTAAGGACGTTATAGTGACTTAGTGGTCAGCACACACCTCCAAGGTGCAGGTTCGATTCCCACTTCTAAGGAAAGCGGTATACAGTAGATAATAGTAGATCTTTTCTGTCGTGAATAGGATGTGTATTTGTTCTGGCCCTAGTTTTATCCAAAATGCTTATTTCAGTATGTTTTTTGCTTTAGATCTTAGCCTAGTCTTATTTCTCTAAAGCAGTCTTCTTAAAAGCCAGAATGTTATTTGACTAGTGTAGTCTCGCAGCTGTTGATTGCTAGTTCTCCCTTTTGTTGAAGGCATTTTCACACTCTGAGATACTGGCTCTGGCAGCCTGTTCACAGCAGACCAAAATGTTTTGTTCTGTACCCTCTTTCAGTCAGTGAGTCAGAGATATGAGACCAGATATAAGGCTTATAGTCTGTCCTCGGTCTATCTACATCTACATCTATATGTATTTATTTACATAATACATCTATATATATATATATATATATATATATATATATATATATATATATACACACACACACACACACACACACACACACACACACATCTTGATGCAAATGAACCATATCTTTCGGAAACATTAACATGCTGCTGCTCTTTACTGCAAAGTTCCATAGGAATTCCAAGAAATCTCTGATTCCCTCTATATTGCTCATCCCAAATCATTTCCTAATTGTTTGATCACGTCACAGTATGTGATATGCTTGTATGGTTTGTTACTGAATGTATGCCAAGTTAATCTCATGATATTTAGGAAATAAAAATGTTCTGATTTGGCCATCCAAAGCTGCATGTATGTGTATTATGGCGCAGCTGTTCCAAGAATTGGCTCTACAACGCTCAGTCAGAAATAGTAAGACAAACTTAGTCACAACAGAGCCGACTGGCAGCCTGACCACACCACATGAGAGGGAGTTCTGCTGCCTGAAATTGTAACGGAATGAATCACCATCCTTATCAAAATAGCACAATGCCATTGTTTATTAAGCCTGAAGTATTATAGCAGGTTTTTCTATTGTAACAAAATATTAACAGCGACCAAAAGGAACAGAACAAAATGAAAATCCATTGATAGGTAAAATGATTCCTTCGAAATGCCTTTTATGGCTTGCATTTTTTTAAACACACACACACACAATACACTTATCATGGAGTGAATAAATAAAACATGTGCTTGATGCTTTATGGCATTTCAAAATAGATCACAAACCCCTCCCTATAGCAAAAAGGGCGTCCAGCTATTTGCCAAAGGTTTTGAATAATCTTACTCCCTAATCCCACAGTGCATATGGGAGCCCAGGTCTACTTCAGCTGTTTCAGATTATCCTGGTATCTTAAAACAATAATCTGTGCTAAAGATCAAATCTTTGAAACATCACACCAGTGTTTACTGACCTCCTTTTGAACAAAGATAAATACTTGTATATTTCATTCATTCATTCTCCATTCTCAGTAATCACTTCATCCTGGTCAGGGCCGTGAGGTCGTGGAGTGTTAACACAACAATACTCACCCGTCCATCACAGGTCATTCATTACATTCATATTAAGACAGAGCCAATTTTCTTTCTTTTTTTTTCAATTTTATTTTCAATTAAATTAGCTTCAAGATTTATTAACATAATTACAGCATGTGTATTACTCGGTAAATAATCATAAGCAGTCAGTCATTATTACTACAGTCAAGTATTTTTTTTTGTTTTAGCAATTATTATACTAATAATGAATTCTCTTATTATTACTACCAATAGAGAATTAAGTGCAATTTTTTAAAACAAATAACAAACTGACAGAGCAGTGATGCTAAGACAAGGCTGCATTATTCATTCCTCCAATTTTTTTTGGCCCCTCTTTCACATTTGTGCTCAGAGCATGACCAAACAGAAATCATAGTGCTTGCCCTTTTCTTCCCTGCACACTAATACTGAGCGCAAGATTCAGTCCTGTTTCCTTCAAGTGTCTGTAGGAGTACTACAGGAGCATATCTGTGTGGCATAAAATGAAATAAAATCCTTCGCTGTCAGCATGCCACAGTCCAGCATACACAAATCAGAATGATCAGTACCATAATGCCATTATAAACTACCTTTTGATAAATAGCAGAAGAACTTGCAATGAAGTTTTTCTATTGTGCTGATAGGCCAGCAGGAGCATCCTTCTATTTCCTCCCTACCTTTTATATCCTATTTCAGTTCAGACAAAGTATTTTAGGGTATTTACAAAACGCCTGTAGTATTTTGAGCCCTTGCCTGTGTGAAGTGGGGTTGATATAATTAGAGGCTTTGTCACCAAGGGCTATATGGGCCATACACACTTGTATTGTGTCTGTGATGTCATCTGTCTGGTGTGTTACTTTTTTAGGGTTATCACCTGTTGCATCGTATATGAAACTAGCCCTCACTGCAATGACTGGAGCAGCTCGCTGGTAGACTACAGAGTACAGAGGCTCTCCATAGCGTTGAGTTTCCTCACCCTTCGCACTTCAGCAGGAGCCTGGACAGACTCAGCATGCTGTAGCTCCATTTACGCATTAGGAATGATTACAGGATGGGAGGTTAAGAAGGTTTGTACCGTGTGCCCCCTCTCATCCTCTGCCACACAGACATGATGAGAGTCGAGGGAAGGGCTGAGGTGAACAGGTGTATGTGTGTGTCTAGAGAAAAGGCTAGGTCTCTGGATTTGGAGTGGCAAGCAAAGGAACATTGTCCCTCCTCTTCCGGCCCAGCGGCGGACGCCTGTACTGCTCACCATCAGCCAGCGTCTGTGGCAGGGGCTTGCGTTTGCTCTCCGGAAGCAGCAGAATGGACAGAACAGCAAGCAGGGCGAGAGACGAGTAGACGACGTGGTGCAGGAAGTAGCCGTAGTGGTTACGCAAATCCATCAGAGGAGAGCTAAGACGACCCACGCAGCCAAGAGCCAGGATAGCGCCCACACCACTTCCCCTGGAAACAACGAAAATGTGCATGGTTTAATATTTCATTTAATTGATGCAGAAATACTGTTACATCCGCATATCAAATGAGTTTATATATATATATATATATATATATATATATAAATATCTCAATTAAAATACATTTTAATTATCGTGTGTTTTATTTTGATTCACTTAGCCTATGGTTCCCTCTACCCACAGGCTAAATGCCATATTTAAATGCATCCAAGCCATCCTTAATGATCCTCTTTTTACAATAAAAAATAATCTGGCTGAATGTGAAATAATGATTTAATGGGCATATATTGGGCTTTTTCTAAGTTCTAGAAGGCCATTGTGTATTAGCTTATGTACATACGGATATACAGTGAATATGAAGGCATTCAAGTCTAATCATGTGTTGGAGAGGTTTAAATAAAGTGTTACCTAATGATGGTGGGCATGATTTCAGCAGTAAACAGGACACAGAGAGAGGCAGCAGCCTGTGATGAGAACAGGCCCATCACAGAAAACACCGTAATGGCAGACTCGCTTAGATCTACAGAGAGAAACATCAACAATCATTAAATCCACATGCAGGAAAATAGTTCTAGAACCTGACCCTTGGATCATGTTAATGATAAATCGTTTATATAATATTTTCACTTACTACAGACTGTGAATGTGTGGTGTACTACCGCTCTGCCACATGATGGCAACATTGTGCCAGGAACGTTCATGACATAATGACAATCGCCGTACTCATATTTCAACATTTTCAATGTTAAAAACAACATTTCAATCAGTACGATCTCACTCACACTCCATCAGGCCCAGGAGAATGAGAGAGGCGAGCCCCGTCATCGTCATGGACAGCAAGAGGATCCCACGACGACCACACCGGTCCACTGTTGCCCAGAGCAACAGCCAAGCTCCGCCTCCTGCACAGACAGACAGCAGGTAGGTCCAATAGAAACTGGAAGCGGTGCCTCGGACATCACCCCTGAAGGAGCTGTAGCAGTGACTAATGCCATGAGAGATGAACCTGAGAGAAGGAAGAAAAACAGGAAGGGAGAAGTTGGATGGATTGAGTCTACATAATGCAAATTCCAATTTTCTAATTCAGAATCTTAATAACAGGTGTGTCCTGGAGGTCAGAACAATTACCATTACTAACACCCAGTGATGCTGCAACTAATGCTTATTAAGAAGATTAAAAGGAATAATCGACTATTCGGATTATAAATCACAAAATTACAATGTGCTCAGAATAAAGCCAAAGATTCAAAAATGTGTTTTAATGAACTTTTCCCTGAACTTCACTTCAGTACCTAGGAATGTCTGACCTCGAACATTTGTATGTGTGATGACGGTCATCGATTTTAGTGGACTACTTTGATTATTCGTTGCACCCCAAAGACTTTCACACACTTGTTGATATCTAAAGGCACTTCAGAATAGACACTCCACCTAAGCAAGTATGTCTCTGAGACGTGAAACCAAACTGGAGCAAACCCAAAAAGGCAGAACATGTACAGTGACTCCACACAGACCGTAACCTGAGCTTAGGATCCGGGATCTTGGCGCTACGAGGCGCCAACATGACCTGCTGCGCCACATAAACTACAAAGATAGACATTTAAGTTTGACTTACGAGGTAAAGCCCAGCACACATATGTTTTTCCAGATGTTTCGACTCTGGAGTAGCTCTGGGAAGGACAAGTAGGGACGTCCAGTCTGCAGGGACTCTGACTCCAGCTCTGCAGGGACATCATAAAAGGTCGCATTTACACCAAATGATACACTACAAGCGTTCGACATTTTTTTTCATCCCACACCAAAGCATTAGTGAAAACAAATCTGCAGCACTTCAGGAAGTGCTGTGTGACTTCTACTGTTTTCACTGTTAAATAGTCAGTTGGTGAGCGGTGTTCATGAACGGACCTGTGAAGCCATCGTCTTCTCTTTGGCGCTCGCTGTGTTCACTGAAAGAGTTCATGTCACCTGCTCTCTCTGAAAGCAATAGCCAGCGTGGAGACTCTGGAAAGACACCTGGAATACTAAGGACAGGCAAACAGATATGACCGTTTGTTGACAAATTGTTTAAAGCAAAAAGTGGAACAATATAATCGACACGTTAATGCTAGCAGAGAGGTAGGGTTAAGCCATAGAAACCAAGCTGGTCTGCTGTTACAGACAGGTGCTAATCGACACTGGCTAATGTCTTCATGTTTCTGAGGGAATTTGAAATCGATCAAGTTTAATGACTCTCAAGATGCAGTCAGTTTGTATTAATCTCTTTATCTCCAATGACTGGTTTATGATTGTCGAGCCGCTCTGTCAGGACCACATATAACCAGTAATCTGCCCTCTTTTATTATGTAAAATTCACTATGTTTAGACATTCAGCTGTTCATCCAGCTTGTGCACAAAAAACATCATTTTCTTTACACCATTTATCTATTGGCTTGGGCTTAAACAAGCTAATGAGATTTTCCCCTATTGTGACCTCATATAAGAAGATCCCCAGTTCCGGCGTGTTGCTCAGCTCTGCCGTTCTGGGGCCGAATGTGGCTCAGCAGTTGCCAATGTACAGAGACTTTAAATGGTGCATTAGGAGGAGTAAAATAAAGGGAATTATAGGTATGACATAATGCATTAACTGAGACTGGAGCATTAGCAGACACACTTCAGGGGAATACCTAAGATCAATGTTATATAAATAGCTATATAAATAGCTCATAGATATATGCTGACCAACTCCACTCCTAACTAAGATAAACCGATCGGTTGCAAAAGCTCAGAGCAGACGTCCCTCACCCATAGCAGAGGAAGAGAGAAAGAGGTGCTGCTCCTGTTCCTATCAACCCTCTCCATGTTGGGCATCCAACCGCTAGTGCTAGCAATAACAGCTCCCCGGCAACCGTAGTCAGTCCCGCGATCATGGTCACCATAAGACGCAGTGATGGGTCACACAGTTCCAAACCTTTCATTCAGCAGTGAGACGACAACAAAATAAAAATACTTTAAAAATAGCAAATACATAGATTAACTGTGATAAAGAAGCAATATAGCATTAATAAAACTACTGTATGAACATAATGTAATAAGTATTGTAATACCACAGGACTGATGAATGCATAAATCTGATCGGTCCTTCATGGATTTTGAAAAAAAAAAAAATTATAATAAATTAAATTTTAGTTTTTAATAAGTTAAAACAACAAATGGAACTGGAGCATGTGTGGAAGATTTTTACAGGAACGTTTTGGGTCTTTGGGTCTTTCTCTGCAACATAAAAAGCTGTGTTTATTTTTATCTTATTAACAAAAAGGGGGATAAAAAAGAGAAGCTGGTAGGGGAGGACAATAGCTGTACAGCGCATGTTCTACTGAATACTGTAATCTGAATGAGATAACAAACTAACTTGATTTCAAGAGTTTCCAAAAGTTTAATTGTTACTATAAACAGATAAAAATGTGTGTTTTTTTTTTTGTAAATTAGTTACAAGTATTGTAATCATTGCCAGGTAGAAAACACTTCAGGACATGTGGGTATTAGAAGATGATTAACTTTTAAGTGAGGTACAGTATTAGAGGCTGCATCACACCATCCCTTCGCAAATCTTACATCCTCTCACTCATTGTCATACAGCTTTCGCTCTACAGGGTCATGGCAGGCGTGGAGTCGATCCCAGGGGAATTGGGGGACACAAGGTGGAATACAACCTGGCAGCGGGCTAGTCCATAGCACGGTCAAGCACGCACACATTCACTCAATTACTTGCACACTACCAGCAAATTGGAAACGACAATTATTATTTTCCGAATCTGCATGTCTTTGGACTGTAAGAGCAAACCAACACTTGCTGAAGTGTTTTATACCTCACGCTAATAGCATCCCCTCTCATGAATTAATATTCAAAGCATCAACAGAGGAACTAACAGCCTTTGCATTTTAGCACCACTCAAACATGTCAGACCAACTCGTTTGATTAATGTTTCCTTCAAGATGCACTTTACTTACGTGCAATATATAGCACTAGATAAACACCAGCAGTGGCCGCAGCCAAGCAGAACCGCATGGCGATGAACATGGGGGGTGAAGGAGACACACACACCAGTATGCCAAAAACCACAGACAAAGAGAGAGAGATGAGCAGGGTCTTTAGCCGGCCCAATCTGAGGAAGGGACAAATCATTATGGAGACATTCTACACCAGGACATTATACCGAACACCGTGTTTCTACACTGACTGAGTAATAACTGCAGCCACTAATGTTCATCATCATAATGTACTACTATCGTCATAATGTGCACGCTAAGCATAAGGTAACTAGATCTTTTGTGTTCTTGCGCTGATTCTCACCGGTCAGCAGCATATCCCAGGCCTAGGCAGCCTATAAGGACACCCAGTATGAAGCACACTTCTTCCACTGGGACCAGCCAATACTGAGAGCACACCAGATTCCACTGCGAAGACAGGAGTCATCCAGACAGGAAGTGAGAAAATGACAAACAAAGGATAAGGTAATGAATTGGATGGTATAGTTTATAAAAATCTATATAAAGTCCACCGGGAAAAAAAATGCAAGTCCCTTCCTCTGATTAGCTGAATAATTTCATTTAAATTAGTTGATTGCTATAGATTACATAGGTTAAAAAATGATCTAAGACTAAAAAAAAAAGTTGATTGTATATATAAATAAAGATTCCATGAATCAATTGAGTATAATTCAGAGTTTCAAGCATGGCAAGCAGATCCTACAGTATATAGAACTCTCTGTACGCAGTGGTGTGTTTCGGACATATGAGAAAAATGCAAGGCATGTGGAAAAGTCTGGGTGGAAACTCATCAAACAAGTTTTAAAGCAGTTTACATGGCATCTAGTAATTATGATGAGAATGCAACTCTTGCTGCTTTTTATGTTGCTTTTTCCCCTCCATCAGCCTGTCCACACCCTGAAAATGTCCATGACACTGATCCTGGTTTAAAATCATTCAAAAGTATCTATACAAATGTGCTCGACCGTTAGCAGTGACTGAAATGCTGAAGTTTCACTTTAAGGCATTACTGCAAAGTATCTTAAGGTTGCCCAACTCCCATAATATCCACAGTAGTTGCTAGGTGAAGTAGGGAACAAGTTATTTCCATGTTTCCATAAGCACTGGGCCTGTTTGTGCCCTGTGCTTTATCTCTCTAAGAGGGGAAACACACAGGCTAAACACCACAGGATTCTGATTAAAAGCAGCGAACAAAGTGTAACTCAAGTGTATATACTCAACGTTTACTCTAAGTGTACACCATTTGTTTTACTAGGCTCAGATTTTCAAACGAACACAATTCCTACAGTGTGCCAAGTACTACCAGTTGACCTTGGCATGTGGTTGCACTTCAAGAGCAAAATAATCTTAATGGTTCAGTTATTTTGTACATTGTACCCATGAGTGTGTGTGTGTGTGTGTGTGTGTGTGTGTTAGAGTAAACTGCAAAGAGAATTATGACTAACATATGCTAATGAGTGGATGACAGACTATGTTTCCAACACGCCGCCGCTAGAGAAAGGACACCCAGTGTGAAGTAAAGCATGAGAAAACACCAGACTATTGTCAAATCGGTTACTCTCACAAATCAGTAATACATGTATGGGCCTCGGATAAAAAAAGGTGTTCAAAGTAATCACTATAGAACTTTCATATATAACTTTATCCTAAACTGTGCGAGTTTTTACTAATTTATAACAAGTCAGGGCAAGTCAATTATTTGGACAGACTTTATAATTCAGTGGTTTTTCCTGGTTTTCTTTATAAATTGTAAATATCCAAAATATTATAAATATAAATATAATATGTAAACTGGTGATTTCTAAGCTGCTTCATCTAAATGAACTTATCCTCAGCAGCAAAGGTAAATTTTAGTCTTGCTTTCCTGGCAAAGTCTTCATAAGAGGCAGTTTCATCATGGCGCTTGATGGGTTTTGCAAATGCACTTGACCATGCAGTTACTGCACGTGAAGCAGACCTTTATGTCTCGAAAAAACAGCTGACTGTTGTTGTCGTTACTTAATTATATACAGTAAAAACGTTGAATTAAAAGGTGCGTCCAAACTTTTGATTGGTACTGTACGCGGAAATAAAATAAATCCTGATCAATAACATTTACATATTGTACATTTAGAATAAGAGATACTTGGCAGATAGAGTACTTTATTTATCGTGATGGGAAATTGTCAGAGATTTTAAGCTGTACTACTTAAGTTCACATAAATAATCTCACTCTAACAATTGTACATCTTTAATGATAATTTAAAACATAACCTTTAGATTTTCCTATTAAAATTAAAACTTTTTGCTATAATTAGTCTTATAGTATAATAATAATAATAATAAAAGTGTATCAACCCTTTTCATCTTTAACCCATATATGTATGCGCCACCACAGTGGTGATCCCTTCATAGTCATTGAAATGACTAAAAGAGTACCTCAGTGACAATGTTATTCCTCAGGCCTTCTGTGACATTATAGTCCCAGCCATCTTCACAGTCCACTACCCCAGAGCGAGTGCCATTACCAAACTGGTACTGGGTGCACTGGGAGTGCCCCCCACTGTCACCTTCCCTAGTACCCTTCTCCCAGGGCAGTGAGGCATTTAAAACCTCATCCGTGGGGTTGGACACTGGCAGGTGACAGTGATGAGGTGATGCCAGGGTCAACAGTGGGTCAGAAGACAGCAGGAAGGCCAAGAAGAGGTTGGGCAGGATGGAAAGCACAATGAAGAGTCTCTGTTTCTTTCGTCCCAGGGCCATCACCATTACCTCACCTGTAGGGGGCAGCGAGGGGGGCACCGGGACAGTAGAGGGCGCAGGAGAGGACGGGGCAGGGGATGAAGGCAGAGAGGGAGGGGGAGGAGGGCAGGGGCAAGGGGAAGCCAGGGGAGAGGGTGGGGACGTCATTGCTTAGGGTGAGAGGTCAGGGAAAAGCCGTCTGCTGTGCGGTACGGAGTCCGGCGATTCGCACCTAGCTTTGGAGTCACCGTTTACTGAACAGGAGGAACAAAGAAAAATGAAAGAGAGAAAAATATATTTTAGATATTGTTTTTCATCTTATTCTTCTCTCTTCAAAGAAGAGAAAAAATGTCTAACATGGAAGTACACTGAACTCATTACATTTATTGCATTACATCATATTACATTTCTGTTACATACGGCTATATCGGAATCACTGAATTACATTTCTCAATTATTTTTGGCAAAAGGCTTTACAAACATTTCCTGAAATACTGCCCTGTGTACACGTCTCCTAATCTATAATTACCCCTGCCTTGGGAATTGATGAACATTGAACATTGTTCATTCTAACCAGAGGAAAACAAAGACAGACATCAGATAAAGTGTCCTACACACCTGGAATAAACTTTAGAGGTCCTTGAAACTTTATACCCTTATGACACACAGACAGTTTTAATGTGAAACCCTTTAAGACCTGATGTGTTACAACTTTTGAGAGCTTCTAAGTGCCATGTTAAACTTAAAAGTAAGTAAAGATATTCTGTATTATTGTGCTCACTCGTTTTATGAAATATTGATGAAAAAACCCACAAACATGTACATGGTGTATAATGTCCAAGCAGACAATGGCATTCCCCTGCAAAAACAGATCTACGGAATTTCTACAGAATGCTAGATAATGGTTATAAAACGATATATAATGCTATTGCATTAAGATGTAAGTTCCATAGAACTTACATTTGCAATAGAAACATTTATTTAGTCCTATAGACAATATAGACAGTATAACTTCACAGAGATTTGGCTATGACTATTTGGCTATGAATTAGTTCTAGAGTATGTTGAGGAATTTCTGAGAAGACGAGAGGGTTATATGAAACTTTACATTTATACATGTTCATTATTATCATGCTATAAAACATTCACAAGTTAAGTAAGCCTTCTTTTTGTCTTTGCCAATAAAAAAAAAAGTTGCTCAGTCTTTAATGGATTAAAGATTCTCTTTAGTTCTCCAATTGCATTTCATAAGATCTGCTTACATATTAATATATAATAAGGCTTATATATATAAGAAGGAAGTCTGCAGTCATTTCTTGGTTTAAGTGTGTCCTTTTGCACACATTCTACGCCATTCAGCCTGAGCTGTTTACACTTTGATTGTCATTATCTCATGTGATTTTTTGACAATGGTTGACAAGACATTTGCCCTGTATTTCAAAATGATCAAGGTGGAAAAACATTAATTAATTCTGTGGGCTGGAACAGGAATTTCTGGGTTCCCTGGTGGACTAGTGGATAGCAGGTGGCACTTTCATTGCTCCGGCCCACGTTTGAGTCCTGATCAGGAACCCAGTGGAAGGTGAGCTAGCCAGTGCACTTTTAGTGCCAGTCCCAAGCCTGGATAATGAGGGTAAATGTTTTGCCCAAAACTACTGCTGAAGCACTTCTATAGATTTGTTTCCCTTCAGAAACTGTGTACTTAAACTATTTAGGATATTTCATATCGACAACGTACAACATATGCTGATCTTTAGGAATTTAATAGAATATATATTCTACATGGGATTATGTCTTAAAATCGTCTTGTCTTATGATTTTGATATCGCCCAAAACACTGCCCAGCTCTGTTCAGTAGATGTCACAATCATCAGTCCATCAAGAGTCCATCTTCAGCCACCTGTAAAGACCTCCTCAAGGTTTAAAATAATCTGGTTTTCCTCAGTATTTCAGTATAAAATGGAGAAGTTGTAGTACAGCCTAGTGGCTGGATGTGTGCATTCCAGCATTACATAAGAGAGTCACGTTAGAGAATTATTTAAAGTGTTATATCTAACTGAACAACAAAAGAGCAACACTATAGCATGTTGCTACCATGTTGCTATTAACAGAACGCAGTGCGCGCGTGTGTGCGTGCGCGCGCGCGTGTTACTGTAGAAACAGCTGAGCCCTGCTGAAACATGAACACTGTAAACACTGCTGCTTTGCTCCTCAAAGACACATCTTTCTGTTAGAGATTGGGAGTGTGATGTATGAGGGACCTACCGTGTCCTGTGATGAAGATGATGAAGATGATGAGACCCCGAGACTAAGTCTCCTAGATGTCACTTGGTCAGGGAGCGCAGTGAGAAATCAACCAGGCGCAGGTGACTGGTTTTTTCTCTCTCTCGTTCTTATTTAAGAAAAGATCCTGTCTTACAAACGCATTGCCTCGCCACTTAACGTGTCCGTATGTCCACTGTCCAAGGCGTCATGCCTGCCCATTAATGTCCACCAAGCACAGGAAATTCAATGGCGTGGCCCGGGAATGGCACAAGTCACCCTGTGTCCGAACAAAGGCTGTTGCTGTGCGGTCCTCCTGCTCCAGCTGCTCTCCGCCGACATAAAACACACGCGCATTAAAGACAGGCTCATTTCCGACACGCGCGTCTTAAAGACACTCTGCACAAACCGCACGAACGGGTTTCTCTGGGACAAAAAGAGGGCGGGAAAAAAAAATGCAACGGAACAACGTCCGGAAAAGGCGGCAAGTTTCGGAAAGACTCGGCTCCATTCGGCAACGCTTCGATACTACTGTGTGGCCACCAGAGGGAGCGCTACATCGCACAAATCTCGAGTCTCTCAGTTCAGTTCAGAAGGCTTTAATGGCATGAATGTTAATTAAAAAAAGCATTGTTGCCAGTCAATCTTAAAGTATAACCATACATAAACATTAAATAATAAAAAGAATAACACATTAGATAAACAATTAAAAAAACCAACAATTATCTGAACAATGGTGATGTTAAATTCTGATTAGTCAGGGTGTGCGCGCGGTGTGTCTGACATTGTGACATATTTTGCAACGAGGACAGCAGTTTGGCCTTCTCCTAAAATTCTTCTCATATTCATGTTCACTCTCTGTATTTCTCTCTCGATCTGTCCGTCTCGTTCCATCTTTCTCTCTATTTCTCTTGATTCAAGATTTAAAGCTGCTTTACTGCCCTGACAAATATTTACATTCGAATTGCCAAAGCTCAGAACAAAGTCACAAGAAAATAACAGGAGTAGGTGGATAAAAAAAATAGATAAATAAAAATAAAAAGAGAGAAAATAAAAACACAATAGTGTAAAAAGATAAATAATAAATGAATGTATATATAATAAGAGAGTAAATTAAGTTCTGCAGTCAGAGTGTCTCTCGTGAACATTATTTTAAATAAGAGAAAGAAAATTATTCATATTATTAATAATATACAGTGGATCCTTGGATTGCGAGCATTATTCGTTCCGGAAGCCTGCTTGTATATCAAAACACTCATAAATCAAAAAGAATTTTCCCATAAGAAATAATTAAAACTTTCAAAAAAAGTTCCACAGCCCCCCCTTTGTAAATAATTAATTTAAGTATAAATAAAAAATATAACAAATTAACCTGCACTTTAGCTAAAAAGTAAAAAATAAATTCAGACAGATAAGTGTTTCCGTTAGTATTTGTGCGCACACACGCTGTGTATGCATGTGTGTTTGTTCACGCATGTGTTTGCATGTGTGTTTGTGTGTGAAGCTAAAGTAAGAGGAGAGGAGGAAGGACACTCACTCCTCTCCCTTCTCTCATCTTGCACAGTAACCCTTCCTCCTCTCTTATTTGAAAGGGCTACTGTGTGGGACAACTTTCTTACTTTTTTACTTTCTTACACACACACACACACACACACACACACACACACACACACACACACACACACACTAACGGAAACACTGCTTAATTGGAAAATTTAACATGGGACATCTGTAATGACACTCAAGGGTGCGCACACACTAACGGAATCACTGCTGTAAAGTAAAAAATTTACCTATCCTGGACTTTACCTTTGAACAGAATCATGGCAGAGCAGTGTTTCTGTTTGTGTGTGTGTGAAGGCGAGAGGAGGAGGGAAGAGGCAAGCAGTCTAATGATGTGAGCACACATGCACTAATGAAATCAGTGCAGGCTGATACAGAGAGAGAAAATGGGTCTTTAACCTCTCTAATGAGACTTGCTTTTGCTTCACACTCATGGTCACACGTGTTATAATGAACAGTACACGCACGTACGCACACACGTACAACTACAAAATAAAAGAAAATTTACACGCACACAGCGTTATAGTAAACAGTACACACGTGCACATAAAATTGAGTATACCAGTGAGGTAAAAAAAAATCTTTGCTCGTCTTGTGGAACACTCGCAAACCGCATTACTCGCAATCCAAGGTTCCACTGTAATTAGAAATTATTGTAACAGCAGCAGTAAGTGCATGTGTGCGTATGCGTGTTTGGATCTCTGTTTGTGTGCGTGCGTGTGTGTGTGCGTGTGTGTGTGTGTGCGTGTGTGTTGTGATGTGATCACTCACTGGTTCTCACCTGGTGGAAGGTGTGTGTATATGTGTGTGTGTGTACTGTGCTGCTAGTGTGCAGCTCTGTGTGCTTCTCCAGTAGGTGGTGCAGTTTGCCAGGGTCAGGGGCGAGGGGCAATTAAAGATGGGGATGATTTTATTAAATTTAGAGGATAAGATAAGATTTAGTGAGAAGAATTTGGTGAATAATTCAGTGTGAATGTGGTGCTATTTCGGGCATTCAGTAAGGAAGTGCAGCTCTGTCTCTATTTTACTGAGTGTGCACCTCTGACACAGTCTCTTCTCTCAGAGAAGACAGGACCGTGTGTGTCACCCCGTCTTTACGGCCAGACAGTGCTCGCTGAATCTGTACTTCATCAACGTTTCTTAGCTTTTACTTATTCATTCACTGGGCTCAGATGGTCTGCTACACTGTGCTTTCTGTTTGGGAGCTCTCTGTATTTCTCTCTCTCTCTCTCAACATGGTTTTTGTACTTTAATTTAAATTCCCTGACAAACTTTCAAATTCATTTTCAGCCCAAATCACTGTTTAGAAGCCAACTTTATTTTAGTTATTAACAGTAGTACAGCCATGAGGTTATGACTAACTATAGCCCAGCAAAATGGTGGCAGGATCATGGGAACCCATCTAGGATCTCCCACAATGGCAGGGAGCAATGGCCAGTCCGTCTGTTCTGATCCTCTGCAAGGTAAACTACAAAAAAATAAATAAATTAAATTAAAAATATATAGATATAGATATATAGATATAGATATATAGATAAATGTATATATACATTTTAATACAGGGTGATAGGCTAATCTGATATTCTTTATTTTTTATTATGATGATTATTATTATTATTATTATTATGTACTATTCTAGAGGGTTTCTCCAGAGGGAATCATATAACATTCCTTTACAGAAGACAGATCACTTTTAGGAAGGTAAAATTATTAAAAGTTTGGAAAATCTTACCTAATGGTTATAGACTGTCACAACTGGAATTTGGTACTTGTGGGGTCAGTGGAAAACTGACAATGACACCCATATACTATATGCATCTTCAGAAACATTTGCGACAAAGTTGGAAGCAAAAAACTTGTACAGAATGTCTTTGTATGCTATAGCATTAAGATTTCCCTTTACTAAAACTAAAAGTCATAGGCTCAACATATTCCAGCATGACGATGCTCCTGTGTATAAAGCGAGACCCATAAAAGACTTGGTTTTCCAAGTTTTCTGAACAGAATCCTGATCGTAACCCCTTTTAACAGCTTTGGGATGAATTGGACCCAAGACTCATTGTACATCCTCAGCTCTTGACCTCTCTAATGCTCTTGTGGCTGAATGATCATAAATCCCCATTGCTCCAAAATCCTTCCTAGGAGGTTTAAGCAGCAAATGGGGACTAAATCAGGAATGACATTTGAACACACATCTATGAATGTGAAGTCTAGACATGAACAAACTTTGTCATTATATTGTATTATGTCTATATTAGCAGATCCAGATTGTTCCCTGACTGAAAAGCTGCATGAACATCACATACTGTATGAATAAAACAACTTACAATAAATGTCATACACCCTTCTTGTATAATTTTTTTCCCCAGCACACATTATTCACATACTCACATGTAAAAAATGATTGTGTGAAATATACCCCATTAAGAAACCATTTGTGCACTTTTCTAATAAACTCCATCACATCTCCTTTTGGAGCTGTTTTCTTCCACTTAGCTTATTACTTATAATTTTCCTTTCTAGTGGTTTGTAGGTTGTATGATCACATTTAGCTTAATCACAATTACCAGGAAATATAGAAGTTCCCTCTAGATTTATTGGCCTTTGAATTAATGCAAGTCATTGGTCATTTGGTGTTGCGCAACACTGGGTTTTGAGGTGCTGAGACTGAGCTGAAATGCTGTCTTTCCTAATCGTGTGGCCATATTTCAGTTCTGGAACCGCATATTGCCCCATACAGATTGGTGCAACTCAAACATTTGAGCACAAAGATGTTTCAACATGCATTCAGGTATATTTGTAAGTTTTCTGAAGATTTTCCACCACCTACAGTATCCACATTTCTCCCTTGCTCTTTTATACCGTTTTCCCTTATTGCACTGTTGGCCTGGTGTTATCAGTTCTAGCCATCTGCTCTTATGGCTTAGTTTTAAGTTGGGGTAAAAACTGAACACACGCACACACATACACAAACACGTTGACTAACCACCTTGTATATTTTGCTTGCTTTCTTCAGTGCATCGTGTTTACAGGGATACTATAGAAAGAGTGCAAAGGCACATTTTATCCCATGCAAATGTTATAGTGTGAGAACAGGTGACATGGACTGATAACACTGGATCGCTAGCAAACACAGACAAACAAGCAAGAAAAAAAACCTTGCGCATGTCCACTTCCCACTCGCTATCTGTGTGTCCTGTGTCTGCAGTGGCAGCCACAGGAAGGCTCATAAAGCCATGCTTGTTGATGATATCTCCAGTTCTGTGTCCCACATAATGATGAAATCATACCCGTCCCACCAGTGCTGGGCCTCTGCTCTTCCCCACTCAAAATCCTGTGTCATTGTGTCAGTTAGCAAGTTTAGTAATAATGAAGTAAGTAATGTGCTATATTCTTCATGAAATGGAGTGATTTTATAGTTTGTGCCTGCTAGAGTTCAAATACATTTCAGAAGCAGTCATTTTGCTATTTGCAGAAGTGGAAAGCATACAAACCAACTGACTTATCTAGCAGAACTGTTACTGTTAAAGTTGGTAACAGTATGTTTCTTTTTAAATGAGTAAAAAGAAAAGTATTCATGAAGAATAAGACAAAACTACTTGAGTAATTACTTTGTCATACGTCTAAATGCAAAGTAAGTAATCTGGAAAAGTTATATGGTAACTCACCAAATAAACTACAGTATGCTGAAAATCATCCAAGGGTATGCTGAAGTAAACGCTTGGATGATTTTCAAAAGTATCTTAAATCAGATAAATAGCTCATGTTAATTCATACTGTAATTCATAAATAATACTGTACATGTTTCCAGAAAAATTGTTGTTTACAGCACATTCTCCTGAGCATTGCCTATAGGCTATAGCTTGCCCTTGCATATTTTCGCGCAGGTCGAATGTTAAGTTTTAAACTGGTGGCACACCCAATGGGTTCGAGTTGTGTAATTTATAGATTTTGCATTTAAAACGACAATAACTGATTAATTGGGCCGGGGATGCTCGTCTGTCTCTCCTGCCTCAGATAATACTGCTGCCAACTAAAGCATTTGATGTCTAGATTTTTTCAAGGACACTGCTTTATTCTATTATAAGTTAAACATTTTTAAATACTGGACATTTCATTGACGTACAGTATACCAGGGTTAAAAGGCAAGAAAATATTGTCATGCAATACTACTACTACTATAATAATAATAGTACAAGGGTGTTCAAATCAATCCAGGATTCGTGATGAAATTTCTAGTGAATGAAGCCATAAATGCAAATATTTTAAAGAAGCCACACATCCATGAATGACAACACCAGCCTTAGGTGACTCAGAGCCCATGCATCTGTCTGTGTGTACTGTACACACAATTATTCACAAACACCATTTGCATATTACAGGAATTCAACTGCCACATCCCTTGTACAGTCCTGACCTCGCTCCAAGACATTTCCACATGTGTGGAACATTAAAGGAGTTCCTGGGAGGCCAGTGTTTCACATGCGAAACAGATAGTCTGATCCTGGCTCCGGTGTACTGAGAAAACTTTCAACCTTGATGGTACTCAAGCATTTATTGAGACGCTGTGGTAAGTGCATTAGTGTTGCAGGCGATCATACTGTATGGAGAAATAAAGGGAGTTTTTACTGTGTTGTGTTATTCTGAACATCCCGGTTTGACTTGAATGCCTTTTGCAATAATAATAATAATAATAATAATAATAATTTTAATAATAATATTAATAATAATCATAATAATAAAACAGTCAACCATGTATTTAAATACTGTAACAAAAGTAAATATAGTTTACTACTTCCTGGTTAAAATAATGAGAATTTTTTGTTTAAAAAATTTCTTTTTACAATATAGGCGAAAGCAAATCTGTTATTGAATGCAAATCATCATTTAAAGCATGTAATAGCTTTAAAGTGACCTTTATTTATTTCACTTTTGCACAAAAACATCTTAAAAAATAATCCAAAGTTCATTATTTTGTGTTTGTCTTTGTTCTTGTCCACTTGTGTGTGCAGTAGGTTCATGCATCATGTACAATTTCTGAAGTATATACATGTCCGTAATTACCTTGAAAGACACATTATTTATATGAAATATAAGCTCAGTGCAATTACTTAACAAGGCATTAAAAAAGAACTTGCCAGCTACTACCAAGTAACAATGGTGAAAAATTATATTGGTAATAAAAAATGTTAATGTGTTATATGAGTGGAATAAATTTAATTGACTCTCAGGAATTTTTCTAGTTATCCTTTGCGATTTGTTGGATATTTTTCCTCCACTCTTATTATATGCTTTAATAATAAGTTACCATTTTGTTCACTGAAAGTTTCCTGTCAAAACTCTGACACATATATGGTCCTTAAATGAATTGGCAAAAGAATAACAAAAGTGATTTTCTTTTGATTTTTGAAAAGAATTCTACACTTGTTAGTAAACAGAGACAGAAAGACATTACTTGCAAAGCTGATGAAGGTCCTTTGTATGTAACATTCTCTTGACATTAGTTTAATTAACTTCTACCACAATAATGCTGCAATAATTAGTGAAATATGTCGTAACTATAGCATACAATACATTACACAATAGAGGTGAAAAAATCTATAAGGCAATTGCATTGACCTGATAACCAAAGCCTTCTAAATGGACGTCCTCACAACGCTATCGGGACATCAGTTAGTTTTTAACTTAATTTTAAATATTAAAATAAAGACTACAGAAATTGACAAAGTGTGCCATTTTTCATTCATAGAAAGCTCTTTAATAATATGAGACTCATATCATAATAACAAGATACTTAATTTAGGCATTCTAACTCCATTTCAGAATAATTTTTCTCTCCATTTTGATTTGGATATAGTTTTGTAGACTATCCTATTGCTATATAAACCGAGTGTGTTCGCAAATTTGACATTAGAATCTTACAGTCTTTATATTGAATCATTATGAGTTTATGTAATCAGGTTCACTAACCTGATAATTTAGGTAAGTGATTTTCTAAGTTCTCTTCTACGTCATTGACTTTGCTTTGTAGGTGTCGCTGAGAGAGATAGCGACTGAGCATGTCCACCTCATGGCTAAGCTGTTCGATGTGTAGTAACAGCCTGTGATTTTCCTCCTGAAGCTCCAAGGCCTTTTGCTGGGTGAGCTGGATGCGCCGACGAGCTTTATCTCGGCTCTTCCTCACAGCGATGTTGTTGCGCTCGCGCCTCAGGCGGTATTCCATGCTATCCTTACTCAGGCCTCTCTTCTGGCCTGGCTGCCGAAATGTGGACGGAGGAGGAGGAAGAAGGAACTGAGGAAACTCCTTTAGCACATTGCCAAGTTCACAGAAGAGGTAGAATAAACACAAAAGCAAGATGAACATCATAATAGTAGCAGGGACAACAACAACAACAAAAAGCTTTCATACTGTAACAGAAGTTCTTTTACCTGTTGTATAACATGACTGTGCTGTGCTGGTCTTTCCATTGTTGAGATTGAATTAGTAGAATAGGGCAAATATGCCATGCCCATCATAGGCTCTCCGCTCCTATCACTTGTCCTGGACAGTCCCTGAGACCCCATCGAATACCCATACTGTCCTCCTTCCATCTGGGGAATGTGACCAGGCAGGGTACTGGAAGATGATGTGGTGGAGTCGGGGGCCAAGCCGTTGTTGACCAGCGAAGTGCACGAATGGTTATTGGATGAGAAGATGTGAGCGGTAGAACGACTGTGTGACATCTAGATGGACAAGAAGTGACAAATAAGCAATAAGCGTTTCTATGCTGATTAGTAGCTAGGCGGATACCCATACATAAACCTAATTTAGTCATGTAAAGATGGAGGTACTGTACTTCCTTAATCCAGGTAAATAAAGAAGATAGAAGATTTAGAATGACACAAGGTGTCTGTTATAGTCTTCTTTTCAAAGAAAAGACAGTAAAAAAAAAAAAAAGAACTCACCTTTGATTAGATCCCTGTCGTACGTTTTACTTCGCACTTACACCCAAACTACACTGGTCTGTCCACAAAATCCGTTATGATACAGGTACTCAAGAGACCATGACACCATCATTTCCTCTGTCACAACCCCCTTCTCTGTCTTTCTCTCTCTCTGTCTCTCTCTCACTTTTTTTTTTTTTTTTTTTTTTTGCTTCACACATTGGCTTTTCAATTTTTACTGCTTTTCTAGAGGATAAATGTAAATGATTTAATATTTTAAAAATCATAATAATATAGCTAATGAAAGCTGAATTATGGTAAATGTCGCTAGAACAATGCTATAACAGGGCTATAAAATCTTTTCTCAATCAATATGACCTACAAAACTGAGCAAATGTGGAAGACTACAGACATGCAAATCAGAGAATTTTATATATATATATATAAAGTTTGTCAATATTTAAATTAAATTGATCCATGATTCATATTTTTGGTCCACAGAGCCATCTATATTTGGATACATTTTGCAAACCTGTAACAGAACTCTGAGAAAAAGGTCAGAGAAATGTACTTGAATAATGAAACCATGAAGCAAGAATCCCTGATGGCGGAAGTGATGGACGGACAGTCAAAAAGAAAGCAAAAAACATGAACTGAACAACTGTAATAAACTGAATAGATATTCTCGAATTAATACAGTTCACTTTCCTTTTTCTCTACACCATTGGATCATGGATTAAAAAAAAAGCCTAACTGTCTTTTGTCTGCTGTTAAAGTGTATGATGGTGCTTCTGTTATCACAGAGACAAGTCAACAACATACTTGTTCCTCATTTGTTCAATATTTTTTTTAACAAGGGCTTAGGTTTGTATGATTCCTGCCTGCTTTTTATAATAATATATTTATATTAACATGTATACTGTAGTATGATGGTTATTTTGTAGATTTTTTTAGCCAACAAACAGATATACTTCAAAAAAATAAAAAATTTAAAAAATCATACACGTACATTTAACGTTTGTACAGATTGCTTTGTCTTTTATTCAACAGCCACAAAACATGTTGTGCTTTTACACCATTTCCTGTAAAAGAAATAAGAAGACCTGTAAGTAAAGGGAAGTAGACTTCACAGTCTCCATATTAAACGAAATCACCATTGTTAACTGAATATAATTTTGGTGATTTTATATCTGCAATGAGAGCATGCCATAACAGTATATAATGTTTCTTGTTGCTGTTTGTGAATCTGGCCAGCATTTTTCATATTTAGGTTTTTAATCAATATTATAATCTATAATATATTATCTATAGATAGGTAGATAGATAGACAGATATTATGGTACCTTATATTAATATTATATATAATATTTCATATCTTATTCTATCATACTATGTATTGTACCAAGTTTAAGCAGGATGCCATCTTTCTAAATCATTTGAAAAGACCTTTAAGTTTTAGCACACATATTCATCTAAAAACAGAAAAAAAGGTAAAAACCTACAGAATACACCCAGTCAGTGAAGGCAGACACACGAGTGAAGACTGTTGGTTTGCTGTACAGGTTGCAGTTTACAGCAGAGCCAAAGCTAACAATACCATGAACCCTCCAATAGCCATCACTGAAGCAGTTCAGGGGTCCACCAGAGTCACCCTGAAATGTTCAAATGACCGACAGGATCAGGACTGAAGTTATTTACAACTATAATGAAACTGAATCATCAAGCTTGGGAAAATATCTGTACCTGACACCCAGAGGTCAACCCATCTCCCCCAGCACAAATCATGGTTTTCTTGACTGCACTGCCCCACCATGCAGGAGTGGAGCACACAGTGTAATCCACCACACTGATGGGCGCCTCCTGCAGGACGTCTGGCATATAACCACCAGCTGAGGACAGGAAGGTCAAACAAGAACTCGTCAGATATTTCAAATGAACATTCCTTAATTTACACAGTGGAGTTTCTGCTTACAGGTGCAAATAACTACAGTAAATCTGACACATTGAAGTTGGCTTGGCCAAACAAACTTGTGCCCGATTTAAATCAAGGTTCGACTAGGGTTGTGTGGTGTCATTGTTTAGGGTGGGTTTAGCTGAGTGTGATTCATAATGCATGGAGAACCAATAGAAATATCAGTGCCATTAAATTCAGTAAAAAAAAATTAAAAAATCTAATTTATTGCAAAAGTTTTGATTTATGTTATCCTTTTAGCGCTTAGGGTGTACAGTACGTAAAGCTAATACTATATGGTAAAGGGGTTCAGCAGTCGGTACATTTTGGACACTGAAAGCTAATCAGACTGAAGTTCAGTCCTAGGGAGCAGAAACATCAGGAATACTGTTTTTAGATTGTTTTTAGTTGTAGAAAAACAAAATCTGATTCAAATAGAATTGGTGCATTTTCTTGTGAAAAGAAAATTTATACTCACTAGCCAGAAGTCCCCATCCGGTAACATAGCAAGTAAAGCCATTGGGCAAAATCTGACCAGGATAAGGCAGCTCTGCAAGGGCTACATAACTACTGCCATAAACTGGTGAGTCCAACTTCATCAAGGCAATATCATTTCTGATCGGGATGAAATTTGTGATGCAAGTTTCATGAGTAAGGGATGAAATATACAGTATAAGAAACAATTATAGCAAAATAATATACAGTACAGCACGGTGGTGCTTCACGTTAGGCTGTTAACACTATAACAACATAAAGTATGTATATATAATTTATATTTATATATTATTTCTTATAACACAGTGATTAACCAGGAATTATTTTTAACTGTTTATAGTTGGAGTGTAGAACATCTTTGTGGCAAGAAAATTATTGTAATAACTTATATCCATATTACATAAATGTATTTAAAAATATATTATTATTACTGATTATTACATTTGGATTCTACCAAGTATTTGCTATGCAAGTCCTCAGTAATATAATGTTACAATTACAGCTGGAACAGCATTGTCAGAGCTGCTGTTACAGAAATGTAATCAACAACTATGGACTAACCAGTTTTGAGACTTTTAAGACCATTTTTGTGACATGATTTCCTTAACGCAGCAAATATGAGTAACACACTATAAAAACGAAACATCAAAATGTCACCCGGTTGCCAGGTCTTCTGTCCATCCGGGATGAATTTTAATCCTTGTCACACCACGAGCCTGCTCACGGCCTTCAGGCTTACTGAGATCATATTCCCCCACAATCACACGATATTTCTTGACATTCAAACTGAAAGAGAGATGAACATATTTTGTGCTTATAGGTTGTGCTTTTATAATGCTATGTGTTAGGAGTACTAGACAGACAAGAGAATTAGCCTCACTCGAGGATACAGTGGGCTGCAGTCATCACGTAATCCGGGCCAACAAGGGTGCCTCCGCAAATGTGAGCAAAGTCACCGGTGTTCCAGTGATCATTCTGCAGGGATATCTGCAAAATACACAGTGCCAAAACTACAGTAGGTATACAATTAATTAGTACAACATTCAAGAATATCACGCTTGTTTACCCCTTGCTTTCAGGCCCTGGACAGATATACAAATATGACTGATGGGTATTAGAAAAATATAAAAAGGAATATCATAATTAGTTAATTTTGTCCATTTCTAGAATTTACAGTAATCACCTGCCATTTCCATAGATTAGGGTGAGCATTGGACCCACCTACAACCTTCCCATTTTGTGCCTCAATGTCCGCTGCCGGATGGGGCAGGACAGAGGCAGAGATGAATCCTGCACACCACAGATACATTCAGAAATATTAAACAGAAGACCATTATAATAAAGAACAACCAACTGAACGATCATTAAATTGTTAAATATGTATTAACATAACCAGGCTACATTTTTCTACTGTATATGGAAAGAATAAAAGCAGAAAACATCTACAGATGTTACCAATACAACTCAGAAGAACTGCAAGGTGCATCATGCTGGATTAAAAATGATTTCCCTTACTGAAAGCATCTGCTATTTATACACCTGATGAAAATCCAGGTGCCTGGTGAAGGCAGAGGTTGTTTACATTTTACTATGTTGAGATTGGAATATAAAAAAAAGAAGAAAAAAAAAAAGAAGTCAAGTAAAAGATATGTGTTATCTTTCTGGAGTGTTCATTGTTTTTACTGGAAAAACACGCAGACTCAAGGCTGTGAAACGGAGCAGGTGGGCCTAGATTTGTTCCATTTATTTATTTATTTTAAGCACAGATCGTACCACCAGTAACGCAGGAAGCAGGGTGCCAAAAGATATAAGACGTAAAAAAAAAAATAAAAAAAAAAAAAGAACACTTTTCGAAAACTTGGAACATTTATAGATACAATGAAACATTCGCACGAAACATATTTTTGCACACTCCAGTTTCCACTCATGGGAGCACTTTTAATGACATTATGCTGTACGTGACTGTGAAGTTCTGCATCGTTAAGTTGGTACCGAAAAATACAGTATGCAAATAAAATGCAGGTTGTACATCTGCCACACATTTGCTTATATCCCTATGAAAGAGTACAAGTCGAGAGAGTTTATCTAGTCTAGTTTACTTTGCTCCTAAATAAGTTAAATGTTTGATAAGATCATGTCCTGTTATTGTAAATGTGTTTATGTTGGTGCAATGTCTCTGTGCGCTTATGGTCTCAGAGAGAGCTGGGCCCGGTGTAGAATTTCAGTTTGGATCTGAGGATAATTAGGATGCTCTAGCAGGACCTGAGAAAACACAACACAGCCTTTACTTTCTTAACTCATCAAATTGATGATATAGTGAGTATCATCAGCGTGGAGTTAAAAAACTGAACTGCAGTTGTTCCAGGTGTTAAGCCGGACATCATTAATAATCATTGATAATGATTTCATCATTATAATAATTAAACTCAGATTTATACAAACCTGATGACAAACATCAATGGCCTGTGTGTAATTCTTGTACTTCAGATAATTGAAAGCGAGTCTGTACCCTGTAATGAGAATACAATTAGCTGTTACTGATGTGATTAAAATAGGCAGATAAATCCGAAACAAATAAGACAAAACAAATAGTATGTACTGTACTAAGCTATAATCATGTAATAACAATAGTCTTGGCATGATATGACACTATATTAGATCAACTAATGAGTGACGAAGCTTTGTGCGCCGATAAAATCCTTACCGACTGCAGGATCGATGCAGTAGCTGTATTTCCAGGCCAGTTCGTATTGCTCAGCAGCATCCTTATACCTCTGATCATTCTCCATTATGAAGCCTTTGTACTCATATGCCTTGCTGCACGACTGAATCAGTACAATGCAAACACTTCAGTATAGATTATAAATCTACAGGATAAGACTAATAATAATAAGACCACCGAATGAACTAAACATTATACCTTATTGTGTCGAATACAATCATCCAGAAGCTTATCAGCATTTACATATTTTCCTGTTTTGATATACATGTCAGCAAGCAGCAGGCAGCTTTTCTCAAAGTCTTCAGCGATGCCAGGGGTCCACTGCATCTTGCTGATCCTCTTTAAGAAGTTTCTCGCCTTGGGAGCCTGTTTAAGCAGCAGCAGTGCCTGGGCGACTACTAGCAATAAGGTCTCCAACATCACCTACAGCCACAGAGAAAATAGTATATATAATATACTATATAGAATATATAACCCTAGTAAATTATGATGGGTTTAAGTGTTTGCTTGATACTTGAGCCAGTAATTAAACATATAACCTATAAAGAAATCTGTTCAATGATGCCAAATCCTCTAACAGCAGCAGCACTAAGTGTGTCATAAATAAAGTGCTGGGGGAAAGTTTTCAAACCCTTTCAACCTTTTCACATTTTGTTTCATGCTCATTTTCTTGTGTGTGTTTTCCAAAATCTCTCTTCAATTTAGCCGAATCTAGACCAATTCCCAACGACAGTGTTAAGGCACTCCCACATGAGCAAACAGATTCAAACGTGCTTCCTCTGCACCTTTTCCAACTGTCACTCACACACCATTAGGGAGCGCCATAACACACTCTGAGCACAGGTTCAGATTCTCCATCCTTTCTACATGCATGAGCTTAATGATGCATGCTTGACTAGTATCACTATGATTGATTAAGCAGTGCGAGTGCCCCCTACACGGCATCAATGAGCGCCTGTGATGACGGTACAAGTTTGGCACACATTTCTTTAGAAAGTCTCAAGTTGTTTATAAGCAGTAATATACTGTTTAAATCCCATTACATTACATTTACTAGATAATATTACAGTATAATTTATAAAAGGCAATATTCTTCACACACTTGTTTATGTACGCCATCAAACCCCCTTTACCTTCTTTTCAATCATGTCAGTCAGGACATGCACGGCGTTCTCCATTTGTTTCGCCTCCTTGCTGTAGATCAGACAGAGATTGTAAAGGATTGTGGCTTTGTCCTGGCCGAGTCCGGAGCGTGGCCGGAAATCTTTCAGCAGATTCTGTGCTATGTTCATTCCCATTAACTTTTCATCATCAAGGACAAGTGGCACACTGGAACTGGAAATAAAAAAAAAAATTGTTATTAAAGGTTTACTGCATTAAGCAATGTCAGAAATAAATTCATTAGTAGATTTCATCTATTCCAAAGTCAAAAGCCCAAAATCTTTGTCATTTTAATTAGGCATACCACATATCGGGCAGTGGTGGCACAGAGGGTTAAGCCACTGAGTTACTGATCGGAAGATCTGCGGTTCGAGCCCCTGCTCCACCAGGTCACCCCTGTTGGGCCCTACAAGACCCTTAACCCTATCAGCTCCAGGGGTGGTGTATCATGGCTGACCCTGCACTCTGACCCCAGTTACACTGGGCTATGCAAAGACGGAATTTCACTGTGCTGTAATGTACACATGACAAATAAAGGCTTAACTTAAGTTATTTATGTTCTACAGCTACTGTACCCCTAGCACTGGCTACAATTTGGTGATTGACACACCCTCCAAGAGTGTCCACCTTTAATAAATAGAATATGGCACATTTGAGTATCATTAAGGCAAAAAATAAGAAAGACATTGAAAAAAAAGCATACAATCAGGACATTCAGTATATAAATGTTATTTCAGCATCATGAGTGAAAAAAGTGTATATTTGAAAATCTCCACATTAATATATTCACTATAATTCACTTTTACAGTATGCATACTTTCTGCTTTAAAACTACCTCCAAACTATTTCATATAATCTGACTCTATTAGATCTCACTCATTTCTCCAGAAGCGATCAGGCAAAACAACTTTGTCAATTCTGCCTGTTAAATCTGTTAATTTTGCCTTGTGCTGTGAATTGGTACACATTGCCAGATGTTTTTGCAGAAAAAAAAAAAACTCTTGTTACCTGGTGCACAAACTAATGTATGCAATAAAAAATATAGCAGCAGGTAGCTGCGGTGTCCAGCACTCCTTTCCAATAGCTGCCTGAGCTTACCAATTACAACAAACGATAAAAGAGGATTTAAATGAACATATAGTACTTATCAAGTATTAAGGGGATGGCTCAGTAATAATTGTGTAAAATGCTTGCTGAAAGCTTATTGCCAGAAGGCAGCAATGTTTTCAGTCTTAATAAAAAAAAAATTTAAAATCTAGTTACAAATTTTTGGATTTCTAATTCCTGAAAATACAACAAATTGGACTTAGACGCAACACATCATCAATAACCACGCCGCAACCTTTGCACATATCCCCAGAACATTACACTGATCATGGATTTTGCGCTGTTATTGCACTGAACATGGATCCATATGACCAATCATCAATTACAGCTCTTTGAATAAAACCATCGCACCACCTTAAAATTGATTGTTGTTAACAAACATGGACAACTTTGAGCTTCTAAACAATAAAAGTTAGTTACTTAAGGAGCTTCTGTATTGCAAATCTACTGAATTAGCTCTGTACCTTGAGCCTTCGTCTGCGCTCTCAAACACCTCT
This sequence comes from Clarias magur, assembly GCA_013621035.1. Taxonomy (NCBI): domain Eukaryota; kingdom Metazoa; phylum Chordata; class Actinopteri; order Siluriformes; family Clariidae; genus Clarias; species Clarias magur. Next base: position 152,806 of record QNUK01000170.1, on the reverse strand, counting down.
CCTCCAAATATCTTCTTGTCTGGGTTTAGACAGATATGCACCATCAGCTCAAGTGCATCTTCCCCCCATTCTGCATCTCTTCTGGCCTGGTTCAGGTGCATCATTGCCTCCTGTACACGGTGCACATGCCTGATACAGACAGAGAACACTTTAAAATCTGCTTAGCCGAGCTAAATACGCAGTGAAAAAAAAATTCTTTGTCTGTTTTTTGTCTGTTAAACTAAACGTAAATCCATTACTGTTAGAAATCTTCATTGCATGGCCAGGAAACTTCATAAAACAACTGTTTGCACTAAAAGGGAAACTCCAGCAGTGAGATGCTTAATACTAACCAGTAGTAGAGGCCTTTGACATAGTTGTAACCTGGTTCTCTAACTGCAGTTGGAGAGTAGGCTTCACATTTCTCAAAGAAGCACAGGACTTCATCTAGTCTCCCTACCCAGCGGAGCATGTGCAGAAATTTCACCAGTGCATGGAAATTATCTGTCGCAAACAAAAACAGCAATGCTGCCATGTTGTATGAATCTTGTGTTACACTATAATGGCGAAAATGTTGTGAACCTGACCATCACACCATTCCAGATTTAATTCCGTTTGCTGTTAAAAACAATAAGCTTCACTCTTCTAGGAAGGATTTCCACTAAGAGCATAGGCTTTTTTCACGAGCATAGCTATGGGGATTTGTCCATTAGGCAAGTAGTGCATGAATGAGGTCATGCACTTATGTTGGGCAAGGTAGCCTGGGGCACAGCAGATATTCCAGGTCATCCACGTCAAGGTATTTAGCCAGGTTTGAGTACAGGCCAGACTATTTCTTTTACTTCAGTGTTGGTGAAACTGATCTTCAGGGTTGTAGTCAAGACCATGTCAAGACTGGAGAATAAAAGAAATAGTCTGTCCTGCACTCAAATCTCACTGAACACCTACAGTATACTTTAGGACATACAGTAGTGGTGTGATTTTCCAGTGTCCACAAATCTTTAGCCACATATTACATGTTAAGATTTCCTGCTAAGTTACTGTTCCTAAATCAGTACCTGGATGTTTGGATAGGATATCTGTGTACATTTTGACGGCTTCTTCTTTTTGGTTTCTCTGGAACAGCACATCAGCTAACAGCTAAAGACATATTAAATGTACAGAAACATGGACATGACTATTAAAATGAAGCTACTGGATGTCGTATAAAAACAAAGTGTTAAACATACAACATGTGTGGTCATGGTGGAAAAAATTAATAACAGAAATGTCAAAATGTCAGCATGGGGAGGATCTGTTTAGGCCACTACAAATTCATTTCCTGAAATTAATAAGGATTTTTTTTTTTTTTTAACAATATAGACCCACACTGATCATGCAATTTAATCTAAGGCTAGACTGCATGAATCTGGAATAACGGCCTCTACACTACAAATGGACATAGAAAATATAGACAGTACCATAGTGGTGTTAGTATGATTTTCATTGAGCTTCAATATCTTAAGACAATGATCTTCACAATAATCCAGCTGGTGTTGTTCATAGTAAAACCGAGCCACCTGTAAATGAATCTGCAGGGAAGAAAAGAAGGAGTTGTGTCAGTTCCTTAACCTTCCCAGCTTTTAAACAGCTTTCTGACAGGCATTGAGGTGGATGTGACATGCCTCTGTGTCATCAGGAGTGTAGCTCAGTGCTTCTGAGTAGCACTGCTTCACTCTTTCCAGATCAGATTTCCAGTGATACTCTTGAGCCTGCTCACAACAAACAGCTGCTGCCACTTTTCTCTGCTCATCTGTGGTCCCAGCCTGCTCAAAAGGCATACGTCTCATAATCTTCTTCTGGACATCAGAAATCTGACAACAAGTACAGTAAAAGCAGGGAAGGAAAATAAGTTTATAAAATAGGTGCAAAATTATAGTCTCAAATTAGAGAACATAAACAGTGGATGGATCATTTATACCATAAAAGGCACTGTTCCAATTTCTTCACAAAGATATGAGAAAATATTGCAAAAGCTACAAATATAAAAGTAATGGTTTGGGCTGAGGAAGAAGCACTGACTGGCTCATTACTTCACATCTAACCATCATGAATGAGACTGAATTTTCTTTCACCAGTCATCATGCAGAAGACGGATTTGTTTGAAAAGGTAGGAAGCCTAACCTAACCTCAATTCTTGGGTGAAAAAAAAAAAAAAAAAAAACTTCCTCTTATTTTAAATTTCTGGCAGATTAAATACATCACAGCAGGCAAGAACCACCTTGCACAGGTCAAAAATGTTTATAAAAGGAACAACTTCTCTAATCATAAGGATTTCAACACGATCGAAGAGATGTCCATGTAAACGTACAAAATACTGTGGGAACATTTTGGGTGGATGGCCCACATACTATGCATGTGATGGTCATGTGTCTAAATCCTTTTGATCACATTATATAGAAGATAAATACCCACTTACATGTTGTATCGTCTCCAGACATGACTCATTTCTGGCCTGCAGAATTTTCACAAGCATTCTTGAAAATTTTACATCATTTATCATAGTCTTCAGATCAGTGCCTGAGGAAACGAGAGTCCACTGGTATATCAGTAACCCTTAAGAACCTTTCTAATTAGCATTTATACGTTTTTTTTTTATGTAATTAAAAAAAGAAGAAGAAAGCACACAAGTAAATACAATATGAAAAAATAATATCTTCATAGATTTAAAAAATTACTTAAAAATGTAAGAATAAAAAGCGAACTGCCCTGACAGCAGATGAACAGGTAAATTGGACAATGATTTCAAACCACTCAGAGTAATGTACAGAGCCAATATGTATAATATATAATATCATAGGAATATATAATTTAAAGGAATTACTGTCTTCATGATCCAAAGCCTTCAGTATAATTTTCTCAGCTCTTTCGGAGTGCATAAGCTTAAGCAGAAGCTCAGCCAGCTCTAAACACACAGAGTCCTTTATGCTTGTATGGAGAGCAGTTTCATAGTACTTAACCGCCTGAAGGATACAAGTCAAATCAGGCCACATACAGTATGCGCAATGAGTTACTGTGTAGAAATATCAGCAATAAAAATCCATTAAAAAAAACACAACCAAAAAACAAGGTCACTTGCCTTGTCGTACTGGTGTGTCCTCACCAAGGCTTGGCCTATTTTCTTGGCAAGTGTTGCATCATTGGGTGCCATTTTTACACCTTCTTGATAGGCCTCAATAGCTTTTTCTGGCTGAGATAACAAACATGGTTTTATTTTGGCATGGAACTTATTATAATAAGTTCTTTAAAATAAGGTAAAATATCTCCATAGACATAAAAGTACCTCTTGGATGTTCATAAAGGCATCACCAAGCAACATATACGAGTGAGGGCCTGGTAGCTGTTTACAGATTTCTCTGAAACAATTATAAAGCTCGTTTAGTTTTATAGAAAATGTTCAGTAATGAAAAACAGCAGTTAGAACAGCTATTGTATAATGATTCATTCATTTATTCAAGAAAAGTATTTCCCCCTTTCTGTATGTGTATTTATTTATTTATTTATTTTTTGGAAGCCTTAAATTATTCAGATCGTTAAACAAATTTGAATATTACACAAAGCATTATTGCAGTTTGCAAATGATGATTTCATTCATTAAGGGAAAAAGCTGTGTAAACCCGCCTGGCCTTATGTGAAAAAGTAATAGCCCCTAAACGTAATAACTGGTTATGTAATGGGACAAACACCTTCAAAAAAGTTGGAATATTTGTTGAGACGTCTTGGCGATCAACAAAATGTTTTTGGCAAATGTGAGACTTTGCAGGGCTTTTTGGCCAACAGTGGCTTTCGTCATGGAACTCTCCCATCAATGCATTTTGCCCAGTCTTTTTCTCAGTATTGAGTCATGCACACTGACCTTAACTGAAGCAAGTAAAGCCTGGAGTTCTTTAGATGCTATTCTGGGTTCTTTTATGAGCTCCTAGATGAGTCATTGTGGTCCTGGAGTAATTTTGGTAGGCCTGCCACTCCAGTGAAAGTTCACCACTGTTCCAAGTTTTCTTAATTTACTGATAATGGCTTTCACTAAGTTTTGCTGGAGTCCCAAAGCCTTAGAAACGACTTTGTAACCCTTTCCAGACTAATACATGTCAATGTGAATGTGAATGTTTCTTAGACTGTAGCATGATGTGTTGTTTTTTGAGATCTTTTAGTGTGTTTCACTTTGTCAGTCAGATTCTCTTTAAGTGGTTTATTGATTCAATAGGTTTGGCAAAAAACTCACAATTCATTCATGGTTTTGTGCTTGGTGGTGGCTCACACAGTTATTAGGTTTCGGGCAATTCATTTTTCACATAGATCCAGTTACGTAGGTTTGGACAGCTTTTTTCCCTAAATAAATAAATGAAATCATCATTTAAACTGTATTTTGCATTTACTCAGGCTATATTTGTATTTTTTTTAAGATAATCTCAATTATTTAAGTATAACAAATATGAAAAAATATATTTTATGCATATTTATACCTCATGCAATTTGGATAAAAGTCTCTATCAAATAAATTCATATGCAGCAAGTGCTATTGGTTTTTATGTACAGTCACTGCAGACTCAGTTTTCTAACCCACTTTTACTGCACACTGGCTCTCAACTGCTTAAAGTTATCATGATCTATCTTTGGTAAAGTGTGCATTCACCTATAACATGCTATGTAGAGACTCTTGTCTCTCCGTCTTTCAAGATAAATGCCGGCCATCTTTTCCTTGGCTTGTATGTAGATGGAGTCACCCGGCAATATATTTCCCAGTGCATTTAGAGCTGTGTCAATATTATCCTTAGTTAAAGCCAAGTCCACATTAGCCAGCGTAACCCTAACTTCTTCAGGGGTGCCCTTAAACCGCCAAATTGCATCCTGTATAACTTTCGTAGCCTCGTGCTGCAAAAAAAACAAAAAAAGTTATAATATTCAGTGTAGACAAAGATCAGTTCCAGAGCAAACCCACAGCAAAAATGATCCACATCAAAACTTACCTGGTCTCCGTTTAGTCGCAGGGCATCTGCTAGCTCCAGGTACAGAGAAGCCCACTCACTGTTCAAGATCAGGTTTTCCTGTCCCTTAACAATCTTTTTGACCCCCGGCATGTTTAACATCATGTGGAGACACTGGATGGCCTCAGACAGCTGTCCGGCTTTCTTCAGAGCTCTGGCTTTGATTAAATTATACTGTGGCTTCTGTCTTAACTGAAAACACACACACACACACACGCATATTGCACATACACACTTTTAGTTACCAAACCTTGTAATATGGTACAAGGGTGAATAAACATTTATCCGCACTCTGATTATATTTAAACTCCTGTTAGCAGCACTGTCTTATCAACGCTTACTGTCTTATTCCATTCAAGACTACTGTCCCCTCAGTCACTGCTGTGCAGGTATGAATGTGTCCCATCAGTCCAGATTAAGTTCGGTTTAAATGTGGAGGACTGCTATCTAAGGGCGTTGTGATCTTGCATTATAACGCATATTTGCACACTTCTGCCCACCCTGTCGATACTCTACAAAAACTTTGTTTTAAGGTGTAAAGCATCCTCCCTATAGTACTGATCTTCCTTTACCTGGTTGATCACCTGAACGCAGCCCTACGAGGATGAAGATTCAGTTCTCATGAAGAAGTGAACACAGAGATGCATTCATGTTTCTCAGCCTGATACATTTTTTAATGAGGGAATACGAAAGCTTGTTGACAGATGGACAAATGTATTGAAAATCAAGTAGATTATGTCAAAGAAATGATGTAACAGTTTTTTTCTAAACGTGAATTAAGATCAATTCTACTTCCAGAGTGCGGATCATTTTTGACTCACCTTTGTATTTTAAGAAAACTCATTGGAATAGAAAAAAGTACTAAAATAAAATGTAGTGGGGAAAAAAGGAGCCCTCTGTCTCACCTCAAAGTTATAGCTGAGCCCCAACTCCAAACTGCTCAGACACTTGCTGTATTCTCCTGCAAAAAGTTGAAGTTTGGCCTGCAGTAAGTGGATCTCGGGCATAGAGGGATCTTTCTCCATACAGAGGTTCAGAAAGTGTTGAGCAGCTGCCTGATCACCTTTAAATACAAGGGTGAGTTGTTCAAAAGATGTTAAATTTATATGTTTAAAAAAAAAAAAAAAAAAAACTCATGACAGACAATGATGTTATAATATATTCAACACTATAACTTGGTTTATTTGAGCCAGACAGCAGTGTATTTTTTCCACTATAAAAGACATACCTGTAAGGAATTTGACATGTGCCATGTAATAGCAGCTGGATAACACTCGGGGAGCAGCTTTAATTACTGACTCTAGAATCATACAGGCGTGCTTCAGTCCAAACGGATAGGATTGACCAGCATCATGCGGCATATCCTATAAACAGCATTAAAGGAGCAAGAAATATCCATTCCTGGTGTGGTAGAATGGCAAAAGCTCAGTGACAAAGAGTTGGCCCCAAAGCAAGGCCAAAGTAAGGGTGCAAACAATCAATGGTTTATTAATTTAATACGTTTCCTAAATGATGGCAGTGAATAAAAGAATTATTTTTGGATACATTTGGGGGAATTTCTTTTTTTTTTTTTTTTTGGTTTATTCAACAAAACGCATCATTAATCCTATGGCACCAACATCATGGAAACAAATTTAAAGAATACCCAGATACAAAAATACAGGACACACAAATACTGTCCTGAATTTACCAAAGAATGTTATCTAATATATTCATTTGAAATACAGAAAGTGCTAATTAAAACAAACAAAAAAAGGGCCTTTAAAGTCCGTTCAACTGCCCCCTGTAGTACCTGCGGGTACCAGCCTCCCTCCCTCCCTCCCTCCCTCTAGGAACAAAACATACTCGCATTGTGTTGTCATGGTGACCATTTTGCTATTTATTCATTTCATTGCAATTTTATGTCTGTGCACTAACTCAAAATAATGTAGCTTTGAGTTTGGGATCAAAACATTGTAGCTTTTTAGTTTGGGATCAAAATTTATAAATAAAGAATTTCGCTTTACACTTTACATGTGTGGTCAGCTACATGCACCACAATTTTTGAGGCTACACTCTGATCTTCTGTCTGCATAACACGATGGCGATTTTGGGGGGAATAAAAAAGTAGTAAGAGGTAATATAGTAAATGGATTCAAATTCCACAATATCCTGTCAAAAATTATTGTGAGTGATCAAAATATGTTTTCTTTCAAAGTACTGGACATAGCCACATTTATTAAAAACGCACTTGAGTGAATGTTAGAGGCCTGAGTTGTGAGAAAGAGTAACTTATTAGCTTGTTTATTTATTTTAATAATAAGCTGTGCGAAAATCAAATACGCTTGGAAAAAAGTAAGGAGAGACAGAGACTCGCCTGACTGCTGGCAAGGTGCATGCTGACGACCTCAAGGAGAAAGTTGAGGTTGAGTCTCTGTAGGTAGTCCACTCCATACGGTAGTCCTTGAAGAGTCTGAAAATGGAGCTCTGTGGCCTCCTTCAGCAAACCCATCACACTCTCCTGAGCCGCTCCTCTCTTTGTGGCCAGAATGGCTTGTAAAAGTATGATTTCCTGCCAAAGAAAGACGTCCATGTACTATTACAAATCATCACATTGCTCAATTAATTATAAAATGCCTCATAGAGTCATTTTTAATATACTGTATGATAGTAACAGGTTTTATGTTCGAATGGCAGACATACTGCTGAGGCTCCTATTGATGCATGGAAAAACTCCAGCTGCTCTGCTGCCTTCTCCACCCGCCCTCCCATTAGCTCACACCTGATCATACCTGAATACACAAACAGAAGGAGGAGAAGAAGAAGCTACATTTAGAGAAGTTGCATTTTAAAGCAGCAAAGCTATTACACAAGTGCGTTTTTTAAAAAGCATTAACTGACTGTCGAGATACAATACCTGTTATAGCAGCCACACTGTCCGAGTCTATATTCAGAGCTTTATTGTACCATTTGTGAGCCTCTTTGTACTTGTGTTGGAGAGTGAGAAGGTAACCGAGCTCAGAGATTATGGCAGAATCGTCTGGTGCTTTGGCCACACATTTTTGCAAAAACGCAATCAGGATCTGGACAACATCTTTATTGTGTCCACACTGTTGGAAAAGAGAGAAGTCCTTAGTGCGAGTCCAACATTTTATATATACAGGCAATAGGAGGTCAAAAGTCATTGGCTAGCAGCAGTTATTTATTGATGTGGAATTGACATACAGTATGAAGTCATCTTTGTGCTTAAACGATAATAAAACGATTAATATGTAAAAAAGTATGGAATAACAAAGAATTAAAGAAAAAGCTTACAAGCCAAAGTTGACTAAAGTTACAGTATATACAAACAGTAACACAGTACTTTATGATCATATTACACAAAATCAGATTTTCAGTTTTGCAGCAAGATGATAATCCCAAGCACTATAGCAACTCAAAAGTATTTTTTTGTAGGAAACGTTGAATGTTCATAACTGTTTAATCAGCTCACTGAAGTCTATAAACAAAATAATCGAAAACAACATTACAAATCTGGAGTCCTCATCTAGACAAATATTGAAATTTCAATAAAGGATTTGCAATTGCTATATATGATAAAAGCACAATTACTGTAAGGTATTTTAAATACTTTTGACCAGGGCTAGGTCTAACTAATAAGCCACAGTGTCCCACAGTCACCAGTGCTGCCTCTAACAAATGTTTATTGTACCAAATGTTTATTTTCATGACTCTATGTTCTCCGTACAATAATTATAATATAAATAAAAAATAATAAAAATGTAAAAATTATTTTTAAAAGTTACTACCTACAGTAGCTTTGTGTTTCATCATGGTTGTTTTCTTAAATCCAAACTACATACTAGTAAATAGTGATCAAAGTCACACACTACTTCAGCTACAGTAGTGTAATACCTAGCCATTCTATGCAGTAGACTTGCCTTAAGAAAATGTGTGTCGTTTTAAAAAGATTTTTTTAAAATAGTAGTAAATATGTAAGTTAACGAGAAATGAAGAACAAAAGTGTGCCATCTCTATGTTCTATTGTACTTCAATGGTGATCAGAGACATAACCAAAACAAAGAAATATCCCACTGCTCAGTGAATTTAAATTTTTAATGTTCTCCCCTAATAAAGCACTATATATGCATGCTCCAGTCCCTTTGATAGATGAAGCAGATGTCTCACCAGTCTACTAATGGGCATGGTGACCTCCATATGAAGACTTGGAGTGCTGGGCTCGATGACCTCAACTGCATCCAGAAGTAACTGAAGATATTCCTTCACCTGCAGAACATAAATATGATGAGGTTATTGATGAAAGACTTAAACTGGCCACTTCATACCTCAAACGATTTAGCTTTTTTTTTTTTTATTAATTAAATAAATGCTACCAGTGTTATTTAATATACCAAAACTCTGGTTGGTAGCTTTAAATACTATACAGGTAAACGTACAAATTATCTTTTTTCTCCTGGTATTTGGCATACAGTTGCTTGAAATAATCACAAACTATTACATATTGTTCATGAACATCATGAACCTACATTACTACCTTCTCTATATCGCCATCTTTTGCTGCAGAGATGATGCTTAGCATCTGAAGTGCTTTAACGTTGTGTGCATCAAGCCCTAGGATCCTGTTCACCAGATGAAAAGAAAACATGATTAAATCACATTAAATCTTCAATAAATGGATCCGAACTGATAGAAGGCCTACCTTTCAGCCACCTCAGCTGCGTGTTCCCAGTTACGTAAAGCCATAAATATGTTCATCTTGAGTACCAGTGCTGGAATAAAGGCAGGATAGGAAACTATGATCTGATTGATGATATTCAGAGCATAGGTCTCCTTCTGTCTCGCCATGAAAAATTCCACCTATTAGCAGAACAAGAATTTAAACCCACATTAGGGTTACTTTGTTTGTAATGTTTGTTTTATTGGGTGTAATAGTGATTCTCATGTAAAATTCACATTTATGTACCTTTCCCATCAATCCAAACACGTTTTTTGAGTCAGAAATGCTACTGTCAAAATACCGCGAAGCCTGAGATCGCTCTGCATCATTCTCTGAGGTCAGGACAATCCATGACTTAAGAACATAGCCCTATTAACACATACATTAGTGTCTCTGTACACAGTTAGAAAAAAAAACAGCAATGTTCATACTAAACTGCAAAACATGCATTAAGTGGTTTTTGCTCTTTTTAAAGCTTTTTTTGTTTGTTTGTTTGTTTTTTAAGACATCCTAGCTCCACAGCATGTATACACACGTGGACAAAATTGTTGGTACCCTTTGGTCAATGAAAGAAAAACTCACAATGGTCACATAAATACCTTTAATCTGACAAAAGTAATCATTTTAAAAAATTCTATGAATGTTAACCAATGAAAGTCAGACATTGCTTTTCAACCATGCTTCAACAGAATTATTTAAAAAATAAACTCATGGAACAGGCCTGGACAAAAATGATGGTACCCCTAAAAAATACTGAAAATAATGTGACCAAAGGGACATGTTAATTCAAGGTGTGTCCACTAATTAGCATCACAGGTGTCTACAATCTTGTAATCAGTCAGTGGGCCTATATATAGGGCTCCAGGTAGTCACTGTGTTGTTTGGTGACATGGTATGTACCACACTCATCATGGACCAGAGGAAGTGAAGGAAAGAGTTGTCTCAGGAGATTCGAAAGAAAATTATAGACAAGCATGTTAAAGGTAAAGGCTATAAGACCATTTCCAAGCAGCTAGATGTTCCTGTGACTACAGTTGCACATATTATTCAGAAATTTAAGATCCATGGGACTGTAGCCAACCTCCCTGGACGTGGCCACAGGAGGAAAATTCATGACAAATCAAAGAGACGGATAATCCCAATGGTAACAAAAGAGCCCAGAAAGACTTCTAAAGAGATCCAAGGTGAACTTCATGCTCAAGGAACATCAGTGTCAGATCGCACCATCCGTCATTGTTTGAGCCAAAGTGGACTACATGGGAGACGACCAAGGAGGACACCATTGTTGAAAACAAATCATAAAAAAGCCAGACTGGAATATGCCAAACTACATGTTGACAAGCCACAAAGCTTCTGGGAGAATGTCTATGGACAGATGAGACAAAAATGGAACTTTTTGCCAAGGCACATCAGCTCTATGTTCACAGACGGAAAAATGAAGCATATGAAGAAAAGAACACTGTCCCTACTGTGAAACATGGAGGAGGCTCTGTTATGTTCTGGGGCTGCTTTGCTGCATCTGGCACAGGGTGTCTTGAATCTGTGCAGGGTACAATGAAATCTCAAGACTATCAAGGGATTCTAGAGAGAAATGTGCTGGCCAGTGTCAGAAAGCTGGGTCTCAGTCGCAGGTCATGGGTCTTGCAACAGGACAATGACCCAAAACACACAGCTAAAAACACCCAAGAATGGCTAAGAGGAAAACATTGGACTATTCTAAAGTGGCCTTCTATGAGCCCTGACCTCAATCCTATTGAGCATCTTTGGAAGGAGCTGAAACATGCTGTCTGGAAAAGGCACCCTTCAAACCGGAAACAACTGGAGCAGCTTGCTCATGAGGAGTGGGCCAAAATACCTGCAGAGAGGTGCAGAAGTCTCATTGACAGTTACAGGAATCGTTTGACTGCAGTGATTGCCTCAAAAGGTTGTGCAACAAACTATTAACTTAGGGGTACCATCATTTTTGTCCAGGCCTGTTCCATGAGTTTATTTTTTAAAATAATTCTGTTGAAGCATGGTTGAAAAGCAATGTCTGACTTTCATTGGTTAACATTCATAGAATTCTTATTTATTATTACTTTTGTCAGATTAAAGTTATTTCTGTGACCATTGTGAGTTTTTCTTTCATTGACCGATGGGTACCAACAATTTTGTCCACGTGTGTATGCATGTGTCTAAGGACTTCTGCATAGCATTAAATATTTAAATGAAATTAAACTTTCTAAACAGTTTCCAGTTTTGGTGCTTATTAACATTAATGTTTTACAATAAACCACACAAACCTCTGAAGATCCGTTTGATAATTTGATCATCTTGTCTATGTACTCTTTGGCTTTCTGATTTCTCCCCAGAATCCAGTAGAGCAGTGCCACATAGTACAGAGCCCTTTCCCCAGCTGTCCTCTTGGCTCTCTTTAAAGAGGACTCCAGCTCAGACACTGCCTCTCCATCTCACAAACACACAGAGACCCATGCAATCTACCACTTCAGATTTTTTTTTTTTTTTTAACACAAATTAACTACTGGTTTAACAGCTAGGGAGAGCTTGAGCCATAAAAAATAGTAATAGAATTCATTTTTAAATAAATCTCACTGTTAAAAATAATGTGAAAAAGTCTCTGACATAATAAATATTCAAGACATAAGTATATTGTATAAACAGTTTGACAAATTAATATTCTTGTGCAACTTTTCTTTGAGTCATAAGGGTGTTAAAATGCTGAAATATGTTGTAAATATTATGTTGTGAACAAAATAGTTTTGAAAACAATAGAAATAACATTATTAGAAATAAACTAATACACTACATATATTATATATAAACTAATAAACTGTATATTTATCCATCCTTCCCAGCTGACTGAAATCCTTGTAAATATAATAATAAACTATATACACACACTTTTTCAGTGGCTGAAGCCTATTCCAGGAGACTTGGGGCATAAAGATGGGGTTGCAACAAATCCATGAAGCTGAGAGACTGAGAGATTAAAACCTGTAGACCCACGGTTTTAATAAAAAATTTAATTATATAGCACGTTTAACAATGTCATTGTCTTAAATCAGCTCCACAAAATTGAAAAAAAAATTATGGAAGTGTTTATGAGATGTGAGAAAAATGTGTATAAATCATAATGCTCAGATTGTCCCTGATGAGCAGGCTGAGGGCGATGGCGGCAGGAAAAAACTCCCTGAGATTGAAATAGGACGAAACGGCAAGAGGAACCAGACTCAACAGAGAATCCAACCTCATTTGAGTGTTGTGCGGACATACATTAGGCAGCTAGAAGTGTATATAAATAAAACATGTACAAGGATGTCAATCAGCTGGGAAAGACTAAAAAAAGATTTTTTAGACCCCCTTTCACATTTTGTTATGTATTACACTCATTGTAAAATGTATTTAAATCTTATTCTCCACAGATACTCTATAATGGCAAAAACAGGCATTCAGACTTGGTCACAGCCCTTTTGTCAGAAATGACAGCCTCAAGGCTCCGTATGAAAGATGCTACAAGCTTTGCCACAACTTTTTGAGCACCCGAGCAACCTGGAGAACGGTTTCACTCAGGATAGCTCTTTACATTTTCTGCATTAATTTTCCCTCTATGCTGTCTAGTTTCCCAGTCGCAGAAAATAAATCCCCACAGCATGATGCTTCCACCTATACTATAGGGATGGTTTAATAGGGTGATGTGCAGGGCCTGATTTCATGATTCCAAATACAGTGGGGAAAATAAGTATTTGACACGTCAGCTTTTTTTTTTTTTATCAGTAAGGGGATTTCTAAGTGGGCTATTGACACAAAATTTCCACCAAATGTAGCAATCAAACCAAATATTGATTTCATACAAAGAAATCAGAATATTTAAGTATACAAGTTGAGTAATAATAAATAAAGTGAAATGACACAGGGAATAAGTATTGAACACATGAAGATAAGGTGCAAAATGGCATAGAAAGTCAGGAGATCACCTGAAATCTGTAGGTATTCAGAGAGAAACCCTGCCCCCTATCAGTACTAATTGATATACTGCTTTAGTCCTAATTTATGGCCTATAAAGGCTTCTCCTTACGCAGGAGGCACACAGTAAAGACGTCATGATGGGTAAAAGCAAAGAACTCTCCCAAGACCTTCATAATCTTATTGTTGAAAAGCATTCTGATGGTAACGGTTATAGGCGCATTTCCAAAATGCTGAACGTCAGGTCAGGGGTAGCTTAGTGGTTAAGGCATTGAACTATGGTTCGGAAGGTCCCAGGTTCAAGTCCCACTACCACTAAGTTGTTCCTGTTGGGCCCTTAACCCAGATGTATAATGAGATAAAAATGTAAGTCGCACTGGATAGATGTAGATGAATGTTCCTGTGAGCACTGTGGGGGCCATTATCCAGAAATGGAAAGAGCATCAGTTCACCATAAACCGGCCACGATCAGGTGCTCCACGCAAGATCCTTGTCCGAGGAGTCCAAAGAATAATCAGGAGAGTTCTCCAAGAGCCACTCGGGCAGAACTTCAGGAAGACCTTACATCAGCAGGTACTGTTGTTTCAAAGAAAACTATAAGCAATGCACTGAACCGCCATGACATCCATGCACGCTCACCGCGCAAGACTCCACTGCAGAACAAAAAGTATGTTGAGGCTCAGTTAAAGTTTGCAAAACAGCATTTGAAGAAGTCTGTGGATTATTGGGAGACTATAGTATGGTCAGATGAAAGCAAAATTTTACTTTTTGGCAGTCATTCTACACAACATGTTTGGAGAAGAAATGGCACTGCTCACCACCCGAAGAACACCACAGTTAAGTTTGAGGGTGGAGGCATCATGATTTGGGGCTGCTTTTCAGCAAGGGGTTCTGGCAGACTTCATATTATTTAAGGCAGGATGAATGGAGAAATGTACCAGGACATTCTGGAGGGTGGACATTTCAGCAAGACAATGATCCCAAACACAAGTCAAGTCAAGTAGGCTTTTATTGTCATTCTAACCATATACAGTTAGTACACAGTGAAATGAAACAACGTTCCTCCAGGACCAGGGTGCTACATACAGGCAACAACATAAATTTACAACATAAATTTTTTACATTTTTAAGTTAATCTAAAAGAACTATCAAATTTCTATACAAAAATACACAATAGACAAAGTGCACATGCAAATGTGCAAACGAGGTACATGACAGACACAACAATGTAACACATAACAGTCCTTTTTTTGATGAAGTATGAATTGAGGTAGTGGGAAGAGCAGCAGTAAACAGTTTACATTGTGACAAGAGTATTGTGTGCAAATAGCAGTCAAATAAATATTGTGCAAAAAATTGCGAAGAGCAGCACAGGTAGGTAGGTATGAGCAGATTTAGATGGATGTATATCAGTGTGATTGTGCATGTGTGTTTATCAGTTCAGTCCAGATGTTATTTTAGTTCGTCTGAGTGATTTGTGTGTGTGTGTGTTTCAGTCCAGTCTCTATGTGTTGAGGAGACGGATGGCTTGCGGGTAAAAACTGTTGCACAGTCTGGACGCGAGTGCCCGAATGCTTCTGAACCTTTTTCCAGATGGCAGGAGGGTGAAGAGTGAGTGTGAGGGGTGTGTCCGGTCAGCCACAATGCTGGTGGCTTTGCGGATGCAGCGTGTGGTGTAAATGTCTTCGATAGAAGGGAGAGAGACCCCGATGATCTTCTCAGCTGTCCTCACTATCCGCTGTAGGGTCTTGCGGTCTGACATGGGACAATTCCCAAACCAGACAGTGATGCAGCTGCTCAGGATGCTCTCAATAGTTCCTCTATAGAAGGTGGTGAGGATTGTTGGTGGAAGCTGTGTCTTTCTCAGCCTTCTCAGGAAGAAAAGACGTTGTTGGGCTTTCTTATGCAGAGAGCTGGTGTTGAGGGACCAGGAGAGGTTCTCCTCCAGGTGGACGCCCAGGAATTTTGTGCTCTTGACGACCTCTACAGAAAAGCTGTCGATGCTGAGCGGAGAGTGATCGCTCCGTGTCATCCTGAAGTCAACAACCATCTCTTTTATCTTTTCGACGTTCAGAGAAAGGTTGTTGTCTTTACACCAGTCCGTTAGCCTCTGCACTTCCTCTCTGTACGCTGACTCGTCGTTCTTGCTGATGAGACCCACCACGGTCGTGTCATCAGCGAACTTGATATGATTGGAGCTGTGTGTAGCTACACAATCATGAGTCAGCAATGTGAATAGCAGGGGACTGAGCACGCAGCCCTGGGGGGGCCCCAGTACTCAGTGTGGTGGTGCTGGAGGTGTAGCTCCCGATCCGCACTGCTTGAGGTCTTTCAGTCAGAAAGTCCAGGATCCAGGTACAGAGGGAGGTTTTCAGGCCCAACAAGCTCAGCTTCCCGATCAGGTGTTGGGGGATGATTGTGTTGAATGCTGAACTGAAGTCTATGTACAGCATTCTGACGCAAGTGTCTTTCTTGTCAAGATGTGACAGTGCCAGGTGGAGTGTGGTGGAGATGGCGTCATCCGTTGAACGGTTTGGACGATATGCGAACTGCAGGGGGTTCAGCGAGGGAGGCAGCAGGGTCTTGATGTGTCTCATGACGAGCCGCTCGAAGCACTTCATGATGATGAGTGTGAGTACAACCGGGCGGTAGTCATTGAGACAGGACACAGAAGACTTCTTTGGCACGGGGACGATGGTGGTAGATTTAAAGCATGTGGGAACGACGGCGCTGCTCAGGGAGATGTTGTATATGTCGGTGAGAACATCTGCCAGCTGTTCTGTGCATTTTCTGAGTACTCTGCCTGTGATGTTGTCTGGTCCAGCAGCTTTACGTGGGTTGACTCTGCGTACAGTTTTCCTCACATCAGCCATGGTGAGACACAGCACCTAGTCGTTCGGCGGAGGGATAGTCTTCCTCGGCGTCATGTCGTTCTGCATGTCGAACCGTGCGTAGAAGCTGTTCAGCGCATTCGGAAGGGAGCCATAACTGTCACAGGAAGGTGATTAAGTCCTGTAGTGAGTGATGGCTTGTATACCCTGCCACATGCGCCGTGTCACTGCTGTCCCTGAAGTGATTGTGGATTCTCTGGGCATGTGTGCGCTTCGCTTCTCTGATGGCCCGGCACAGTTTGGCCCTTGCTGTTCTTAGGGCCGCCTTGTCCCCCGTTTTGAAGGCAGAGTCTCTGGTTCTCAGAAGTGCACGCACCTCCGCAGTAGTCCACGATTTCTGGTTGGGTCGTGAGATGATGTTCTTGGAGACAGTGACGTCATCGGTGCACTTGTTGATGTAGCTGGTCACTGATGACGTGTACTCCTCCAAGTCAGTGTGGTCGCCGTAAGTCGCAGCCTCCCTAAACATGTTCCAGTCAGTGTTCTCGAAACAGTCCTGAATAGCAGAGCTGGCTCCTGCTGGCCAGGTTTGAACGTCTGACGAGTGGTCTGTATGCTGGAATTAGCATAACAGAGATGTGGTCCGAGTAGCCGAGGTGGGGGCGGGGCTCTGCCCGATATGCGCCGGGGATGTTTGTGGAAACAAGATCCAGCGTGTTTTCCCCTCTCGTTGCGAAGTCCACATACTGATGGAATTTAGGAAGCACTGACTTGAGATTTGCATGGTTGAAATCTCCAGCAACAATAACCAGTTCATCCGGGTGTGTGTTCTGCAGATTACTGATCTTAGCATACAGTTCCCATAGCGCTTCCTTAGCATTAGCGCTAGGTGGGATGTACACTCCGATAATGAAAACAGTGGTGAATTCCCGCGGTAAATAAAAAGGTCTACATCTAACAGTCGCAATCTCCACCAGCGATGAGCAAAAGCTAGAAACTAGCGCAGAGTTCTTACACCATTTCGTGTTGATGTAAAACACACAAGCCACCGCCGCGAGTCTTACCGCACAGAGCTGCGTTTCTGTCGGCGCGAAACGAGGCTAGTCCGTCTAGCCGGTGTCTGGAACTCTGTCGCTGAGCCATGTCTCCGTGAAAACAAATACACAGCAGTCCCTAACCTCACGCTGTGTAGCCTGTTGCAGTCGGATGTAGTCCAGTTTATTTTCCAGGGAGCAGACGTTACATAAGATGATGGACGGAAGAGCTGACCGGCTAGGGTTTGTTTTTAGCCTAGCACAGACTCCCGCGCGCTTCCCGCGCTTCTGCTTCCTCGCGCACCGCTTACGATGTAACCTCAACAATGGCAACAATGAAGTGGTTTCAAAGAAAGAAAATCAAGTTGCTTGTATGGCCCAGTCAATCACCTGACCTAAATCCCATAGAAAATCTATGGAGAGAACTGAAGATCAAAGTTCATTAAAGAGGCCCAAGGAACCTTCAAGATTTAAAGACCGTTTGTATGGACGAATGAGCCAGAATCACTGCTGAGCGATGCAGACGACTGGTCTCTCCATTCAATATTGGCTTGATTGCTACATTTGGTGGAATTTTTGTGTCAGTAACCCACTTCGAAATCCCCTTACTGATAAAAATGCTGATGTGTCAAATACTTATTTCCCCCGCTGTAGTTCGGTCTTTGTGTCATCAGACCAGAGGGTTTTGTTCCTTATGGTCCGAGAGTCATTCAGGTGTTTTTGGCAAACTCCTAGACAGCCGTCATGTGACATTTAGTCTACATTTATCTCTCTCAGCCTCATGGATTTATTTTCACTCTGACATGCACAAGCTACTGTATTGTGAGACCTTATATAAAGTATCTATATATTGTGAGACAGGTGCACGCCTTTCCTAATTACATCTAAACACATCCCAAGGATGACTGATAGATGTAGGATACACCAAAGCAAGTGTCTTAACACAAAGGATTTAGAGCTTACAGTAAATGGGATATTTCAGTATTTATTTTTTTAAATAAATAGAAAACTATCATCACCTGTTTTCACTTTGTCATTGTGTGTAGAAAGATGAGAAAAGGGATATTAGAATACATTTTTAAATTAGTGTGAAACATGACAAGATGTGAAAACCTTAAACATTTCATCACAGTGTATATCCTATTCATTCATGCCTCATTACTGTGCAGGATGAATGTGTGCAGAATACACTTATTGTGTAGACCATCCTTTGGAGTGTGATATTTAGCTCAGGGACTGTTTACCTGTGCTCTCTGCCTGCCTGTGCGCCCACAGCAGGGCCATCACTGAGCACAGACACACCTGAGGATTGTCTCTCAGAGGGTTCAGCTCTCTCACAGCCTCCTGAAAGCGTCCTTAAACACATGACAGGTTAACAATCATCACATTAATCATACAGCTCCATTAAACCTATCATCCTGGGTCTTGATATATACTGGTCTTACAGTACGTTACCTTCATTCAGAGTTGCAAAAGCTTTGAAGAACAGGAGCACAGGGTCGTTTGGGTACAATCTCAGGTAGTGCAGAGCAGTATTTATTACCTGCCTGTAGAATCTCTCCCTCAGAAGGTAGATCAGAGAGGCCTGAAATGCAAACACACCCACCTCAGATTCAATAACCGCCTAATAACCCAGGTGGACATTCAGAGTGAAAAACAAACGACAGATTCAACTTACTAAACAGGTCGGATCCGATTCTGCCATGATTGTCTTGTCCTCGGTTAGTGCAAATGTTGGTCGAGTTTACTCAGATGCGTTTCTGAAGATCTGAGCGTAGGCTGAGATCAGCCCTGAGGAAGGAGAACTTTTTGGTGTCTTGGTAACAGCAGTAAACACCTGCAGCTCACAGGCCAACTAATCGATCACTCACTGCAAAACAGTGATTTATTTCTAGCCTGTTAACTAAAAGCTAAAAATTACAGTATTCATGTTTAAATACTTATTGTTTTAAAATTAACTGATCTACTACCACTAGTGTTAATAATAATATTTATGATAATAATAATAATTCACTTTATGCTACAAGGCTCCACATAGGAGCATAGAGTAAAAGTGCAAATGTCTTAGGTACCTTGATTTTGGTCCACCTGAACTTTTTCCCAAAGTTTCATAAGAAAATGCATGCACTAAAAGGTGTTGCCATTTTTACAACTGTTACTTTATATTCAGATTGGAATAAACCAACCTTTAATCATACTGTCCGAGAGACAACCAGTGTAAAAAAAAAAAAAAAAAAAAAAAAAACCCTTGAAAAAACACATTCTACTGTTGTCTAATTTTAACCCACTAAAGGAAAGGCAAAGTATTGATAATGTGATAAATAGCTAAACCCTATTGGCTCAAAAGGTAACACATTTTGATGCATGCATTTTATCATAAAACTATAGAGGTCAATTTACTTCTAGCATAACGGGGTAAAGGTCCATATACTGTAGGACTGGGCAATTAAAGCTCCCCACCACTGGAGATATGTCTGTCATTTCTGTTTCAGCTCGACAACTAATTGTAGTTGAGGATGAAGGACCTTGCTCAAGGACCCAACAGTGGCAGCTTTGCAGTGATGGGGATTAAACCTACTGATCAGCAGTATGACACTTAACTTGCATTAGTGAGGTGCTAGAAAAACTAGTGGAAACATTTCAGATTCCCAAACCTTGATTTCCAAATAAAAACACATGTGCAGTGTTCTGTATATAGACAGACAGGCATGAAATAAAAGCAATAATAAAATAAACATCATAAAAAAGCACCGGTCACGGAGACAGGGCTTTGGGGAAATTCTCATTACAAAGTACACTTTTTTTGCTTTCTTTATTTATTCTTTCAGACTAAAACCAAATATAGAATGCATTTTTATATCATTGTGCAATCTAAGCTTTGATTGACAGTTTGCAAAGCCCAATCTATTTTGCATAAATACATCAGCCACCCAGTTATCCTTTATTTATGATTCATTATATTTTCACTGTTTTCTAAACTCTTTACAGTAGTTCTCTGCCCTCTTGTGGTTGAAGAGAGTGCTAGCAGCGACTGGATCATAAGAGAAACTTACGAGCCTTTCTCTCCGACTCTTGTGTCATATTTCTCAAAGATCACACAAAAAGCACCTTTTGAAGATAACATGATTACATATTTTTTTTGTTTTAAAAAAGAAAAAAAAAAACGATAATTAAAAGCAAATCAGAGGGTAGGGTAAAACGGCCTATAAAATAATTACAATCTATGTACAGAAGGATGGCGTCAACGAATACAGCACAGCATTAGTGAGTGATGCATGACTGTTTTTTTTGTTTGTTTGTTTTTTAATGAAGAAGGGGATTAACAAGATTGATAAAATAAAACCCCAGACACTTCTGGACTAAAGGTCATTAAAGTTTGAAAGTTGCAATTTTTCACTTTCAAGAAAATGTTTAATGGTTTAAAATCAGGCCCAGATTATTAGTTCATTTAGATTTTGCATTTCTCTGTAACTTAAGGATTGAAATAGTTCTAGCTAAATCAACATCTATGGAATGTATAAAGGAAGGAGAGCAAAAATATGTGGTGTTTCGCATCACAACGTCTTGTACAATATGTTCAGTATTATCAAGTATCAAAGTAAACAAACTCAAAAAATAAAAAAACGTACAATAAAACTTATAAATGACACATGAAACAGATGGCAATTAAATAATAATCTCAAGTTTCAAAAAGACAGTCACACTACCCTTTCGATTTGTCAGCTGACTGTTCACAGTAGATCTCCTTTCCCAGTGTTTTCCTGTTCTTACCTCAAACCTGACACCTCCAGATCCACTTTACTCACAGGTGAAAGTGTATTTTGTGTGTGTCAGACTCCGTGGAGTACTACATGTCAGATCACAGGGAGCATGAGTCTGGAAGTCCATGACAGGGTTTGGAACAGGAAATGTGGACAGATGCGTAGCGTTAAGGTCGATTTCTTACGTCGATTTCTGTTTGTAGTGAAGGGTTAGGTCTCCACCACTCTTCCAGATGAAATGCTTTACTGTTCGCAGATCCATGTTAGGATCCAGAACCTTTCAGAGGAAAAAAACAGAGCAGTGAATCCAGGTTAGAGGCAACAGGGGAAAATAAATAAATAAATAAAAATCATGACCCGTCTTAAAATTTCATGATTCAGATGAGGATAACAAACTGTCGGGTGTAAAAGTTAGTAATTCAATGTTTTGAATTTAATGTGTTTTTGTGCAAAACATAAAAATAATTTTATAATAGTTCGTCTTAATATGAGGCAAATATAACCTCAGACATACAACATATAACTTTTTTCACCCTACAATTATTTAAAAAAAAGAAAAAAAGAAGAAAAAAAAAGAAGAGCAATACCAAGTACACCCTTACTGCTTCCATATGTTGCAAGAGGGTAAGTTGAAGCTAGGTGCTGGTGCTGATGATTTATTGATCATAAGCAGGTGTGCAGACCTCTATAAAAGCAAAAGGTTTGGCAGTTTGCATGTAAGACATGTATCATGTCATAAGCAACTGCCTTAACGTAGGGCTACAACTAATGGTTATTTTGATAATCAATCCATCTAGCGATTATTGAAATGATTAATCGCATTATTGCAGTCACAAGTACTCAATAGCTCTTATTTAACCATCAGCTTTTAAATTTAGCTTGAGGAGGTTTTTTTTGTGCATGTTTTTTGTGCATAGCTAATAATCAAGATAATAAAGATGAAGGGGATGGAGGAGAGTGAACTACATAAGAAAAGAACATACACCTGAGAAGAATATGGCTAAAATGTTTGCGTGCGTGTGTGAAAGAGAGTGAAAAAGAGTGCGTGCAGAGCTCAAAAGCCAGGAATAATTTGTGTGCGTGAAAAAGTAAATTTAACTTAAATTTAAAAGTTAATTGAAAAAAACTGGAAATAAAAACATGACTCCCTGTACACTGCGATCTCAATTCAAAGGACCTTAAGAGAGCTGTACATAAACGGACGCCCAAAAACCTCAATGAACTGAAGCAATGTTGGAAAGAAGGATGGACCACAATTCGATGTGAGAGACTGACAAAGTCATACAGGAAACAGTATGAAGTTATTACTGCTAAAACTGGATCTTCATTTTTGTTCAATAAATAAATGAGGAAAAAAAGTTATATGTTGTTAATTTGAGATTGTGTATTTGCCTAATACTAAAACCTGCTATGATCAGGTCATTTCTTATTATATTTTTCCATAAAAACACATAGATTTGAAAGAGAGGGGGAAGTTAACTTTATAACATGACTGTAAATCATTAAAAAAAAAATACAAATAACTTTATAGCATGCCTGTAGATCATTTTTAAAATGACACTGTTAAAGAGGACAAAGTTAATGAATTACAAAGATCTAAGGGTCATCGAAAGAAAAGAGATAAGGGTAATTATTCCAGAGCAATAGAATGAGGAGAATATTAATTGAGGAGGAATGAGAGAATGCAAATACTGGAGACCTGACGCAGTCTTCAGATCTGTACCTGACATCAGGTTTTTCTGTGGACACCTTGGACAGTAAAAGCGATGAAGAACTTTACCTGGTCCTGACAGAGCAGCTCGATCTTCTCCTCGGCGAGCACTGCCATGTCCTCCTCCTCTTTCTGCTCACTTGGCTTCTCTCCAGCCGAACCGCTCGTCTGGGACTCGCTGTCCAGGTTAATGATCTTCTCATAAACGTGCTCCATTACTTTTCTCACCTGGAGCATGTCGCTAGCAGACAGACGATCTCTAAAACACAGAGACAAGAGATCATGTAGACATTACAGCTATGTTGAAATATTGTTTTCAATGAACTTTTATTCTAAAGTGTCTTGTTGTCTGATCTGTTGAGGGCTTTAAAGGTTAGAGAAAATGCAGTAAACTAGACATAACATCCCACACAGGTCAGACAAGATGGTTTTATAATTAAAATGAGAGCAATCAAAATTCTTGTTGTATAATGTCTGTATTATTTTGTCTTTAGTCTGAATGAAAAAAAAAACAGAGTTGTATTATTTACCAAATATACTGTACAAAAAGATGAATTACCGACTCATTATACACTAAATCAGCAATAACATTTGATATTTTCAACCTTGGGCTTTGCATTTATTTATAATATAATAACAGGTCCAACAGATTTTAATGCATGGAGCGTTCAGAGGATTATAAAAAATAAGAGATATAACTGATTAAGAACACATAGCAGACTGTGAATGCCAAGTGTACATCTACCGTAACTCAGGTTAGGTATATTAAACAGGAAATATCTGGGTCTGAATCAGACTCAGTAGGCATTCTGCACAAATGAATGTTTTTCTTTTTCATCTTCTGCTAGGAATATCAGGACATGCAACATTCTGCTATTTATTGTTTTACAGAAACCAAATTATTTAAAAATAAAAAACACTTTCTGAACAGAATATCAGGGGTACTAAAGTACTCATTTAGAGTCTAATTACAATTGGACAATGAAAAGGCTCTTAAACAAAAATTTAGAGATTAGTTTCAAAACTGGTCAAATGGTAAAGAATCCAGACACCAGTGCTATAATACTGTAAAACCTGAATACGTTTACAAGTTATTCTACGATTTCCACCTTTAATAATAATAACCTACTTCTTCAACGTCTTGGCACCAGATGAAGAATGGGGTTGGAGGTAGAAGGGGATTTTGTTGAATTTTGGCATGTTTTTCTGTATAAAGGAAACAGAGCAGAATAAAGACTTCAGAAATGAAGATATCTTTCGATGTGCCTTTTTCAAAAGGTCTTTATAACTGACGAATGTATTTACACAGCGCCGGCATAATCTTACACCCTGAGCAGTCTAAATCATATTGATTAAATGACATTTAGACTAGAGGCAGGATTGGCACTGGGGATTCTTAAGCACTCACATCCACTGTAATGTCAATCACCCACTGTGGAACAGTTTCATTGAGCAGCATGGATTCAGTCTCGCCTCCAGAGTCTCGACAGAGCAACCTGCACATACGGAGACACATCAGGCATGCGGGTCTTTGTTTGTCTAGCAAGACCGCAAACAAACCTGCACACTTTCTAAGAAACAGACCTGAACAGTGTCCTTCCGCCCGCTTCACCAAAAATGACAGGAGTGTGTGGTGGGACTTGGAAATATCCGTTTCCTTTCTGTATCCTGTTCTCATGCTCACCATTCACTAAAGCGACAAACATTTTTTACTTAACATGATTCTTTATAAAGAAATACCCACGGGACACAAAATTCCTTTCCATGGATCAGATAATAATTTCCTAACAGAATTTCATACCGTGGTTCAGCTCGGTTTCCTCATCCATTGGGCTGCTGTGCGTCCTGGGCCAATATTCTAACAGGGCTTGGAGCAGTAGTCCTCCCAGATTCACTACAACATACATACAACAACAACTTTCAATTACTATTCCATACGATACACAATGTAAGCATTCACATCGAATAGAAACTTTAAAAATCTAAAAGTTTCTGGATCTTTGAAAACTAACCTTGCTTTTACTGAAACCATATTAAAAAATAATGAGAAATGTTATCTTGTTGATTTTATTATTATTTTTTAATGTGTGTACATTGAATGGTAGCCCAGGTCTGCCCGCCTCAGGTCTGTGGTGTGTGGAGTTCGCATGTGCTTGATGTTTTTTTTCCGGATAGTTCCCAGTTTCCGCCCACAGTGTATGAGTGTGTGCGCAATGGTTCGGCACCCCGCCCATTATAGACCCCGCCTAATGCCCCGAATGCCCTGAGATAGGCTCCAGGCCCTCCAGGATAAGCGCTATAGAGAATGAGTGAATGGGTGTGTACATTGAAACTAATGCTATCAGTTTCATGTCCAAAGTATAATAATGATCCTGACACATGTTTTAGCATTTACTCAGACAGTGGGAGTGGCGAAAGCGTATGGACAGACATATAATAATCACTTGAAAGTTAGACTCATTGCCCAGGAACAGCCAGGCACAAGCAAGTACTTTTACACATCCAACCTGTGTGTTTCTCACATATTGCTACACTCACGTTTTGGGTCTGAGCCATCTGGACTGGTAAATCCAGCATCCTTGGCCGAGACCCAAGCAGCAAAGCAATCGCTCTCATCGAGTGTAATGGTCAGCATCTATAAAGCAACAAACATAACAAAATTACCAAAACAAACACACCGACAATAAAAACTGGAATCCTGGACATCATTCTCAGCCATTGTTTTGTGTGAAGTTAACATTATCAGTTTTTTTTTTTGTTTTTTTTTTGCATATTCAGTGATATGACCCACCCCTGTTTTAAGATCCACAGAAAACCAGTTAGGCACATAAACCATCTTAAACCGTTTCTTGATCTCCTCATCAAACTCGATCTTTCCCAAATCTTCAACTTTGCATGCCTGGATAAAGGGAACAGATAAGGAACAGTAATGACACTGTGACAATGTTTGGAAAAAAAAAAAAGAAGAAGAAAAGAAATGCAACTAATGGCAGGTCATACCTTTAATACATCCCAGTACGCTATGGTGTTGTTGGTGTCTTTGGTGAGTATGTGCCTCTTGTCATTCAAAATGTGGCACTGGATTATACTGGCTCCACCTAGAGGACACATTAAGGTACTTGAAGTGTGTGCTGCCATTCTGAAACCATAAGCAACTGGAAAATTATGACTGGAAGAAATAAAATCTAAAAGTCCTGACACTATTTCAGAATCATAAAGCACCAGATTATTATTAAAAATACTTCATGGTGGGCAAAAAAAAAAAAATTCAGAAATACATTAACACAAGTTTAATTAATAAAGAAATATACTTCCTCAAAGTATGGCTGAAAGATTAATTGCACCTGCACGAATGGTTGATGATTATACAAGTGGTTATAAACTAGATATTAATAAATTTTAAACTACTGGCTGAGATGTGGCAAAAGAGAACTTATGTATTGGACTAAATGCAGAACCATCAGTACTTAAAAACTATATGTAAAGTGTACAAACGCATAGAGCGGTGTGCACCAAGTTGTGTACCTTTAATAACCTGATCCGGCTGTGTGCACAGTGGTGTCAAGGGAGTGCTGCAGTCATTGTCGTAATCGCCAGATGCTCGGAAATTGTGTATGCCCTTTAGAGACTGCAGGGTAATAGAGATTAAATGAAAATTGAGGCTCGAAGGCTCAAGGCTCAGATCTTACAAAGACATTATTATGCAGTGATGTTAGCTTTTTAAAATTTCAAGCACAGGAAACGCTTAGGTGGTGACAGTGTGAACTATCGAGGTATTGTGTGCATGTATGTGCTTTTAAGTCAATCAATGCATTACTAGTAATACAACATGCTATATGATTAGAATCCAGTGCTTAATTTACAACACAACATTATTATAAACAAGGGAAAATATTCAAACAAGTCGAACTTTCAAAGTAAAATAAAAGACAAAAGGATGATTAAAGTTTAGGAGGACGAGTCTATATGATGTGTCAGGAACAGCTGGAGCAGGTGGCAGCTTTATTCACGTCACTGTGGAAGGCAGCTGTGCTTACCCATTTGTTAACGGTGGACTTTGTGGTGGAGACCCAGATGGCCGACGGTGGGTCCGCTGACCTGTCCAGCTCCATCTGCCCAAGGCCAAATATACATTCAGCAATTTTACTTTCTTTGCACATAGGTACAGTTCTTTAAACTACACTCTAAAAAATTTTCTCTCCACACCTGTATTTATTGTTTTAGCACTTGCATTTGTACAGTATACATCAGTGCAGCCTGTTACTTAAGGGCATTGTGCTCTCAGGACAGTGGAAAAACTATACCCTCGAGTAAAGTGAGTAAAATTTGATTGAAACACAGTGAACCTCAGTGAAGTTATTTGCTAAAATTATTATAGACACAATGAAACTATGAGAGAAATCTAACCTTTATTAGAAGTATGTATGCTTAAATGAAATAAATATCATTAACAAAAACGCTTCTTAATGAAAAAGTAAGTGGAACCATGCATTTACAACCTATTCCTACCATAGAGAATATGCAGCGAGGAACCTGAGAGAACGTCTCAATACGCAACCTCTCCAGGTCCTCTGCCCTGTCTTTTGTATGATGTTGGTAACGGCCTTATTTTCATTTAAAATCATCCAGTGCTTAATGGAGTCCATGATGATGTGTATTCTAACAAGGTTTCCGGGGCATTTAGAGGGAACAACATCCCCAGAGCGTCTCAGGTCCTCTAACAGTAATGATCATATTCTATTATGTATAACCTTCTTCCTTTACCAAACCCATTTTCATTTTTTTAATTGCCTAATGTTTTTTTTATTTTTTTTGTATCTCATGCAACCACAGAACCCAGTTCCAGTGAAGGCTTCAGTTGCATCTAGCAACCTTCAGGTACTTACATATGTAGTAAAATAAAAGAAAGTGTTTTGATATGAAGTAGGTACCCAAGAGTAGTTTGTATTCTTTGGGACCACAAAATGCTGCAATCTTCTGCAAATATCCAACTATGACCGCCAGAGAAGTTTTTGCCTGTCTAATCATCCCCCTCACTATGTGTATCTGTGTGTGGGGAATTAAGTACACTTGTGTCATTTTTCAAGGAAGTTCATTAAAGCTCCGTTTTCTTTACTTAATGACTTCCCTAAATGTGAATATGGACATTTTCAGGTGTAGCTAATTTTATCACCATTGACTATGGGAATTTGGCCTGTGTGTCACATCTTATTTATACCCCAGTGAAACAGGAAGTCATGGGTGAGTGTGAAAACACTAAGGTGCACATTATAAATAGCTTCATATAAATACAAACATGCTTTATTTACAATTGTTTCTACAGTAGGTACGCATTATTGTGACGATTCTGTTAAAACAATATATTTGGAAATTTTAAATATTTCCTTATAATATTAATTTACTTCTCTTGAAGTTTAGGTTTCTTTGATATTTTTAGCCTACGATTAAACTCATTAACCATCTTATTAACCATCTTCTATAACCTTTAATTAAACTCATCTTAAACCAAGGGTGGCAATAAATCTGGAGAATGTATCTTAAATAAATAATACTCTTTACTTTGGATTTGTGTCTTGGTAAAAACATGGTATTACAAAAACTAAGGAATAAAGTAAAAATACCCGCAGATGCTCCAGAAAACGTACACAGTCTCCTAGTTTCCCCTTCCTTTTCATATCTCCCCTACCTTAAGCACGGGGGCTTTCTCTTCACAAATGAGCACACGTATGTCTGGATTGCGCAGGTCCGTGCAGTAAATCTTCCGATCCCGGCCTCCAGAGTAGACGTGCGTGAAGGCTTCGTTCACCTGCAGCGCCCACACTCCCTCATCATGGACGCGGTACGTGGCTATACACCTCTGCTGTCCCAGTGACCACAGCCGGATTGTACCGTCTGAACTTCCCGACAGGCACTAAGACACAGATCAGGGAGCATAATTTATCACAATTTATTATACAGTGCTTCAACGTTATCTACAGTGCAGCAAAAAGAGATTATGTACCATGTTAATGCCAAAACAGTGATCTAACTGTATAAAAAGGTACAGTTCACTAAACAGGTAGTCCCCAACTTACGAATGAGTTACGTTCCTAGAGCACGTTCGTAAGTCTGATTTGTTCTTAAGTTCGACAAAGTGAGTCTTATACGCATTTAACGCGAATATACAATGTAAAGCATACCAGTCCACTTTCCTAAATCTGTCCCCTTTCCCCACACTGCGGCCAAAAAAACATAACCGCTCCTAAGGAAAAGAATCTCACAGAAATGTAACTGTGTTGTCTATACACCTTTAAATCGTGAGAGGAAATCGCAGACGCCATTTAGTCTCAGAGCAGTTTTCCACGTTATTTTCCACAAAGTTTTCCACCATTGTATAGAACTGTAACCTCTGTTTTGCTGAGGATTTTCCGAAATTACTATTATTCACCATCAAGACAGCTTTACAGGACAGACATTATCTACCACTGTGCTCCCGGACTGAGTCATTGAAACCAGTAAGGGCGACAGGTTTTTCCCCCACACGCATACAATATACCGGACTTTAGACATTTTATACTTTCACTTACACACTGGAAAAATTGTATATAATAATTTTAAATATTGTCTATTTTCTGTACAATACACGTGAGCTACTTCAGTGATTGAACCGGACGTAGAACCATGGTCCGTTACTATCTGTGGAAATGCGCACGTCGAATGTTTGTAAATGGGGGACTACCTGTATAGTGGTGGCTAAAAGTATTTAGACAACATATGCTACGTATTTTAGTTCTCCCTGTACACACAAAAAAATTGTTTACTAATTACTAATTAATTCTCGCCTATCTGGCTGAAAAGTTGTGCTGATTAGAACTGGCTAGTTTAGTTAAAGGATGGAACAAATATATGGCAAGGCTTTTAGTTTCCTCGTGAACTTCTGTGGAATAATTCTGAACATGACACCAGAAAACTGCAGATGTCTTTTTGACTCTATGCCCAGCAGCATTCAGCAAGTTTTGAAGAATAAAGGGCTTATGTAATACATAATGACTCTTTTATGGCGATTGCATTCCACACAATAACAAATTATTCTTATAATTCGGTGCAATCTTCTATGATGTATTGTGCTGGGACAGCGGACTAAAGACAGTCGATGCCGACAGACTCAACAAGCTCATTAAGAAAGCTGGCTCTGTCATTGGAGTGGAGCTCGAGTCTCTGGTGGAGGCGAGAGGAAAATGCTTAAGAAACTTCTCAGGATTCTGTACAATGAGTCCCATCTGCTGCATGCTCCTACCGGAGTACGTTCAGTTGTAGACTCAGACCACCGAGAAGCACCACAAAATGCACCACCGGAGGTCTTCATCATACTTTATAACCCTACTTCCTTCTGGAAGAAGAGGAGTTAAACAGTGAGCGCACTAGCCTTATCTAGGTTCCTTAATATCATGTGCAATATCAATTAACAATATCAAGCACAATTTTATGTACAACTCTACATCGGAATCTTATACTTTTGTAGACATATATGCGTCGACTTTATCTTATAGACACTTTGTGTATATTAATTCTATTTTACTTTAATTATGACTTAATTTCATGGCTTCTTATATTTTATTACTGGCTTTGCTGTTGGAGCAGTCTCTGGCACAAGAATTTCCTCTGGGATTAATAAAATTCTCATCATCTTGATTTTCACTATTAAAAAAAAAAAAGAAATTGAGAATGTTATTAAAACATTACTTTTTACTTTTGTCTCAATACTTTTGGCCGCCACTGTACATTGCATCATGAAGCTGTTTAACTTATTCACTCTGCATCAGAATTTCCAGCGTTACATTCTCCTAACACTTCAATAAAATGTCGTGCACCTGAGTGCCGTCTCTGTTGAGCAGCAATGATTTCACATTGTCTGTGTGTCCTTTAAGCTTCATGAGCTTGGCGCAGGTGCGTGGGTCCCACACTCTTAAAACCTGAGAAACCACACACACATGCACATAACTAAACAGGGCCAGCAAAATAAACACATTCAATTTCAATCCAAATGAAAGAAATTTGCGTTTAAGGAAGAGAATATTGGGACGAGCCTTCTCAGTTGATCCAGATACTATTACTGTGCCCATCTGATTCATGGCCAGACTGTAGATCGAATCCTTGTTCCCACTGAGAGACGATGCTGCAGGATAAACAATAGCAAGAGTTTCAGAATTGACTAAATGAGAAATGAGGTTTGATTTTGTCTCGGGTTGTGCGAAACTAGATTAAAATTTGGCTTTAAATTTGCTAAATCTCCTACAATATTAAGATAATTTGTCTTGGGTAATTTGGCATATAAAATCCATGCTACTCATTATCCACAAAACACACAATCGTTTAAAAATTAGGATACATCCAAGAATGGGTAAGATTACTTATGAGCCCTGGAAAGAGATACAACATACACAATGCTTAACAATAAACAACATATATTGTATAAGGAATAAAATACTGGAGCATGTGCTGTGACAAAACATCCCATAACTGTTAAGGTCTTGTTTTGAAAAATAAAAGAACAAAAATGTGATAAAAATATACTGTGATAGCTAGAAGAGGTAACCTGTATGATGACAATCTCACAACATCTTTTTCATATACAACACACACACACACACCGCTGAGCCAAAAGAGGCAGCACTCACTAGTGACAGTATTATTGGAGGCAGTCAGTGCTGTTAGTGTGTTTACATCCCATAAGAAAATCTGTCTGTCCAGTCCTGCCGAAGCCACCAACTCTTTATCTTTAGCATAAGCTAAAGCTTTAACATAATCCTGTGAAGGAGAAAGCACAATAACAGCCATCAGTGTAAATTCGAAATAATCAACCCTACATCTTAAGAAATGCATTAGCATCTAGGTCCGAAATCATAAATACCATACATGTTACAAGATTGTAATGTCAGAGATTTTTCCCCTGGCTGACTGATTTATATCAGTAATTGTTACAGGCGCCACATGCATGGATCTTAAAATATTATTTTACCTTCTACAGATTTTCTTCCCCTTCTCAGGGTCACCACATGAGATCATTCGATCCAGAAAATATTGGCACAGGATTTATGCCCGATGCCCTTCCTGCCACCCATTTTGCTTGGTTGCTAGACTTTGGCAACCGGGCAGCAGGAGGGGCTCGCACCCTGACCATCCAAATAGCAACCCAGATCCTGAACCACCTGAGCACCACTGTCTGATTTTACCTTCTATAAAATGTCCAGTGGAAAGCACATCACTAAAATATTCCTTGTGACCTGGGAGTAAAGAGGCATTGCACATTTCCCCATACAAGTCACTCCAGGATGAGGTATGCAATGTAAAAATGTATTGTAAAAATGTATGTAATCCATATGTATTATAATGTAAAAACCATGCATACATCACAAAGACTCCCATCGTTGAGATTTATGTAAAGACTGCTCATCCTATAGGAACTGAGCTTAATCACATTACATTAAGCTTATACCATTCCAAGTGAACATCTTAAATATAAAAATGTTGTTTTATGTACAGTGCTAATACAAGGGCTGCCCCTGAGTCAGGATGCTACGTTTCATCAATACCAAGTTCATAAAAATATATATAATTTGCTAGAGATCGGGGAAGGGGAGGGAGGGGAGGGGGGGAATTGATTCAGTGATTTATCGTGATTCTTATGCATGACGATTCATGTGCCGCCATAATGAATCAGCTTTGTACATTTTTTTATTTATATATGTACGATTTTGAGGTAGTAAAAGGTTGCTGTTCCGCTATAATCCTGCTGGTGGTGCGGTCGAAACTGTTCACACACTGGCAGGCAGCACAGCGTCCTGTATGATAAGAGCAAACACAGACTCAGCCAAAAAATATATATAATTATACACGCTCCAGAAAAAAAAAATAGGATGATGTATATTATATTAATATAATATTGTTAATAATATCATCATATACTGTATATCAATATATATACATCATATAGCAATACAAATTTAGTTTTTCTTTTCCTGAAGTGTGTATAAATTTTTTTGGCCGACTCTGTGTCAACGATGGAAAACACACACTGGGCGTTTCCCATCGCTATAGTTTACTGTTAATTGTACTGAATGTGCTTTCTAGTGGTGTCCAAAGCTTTTTCAAAGTGGCTGTCAGTCACCAAATTCCTATTTTAAAGCTTGAATATAGTAAACTTACTCTTGGTGGAATAACTGCAGCAGGATACCAAACGGCAGCTCTATTTGTTCTACATAAGATTAAATATTTCAGAATAAAGATTTATATTTCAGCATGTTCTGTGCGCAGTTTGCTCTGATTAAGAAAGAAAGAAAGAAAGAAAGAAAGTTGTTTCTGCCAGGAGAACTTTCATCTGCTTCAGTTTCTCTGCCCTCTCCTTCCCTGAATATTTTTGTTTAATTAATTGCCTCAACAGTCTCTTGAAATATGAGACGCATGCATTTGTTACAGGAAAACCTTTTGTTGTTTCCAGCTCATTTAAAATAGCTCCTTCTCAATATTACTTTCTAGTCTGTAGTCATGACTAAATAATTATTCAGAAAATTAATTTGCATCACACATAAAGGCTCTTGCGATACAGCTGTGTTAACAGTCTGGGCTGTCTATTATATATTCATTTGGCACTGGGGCTGGACTTTGGACACCCCTGGATCTGGCCTAGTTCATGTTTTGGATTATATAAGTAGAGATTACTGAATTGGCGGCATGGTGGATTAGTGGTTAGCACGGTCGTCTTGCACCTCCAGGTTCCGGGTTCGATTCTCGCCTCGCCTATATTGAAACATCAGTTAACTTCGGTCTGTCTTTTCAGCAAAAACGGATGCCCCACTTGTGACTTACATGAAAGTAGAGCAGCATGCAGTGATTCCTTTTTTGGAAATTAATGCTTACATTTTTCTAGGATTCTGAAGGGCCAGTATTGGAAAATTAACAGGAAAAAGGTAAAATAATAATAAATAAATAAATAAATCAATCAACAGTGCTCATCACAGTGAGACGCTTATTGAAGAGCTGAGCCCTAAACTTCACATTAAACTCGGAGGACTGCTATCCAAGGGCGTTGTGATCTTGCATAACGATGCATGTCTGCACACTTCTGCCCACACTGTCGACATGCTGCAAAACCTTCATTTTGAGGTCTGAACGAATTCCCTCTATAGTCCTGATCATGCTCCATCAGACTTTCACCTGTTTGGTCCCCTGAAAGCAGTCCTATGAGGATGTGTGATGAGGGAACAAAAGCATGTTGACAGATAGACAAAGTAAAAATAAAAAAGTAAATAAATAAATAAATAAATTTATAGTTTATTTATTTATATTGTATTTATTTATATTTTTTCTCATTATTTTTATAAAAGTTAATTAAAATAAGTTCTACAGCTGAGTGTGGATAATAGTTATCAACTATACATACCGTAATACATAGCATATAGCATTTTGGATTTGTGTTTATTTTTTCTTTCAGTACTGTAAATATAATAATCCTGTTTTAAATTAAGGGACTCAAATTTTTCAAAATTTATTCAAAAAAAAAAACAGTTCAGTGATACAATCCTGCTTGGCCGTTTCCATGGTTGACTATGAAATAAGTTTTGCATTTACCTTGTGTGTTCGCAGTGTCGACATACAAAACCCTTTGTGTGCATTCCAGACTTTCACAGTGGTGTCTGATGAAGCAGATATCACTATAACAGATTAAAAATACAACAGTGTGATTTCAGACAATACTGTTGTAAGTTTCAAAAGCACTATGATGCATGGCATTCCTGCAGCAGGTTGTGTCAGAGTATAACTGCAAATAATAATAATGGAGTTCTTCAAGCAGAATAGCACTTAATATGCTGCTACTCTGTGGAACGTTCAGGTGTATATATTCATTTACTCTTAATTCATGCATTATATGAGGTAAACTGGGTTTCACACCTCCAGCACTTCTCCATATACAACAAACGGTCACATTAAACTAAAGTCATACTCACAAGTTTTTCCATTGCAGCAGAGGACGATGTCATTGACCCAGTCTGTGTGATGTTCCATTGAGGCTATGTATGGGTCCTGCTGAAAAGCACACAAAACAGCAATGTCGTCAGTGAACCGCCAAGTTCTAAATATAACATGAAAGTCGGCAATAAACGTGCTGTCCGGATCAAAATATTCCATTAACAATTCGCCACAAAGATTATTACAGTATCAGATCAGCAGGGATCATGAATAAGAGACTGACAGATTGGTACCTTGTGCTGGTTGACGCTCCATATCCGAATAATGGAGTCTCGACCAGCGGTGAAGAGCCGGTTAAGAGCCGGGTCCAGCTGTAGAGCATTCACCCCATTACGGTTGTATTTCTCCACTTCATCTCTGATCACGTACGATACCTGGAGCACATAAAAAAAAAATTTTTTTATTTAACTTTTTTATTTTTTATTATTATTAACAAAATTGATTTATTTTGTTATATACAATACAGGGATTTTGAATTAGTTTCAACCTTGCAGCATCTACAAATCATATTAATACCAGGACATCTGGCATTTAGTCCATCATCCTACTTGAAAAACAAATTTTTATTTGTATATTCATCATTAAGTATGGGAACAGGGAGTAGCCTTGTGGTTGAGACTTCAGACTCCTGACTGGAAGTTTGTGTTGAAAGCGCAGCAGAAGATAGGATTGTACCAAATGTCAAGACTCAACCAGGAATACGTATACAATATATGGCATGAGTGATATTTGTCCTCACTCATGCCCAACTTTTCATCAAAATAACTGAATAAATTATAAACACGCCTGCATTAAACAAAAAAACAACTCAGTAATACTTTACATACAGTACTTTGATACTTTTTGGTAAATTATGCAATACACACAACATAAAGCAGATGTTGTGCATTCATTTATGAACATAAAAAAAGAAATATAACATTTAATACTGAAAAAGGGGTGTAATTCTTTTTAACAACTTAACAAGACAAATTATTGCTCGATGTGTCTACCGCACCTCAATACGCTTACCAGCCGGCCGTAACCCCAGAGAGACGGTCAAACACACACGCACACACACGCATGTACCTGAAGTTCTCTGTTTATTATCAGCAAAGAGAGCATATTCAAGCCATGTGTC
Source organism: Clarias magur (assembly GCA_013621035.1). Classification (NCBI taxonomy): domain Eukaryota; kingdom Metazoa; phylum Chordata; class Actinopteri; order Siluriformes; family Clariidae; genus Clarias; species Clarias magur. The sequence continues at coordinate 116,660 of QNUK01000170.1, read as the reverse complement.
ACGTACGTCCCGTACATCAAAAGAACCAGTCATTAACATGTAAGTCATAGAGAGACCCGGGGGCAGACAGTCGATAGAAAACACATTAGCATTTTCCGGTTAGACAAAAGGGTTCCAGCAGACACGAGCTATTTGTATGTATATTCGTCTGGACACAGTCTACTGGAAGCGTTACCACATAAGGATTGAGGAAGCATAATGGGGAAGGCGGGTGGGGGGGTGGGTTTCACACAATTAAGGAAACCTTACAGGAGGAAATATTAAAATTAATAAAATAAAATGAAAACATTTTTAAAAAGGTATAACTGTATTCACCATATATCAAAATAACATGTTGCGATATCAACTTTATTTTGTCCAACCCTAATTTAATACATATAGGTATAGACGCATCTAACTGTATTTTCAAAGCAATATGACATTTCCAGTTACCAAACGTAGGATTCATATACAAAATATGCATTGTTCACCCTAACTGCATTATTTGAAAAGTGTCTCCTTGAAAGTGTAACCATATAAAAATCAAGGCGAACAGATACAATACTGTGGTGTAATGTAACAATAATAAAGATTTTATTAAAAAAAAAATTTATTACACAGGTGGCATGGTGTTTAGCACTCTGGCCTGGCACCTCCATGGTCGGGGGTTCGATTCCCGACTCGGATCTGTGTGTGTGGAGTTTGCATGTTCTACCCTGTGTTTGGTGTGTGTGTGTGTGTGTGTGTGTGTGTGTGTGTGTGTGTGTCCTGTGATAGACTGGCACACTACTCGGAGTGTACTTCGCCTTGTGACCAGAATGTCCTAGGACAGGCTCCACGCCCCCAACCCCCCAAATACAGTATAAGTCGTATAGAAGATGAATTAATAAATAAATGTACATTATACAGAAGTGTTACGATAATTTGCTTTTAAACATGTGTCAGTTCTCGGAGGTCCACTTGTTACATTTTTAAGGGAATCAGCTGAGCTTTACTATCTAGGAGAGCTACATTTCTCTGCCTCTGCCTCACAGGCTGCTATTTTCATAGATCATCAAAGACATCCTCAATTTGGCTTTATCAGGAAAAATAGTGTCTATTACTTAAACTGTTACATTTTGATATACAAACATTTTACCTTACAAATTACATGTGTAATGGCCGTTTCGCACAGGATTAAGATCGCAGGCAACCTCCAAAATTATTACTAGAGGTGCCCAGGTAATACTAATGCTGTGTGAATAGGACTGAAGACAAACATTATGTTTTCCCAAAAACAACAACAAAAAATCCACAAAAATCAGCACCATTCTGACACAGCATCAAAAATGTAGAATCAAAGATGGATTTCAAGGCAGACATGCTGCATTGAATTTGCTTGTAACCAGTCTGTATATAAACTGGTATAATGCAGCACAAACGCAGGATGTCTGGATTACTGGATTCTTTCTTCGCATATCCCAGCGTAACTGGGGTCAGAGTACAGGGTCGGCCATGATACAGCACCCCTGGAGCAGTTAAGGGGCCTTTTGCTCAATGGCCTAACAATGGCAACCTGGTGGAAGTGGGGATCGAACCGCTGATCTTCCGATCAGTAACTCAGTGCCTATAGAGTATAGTGCAGAACCGTGAACTTTTGAAACAAATGAGATCAGAAAAAAAAATCATAGACGGAAATCTCTTATGCACTTGGTGAAGTTGCAGGGTAAAAATAAAAAAATAATAAAAATAAAACAGTAAAACTATAGCCATGTTTAATAGTGAAAATAAGAGCATTTCCGTACATGCACAATGTGAGACAATTAATCTCACTTGGTAGTGACACTAATCGGAAAATAAGGCTTCAATTTGCTAGAGATCATAAAGTTTGGACGCAACGGGGAAAAAAAATATAAAAAAATCACTTGGACTGATGAGTTCAGATTGACTCTATACCAGAGAGATTGCATCAGGGAAAGAAGGGAAGCAAATGAATTGATTCATCCATCATGCAATGAATAGCGTGTACTGTACCGGCCTCTAGAGGCAGTGTTATGATCTGGGGTTGCTTAATGTGATCAGGTCTATTCTCAGCAATGTTACGTGGCAATAAAATGAAGTTAGCTGACGACCTGAATGTACTGAATGACAAGGGTATCGGATCTATCGAGATTTTCTTCCATGATGGCAAAGAAGTCAAACTGTGAAAGAGTGGTTCTTGGAGAAGGAGGATAGTTGTGCACTGTAACCAAAGATGAATTCATGGAATTAAATCTTAGTATGTGCAACTTTTTTTCTTTTCTTTTTTTTGGACCAGGCAGTGCAATGTTAAAGTGATATGATAAATGGCTTCAAGAACCAGATAAAGAATCACAATCTCTTATTAATTCACAGATTACACACCTTCTAAGGCTTTTATTGACACCAGCTTTAAATCTCATAGATCAAAATTTTAGCCTTAGCTCTCTCTCGATGTCAATGCAGTATGAATGATGAGAGAAGGAGGGATGTCCCAGAACATCCATCCGCCCCCAAGTCAGACCGTGCAGTGCTCAAAGAAATACAAAAAGCCCAAGAGCTACACCTCAGATGCTATAGTTGAGCATGTTAAATAAAAAAGTCCACAGCAGCACAATTAGAAGAAGACTGAAGAAGTATGGTTTGTTTGGAAGAATAGCCAGGAGAAACCTCTTCTGTCTATCCAGAACATCTAAGCATACCTGACGTTCACGAAACTGCATCAGAACAAAGCAAAGACTGCTGGAACAATGTCCTATACACAGATGAGACAAAAAGTGAAGTAGTATTTCAGCACAAACACCTCATACCCACTGCACGTCGATGGAGGGGTGATGATTTGGCTTACGGTCAAAATAGCTGGCAACAAGAGTGAATAGACCCTAAGTCAGCGGTCAGCAACCTTAAACACTCAAGGAGCCATTTGGACCCAATTCCCACAGAAAAGAAAATACCGAGAGCCACAAAACTCTTTTGACATCTAAAATAAAAATAGCAGGTGTCGCACATCGTGGTTGGGACTCATATTTTGAGCGATAAAAAAATAAAGACGTTTTATTTTAATGGTACAATATCCCCATAATCTTCTAATTTAGAATTACATTTAAAAAAATGTGGAACAAAAATAACAATTTTCAATTCAGTACTCGTTATTTATTTTACAATGCCACAGCAGAGGGGTGAAAGAGCCATGTGCAGGTCCGGAGTGACCCCTGTCCTAAGTGATAACAGCTGTACATCTTTAACCGTGCAAAGTCACGTGTCCTATTCATCATGTTCAAGAGTTTGTCAGTGGCCAAGTACAGTATGTCTCCAGACCTGAACCCTATAGAGCACCTGTGGGGCATTGTCAAGCAGGAGGTGGCGAAGGGCCATTTATGCAACATCCAGCAGCTCCATGACATCATTATGAAAAACATGTACAACTCTGGCTAAGGCTGTGCTAGATAACAATGGTGCTCACACCAAATATCGACACCTTGGAAAAGTTCACTTAGGATGTGCTGATTTTTATTGCCAGTTATTTATCTAGTAATGGCTGTATGTTGAGTTATTGTTAGAGGACAGAAAACACACACACAGTACATGTGTTCTGGATTCTAATCGACGCTTTACATGATTATCAATAATCTCACATCACAGCCCAGTGATGCAGCAGGGAAATGTAAATGGATATTTAAGATAAATATTGACTAGATGTAATTAGGTTTTAAACTCATTTTGTTTTTGGGTGCATTTTGCGCCAATTTTACGACAGCCCAAAATACGGCAGACATACAGCGACACCGGGGGCATTCTGGTTTACGGTTCACCAAAAATAAGCAAATTTTGTCAGTTGGTAAAAACGTCTTTATTTCTTTTTTAAATTAATCTTTAAACAATATTGTCATTTCTTTAATTTTTATACGATTAAACAGTTTAAACGTCTGAAATATCAGAATGTTGTCTACTCCAGCAATGATTGAAGAAGGGGGCGTGGACTTAGCTTTAGCTTCGAGTTAGCAATTACATTCTCACATTAAAGACAAATTGACAATGTACATAAAACCTACATATCTACCAAAGCTTTCACAAAAGCACTATTTCTATATACAATAAAATGCACCCAAAAACGAGCCAGTAGAACATGTCACACACTAAAAGTAAGATAGCTGGGTATTCCTGCTAGCTGCCAAGCCTGTATAAGCATGGGCTGTTTTCCAAACTAGATAAATAATGCACTCATGTATGTTGTCTAAGGCGTTATTCCACCACTGTGTAATGCACTTTTGTAGACAGTACAGAATAATTCGGGCTCCAGCCCCAGGTCAGAGCCTCCGCTCGGGTTTTGCACAGAAATGATGATAAAATTCACACACCGCGTAGAGAAACGCGTCACAAAGAGGTCACCAAATAATCCTCACCAAACGCTTGTCAGTGCGAATGTAAGAGAACCCCGTGAAAGTTGAAATGTACCTGCACTTTTCTCCGCCCGGCAGCATTCTGCCTGTGATGGGTCGCCATCTTACATGTTGACAGCATGACGTCACTTCCGAGAAGCGGGAAAAAAAGAACCCGCGCGCGCGCCATGCAGCAGCTGTGCAAATATCAACTTAAATCTACCCTTAATTTAACTATATAGTTATGTGTATATATAGTTTTATATGTGTATGTTTGATAGTTTGATGACTTTGCAAATATCAGTCAAATTCCTACAGGCCAGATTTTAAAGCATGTTCTGCCCCATTTTTAATTTTTGAACTAAGTAAGTTTTAAGAAATATGCACAATTTTGCTTTTTGTACCTTATTGGCTAGATAAGTCTGCATAATTAACTTTATAATAATAAGGTAATTAATTTACATTCTCAATGTTGCCATTTATAGTCTTAGATACATGATAATTTCAGCAAAGCACAAAAAAAACATTAATATACATTTTCAGAAAAATGTACATTATACAGGCAGTATAGTGGCTTCGTGATTAGCACTGTGGTCTCGCACCTCCAGGGTCGAGGGTTCGATTTGGGTCTGTGCAGATGGAGTTTGCATGTTTTCCTCGTGCTTGGTGGGTTTTCTCTGAGTACTCTAGTTTCCTCCCACAGTCCAAAGCCATGCAGATTGGGCTAACTGGTGTTTTCAAATTGTCTGTAGTGTGTGAGTGTGCATGTGAATGTTGACCGGAAGTCCTACACAGCAAAATTTTTAGTCTTGAATTAACACCCAGAGTGTTGATTTAACACTTTCAGAGTACATTCGTGACCATTAGGTCATATATAAACACTTGGGGTGTTAAATCAAAACTGGGAATTTTGCAATGTACCATGGTCATAAAATGGGAATAAATACAATGTTAATCACCACTGGCCTGCACACTCCCTACTTGGACTACAGAGATTCCTAGATGGATAGATGGATAAATAAATGGATGGAATTAACATTTATTTAATATTCTTTGAAAAGCCTTTTGTAGAATACTGTGTTCATATAGGAAACTCTACTAGTCTTAGATACTTTAAACAAGAGCATTTAAACAGCATTTCTTTTTAATTAAAAGCAATAATATAAATTTTCATAAAAATCTACATTTAACAGGCAGCATGGTGGCATAGTGGTGAGCAGGGGCGACGCTAAGCGGGGAAAAGTTAGGACGATTCTAAGGGCCCACGCCCTTTAGGGGCCCCCAGAGATCTGCTTTATTAGTAATAACACTACTAGTGCATATTTTGTCATAGGGCCCAAAATTGCTAGCGGCACCCCTGGTGGTGAGCACTGTGGCCTGCCATGGGTTTTCTCCAGTTTCCCTGGTTTCCTCCCACAGTCCATAGACATGCAGATTAGGATTAGATTAGAAGTTCCAAATTGCCTGTAGTGTGTGCGTGCCCTGCGATGGATTAGCATCCCACCGAGGGTGTACCCCTCCTCATGCCCTACGTTTTCTTCTTGGATAGGCTCCAGGCCCACTGCAACACTGTATACAAAGAGGTATTGACAATGAGTGGTACCGTACCTGTATCTCAGGTGATTTTACATTATAATACTTCAAGCTTTGAGTAACTCGTTTGAGTAACCTGAAGTGGCTATATGTTTACCAGCAATAAGCTCTCAGCCTGTAACTCTGCACTGCTCAGATGTCGGGTATGAATTTGCTTGGTAGAAATCACTGAAATGTGAAAGTCCTCTGTGCCTCTGGCATCAGTGGTTCGCCAGAGGGAGCTACAGATTCAGCAGCTGTGTGTGTGTGCGTGTGTGTGTGTGTGTGTGTGTGCGTCCGCTCGTTTCCAATTAAGCGCTTTCATGCACATCTTCAGCTATACCAAGCAATAGACTCAATGCATTATTTTTTATATCTATATATATAAATATATATTTCAATATTTTTATTTTTATTTTGGTGAAATGAAGTAAAGTAATACATTTAAAAGATTGTAATTGCTAGTGTAGACAGAAAAAAAATCATCTTTGCTTTCCACAAGGGCTCATCTCTAAACAAATGAAATAAATCTGTGTCCTTTCCTGTAACGTCCGCGTAAACACATATTAAAGGGTGAGACGCGCACACACCAGGCTTAATTGCGGCAGCGAGTTCATAAACAACAGTTGTTCGCCTGATATTAAACACTCCAGTCCCCAAAGACTTGTCCTAGATCTCGGTACAGTCCATTTTCACAGCGCGCTCTTCATTCCATCAAAATTTCCAGGCGTGATTTTTTTTATTTATTTTTTTTTTATCTTCCTTTTTGCACAAAGAAACTTTGAAAGCGCCAAACAGAGGTGCGTCGGAGCGGTGCGTAAAGGGAGCGCAAAGAGGCAGACGGGAGGAGGCGTTTCCCATGCACCGACCAAGCTCACTTCCTCAGTCGGCGGCTCGACGGCGATCGCACAGGTTTGGTACGCGTTTGTGCTTGAAGATTTTCCAGGAGAGAGCCGGTTAACTCAAGTCCGTGCGATCTACAAGAGCCTCTTATGACCTAGTCGCCGCTTGGACAGCGTCGGCGTCACTGACCTGTGTATATATATATATATATATCATTTTTTTTTCTCTTTTGGACATCGATCACAACTTTATTTAATATGTTGGAGTCTTTCTGATTTGGATGATTTATCAAGAGGACCCTGTGGGAAAAGAGTATTTTTTTTTCCGGTGAAGCCTGTGCGCCATGGCATATGGAGCGGAATTGACGCTCACGCCGGTTTGCGCCTGATCCTCGAATGGATGTGCGTGTTTAGCGCGAGTGAAAAAACTCATCACAGGCCGTTTATCTGGACCGGGATGAGTTTCCAGAGAGGGCTCCACATGCTCTCGGGCTGCTCTGGGTTTTGCTAGCGCTCACTGAGAATGTCGGAAGTCGCTGAACTATAAGGATCGCTTCTTCTGCACGCAAAGCTGCCAAGAAAAGAAAGTTTCACACGTAAGTAGTTGCCACCCCTGCCTGCGCCAGTCTGCCCTGTGTCTCTCTCTCTCTCTCCCAATCTCTCTCTCTCTCTCCTTGTTTTAGAAAACATTCTGGAACTTTCTGTAGGGAGTCCACCAAAGACCAGGCCTGTTTTGTGAGTTCAAAATCACAGAAGTTGTACACCCTTGTAGTCGGTCTATTCCATAGATTCCTTCGAGTTGACAATATTTGCAATTTCATCCCTTTGAAACAGATTCCTGTAAATATCGTGCATAGAGCAGGTTTGGACATGTTGGGTGAATTAGGAGTTAAAAGAACAGCAGGTGATACAGGTAGAGTATATAGTTAAAGTGAAGTGAGGGGTAATGAGGAGCTCAGCATATGTTGTGTGTCTGAATTAAAATCACGGCTATGTGCGTGCAGAAAGCCGTAATCAGGTTTAGCACCCCTCAGCTGATTACATTGTTTGCTGAAGTATCCATGGAGGGGAAACTGATGTTGTTCAGAGACAACATTTACTGTTCCATGGACCAAAGATGCGTTTATCCCTTATATAGGCTAACTTTTCCTTTATTTTTATTCCTCGTGCATTTTAATCAGCCAAAAATATTTATAAATTTATTGTGATTTATTTTGATTTTTGTCCCTTTATTGGTGATGACTTTTACTTGTAAATTATTTAAAGTATTAAGCTAAAAGCTAATTAAAGGGACAACAGTGATCCTTAAGATCTAATTACTGTGTGTAGCAGCTACAGCCATACTGCCAGGTAAATGTGGCAAAGGTGTACCATTCCAGTGAAAGGGACATGTACAGATCACTGGCTTACATTAAAATGAGTGTGTAAACATTAAGGTACAACAGGTTTAAGTTTATATTATTCCTGATTGAGAATTGCTTTTGACACCGAGGCCACAGGTGCGGGTTTGCGCCAAAAAAAAAAAAAAAAAAACACCCACTGGTGTGTGTCTACTACTGAATACACCTCCACAGTAACCCAGGACCTGCTCTAACGTGTCACACACTGCGCTATAGGAGTGCATACTGAGCCTATTAGGATGGTTGCATGTAATTCACTCAATGGCTTGCATGGCGCGCTTAACTCACTCTTGCAAACGAGTATTCAGCATTTGCGTTGGGACATTATGTCAGAAGAGGTGGAGTGCTGTAAAGGCTTGGTATTTAATAGACAAATCTGCGGCTTCGGAAACAAGCCCCGCCCCCTCACTGAATGACCTTTAAACGTGGAAAAGAGGAGCTTTAGGAAGCCTCGAGCTCTTGTCCAAGGTCCTGAAAGTTCAGTTCTCACTGTGTCATGGCAAAAATGCACGATTTTAGGCAAATACCTTGTAAGTTATTAGAATAATCATTTATAATAAATTAATTGTATATTTATAATAGAATAAATTGTAAGGATTGAAAAATAGAGGCTATTAAAAAAGTCAGTTTTAAATGATGCAAGTAAGAAATATAGCATGCTAGATTTCTGTTGGCAAAATGCAGTAAAACACAATTAGCGTAACAAGTATATTAATTAACAGCAATAAATAAAGAAATAATAATAATTATAACAAAAAAACAACTGTCGGTGTATTCTGTGAATACTGAATTTTACCTTCAAATCTACATGTACAGCTATGCAAGGCAACATACTGTATGTAATGTAGAGTTACATTTTGTATTTAAGTATTGAAAAAAAAAATCCCCTAAATTTAAAACCATAGCCTGCATTACAGAGAGAGAGAGAGAGAGAGAGAGAGAGATGGTTGAGATATTTGTTACTTTTTACATTTTACAGCAGATTGTTAGCGACAATATCCTTAATTTGACAATATCTAAAAATATTATATATGCACAAAACACATACACATAAATCCATAACAAATGCATATACATTTCTCATATTTTTAAGATAAATAATGGTAAACAAATCAAACAATAGCTAATTCTGTTCACTTCAGTTCTGATTTCTATATGTTTTTGATAAAGGCAAGGCAAACTGACCATAAGGCTTTTTTTTTTTTGATACACAGTTTGCTCACCCTCACATAATGTTCTCCAGCAAAACTTCCTGTTAACAATTCCTCAATTATCACTACATCAATATTATCATCAGTGTTTCAAAATAATTTTACTACTCAAAAGCATCCTCTATCTGTGTATTTTGGTTAACATATGCCACACAATTCCACTGATGTTGAGCAGGGCTGCTGGTCTCACTCGCGCTTGTGGTTGTGACAGCACCAGGTGACCTTGGAGTCATTATTTGTTTTGTCACTCGTAATTTATTTGTGACAACTGCCCTGATGTCACTGATCCAATGATTGTCTTGTAGGGCAATTTGAAACTACTGTGTCCCTGTGGGAAAGCTTTATTATACTATTAATTTTTTTACTTAAGTCTCTTAAATAAATTATCTAAATGTTTTACATTCACATGTAAGATATGTCCTAACAATGGGTCTGTTATTTTTGAATGTAAACTTTCCCTCTAAGTCACTACTGTGCACACTTCATTGGAGAAATAGCTGAGATCTAGCTTTCACTCTGCCGGGATACACATAACAGAAGGCTGAGCAATAAGTTAGACCAGGTTGCCTAGAAATGCATTCTTTGTTTTTTTTAGGGAAAACATATATGTGACAATATATAAAATACAGGGAGTTATTTTGAGAATTTTATGCATGGTTTACAATAATAGAATAAGTGAGAGGGGCTTTTGGAGAAACCCTGTATTTATTCATAGTAAACTAAATTATTCAGTTTAAATTGACACATGTAATTTGTGAACAAACATTTACTATGATAGGCTTCTCGAAAAAAGAAAAAAAAGGTTGCTTATGTAACAACCTGCAGCAACCTCGTTTCCCCTCTCGTCTGTTCCAACCACTCAGCACTCATCATCACCAGTATACTAATCACTGGCCTGATCATCTGTCATCATCTGCACCTGTTCCTCACTGGGTCATGACTTAAGATGGACGTTTTTTTATGATTGAATAATTCATAGGTCACTGTGTGGGTTAACAAACAACCAAAAAATCCTCTAAAATTGGTCAGATATAAGGACTGGACTGAAGACAAGAAGAACAACAACAAAAAACATCCTTCAGGAGGTCTGGGGAACTATTCCTCAAGACTACATTAACCATAAAAAGCTTTGGAAGCAAAATAGGAATAAGTGAGGGGTGGCACTAGAAATTTATGCAATACTGTATACAAACATGTGCAAAAGGCTTAGGCAGGTGTAGAGATTTTGTGATGTTTAGAGGTCCTCGAAAAAGCCTGAACAGTAAAAAAGCAATAAAAAAAAAAATATATATATATATATATAGTGTAAGTGTGTGTGTAACCTTTGATCTTGTTATAGTTTCCAATTGTAACACATCATTGTAAACATGCTTGCTGTCCTTCAGCCACTGCTGTATTGACCTCTTGATCTCTTGAAAAGGCCCTTGTTTAGTCCTTCAGGAAGAGATATGACCCTGCCTGAGAAAAGCGTACACAACATTTGGCTGTGTATGTACTGAAAATGACAAATGATCATAAACGACCCGCCCGCCTCACTCCTTAACCTAGACGACCTTCAGCGTTCGGGGATTTGGATTCCACTTTAAGTTTGGTTATTTTGTACTGGTTTCTTTAGTACACACAACAACTATGAGTTAACATGAGCAAATGGCCCTCTACTAATCTGGACCTTGAAAGGAGCCCCAGGGGAATGTGGATATTTGTGTCAGGTCCTCCTTTATCTTGTTTCATTGATCCAGTAGTTTTCTGGTGAAGGCTTGATTTTAATGTCTGTAATACACGGAAAGGACAGGTCACCTCCTGATATGAAGGGGTTAAATTTTACAGCTGCTGGTGTCACACCAGGTCCTCACGTACTGTATGCTTAGTTTTAGTTTTTTCATAAAATTTTTTCTAAGAATTGCTGAAGAATATGCTTTATATAAATGAGACATTAAAAAAAAGTCACAAGTTTAAGGTTTTAAATAATGCATTACAAATATATATTTTAATATTTCCTCCTGTCTTATTCTCCTTTGGTTGCACTTAGCTTTTGAGACGCCTATTCTGCCTGTTGCTTTGGTTCTTGATTGAGGCTGTAAAAGCCCTTTCGAGGTCTGCAATCATTCTAATCATATGGATAGACTATGACTGTTCATATGAAGCATGCACCTAACATGCGATGAATTTACAGTCTCTCTTAAATCACTAAGAAGACTTGAGCTGATTGTTATCTAACTAGGCCAGCAGAATCATCAGCTTGGAGAGGAAAAGTGGATAGCTTCAGGTGACACCAGCATGCACGGGATATTTATCTCTGCCGGAGGTATTTTACAGTGGTGCTCATAAACTATCCTTGAACCTTTAAATGCGCGGTTATTCTTCAGTGCCTGGCGTACAGACGAGTGTGCAGCGCTCTCTGATAAAGAAAAGGTCCAGCGCAGAATAGAAAAGTTCAACTGTGAGCTTGTCAGACACTTGTGTAAGGTTAGAAGAGATTTGCTTTCAGTGAGGCGTGCTGTTGCACAACTCCTTTCTGCTCATGCACTGACAGTCTCCTGGGAAATAAACACCAATTATGCATTCACTGATGATAGGCGAAGTTAGTTCATCAGCTTGAAAACAAACATTCCTTGGTCTCCAAAAGTAATCCTGACCACGCTCACACTGTACCAGTATTCATCTGCCCCCCCTCCTACCTATAGAAGAGCTAAGATTAGAGAAGTGATGGCGAGCGGGAAGGAGGTGACTTATGATCAGTATTTCCTGGAAACAGACAGCACCACATATACAGTACGATCCCATAGATTGGATCATCACTTAAACTGTATTGGATGCAGTGTTATTATTAGAGAGATGTTCAGACGCATTATGAATTACACACACACACACACACACACAGATTGATTTTGGCTTCTATTACACTTTGTCCTGGCTAACACTCGAAGGGAAACACAGCCATTACACTTGTAGCATGGATGCAATGCAGCACTGTTTTATCATGCTCCTTTCCAAGTTTAAAATTTAGTGGTTAAGCTCGGCAGACATCGGTAGCATCATGTCTGAGTCGAATATGACAAAATATTGATGTTTTTAAGTGTACAGCGTCTGTGTATGTACTGTATGTTTGCGAGAGAGTAAGTGAAAGATGGCAGAGAATAAACAGTATTACGATAAGTTTCATTTCTGCGGTAACATTTCAGTGCCTTTTATTTGTTTAGTTTTTTGTTTGTTTGTTTGTTTTATTCGATTTATTATATAGTGTAATTAGTAGGTAATCATGTTTTTCATGTTTCCATACAAAATGCAAACAACAGCAGAGACAGGCAGACAGATGAGCTAAAGTGCACAGAGGGTGCTGTGATTGTGAGAAACAAGGTTTTACAAAAGCAATGAGTGTAATTAAAGAGGCGTGCAGCCCCAGCGACACAGCGTCGAGGGCAGAGCTCAAACAAGATGAATCTAAGTGGGTCGCAGAAGCACAATGCATTCTCCTGCTATAGCATGGCCAACAGTGGAGCAAATCGATGTAAGCATTATTAGAGTAATCAAGATCACGCCTTCTCGGACCAAAGTCTTGCAGGGGGAAAAAAAATGCAACGTTAGCCTCTATGGCATTTTGCATTTTCTGTAATTCTCTCCTAAACTCTCCTAAATTGATGATTAAGGACACGACACGGCGACTCGGGTTTAATTTAAAACCGAACAAAGTAATAGTGGTCTTTTATTTCATGTCAAGAGCACTGATTGAGTAACAAAATGCTGTAAGAGTTGTTTGAGTTTTGAAAACTAACGTGTAAGGTTACTGTACAAGACATTCCAGTGATATTATTTAATGATGAGGATATCAGATACTCCTACAACTGATAATGTCTGTAGGATATGCTGCTGTAGCACCACACGTCTCTGTTGCCTAACAAATGACAGCTTCTCATTTTACTGCCCTCAACATGACCATTCATAACTCATGGTCTCTCAAGCAATAAAAGAAAAATAATTACCCTTTAAAAAAAAAAAAAAAAAGGTTTAAAAAAATGATTAACATTCCAAGACGTAATCGTAAATGAAACAGTCACGCTCCAAATCCTAAGGTAAAATCAACAGAAAAAAAGTTTAAAAAGTGGGCATGTAACTTGATTCTTCCCAGTCCTGATTGGTCAGAAGTTGTACTAACAGGCAACTCTGAGAGTAGTGACAGTACAGGGAAAATAACAGATTTATAACAATGCCCCAATTCATTATTGTTGCTATAGTAACAGCTTACACAGGGACTTGTATGGTGAACACTGTGTATATACCATGCTTTGGTGTTTGCTGAAGAGATATTTTGGCATTAGTTTTGGACTCTATTGTCTCTAGTGCTTTTAAACAGTCAGAGGTAAAGCTGTTCCTTGAAGTTTTCTGATATGGGAAAGTCATTATGATGAGGAAATTGCACTTTTTTTGTGTGAATTTTGTTGTCTTCAAAAGCAAAAAAAAAAGAGGCTATTGAGGGAAAGACTGTTTATACACTGATCAGCCATAATGTTAAAAACAATAACATTATGACCACCTAGGTTTTAGGTTCCCCATGTGCCACTCGGGTTATTCTGGCCCTTTACTCCACGACTCAACAAGTCCTCTGGTGGTGAGCTGTGGTGTCTGGCACCAGGATGTTAGCGGCAGATCCTTTGGGTGCTGTGCGCTGTGGCATAGCGCCTCTATGGATTGGACTTGTTTGTCCAGCACAGCTCATGGCTACTGGGGGAGATTAGCCTCTACAGAGACTGGGTCTCTTTGCCTGCACGGCCCAGTTCAGGGTGGGCTGTGGTGCACTGGGGGTTCTCATGCTTTTTTTTGTGGCAAGCATTGACCTTTCTCGGCAAGTTGTGCTATATTGGTTTTTCTGTGGGATCGGAGTGGATAGACTGGCCTTTGGCCCCCACATGCATAGGTAAGCCTTGGGTGCCCATGGTTCTGTCTCCAGTTTAGTCATACTGTATATGGTTTATAATCAGTGTTTACCTGGGCATTTACCTGGTCAGTGGTGTAGTAGTTAGCACTGTCGCCTTGCACCTCCAGGATTCCCGGCCAGACTCGATTCATGTCTCTGTGTGCATGGAGTTTGCATGTTCACCCCGTGCTCGGTGGGTTTCCTCCAGGTACTCCGGTTTCCTCCCACAGTTCAAAGACCTGCAGATTAGGCTAATTGGCATTCCCAAATTGCCCGTAGTGTGTGAGTGAGTGTATGTGTGTGTGCCTTGCGATGGATTGGCACCCTGTCCAGGGTGTACCCCGCCTCGTGCCCTTAGCCTCCTGGGATAGGCTCCATGTCCCCACGACCCTGAATACAGGATTAAGCGGTATAGACGATGTGAGAGAGTGAGAAGAGTGTTTACCTGGTGGTAGTCTTGATGACGATGAGTGATAATAAGTCCTAACTGGTTGCGTGGACATTCAACATTAAGTATTACAATTATAAATAGATAAAACATACGATGTGCCCTCTTTTAATAAATTAAGAAATGTCAAATTGCCATGGTTGAAAAATAAAACATTTTGGGACATTGTACTATTGTATGACAAAGTCCATTAACAGCTTTCCCCTTGGCATCACACCAAACCGTGATTTGATTATTTTCCCATAACAACAGTCCCCACCATATTTAATACCTTTCTTTACGTACAGCATCCGGCAATTTTTTACATTTGCGATAATGAAAAAAAGATTTGTGAACTTTTTCTTTCATTTCTTTTAGATTTCTTTTATAACATTTATACTCAACTGTATAGTGACATATTTTTGTGAGACAAAATGTGCCTGCTTTGAATGTAAAGATATACAGTAGAGTAACATTTAGACTTTCTTAATAATCCTACCATGCTCATTATTTAAAGCAGTGAATCCTGTTTAGAACAGCGTTCTCGCTGTTATATTATTTTACTGATATATATATTATATATATATATATAATATATATATATTACTGATATATTCAGTATTCTTGGATCACCTGCATACTGATTTTTCATTTGTCATTTTAATGTAATGCCAAATATTCTTTTTGAAAAAAGTAGAATTACATAAATAATAACAATTATGCTACAAATGGTCCAATAAAGCAGTTTTGTCGAAGGATTGTTAGTATTTCAGGAAAAGAGGGATCTTTTGGTGTAATTAGTTTCAACAGCATTACTGTTCATTAGCAACATTGCTGCATAATTGGCCCCTACTCTAATTGTTTGTTTGGGTGTTTGTTTGGACTTTATTATATCGGATCAGCAGCGTACAAATTTCCCTCTGCAGCCAGCACCGCGCTCGTGATTGATCCGAAACTTACCAACTGCAGCGGCTACTCCGCTGTTATTCCGTCTTATTGATATTTAGGGTAGTAAATTTCAGGAGGAAAGTCCTCGTGTGTGCAGCCCGCTGTTGCCTTGTCAGTGAAAAATGGACCGGAGTGAAAACTGACGCAACAAAACTGTTCGAGACAAACAGAGAACACAGCAGCCCAAACTAATGTGACCTCTTTGAAGTGAAATTAAAATGTGTGTCAGAGCAGTGGGAAGGCTTAATGAGAGAGCGAACGCACAAGCCGAGCTTAAAGGAGAGCACTCTCATAAATTACTGAACCCCAGGCCTCCATAAAGAGGTGGAAATGGAGTGAAAATGGGACTGTTTCCACTCTCCTCCTCCCATCTCGGGCACTCAGAAAGTGTGCACCTCTTTTAATTTGGGTGTTCCTAATATCAGTGGAGTACGACTTAATAATGGCATAATAGCCATTCTAACTGCTAACAGCTGTTAGTATTCTGAGCGTACATTCAGATCTCGATTTAGCCAAAGCTTTTAGTGGATGATTATCTTTTCCAGTTTTTAACACCACTCAAGCTGCATGTACAAGTCCGTGTCCGACACTCATTTTAAATTCGGTGAATAATCGTCCACGGACACTGCTCATGGCATCTCTGGGAGTTTTTCCTTGGCACCGTTGCCTCTGGAATTGATCTAAATCAGAGTTCTATGAAGATAGAAGTTATGAGACATTTTTCATAGAAGAATTTGAATGAATCAGGCTTATGACTGGATTGTTAATTAAAGCACTATGGTACAGTACAGCTGATACAGTAAGTGCTATGTGATTGCCACCAATTCCACAAACACCCCAGCTAAACCAGTACCTCAGCTAATGGCGTTCTCACTTAGAAGTAAGAAACCCAACATGTTTATTTACCAAAGTTACATTGATATCTTAACGATCACAGAAAGAACAATGACCTTCTGAGGAAAACGCATTTCATTTTCCCCTGAAATTGAAAAACTGCCCATGCTTGTACAGTTCAATAAAGCCACCACATCCTAGTCATGACCACATCCTACATCACTGACATTCTAAATGCAACCCTACAGGACAATACCAACCTACACAAACCTGAGGTGCGATTCAAATTTACGTACTCTATGTCACAGTTATTTATTTCCATTCTGTTCATGTCTATATTAGACGTCTGCACATTGTGCATGTTGTAGGCATTTGTTAGCGAATTACAAAAGTGCTTAGGTATCAGTCTTCATTCCGAAATGACTTGGTTTGAGGTGTAATATGGTAAGAATATTACATTTATCGCACATGTATTATAGCATAGGTGGCATGATGGCTTAGTGGTTAGCACTGTCATCTTGCATCTTCAGGAACTGGGTTTGATTTCCTCGTCGGGTCTACTGTATGTAAAAGAAGTTATAATATTCTCCTCGTGCTTGGTTGGTTTCCTCCGGGTTCTCTGGTTTCCTCCCACTGTACTCCCAAAGACATGCAGATTATGCTAATTGATGTTTCCGCCCATAGTGTGTGAATGGAGACCGGAGGTCCTAGCACTGTCATGGAAAATGGGAATAAACATAAAGAAGTAATCATCCAGTCACTGGTTGGGCTACAGAGGTTTCTAGATGGATGGATGGATGAATGGATTAGAACATGACATGCTGGAGTCTGATTCTGTTATTGAAGAGCATATATAAAGAGCAAGTTGATACACAAGGCAATGCAGAATGATTTCCAAAAGCATAGAGAAGCGTTAAAATTATTCATAAATGTAGATCTATATTAAAGGCAACACAAATCGAATTGTTCCTTTCAGTCAGTCTGATTTGGGCTTGTGCAGAAAACTGCGTGGCATAAACAGAAACGTTCTGCTAAAAGGCTGCAGGCCGCTAATAATGTCATGAGTTTGTATTGCTCATCGCTCTTGAGCACACCGTGGCTCGTTCAGGGCGAGGCTTAGGATGCTTGAGACAGCTTATTAAAAACATTTTCTCCAGTCACCTACACAAACTCTTAATGTCTGGCTCTTTAGACGACATTATCTTACTTTAAAAGCTATATCTGAGCAATAGCAAGCAGACACTTGAGCGTAGGAGGAACCTGAATCATGCAGCAGAGGTGAGCAGGGCTAACCCACACTCTACTTTAGACCCAGTGAAAATACTGGACTTGACTTTCTAAAGGCTTGGTCATATCTGGGTTATTTTAATGTACATAATGCTAGCGTGACCTTTTAGGATTATTTTACAAGGAAGTCATTTTTCATCCAGACCATCAGGAGTCAAAAACTTTGAGCGCTGGATCAACTTTAACTTTGATACCGGCTTTAACTTTGTTACCCTAGTGCACGATAAGGCTTGGTAATCGATACGTAGTGATTAGTTATAGGTCAAGAAGAGTTATTTGTACTGTATACTGTAATTCTCCAAAATAGTTTCTTATTTGGAACAAAAGGAATTAAAAGTGGGAATGATCATATAACGCACAGGCGTGTTGGCAACCAGCACAGGTCATGGCAACCAATCAGATCGTACCGTTATGGATATGTTGTAATAAGTTTTGACCACAATACATATATTCGCAAAGTAAATTGTTAAAATTGATGAAATTTTTCACTTGCTTATTCTAAATAAGCCTAAATAAGACCATGTATCTTGTACGGCATATTAATTAATGGCTGAAGTTACACAATTGCTATATGTAAAATAGCATCACTTTAGGAGTCTATATTACATTCATCTGAAAATATACTACTACTACTACTACTAATAATAATAATAATAGTATTAGTATAATAGTATTAGTATTGTTGTTATTATTATTATTGTTGTTGTTGTTGTTGTTGTTGTTATTATTATTATGGTTGTTGTGGTTGTTGTTATTATTATTATTATTATTATTATTATTATTATTATTATTATTATTGAACAGAGTGTGAGTTTAATGGTGTGTAAATATCAGGCATCGTACAGTTAGGCTGTAAAGTTAGTGCCAGTTTTGCTGCAAGTTAAACGTATGGTCAGTAAGACGTGGTGGAAAGGGGCCTCCTGAAAAGCGCAGAGTGTTACTGTAAATCTCTGCAATCAAGATAATCACTGCTTAAAGTGACACTGAACACCACCTTGAGGATTTCGAGCACAGCGCCTCACTGTAAGGCCCACCTGAAGTGGCTGCTGAAACACAGATGTCAAAGCTATCAGGGAGCTGATGACATGGTCCGCCCACCTTCCTCTCCATGGCAACCGCGCTGCCATTCTGCAGCAGCTAGCATTTAAATCCTAATCAGCATATTAATCACTAATTGCTTCCCCTCACATGCGGCCTGTCGTTCCCCTGGAAGGTGAGCGAGCGTGGAGTTCCTGATTGACACCGAGTTCAGTGGGCTGTTTTGATCACAGTGCAGGCTGACTCGGAATATTCTCTACAGTAGGTTGGCATTCTGATGACGCATTAATGACGAAGGACGCGGTACCGTTCTTTTCCGGCGGCGTCTAAAAATCAGTACACCCACTGAAATCAAGCTTAAGTGATTCCTTAGCTCGGAGAGCCAGCTCTTTTAACACGAGTCACAGCTCTAAAGTTCTGTAGCAGGAGAAGGGAAACTGAAGGGCTATTGTTTTTGATTAGTCACTTTCAAAGAAAAAGGTATGATTCCTCTCCACATATATACGTTTTGCGTGCCTCAGATGATCCCGGGTATTTTGACGTCTCATTGCTTCCATTGTGACCAGTTTTTTTTTAGTCATCCAATGGCTCATAGTTCACTTTTATTAAACTTATATGCGATCATTATGGCTTAAACTCTTCTCGACGGCTTGCACGTACAGTACTCATGCAAGGATATGAAAATGTGATCAATTCTAATTTTCAAGATGGGATTGTTACAGAATACTGTTGTGCCTTACTAAAAATAAAAAAAATAAAAATAAAGGAAAGGAAATCCCTAACCGATGCTTATTTAAGCTTAGCTAAAGCCTTGATTTTAATTTCCTTCAAATAAAGCAGAAATCGGTGACTAAAATGACACCAGCTATAGCGATGTATCAAACTTTACGCATGTAGGCTAAACAGAATTCTGAACCGAGTTGGTTAGAGGAAAACTGTAGCGCCTCAATCTTCATTGCATTGATACTGAGTTGACAGTTTTATCCTAAGGATATGCAAAACTGACACGTATAATTTCTGTCATAATGATAACCCATTTGTTTAATGCACGTGGGATGTATTTCACTTGATGACTACGATAATCTGTCAGGAAGAGTGCTGAGATAACTTTAAAAAATTTAATTACCCGAGACACACAAAAGGAGAGGGATTGCACATTTAAAAAAAAAAAAAGAACAAAGAATATAGAGTATCCTTTAGCATGTTAACTTATTTAATGAAGGCCACACATTCACCTTACAAGTGACATCTTAAGGGAAAGTGCTGTACTTGTTTGCCATCTCACCTTCACAGAGATTGTATTTCACGCAGTCTCTATTTCCATGCGCTGGTATCACCTGCACAGAGCGCAGCCCAAGTGCCATCAGTCAGCTCGAGTTTAGCCTACGAGGACTCTCACTCTGGCAGGTCATATAACCAGCACAGGTGTGTTTAAAATCTGACGCATGAATATTACAGTGTCAGGTTGTCACTTAAAATGTCTTTTTTGGCGGTAGAGGTCACAGCGGCCAATCAGATCGTACCTCGCGCCGTCACAAAGTCGCATCGCGTTGGCTACACACGGCATGACGGTTGGAATTCAGACCGGGTTTCAATTAAGCTTGGTTGGCACGGCATAAATCTATTTTGGACGTAATCAAGGTTAACCTGCTTAGGCTCGAGTCTCAGAAAGGTTTCTGCGGGAAAATTGCTTTGCTGACCCTGAAATTCTTCTGCCGAGTACACTAAAAAAGAGATGAGAATGGAAAGAAAGACAGGCAGGAAGCGAAAAAGTTCCAGAAGATGTTCTGCATAGGCTGCAATGACATTTAAAGAAAGTGGAACAGACGGGTAAATAAACTGCACAATCAGCACACTCATGCTTAGTGAGTTTTGGGTTTAAATTGTCTCAGGAAATTGTCATGAGATTAATCAGAGATTAACAAACATATGAAAACATTTAGCATCTTTTCTACTGTTTTCCCTAATCGATCCTGGCTCAGCTGTAGAAACGTGTGACGAGGCTGTCTTGCATATCTGACGTAGGTATACCTGAATCTCTGCTTATGCAGGTCGATTTTTATAGCGTTGTTAAAATACGGAAATAAGCTGCAAACCTAAATATCCATGCTGACCAGGCTAAAAGAGTTAACTCATTTTTGCGTTTTGAAGCACTGACATTTTTTTATTTTTATTTTTTCTACAATAGCACCTGCCTGTAACTGCCGGTCCTGTCAGGTGCTTGATCATCAGATTTCGCTTTGCTCGCTTGTTTGGTTTTGGTCTCAGGAGTATATTGAGGGACGTAATTACTTTTGGGTTCATTTGGAACAAAATTGTGGCCACGCACAATCCATTACTAAGGAGCACGCAGGCAAATGACATTAACTACACTGGTCAACTCATTAATTAGAAACATGGCGTCTGAGGAATCGAGCAGCAGCGAGCGGTCAGTAGTCAGAATTAGTCAGTTCTAAGAAAGAAAAGCAATCCAGATTAAATCCAGCACATAATCTAATTGAAACTGAACACCACGTTCATAAATATGTGCTTTTTTATATTTACCATGTGCTGATGTACTGATCGGCTGTTTTATACATAAATGTGCCTGTATTGACAGTACTCTCTGAACTGACCGATTGGTTAGGGAAGGGAATATCTCTACAGCTGTATGATCAAAGCCAGCTCTCTGTACATGCATTAGATGATGCATGTGAGAATGAAATCATCTATCAGAGCTGTCACCTACAACAGCCGTAACAACAGCCAACACAACAGCTCTCTCTCTCTCTCTCTCTCTCTCTCTCTCTCTCTCTCTCTCTCTGAGCTCCTGTCATATTTCCACTTTCACAGCAGCAAACACAGTTGAGTTTGTACAAGACCTGAAGGATGCCTAATGTCATTGATACACAGTCTTGTTTTAAATGAAGATCTGGAAAGTCTATCAGCATTCTAGCAATATTTGCAAAGGTATTTAAGAAAAAGCTATGGTAATGCGTATTATATACCGCAGTGTTGCTGTTTTGGTCTGATTTGTCCGAAAGTGTTGATTAATTTTCAATAACTTCAGGGCTGTGATGTTAGTTCCGGCTGTAAATCGAGTAATTCGAGTTCTTATAATGAATAATGCGCTTGGTCTAGCATTTTATCATTTCGAGAATAACAGCTAATTAATAGGGACATGCGCCATATAATCGAAGGCTAATAATAATAATCCGATTAGAAAAAATATTAATTATTATTAATGGTTATTGAGCAAAGAAAAATAGTAATATGGTAAAGATTTCTTTAAGGACAGGTAATATTAATAGAACGAGTCTTGGTCATCATTGCTTTTTAAGACTTTTTCCACTATTTCACTCATGTCTTCGGACACAATAGTATATGTATATAATAGAAACATTATGCATTTTCTGATTTCTCTGTAAATTGAAAAGCTGCATTTTTTTTTTGTCTTATGAAAGGCTGGCAAGAAACAACTATTTACCAAATCTAAGTGGAATAAGAGGAATTAATCGCTTCAGACCTGAAGTCATAGAAAATAATCTATTCCGGGTGTAACCTCAGCTATTCTTAAAAGATTATTTTCCCATAAAAGCATGGCCTTTTTTATTCCTTCTTATGCAATGTATGATTAAAAAATTTTTTTTTATTCAATTCTTTTAAAGCTTAACACCTAATAGATGATTTGTATCAGTGAAAAACGGAATCATTTTAGCAAAGAAATCACACAAGGCTGTGTGTGTCCCCCGGTCTGAGCCAACAAGCACCCTGCTTCCTGTTAATGCTCTCCGCTCATGTATGAAGACTTTATTGGTAATTTCCCAGAGGACCCGGCTAGTCCATTGGAGGCAGAAGAAGCAGGGCATTAGGGAGGCTGGTGTTAGTGCTGACCATTACAGCCAGGCAAATATGAGATCCGGCTGAACAGAAACTTTTTTTTTATTATTTTGCTTCTTGTAGTTATTAATGGGACAAACAGTACAGCGTGCATACGATTTCACATTTGATTCTTCCCCTGTTTGCTTTTGTGTTATGTGATCCGCAAGCGAAAATGGCAAAAATGCAATTTATTGTGCTCTATATGTTATTCCGTGCATGTCAAAAAGGCCTATAAATACACTGTAATGATGGCAAAACGGTCAAATCCCTCTAAATCGTGATTAATCAGCAGAATGCATAACCTGGCGCATGACAAATGCACTATTCTTGAGCTACCTAAAGGCGTTCTCCTAAAATTAAAATTCGAGGATTTATTGCGTCATCAAAATACACAGATCTGCTCAGTGATTATAAATGTTAGCTGTCGCCTGGCGTCACTTCTTTTTTGCCATGCCTTTGCTATTGCGCTCATGCTTGACATTCTCCCAGATGTTTATGCGATACAATGCATGCCCATGTTTTGGTTCTTTCATTGTGTTTTTGCCTTTTGATCTTGCCGAGAGCTTATTTTTGATGTCATTCATGATACGGCGCTGCTAGCAGTGACTGCGCTGACATTTTGTTCAGGTTCTGTAACGGCTCAGTGTCAGGTTCAGAGATAACGCCAGCATCACCCTGGCTCTTGCTGTCTCCTCTACAGGGCTGCCAGCCTCAGCCAGCAGTGACTACTGACAGCGCACTGCATTACAGAAGTACGTGAAGTCCACGTGCCTGACTGGACTGGGATATGAGATACAGAAGCAGTCACTTCATGCTGCAGTGCTCCGAGTCTGATAAAGGAACATTAGGTTATGACAACTGATCAACCGCACACCTCCGTTCGTTCGTACTGCGTTCAAGCAATCACGGCTAAAGTCATCTCCGTTGAAAATGAGATCAATACTATGCATGTATTTGAGCTGGCTGCTTAGTGTTTCCTCCTTAAACAGTAAAATAACTAAAGTAACGTAAAAGCAGAGGAAAGTAAAGCTAGAGGCGGCAGTCCTGATGTGCATTTTTTTTTTTGCAGCACCTCGTATGTTGAATAGCAGTGCATGAAAAATGTACTTAAATATTCTATAGCAAACGTACAAGCAAATCTCTACCACTACACTCCTCCAATAAACCGATATGTAATAAATAATGTCACCGCTTTATTTTTACACATCGAGCGTCGCCCACATCATGCATAAAGTTTGCGCTTTTTTTTTCTTCACAACTTTAGACCTTCCATGCTCGTTAAACTTCATGAAACTTAATTGCGAACCGTGGGAAGTTTATTTATCATTACCCTAAGGGGTAAACATTCTATAAAACTATCTATAACCATCTACATTTTGAAAATCCCCATGTTAACATATTGCATTACCGTGTCACCTGATTGTTGTGTCTGCTGAGAGCAGGAAAAGTCTCATGCGCTTGAACACTCTGAGACCCGCTGCTATAATGTATACTCTGTACTGTACAGTATATCTTGTACCCTAACATTTTCGAAGGTGTTGGCACACATACTGGAGTTACACACACTCCTCGTCGCCTGTCATCCGCCGCCTTTTGCCTCATCAGAGCCATGCTTCATCTCGCCCCAGTCAGCTGACTTGGCTGGAGCTGTGTTTGTGTTTTGTTATGTTTCAGCTCCATGAGAAGCAGCGAGCTGAGCTAGGGGCCAGCGATGGCTTTGCCTGAAACAATCTGGACGATTAAAACACGAAGCTGTGCTCTCAGTGACAGGCCTCCTCCTCTTTATAGACATCTGGAACCTAATGCACCATTTAAAAAAGACAGAAGAAGAGGATGTGAAGTGGATCGGAGAGGGATAGGAAGAGATGAGAAAACGCAACTGATGTAGACCATTGTGGCCACAGGGACCTACATGCCGGCAGATCGTTTTATCCAACTTAAGCCATTCTCAAAGCCAATAAAACTTTTCTCTCAGTCCCACCAAATCATGCACCGGAGGCGAGGATGTTTCAGC
Organism: Clarias magur; assembly: GCA_013621035.1. Lineage (NCBI taxonomy): Eukaryota > Metazoa > Chordata > Actinopteri > Siluriformes > Clariidae > Clarias > Clarias magur. The sequence goes on along the minus strand of QNUK01000170.1, from coordinate 91,959 downwards.
GAGCCATGAGCTCACATTACACAATTTGTGGCCACAACATAATAAAATTTTTTGCGATGTGGTCGCAAAATATCAAACCATGGTTGCAATATGTTTATTTGTGGTTATGCCTCATAAACAACTTACTCACCATGAGACCCACCCACGGGGCTCTGTAGGCTGTAGGCTCATGTACCTAAGCAAAGTTTTCGCTATATATATAAACTTTTGCTCATTAATTTGTTCAGAGATGTTGTACACTGTAATGACCTTTTTTTTTTCTTCAGATGTTCTTATACATATTCATGCCATAATACATCCAACTAAGTGGCTAGATCTTTGTCAACCCTGCACCATGAGTGTGCTTTGTTATAAATAGTCTAGTCACCACCTGCAGGTTTGGTGTCCATGCCTTCTTCTCAGCATAGATCTTAACAAACAATTACCTTAAGTACGCAGAGAAAGTGCTCACATTCTTCTCGCTTTAAAGCATTTCTTTTCATCATTTTTTCCCCATATAAACGTACCTCTCCACAGTATGCCCACTAATACAGTACTGTATAGACCGTATGGATATCTATTCAATATAATCATTTCTGTTACCGTACTATTCGGGAATGCACGTGTGTATACGCAGTCTAGTACAAATTGGAGACACAGATCCGTGCAGGGTAAAAAGGAGGGCATGACGACTGCAGGGTTTTGTCCTTGCTCAAAGGAAATCCGGGAGTCTGAGAAGGTTGCTGCAAGGCGAGGGGAAACTATTGGGCCGTGTTTGGGTTTTTGTTCCTTTCAGCAGGATATAACGTTCGCTACAAGGGCTCGCACACGGTGAATAGCTGAAATGGTACGGAAATAAAGAGTAGGATTATGTTCAGTGCCCGGGCCAACGCAAGGTCCTGACTTTAGTGCAGACTCATTTAACCTACGGAAGACAACAGGAAGGTGGTGTAAAATTCACAGCTACATACAGAGACTGGATTCTCTTATCTATAGTATTTGAATGCTTGTACCTGTTTACAAGATTTAAACCCTTAAAGTCCCAGGAACAGATTGAAATTTAGCCTTATGGTAACTCACTATGTTTTTTTTGTTTGTTTTTTTTTAATGATATTTCTAGATTCTAATAATTCCATAATAATGCTCTAAGGTGAATTAAACAATAATAATCTGCCAGTTTAAGAGGCTGTGATGGGATGCTTTTTATTTTTTTGGGCATCTATTTACCATGTTAAGTACACCTTCATTAAAAGTTACATAAGAAGCTGTAATGATACAAATAGTCTGCTTGTTCAGATGAGATCTTGTGTCTGTCACGAACACATCCCGCTAGAACACCTCCTGCATGCTAGAACAGATGAAAAATGATCTCTTCTGCAATTATTTTGCTGAAAGATAGAACAGATGGCCTGGTCTGTATGAATATGCACACAGGCGTGTTTTTGTCCAGAGGAATACCAGTCATACAGTGAGGAAATCCTACTCCATTCATTCACAAGTTTAAACAACGCAAAATTTGCTGTCTAATTTGCTGTTTAATTATACAGTATGCCACGTTAGGTGTATATGCAGATTCTTGTTTACATTTTTGAACAGACAGCATGGCGGCACTACGAGTCGTATACACCCTGGTTTAATCGCGTGCTTACTGTTTGTAGGGCATTTCCTTTGTTCTCCTCAGGTTCTCGGGTTTCATAGCGCGTCCCAGAAACATGCTGGTAGGTGGAATTGGGACTCTAAATTGCCGATAGATTGGAATGTATGTATGTTGTGCCAGATAAAAGACTGGTGTCCAATCCAGGGTGAAATCCTGCCTTGCTCCAAGTGTTACTGGCATAGGCATTGACTGACCAGGCTGAATGAAGAGCTTACCGATGATGAGCATTAGTTATCACGTCATTTTTAGTAGACCGTAATTGGTATTTTTGATATTGTAAAAAAAATTTAATAAATAAATAGATCTGGCCACCAGATTTCATTCCAGTCACATCTAATGGTTTTTAAAGGCCGAGATTAGTTGATTAAACCAGTGGACTTGGATATGACTTCTCCTTGGTAAGAATGAAACTCTGCAGCCCTTCATACAAAAGACTAAAACAAGACTAATCTACATTTTTACAGTGGAATGAACTCTCTCTCTCTCTGTCTCTTTTTTTCCCTCCTTTTCTCAGCTGTGAAGTAACCATTAGGATAGGAGGCTCAGGATGAAAAGATGGCAACCTTGCTGTTTCCACCGGGTTCCGACAGCTTGCACCGGTTCACTCGTGAATCCCTGGCTGGCATTGAGCAGAGGATCGCCGAAGAAGAGGCGCAGAAGGCCAGGGAGTACCAGGAGGACTTGGGTGACGTGGAGACTCCCAAGCCCCGGGCAGACCTGGAGGCCGGGAAGCAGCTTCCCCGCATATTTGGAGACATTCCATCAGAACTGGTGGGGGTGCCGCTGGAGGACATCGACTCATATTATTTCCAGAACAAACGAGTGGGTGTTGGCATTTCATACCTACGCACACACGCACGCACACACACACACACACACGCGCACACGCGCGCACACGCACACACACGCACACACACACACACACACACACACACACACACACACACACACACACACACACACACACAAATAGGCCAAAGCTAGAGTTTGGTGTTTACTGCCTTTATGCTTTCGGTATATTAACACAATTTAGACATCTGCGGTACTGAAAGCAATTAAACCAACTATGTGTTTACTTTAGGCAGTTAAACAGATGTCCTATAATGTGAAGAATGCTGTTTGATGAAGGGTTACTGTCAGTGCAGATTTTGTAGTTGGCCAGCATAGTTGATTTATTTGAGCTGATTCAGAGAAGCCTGGGAAAAAAGGAAATAACTGATGACAAGCATGAGTCACTGAGCTGATGATGGCCACTAATGCTGGCGCTGCTGTGCTGGCTGGTGTCTTATCCACATTTTCTCTCAGAACCGCCACACAAGTCTGCCTTTTCATGAATTTCAGATTAGGCGATCATTTTGGTCCGTTGTTGTCTGCGGAAAAAAAAAACGAAAAAACCTTCCTGTGTTTAGAAGATCACTCAGGTCCTCGTAAAGAACCTTGAAAAGTGCAAGCATTATACCAGAATTAGGATTTCCTCTCATATTTTCAGGTCATCGTGACCCCACTGATTCTGTTTTACCATGGAAAAATGTTTTTCTTTTCTTTTTACTTTTCTTTTCGACAATGCATGCAATACTTTGTGCTATTGCTAAAAGACGAATGTGCATCAGTGGTTTGCTTTTAATAGACCTCTTCACCGTTTTATCAGCGAGCTATGTCTCCCACATGCCCTGCACTCGTGAAATCCACGGTCGAGCGCAAGCCACGATTGTCAGCTTAATACGTGTTCTTGTTGACACAGACAAGGCCACTGTATGGGAGGATTAAGTCAGTTATCTGAGACTGTGAGCCAAGGAGAAAGGTTAGCCATGGCAGATGAAGGGTAGCATGTTTTTTTTAACATTTTTTATTCAGCCCTTTGTTTTATTAAGCAGAAGGGCAAGTCTTTAGCAAATGCTGCGGTTCTTGAAGGCATTATGGTTTTTGTTAAACCTACAGTAACTTCTGGGTTGGAGACATGAAAGAGAAACTCATATAACAACACACAAACTCACTAACTAAGGGCAGTTTTACTTTTTCTACTTTATCTTTTTTTTTTGTTTTTTGTCTGCTCTGTGCTTTTTCCCCCTTTTTTGTCCTCTCTTTTGTTATTCCCTAAATTTCATACGCTTGCACTGTGCTTGCGCTGCAGACGGTCTCCCACAGGATATCTGAGGGAGGTAGAAACAAATAGCGGCAAGGATGACCCAAATGTTACATAAAGATATGCAATGTGATCTACAAATCTCTGCATTTAAAAAGGTTACAGAAGGGCAGGGGGCCAGAATTCTGCGAAAGGTGGCGAGTGTTTCGAACCCCGTATACTGTATTGTTCCCATAGAAGTGAGAGAGAGAGAGAGAGAGAGAGAAAAAGAGAGAGGGAAAGATCTGTTGACACGTCGTGCCACAGTTATAGCGGGAAAATTTGCTGACCCTGATGGTGGCAATTATTCTTCATGCGTTGACTACTCACATTATTTATGCGGGGGTGAGACGGTGTAAATTTAGCGCGGTAAGGAAGCCATGAATCCTGGGCAACCAAGCAGGACTGTTTGCGCAGCGTGAGGATAGAGAGTCTCCCTGCTCCTGTCACCCATAGTGACAGTGTCCCCCGATAGCACATATCCTCCCCATTCAACCCTGCTCTGATTCATTTGTTAGCTGCTCTTTGTGCTTTGTCTTCTTAAAATTTACTGGTTCAAAGAAGGAGAGTTGTTTGTTGGGGGGGGGGGGGATGCCGGAAGAGTTATGAGTTTGCCATTGAAGGCACACTTTTATAGTTTATTTATTTATTTTTTAACAAATTAGCTCAGCACAGAGAGGCTCAATAAAAAAGGAAAAGAAAAGGTAGCGGGATGTCGGATATATTGGCGACTGTACGATGATCAATTGCTCAAGGGGATCTTTTTTATGCTGGTTTTGTTCAGAAAGCTGTCATATGTCCGTCATTTGACTGTACTTCAAAGGAACTATTGTACTAACTACATTAGTACTACTATGGATTACAAACAGGGTCAGCTGGTATTTCAAAATTCAAATACAAATTTGAATTTTATTAGTCACGTACACAGCCGTACAGAGGGAAAAGGGAAACGCTTATACGACTGTCCAGGACCTGAAATGGAAAGACAGAATAGAATAGAAAGTAATAGTAATAGAATAGAAGGATTTTCAATAAAAAAAAATTTAAGTGAAAGGTCAGGGGTAGCTCAGTGGTTAAGGCATTGGACTCTGGTCCGGAAAAGAGCCCAGGTTCAAATCCCACAGACACCAAGTTGTCCCTGTTATATTGGCCCCTGTGCAAGGCCCTTAACCCTCAACTGCTCAGATGTACAATATAAAGATAAAAAAAAAATGTAAGTCGCTCTGGATAAGGGCATCAAATGTCTAAATGTAAAAGAATTGGGATGGAATCTACATATTTCCAGATTTACGAAAGGTAAAAAACAAAAAAGGAAATAGAAATACCATATACAGTATAAATTATACAGAATGTACAAAGTGTAATTGTAAAATGAGAGGTTTAAAAATATTAAAAATATATAAGGGTAAAGATATGGCGTGTAGGTTTGACAGCATCAGCATGAGTGAAACATGAAGCATGAACTGAAGCGATGTGTGTCGTCAGCAGTGTTATTGTCCGTGTTCCAAAGTGCAAGTTTTATGTGTAGAATAAGAACAAGTAAAGTGCACCATACGAGCAGTGTGCAAATGCGCGACATAGCGGCTAATGTGCTACATCATGACCCTGATGTGTAAGCAGGAATGTACAGTGTGTGTGTGTGTGTGTGTTTATCATGTGAAGGAAACAAAAAAAAAGCAAGTCCTATCCGTTTAGTGCTTTGTGGTGTTCTATTATGGGCCTAAGCAGTCTCTTTCTCTTTTTTAATCAAAACTATCCATAGAAATAAGACTCGGTTTTGGATCTCAGTATTGTCTTTGCAGATAAGTGACGATTTTATGGAAACAAGAACGACGCCAACATTAATGGTCAGAAGTAAAGCCATATCTGTATTAGAGGAATTAGAGGCCGTGGCTCATTTCTTCCCAGTCCAGACAGCGAGGACGAGATTATTGCAGCCGATCTACTGAGTGTCATGAAACGCCTGCTTCATTTGGTGTCCATTACCGCTTATTTATTTAAACCTGCTGCACTCACACTTCCATAGCATGTCATCAGCAGTGATTGAAGAGGCACACTTGCAATAAAATACAACATGCAATAAACATGAAGAAGGCAGATTATTTACTCAAGCACGGATTCTTGCACTGCGTTTAGAGAAGAAACTTGAAGTAAACACTGCAGAATGAAAGTACCAGTTACATGAACGGACAGAATGGTAGGTGAAGTGAAAGAGCTGGGAAAGTAAATCAGAAGAGTCATGAGCTGATCAGTAATTAATTAAGTCTATTTACATACTGTATACGTGTGCAATATGTGCAAAAGTTCCATGCCTATGTTGAGTATCATAATAGAAACATAATACTGTTATGGCTATAGTTAATGAATGAACGTTTGCTTATTTAGCCTTCATGTTTAACCCTACTACACACAATACATTTATTTAACAGTACCCAGTTTTTACTGTATAACATGCTGCATGTGAAACCCGTGCCAAGGCTGAACGTTAACGTCTTTGAAATATCATATTTATTGTCAGTTTTGTTCTAACCTATTGATTGTCTCTCTCTTTTCTCTCTTTTCCCCAGACTTTTATAGTACTAAACAAAGGGAAGGCCATCTTCCGATTTAGTGCCACATCTGCACTCTATATTTTTAGCCCTTTTCATCCTGTTCGAAGAGCATCGATAAAGATTTTAGTACATTCATATCCTTTTTTGCTGTCCCTCCAATGGCTTCATTGTACTGTATGTGCTAAAGATTTTAAATTGTACTGATTGTCATGACACTAAATCTGTCCCGTACCTTTCACTCTTTCGAGTTCTCCTCCCGGTCGTATTGTCCACGTGTACAAAGTTAGCACGAGTATGATCAGCATTCAGCTATCAGTCATCTCGTTCAGGAAGTCAATATGTCTAGGCATGAGCTCACTTGTGCATTCTTACCAATCTACTCAGACTCTAACTTTCAAGGTCCTGTATGCTATGTATGGGCACTCCTTTGTGTGAACAATGCCAAGTTTGGATGGCTTGATTCCCAGCTATGGAGTGATCAAACCTCCAAAGACCTCAATGCCCAACACCCTTCCTTTGCCAGCAGCTGCTAAAAATAACAGGCTAAGCAGTTAGCCATGTTTCAGGGTGTTGAGAAATATTAGGCTCGTGGATACTTTGCTCTTGTCAGGCCGATAAGCAGGTGAAAAGAGTTACTTAGGACGTACTGTGAGGCTCCGCCCAGCCCCCCTTTGCAAAAATTCTCCTTGTAGGGCAGCAGGGCCAGCTGTATGATCCACACCCACCGCAGTGATGCCGAGTGTTATGCCAGCACCAGATTTTAACTCTATCTCAGATTTCAGAGGTATAACGTAAAAGACAAGTGCATGGTTTTGTGTGTGTGTGTGTGTGTGTGTGTGTGTGTGTGCGTGCGCGCGTGTGCCGGCTGAGTGGTGAAAAGTACTCACTTCCAGGCGACGGCACAGACGCCACACGCCTGCGCTAATAGCAGATTACCCGCAGGAGTGGGTGCCTGGAAACATGTTTGATTAGCCAGTGCCACAAGAGCACAGTCATAACTCGCAGCCTAACAGAGAAGGCAGAACGCAGCCCCGCCGCTCCGCGCTGAAGTGATTGCACTCATTAGAAAAATGCGAGAAATGCGATTCACAAATCAGTGTGTCGGCGCCAGGCAACATAAGCAGCCTATCGGAGGGGTGAAATAACCTTAAGACAAGCTGCCGACAACACATGCTCTCCAGCACGTCCAAGACTTGACAGGCCATTCTGGAGAATCAGAGGACTCAGACTGCAGCGCTGTAAGATTTTCCCATGAAGCGGATTTAGACATAATTGATTAAGCTGAGTCTTCAAAATCAGGTCTTAACAGCATTTTGCCCGCCTCATTTGGCTGTGAAGCTGTGAAGCTGCAGCGGACTTTTCCCTGTACGAATGAGAGCAGATGTGTGGCATGCCTTTGGTCTCGGCGCGTGTGGTTACGATGCGCGGGGTAAAGGCTGCGGCGCTGTAATAGGAGATCCCCCACAGGCCCCGGCTAATTTAGAGCTGATAGTACTGACGCCGCAACTTTCATAATCAGGGATATTTCTTCATCAGTCACAGAGAAATGATTACACGTGAGATTTTCTTCCCACATAGGTGACTCCATGATAACACACTCCCGCAGCGCCGATCTGTATTAATGCTCTGTATTTTTGTGTGTTGGAGAAATAATTATTATATATTAGAATGCGAGAGGAGTCATTACGGAGATCATGTCGTTTCCTTTTCCTTCTTTTTTGCCCCTTTAAACCAATACCCAAGATTGGACCCTTGTCATTACTAATTATTACGCAATATGACTGATTTCTTTTTCGAGTCCGGCAGCAGAAATGAATCCGGATGTTACTGTAAGCATCCTCACAATTATGATGAATTTTAAAGTAGAGTTAAACAGGTACTGTATTCTGGGGGAAACCTGGTTGGAGGAAAACATCTTTCGAATTCCCAGATGTCACTGATGGAGTGAAGTGGGAACATAATAAGGCCCAGATTACGTGGCTATGCAGAGGTTTCAAATTGCCTGTTCTGAAGAAAATGATGAAAATAAGACAAAGTAGGAGGGCCACATACTGAGACTGTATTTACAGAAGCAGGATAGGCCCACGCCTCACTGACTAAGTTATAATTTTCAGCATCATTTAGCAGAATGAGCAGATGTCAATTACTGTCAACTGGTTGCTGCGAACAAGTCTGGTTTTTTTAGACCCCTATATTACAAGTTCCATAAACCTGTAATCAAACCCTGCTAGGAAAACTCGACCTCAAGAACGAGTCTCGCATAGGAATCTGACATTACTTTTCACTTATTAATAAAAATAGAGGACTTTGAAACATTTTGAAAATGTAATATTTATATCTGATATGCTGTGGTTAAATAATAGAAGAGTGGCACAAATGCTTGTATTTTGGCTTTTTACCCCAGCACCACAATACTACAACTCCTACTACTAATAATAATCATAGGTGGCGCGGTTAGCACTGTGGCCTCGCACCTGAAGGGATGAGGGTTCGATTCTCTCTGTTCACTTTGGCACCCTGTCCAGGGTCTAAACACACACACACACACACACACACTAAAGGCAATTGCACATGATAAGCCAGGTAGAAAAAGAATGAATAAATCATCATCATCGATCCACCGTGACCCTGACCCCGGTTAAATGGTTACTGATGATGATGATGATGATGAAGTTTATCGTCACTTTATTATCCACTCTTTATCCTTGAAGAATGTCATCTGTGCATTTTTGCTTTTGAACAATGTACCAAACAACTGATTTTTTTTTTTTTTTTCCCTTTTTTTTTTTTCCATCTCATCATGGTCTGCATAACTGGCGATTCTTTAGTGCTTGTAATTAAAGCACAATAAATGCAAATGTCACATCTATTATCAGCTGTAAACCGTTTGGGCTTGAACTTAGTTCACGACGACCGACGAGCCGCGTGTCACTCTAAAGTTAGAGACCATGCATTAATAAGGATGTGCCTCTGGTGTTGTCGTAAATTCAATTAAAATTGGCCTTTAATGTCTTAATCAAATTGCATTACAATTTTAATGTCATCGAGGAGAAAAAAAAAAGTCACTGTCCAATTAATTATGTAGTGCTCAATGTGTGTGTTTTTCACAAATACAGATTTTCCTTAACACTCTTACATTATTCAGTCTGTTCATTATGTGCACTATTTTGACAAACTGTTGCTTCATGGCCATGTCGGAACCAGTGCAGTGGGCCAAGTATGTCGAGTAAGTACCCACTTTTATCCCTATTTCTGTCTCTCTGTCTCTCTCTCTGTCTCTCTCTCTATAGGCATTGCAGCCTGTCCGGACTAAAAGACTCTCTGTCAGTTCCTCTGTACCTCTTTCTGTTCTCTGATCTCATGACCCTCTTTAACTGTATTGACCTCTGAACTGTACCCTGTTTGTCCTGATGTAAAGCTTTGCCAGGTGTTTGTTGCCATGCCAACCTCAATTAGCAAGTAAGTTAACAATGCGACTGTGTCGAGCCCATGACTTTGCTAATTGCACCTCTGCTATGCTACATTGGAATGAAATCATGGTATGGTTGTCATATACTCTTATACCATTCTGCCTTCCAAAATTTTCATTAAAGGGAGTAACACTTTGAAAGGAAAAAACAAGGTCAAAAAACAAAAAAACTGGAATATTATATACAGTACATATGGATACTAGTGTACTTTAAGATTAATTTGGCCAACACAATATATATACTGTAAATATATATATTTTAAAAGAACATGGGTTAAATCCTTTCTATCTATCTATCTATCTATCTATCTATCTATCTATCTATCTATCTATCTGTTTGTATTGTGGGTTCTGTCTTCTCTGTGGTGTGTTTTCTGTCTATCTGTCTCTCCCTGCCTCTGTGTGTGACAGTCAACTCGCCTGTCCATCTGTCTCCCCGTGCACTTGTGTGTGTCGCTGCCACGGTCCGTCCACACAGATCATTGCTCCTCCAGCGTGTTTGTGGATCCGCCTGTTTGTTGCGCACTGTGTCTGTTGATCATTTCCAGCATCAGTAAGAGCCCAGCCGCAGTTTGTGCATGCTCACCGTGCATCAGAACGGATGGAACGGATTTATCCCATGTTTAATCGCCCTGATGTAGTTTGCCGTATTCTGAGACTTGCTCTGCGGTGTGAGTTTCTGCTCGGGAGCAGCGTGGCTCGTGTCAGTTCACGCAAGTTCACCTATAACGAAACACTCGTCTCTTTTGGACTCGCCGCACTGTCACAAAGCATTTGGGCTTTTTCTCTTTGAAAATGTGTTGATTGGCACGCAGGGAAACTCAGATGATGACTAGACCTGTTCTGACCCAGTAAAAATGTTGTACCTCTCAGCATCTTGTAACCCGAGTTGTCTAGCACTACATGCATGCGTGTGTGTGTCCGATGGAAAATGAAAAGAGGTTGGAGAATTTTGGATGCGTTTTTTAAATATTTTTTTAATGCCAACATGTAATTATAAACCAAAGCAGAGAGTTTAAAATCAAGCTTTCTTTTTAGGACTGATATCATGTAAAAAAAAAAAAAATCATACCTTTTAATTTAAAAAGTGGGTTTTATTTGAGTTTTTCTTTTTTTTTGCCGTTACTTTTATGCCACAAGCCCACACTTTGGTGTGTTGAGAGGTATGATATTCACAAAGCAGATTTGACATAAAAAAAAAAGAGCACACCGAACCTAATTAAACGCGAGTAAGAGCAAGGAAGAGAGGAAGAAACAGAAATATGAGCATGCACATCAGAATGCTGCATCCTTCATCTCAATCACTATCCACTCCATCAGATTTGTTTATTTATTTATTTTTATTTTTGCTGGATTTTTATGCCCGTTCTTGATGATTGCAATCTCATCAATCATCAGCTGTCAAAGGAACTTGTCACTCATACCTCAGGGGCTGCTAGTGTACTGTAACGTTGCTTTCCATGTATTGTTGGTTCTCATAAGTCTCTCTCTCTCTCTCTCTCTCTCTCTCTCTATCTCACACACACACACACACACACACACACACACACACACACACACACACACACACTCACACACACATATATCCCCATTGCTCCATGTTTGTCTTGTGTCAATTTTTCCTCCTTTGTCAAACTCTGTGCACTGTGGATCAGCCCATGCTTCAAAAAAGAGGGGAGACTTAAACTGCTAAATCATCAGCAATAAATCTCAATCAGCTGCCCATTTCTCCATCCCTTTTTCGTCCCCATCCTTCGCTTCTCGCCTAGGTACACCTTCACGGGAATCTACACGTTCGAGTCGTTGATAAAAGTTTTGGCGAGAGGGTTCTGCCTCGGACCGTTCACCTTCCTGCGGGATCCGTGGAACTGGCTGGATTTCAGCGTGATTGTCATGGCGTAAGTACACTACTGTACATCACCCCCTGGCCTTTGATGATCTCCAGTTACCTTTTTCGACCCCATTTACCCTTCCTCCATCACTTCATTTTAGGATAAATATCAAATTATGGTAAATAATTACAAATCATAGGTCAGTAGTAACGTAATACGCATTTTCTATAGAATAAAGCTATCCTCTTTGTTTGCTGTATAGTCAGTCTGTGATTGAACTGATAACATGGTCACATATGTTCACATCTTCCATCTTAAAGCTACAGTATGTATGATATGGGAATTGGGAATGGCACCCTCTCTGGAATTGATCAAATGGCATTGCTAAATAGGACTTAATAATGTTTATAGCAATGACAGTAAGTAGTACACTAATGATGTTAACGGTGTAGTGAGGGGGAGGGGTGGCTCAGGTGGTTGAGGCTGTAGATTGCTGATCAGAGGGTAGGGGGGGTTGTGCCCGGGTGGCCACTGCTGGGACCTTGACCCTATGCCCTTATATAATACCCAGCCACTGGGATGCTCAGTGCCAGTCCCAAGCCTGGAGAAATGCTTAGGTCAGAAGGGGCATCCGCTGTTAAACTCGTGCCAATAACTTGACTGATCCAATGTAGTGACCACAAGAAATGGAAAAAAAAAGTTTAGCACAGTAGAATGCACTTTGTGTCTTTTTCTGACTTCCTGAATTGCTCAGGCGTTTTTTTTTTTTTTCCCCTCAGTGATATGAGGATAAGATAAATTGAACAGCAGCAGTGTGCTATAGGTGATCACCGACCCACCACAGTGTGCTAATAACATATGATCATACTCAAAGAATGAACTAATCACCTCGTGTTGAGATGGTAACCAGATAGCTACAGTAAAATATAAGTTCTGGTTGCTCTGCTGTAATACCCTGAGCACACGGTGTGCACTAGATATGAATCTGACCGAATGTAGGACCCGTCTCTGAGGCACTGTGTGTGTTCCCGGTGTCTTTTGTTCTCCAAAAAGTTTGAAACGGACCAGATAATGTTAGCGCGCTAGCTAAATCCTGTACTCAATGATTAAAAGACAGAGATCAGATGACCAGAAGACTTGAATCACTCAGTGTCACCTAATATAAGAATAAAGTTATTAAAATGTAATAATATGTAGAATCGTTCAGAGACCTTCGGGTCTCCACCACCAGCTGTTGTTAATTAAATAGAAAAGAAAATCTGTAAACATCATCAGTACTAGTTATACAATATTATAGTGTTGAATCTGACACTTCCAGTCTCTGTCTCTTGATTGGGTTTCACTTCCTCTCAGTGAGTGTGTAGTCAGGCTTCATATGTGCCTGAAATCTGTCAGTGATTATGTTTAAGGAACACCAATTCCGATCTGCCACGCCGACTATTACAGGATCACGCGGACGATTCACAGCAGCTCATGACCATTAACCGATAACAGTATCTTCTATATCATAACAAAAACAATCATACACACTGTAGCTTTAAAGTTATTATCATTTACCCTGTGCATGACCCTGGGCCCCCAAGAGGCGTTGCCATAGGAACAGGGGTAAACACAGATTTGTCCTAATCTCGCCAACTGTTTGTGAGCTATGGATGTGGTGCTGGCAGCCATGCAGATATCAACGTATTATTCTGTTTTTGTTGTAATTAATGTTTTCTGTCATACGTTTGACTTTTTCTTATATTGCATGTACAGTTTGTCACTGAAAAATGGGCAGGCGTCTTTCGTTCTTTCTTTCTTTTTTTTTTTTTACGATGTTTTTATCATTTAATTGAGTGTCAACAAGGACATGCAAAAGTCTCATCTATAGCAATCACTTTGATTTAGTGTATAATAAACAAGAAGAGACTTCGCAAGGTAGTTTATCTTGAAACCCATTTAAAAACACAGGGAAAACAAATGAGGAATGAAGATCCCAAGGATGCTCAAGGATTCCCATAAATGTCTTCTATTTAAAAGTACACACGCTGCATAATAGCACAAGAAAACTACAATAAGTCTTGTGAAGAGGTACTTACACGTTCACTGTATACTTTCACCATCTTCTGTGATGAACGTTTTTTCACCCCTTCCCCAGCAACAAAGCATCGAAAAACTGGTTATAATGCTTTGGGAAATTCCAGCACAGGTCCAGGCACTTGAAAGTGCATTTAAATGACCCGAGCAATGCTTTTCCAGCACTCCAGCTTTGTTTAAAAGATACGAGCGGTTACAAGCCGTAGATGCTTCTGCTTGCAATCCACGTTCCTATGGAAACTGAATTGCCGCCCTTTCATGTTTGACTGCCACACATCAGAGTTTTACATCCAGACACAATCATGTTCTAACACCACTTGGCCTTGTGAGTATCTCATTTGCTGACTACACATGCGATATAACCAGTGACGGTTAGCAGTTCTAAATCTTAGGAGGCGAAGATAAAATAAAGTACAATAAACTGCTTTATATCTTCTTTACCTTTTTTTTATTTTTTTTTATTTAATGTTCTTCTCCTGTCCCTTAGGTGCTTTATTTATCTCCATTCTCCTTTTCATTTCTTTTTGAAATAATTGTAATTTGATTCTGCAGGTTGCTAACTGAGTTTATTAAAGTAGGCAATCTGCAAGCACTTCGAACGTTCAGAGTCCTCCGAGCTTTGAAAACTATATCAGTAATTCCAGGTAAGGGGTACGTGTTGCTGCATTCTAGGAAATAGGCCGCAGTGTTGCTCGTTGTCCAGTCCAGTGCAAATCTCCTTTGAAGTCCAGCTGCCTCAACCCACCTTCCCTCAACATTTTCTCCTTCGAGCATTTCCAGCCCACATCCCAAGATCAACCCCCACCCCCCACCCCCCCCCACCCACCCACCAACCCACACACCCCTCTCCTGTCCTGTTTGCCTATTGTTGGTGGTGTTGTCATTGTGTACGCTTCGGTTTTTGGCTTATTGCAGATATGTTACTGAGTTTGTGGACCTGGGCAATGTCTCAGCGTTACGGACGTTCAGGGTCCTACGAGCACTGAAAACTATCTCGGTCATACCAGGTGAGAAGGGCGTTAACTACTAAGGTCGAAACGTCTTGCCCAAGGGTTAAACGCCTACCACAAGTTCCCTTGTCTGCCAAATCTGGAGACTCATTTGGAAAACAGGGAATGCTGCGTGTAGGCAATGAGACTTTTGATTTGGTAGCATGAGAGGTGCCTTTGAAGAATTTCTCAATAAATCACAATATCTATTGCAAAATGTTTTTTTACTCTATATGGAGATTATTTTAAATGGCTTTTCAGATGTCATGTGAGATTACATGTTACATGTAAGTGTCAAATAAAGGACATTCAAGGGCCAACATGTGTTACAACACAGCAAATACAGTTAAGTGAAATTAAATTAAGGCTGATGGCTCAGATTACAGCTTGGCCTCCAGCCTGCAGGCTCGGTTGTCTAACACCAAAAGTCTCATTGGACCTTAGTGCTTAACACCTAACACAGGCATGGATAGCTTTAGAGTGACTTGCATGATAAGCCTTGAGCATTGACATCAGACGCACACATACAAAAGAAAAGTTTTAAACACAGTCTGTTTTGCATTTCATATATATATATATATATATATATAATTAATATTATATAATATAATATATATATATATGGCTAATTGATTCATTAAATTATTGATAAGCATCATGAAATTGACTCCAATTAGTTAAACTCTTCTCTATGGCGTCTGTGGTCAATTGTGAAGTCTGTGGAGTTTTCAGTAAAACACAGACAAAGTTAAGTGTTTGCTTTTGTCATTGTTTGCGGTGTGTTTATGTTGATTTGTGATAGATAGTAAAAAAAAAATATATTGTTAACACTCAGTATTGTTTTGCCATATCATAGAATTATGTTCAAAAACTAATGGGCATGTTAGAAGAAAAGTTGTTTGCATTTATTTTAGTTGACTTTAGTTTGTACTGAGTGTGTGTATATGCAATATGACAGTGCCATTACTTAGACTGTACAGAAATCAATATTCAGTTTCGTAAAAAATGCACTACCGTTCAAAAGTGTGAAAAAAAAATCTTTAAAAAAAAAAGCAATCATTAGTCACTTGAGTGACAAATCTAAATCAAATCTAAATTCTATATTAGAAATAAATTTCTAAACGCATCTAAAATTATATACTCTACCTTCTTTTTTTTTTATTCTTTTTTTTACATTATTTCCTGATTATTTATGGACTGTAGAACAATGCTGAAGGCATCCAAAATATGCAATAATCTCCTTGTTATAATTTGTGATTTTTGAGGCTGGTAACTCCAACTGAACTTCTCCTCTGCAGCAGGTGTTTGGTGTTTGATGGGTTTTGTAAATGCACTTGACAATACTCTTCTTGCAAGAACTCTTCCAGATCAGCTGACCTTCATATCTTAAAATAACAACTGACTGTTATTGTTGTTCCTTAATTATATAATCCCAAATGTGTTGTTTCATCGTTTTGAAAAGAATCAGTATTGATCAGATTATCTAGATTTTCTCCAGTATATTAATAATGAGAACTACAGATGCGATGAATCAGTATTGAAAAACAAGATTGCAACATTTTTGAATGGTAGTGTGCATGGCGGCAGAATTCTATTTGCATATACGAACTGTTTTATTAGCATACTTCCTCCAATTTTATTTTACTCCTGTAGCTGTCACTAAGTCCTTGTTTGAAATTCACTGTAAATTGATTGGTTTGTGGCCTGTGCCTAAGACTGGTGTGTATTCCTCATGCAGGCTTGAAGACCATTGTGGGTGCCCTGATTCAGTCAGTAAAGAAGCTAGCAGATGTCATGATCCTGACTGTGTTCTGTCTGAGTGTGTTTGCTCTCATCGGCCTTCAGCTCTTCATGGGTAACTTGCGTCAGAAATGTGTCCGCAGTACGGCCAACTGCTTGAACACCACTGACACCTCTTTATACAGAAACGTTTCCTTCTTCTGCCATAACAAGACCTGGTCATCACTAGAAGAGTTTACCACAGATGAAGGTACGAGCTGTTCAGTTCGAGTATACTAAATGTGGTGTGGCCAGGATGTCTGTTATGACAAGAAAAATTGATAGAAGGTTGGGATACATTGCTTGTTCATGCCAATATAATATAGATTATTATATACTATTCTTTCAGGGGAAAGAGAGTGCTTTAATTTTTTGTTATATAACCATTACATGTAATATACTATCAAAGATTTTGGATTTGCCCTCTTATTTACATTTATTTACCTCTGCAGAATTTAACAGACCCCCTCATCCAGAGAGACTTTATTATTATTTATTATTATTTCATTTAATGTATATAGCTCAGCAGTGGCAACTTGGCCATGCTCTCATCTGATGGCACCACCTTCCGATCACTAGTCCGACACCTTCAATCTATAGTTTACAAGTTTACAATTACTGCCTGCAGCTTTATTCTGGGGTGGCACCGTGGCATAGTGGTTAGCACTGGCCTCATACCTCCAGGGTCGAGGGTTCGATTCCCATTTCGGGTCTGTGTGCATGGAGTTTCCACATGCTGGATGAATTTTCCTCCGGGCACTCGGGTTTCCTCCCACAATCCAAAGACATGTAGATTAGGATAATTGGCATTCGCAAATTGCCTGTAGAGTGTGTTGGAGGGTGCGATAGGCACCAGGCCCCCTGGCGACCCTGTACACCAGATAAGCAGCTCAGAAGATGACTGAATGAATGAACTTGATTCTGATCTCAAGGTTACTGTCAGTAAGTAAGTGAGTTTTGCATGTTCTCACAACATGCTTCTACTGGTTCCTTCTGGGAAATCTCTTGTTTCCTCCAACCTTCCAAAACATGTCAGTAGGTGAATTTGCTACACTAAAATGACTCCCAAGAGTGTGTTACTGTTTGTGTATTCATTTTGTACTGCTCGGTCCAGGATCTTCAGTTCAGTCTAGATTTAACTAGTGTTGGGTGTTTTCTCATTAAGTCAGAATTAAATCAAATTAATGTTTTTACAATAAAGAAAGAAAGCAAGAAAGAAAGAAAGAAGAGAGAAAAAACGCAGGCTTCCTAATCTGATAAAAGACTCCCACATGACAAACAGGCAGCACGTCACTTCAAATATCATTTAAGAGACATGGACGTTATACAGGTTTGAGAAATCATTTGAAGGAGTTGATTTAAAATATAATTCAGTGCTTCATCCGAGTTTATAATTTACCAGTGGGAATGATGTCATTTCCGACTTTGGTGCCTTTGAAAGACGAAGTTGTTAGCTGGATCGGTTCGCGAATTCTAGCGATTTCAACTGAGTGACGTAAATGTTCTTTCTGAAACAGACAAGAGTATAGTCCGTGTATTAGATTTAACAAGTGAATGTGTCTGTATGATGCTGAATCTAAAGCTAATACTTATTAATAAGAATAAACATCTATTTTATTTCTTTTTTTCACATGACTGTACCAAAGACTTAAAAACTGAGATGTGTACCCAACTGTGACTTTCACGTACCATTACTCCCCTAGTGAATGTGTGTGTGTGTGTGTGTGTGTGTGTGTGTGCAGAGTCACACAAGATATGCTGGCGTCTCATCCATGGTGTATTCCTCCCTCGTGCCCAGTGTTCCCCCGACAGGCCCTGAATCTACCGCAACCCCAGATTAAAGCACTTACTGACTGGAGTTGCTATATGCAGTCCGTCAGCCCCTCTCTGCTCCATCCATTAGTGGAAAAGGACCAGCATAGGTCCATCATTTGGATGCTGGAGCATTTTCAACTCAGCAGTGCCACTAAAATAACAGTAGTATGATAATGTGTTTGGTGCTGGTAAGGGGCAGCAGGTGCTGTAGTGGTGCTGGTGTTTTTAACCACCTCAGCATCACTGCGGGATTGAGAAACAGTCGCATAAGCAAACATGTCCAACGGACAGTGACCCGTGGTCATGAAGTGACACTGATGAAAGGTTAGAGCAGTGGTTTGAGAAGCACTCAGCTAGAGAGTTGCAGTGAATTGTTGACCTGTAGTGCATAAAAGCACACCTACAAAAAGGCCATCAGGGTTTGATAAAGTGAAAAGTAAGTATAATAAAGTTTTGTAGCTATTTCTTTTAAGTCATTAAGGAAGCCTTTATTGTAGATACGACTGTTATATACGTGAATATTACATCATGTAAAAAAGCGATAAAGTCCCACAGGGATGTGCTGGACACCTCCCAAAAAACATGGACCTATCATTTGTTTTACTTTTTCCATTATTGTATAAACACTGCTGAAATATTAAGACCGTTTTTAGATCAGAATTTCTAAGGGCTCTTTAACTGACATGATTTAATGCTTTATTTATCTTCAGCATTAATAATGCGACTAAGACGTATAAATGTGTGTTTAAAAATAAATAAATAAATAAATAAATATATATATATATATATATATATATATATATATATATATATATATATATATATATAGGTCATAGGTCATAGGTCAATGTCGATAAAAAATAATATTAATATACATGCGTGTGCTTATATGGAAGCCTGCCGGTGTGTGTTAACGGGGGAGGCGTCAGACATCAAACTGACCATTTGGGTTTTGTATACAGTATACAGTATGTATAATATGTCATATACTGTACAATAGAAAGAAAGTTATCATTGCTTTTATAACATATATTATATGCATGTTATAAGGTTTTATAACCCCTGCCAGAATATGGGAATGACATCACAAAAATGTAGAACTCACAAAATGAGCATATTATTATTAATATTATTATTGTTTTTTTTTTGACATAGAAACAACCATAAAAACACATGATCATGTATATTTGTGCTATTCCTTTAGCTATATGACCTTTTTTTTTTTTGCTCAGTCATGTGTGTATAGTTAACTGACTATAAATAAAGTTAAATAAATGAAAATAAGATTTCATCAGTTGATCATATTGCCTAGGTTGTGCTGGAAAAAAAGTATGTCACTCTACTGTATATTACACAATCCTGAGCTCGATACAATCCTTTATTTGTTTATTTAAAAAAAATTATTGTCTAAAATGCTCTGAGTTTTAACGGCTACTTCCACAAAACAAACAAACAAACAAACAAAATATATATATATATATATATATATATATATTTCATATTTCAATAAAAATATTTATATTTAAGATTTATTTATTTACCATTTAAACAGGCAGTGCTAAAGTTTAACATTTGTTGTAGTTTGTTTGTCATTTGTTTTAAGTATAACAATAGAAATAACAATAATTATTACATCTAAAAGATCTACAATGCCACCTTTCTAACACAACACATGATAAATATATTTGATCAATTCCCAGAAATCCTGAGTTTCATCTTATTGCATTACGGACAAATATAACGAAACACACTAGTCCTTTAGTGCATTCACTCATGTGACCCCTATGTCTGTTTTAGCTGGTGAACATTTGATTGGTGATTCAACAGAAGTATATTCACAGCCAGTGTATTTCTGCCCAGCCATGCGACTTCAGCTGGCTTCGTCATCATTAGCTAACATGGTTCAGAAGCACATAATAATAACTTCGGACATTTCCCAGTAGGACGTTATCACACAATCATGGCCACATTTAAATGTGTAAATACAATTCTATTGAACTTTTTAAAGCAAATACTATTGTTGAGTATAGGCTCGGTAGACAAGCGGCACATTTATTTAAAAGGAAATCCTCTTAATAAACTCTTAAACTTGTTGTTTGTCATAATGAGTGTCATATTTCAAATTGTAAACTAGAAAAAAAAACGATGTTACGCCTGTTGATCATCACTTTGTCGATGAATCGCAATGCTATTAGGTGAGCAGAAGTCTATTTAAGATGAGATTTAGTATTATTTTTGGTTGGACTCATTTCATTAGAATAGCAATTAGGACAGTGCTGGCACTCAATAACATGACCTGCAGTACAGAGATGTAGGACACTGACTTAAATAGATGGATATGTTTCCAGATATGCCTCGTCATGCCATGATAATGACTAAAGTATCTTCCTATATAGGTATTTTATTTTCTTGCAATCTCAAATTATGCACGTGAAAGACATGATCGTTGAGACAGTATGACCGAGCCATGCTTTTTACTGTCGTTACTTACTGGACAGTAACTTTATGATCGGTTTAGAGGGAATGAGTGAGGAGAGGCTATTTATCTCTTCAATAAACATGATGAGTGATAAATAAGCACTCTTGAAAACACAGCCAGCTTTTACTGATGGTTTTAATTCTACGTTTATGGCGGGGGGGGGGGGGGGGGGGGGAGGGGGGTGCAATGCCATGATTGCCCGCTCCTCTTTAATTTAAACTAACAATGCCATTGTCCACAACAATAGCACCTGATCAGGAAGCATTCAGGCAGACGCTACAATCTGATAAGCGCTTTAGTGTAGTACATCTGAGTCCAGGCTATACGAGAGACACACGTAACGCCACGCTGCTGAAACCAGGAATGCTGACAGCTGGAGGCAGAGGATGGGGCGGTCCACTAATCGTGACCTGCCACGGATTCTCCTTCAGCTCCTGTCACCTAAAAGAACTCCAAGCCCAGAGTGGTCCAGTGAGACTGAGGGAAAACGTGCTAGTGTGAAAACTAGGTGGGATAATATGTAAGACTGGAAGAAGGTGTTTTGGTACTGTTGTCATAGCAATTGTACACATAATCTTTGAATCTTTGAGTCACTCCCTTTAGCTGAGGCAGAGACACAACTGTAATTCTGTAATTGTGTTCGAATTGGTAAGCACTTTACTATTCCCTACAGCAGGAGCACTATATAGCACTCATGTACTCTTTAAAGAGTGCACTGGGAAATGCTTATTGTATTTTTGGATAGCCTTACGAATAATAGTGCAGCATAAGTGTATTTCACACACCATTCTATAAGAACTGAAGGTTTGACCTGAATCGTATGCACGTGTGCCACTGTGTAAGGAAATGATCCTGCAATTGAATTATACTATAACACACGGTTAGTGACAGTTGACTTTACTTTTCTTATTTGCAGGCAACTATTTCAAAGAGGATGGATCCAGGGATGCCTTAATTTGTGGATTTGCAAGTGATGCTGGGTAAGTGAAACTCATTTTATTTGCGATTTGATAACAGCCTCTTTAAAATTACGACGGTCTTATGTCTTAAGCGTCTTAAGAATGAATAGAAAATGTTATTGATTCATTTTGATTGTAAAATGTTAGCTCATACTTTTTCATTGAAAAAAAATGCTTGAAAAGTACATGATGATGTAGTATGAATCGAAGACGAATCTGTGGCGTTACTGGGGATGCTGATTGTAGGGCATTTGGGTTTCCCAGTGGTTTAAGGCAATAGGTTGATTTCCTGTCAGAGTGTGACTAAAGCAAACAGGACTAGGAGGCTTTGAAGGCCTGAATCAGCACAAGTGTGTGTGTGTGTATGCATGAGTCAGTGGCCTTGAACAGCTCGCTTCGGCACCGGATGGAACATGCAAGCCGCCAGGCACTAAAATACAGCTTTAAAAAGTTGTGCCTTACAGAGGAGTACTAGCAGTTTGGTTGTTATTTTAATATTCAGGATAAACTTTAATATAAATTTAAATTACACACTGTAATTTAAAGAGACCTGTCTATGTCATGATGTTTTACTGTTGCTGAAAGCTACAAACGTCTCCACCCATTATTTATTAAAAAGCTTTTAATCATTTTTATGGTAAACCTGTTTTATTAACATACAGTAGACACCTTTGGTAGGGTAATAGTCTATATATATATATTAAAAAGAAATATTTTTCCCCTAATGAATCCACACCAGCACATCTTACAGTAGATGTATGCCAGCTGACCTTCAGTCTCTAGTTACACTTTATCTTATTAATATCATTAAATATATTAATATCAGTAATATTTCATTTAAATTTTTCGCTTATGTTAACATGCTACATTGTAAAGGCATTATAGGAAAAGGCATTTGCAGAAAATCCACAGCTAAGAATAATTTTCTCCTCTAGTTCATCATACTTGTTTTTTTTTTCTTTTTCTGTCAGAGTGTAAATAAAATATTGATAGCTAGACTGTCCAAGCCCACATACAGTATGTTCCATCATGTGTTCATCTGGAATTATAAATCCAACTTTATCTGTTTATCAGAAATATAAACTTTTGAATTCACTTTTAATGCCACATTAAGTGAAGCGAAGTAAATGAAGTCTGTAAGACTATGCTCAATCTTGTGATGTATGCTCAGTCATTGTCTATACCGATTAATCCTGTACACAGGAAACTTAGGAGATGAGGCCGGGTACACCATATCCATAGCAGGGCACACACAGATTCACACACTACAGGCAATTTGGGGGTGCCAGTTAGCCTAATCTGCATGTCTTTGGACCGGGGGAGGAAACCGGAGTACTCAAAGGAAACTCAAGTGTTGGAGAACATTTCATGCACAAAGAGGCAGGACTCGTACCTGGCCGGGAATCGAACCCGGACCCTGGTGGTGCAAGACGACAGTGCTAACCTAAGCCACTGTGCCGCCTAATTTTTATTCAATATTTTAAAATAAATTGCTTTTATACCTACATTTGGAAGAATCCACAATCCTGAGGTCATAATATGCTTACAACGCTAAATGAATAACAATTTCTAAGCATACTTTGCTACATGATAATTGCACATAATCTTATGTGATCTCTGAGCATACATGCGCAGCAGCTCATTTCACTGGGGACTTGTACTGGACTTGTATCTTTAAACCGAAAACATCCAGTATTACAGTAACACTGATGTAATACATTTGTTCTTCTATATAAGGTATTTAAAGCAACACTATCTTTAATGCTAAAGCTCTATAGTATCAATATGTTAACTCAGGTCTACCAGGGGTCTTTCAGTGCCCCGTCTCTGCACTCTGAAAATCATTACCGTAAGACTGACCGTTTTCCTCTGCCCTATCCATTATCTTTAGGCGACTATAACCCATAAGATGCTACCCTGGGCTTCAAAATGTCTGCTACAGCTCGTTCGGATGTCTGTTATTGACCGTTAGGAACATTAGGCACATTAGCACTTGTCTGCTTTATGTGGGAAAAACACGTTAAAAAAGATAAGATAGGAGGGAAATGGTTTATTTAAAACACCATTAGCAAAAAAATATATATATCTTCTGAAAGCGACACTATAGAGTGCTATGGACTGAATGCTGGTAGTTAAAAATGTAAGTATATCACTGAAGAGATGTGTTTTAAATTACCTTTGCCATAATGTACAGGTAGAAAAAAATATATAAATCAGAGATTTTTTTTTCGCTTAGAATGTTTTCACTTAAACGTAAACATTTAGGCAGAGGTGGAACGTAACGAATTACATTTACTGTAATTGAGTAGTTTTTTTGTGTACTTCTACTTTTTTAAAGTAGTTTTTAAAATCTGTAATTTTACTTTTAGTTAAGCATGTTTTGTTTGAAGTATTGTACTTTTCTACATTTAAAATCATATTCGCTACTGAGTAAAAAAATTTTTTATAAAAATGAAAAAATTGCACCCTGGAAACCACTGCACTGATTGATTGATCGGCGGGAAAAACAAATGTGCCAAACGTGCCAAACAAGAACGATGGAGATGGGCAATACAGATGGCAGTGATGCAGACCCAGCTGAAAAAGCAATACCATCAAATTCTTATGAAGCAAACCCCTGGCCATTGTAACTATGTTGTATACCACATTATGTATGTGTGTTGTCCTTTTAAGAGTTTCCGCCCCTCCCCTAGTGTGTGCTGCGGAGGTGTGTGTGTGTGAGAAGGAGAGAACAAAGTAAGAGCTCAGGGGTGCTGCTCACCCCCGAAACGCTCGATTCTTTTACCCTTTTCTTTACTTTTACTTTATGTTTTGTATTATAATTTTGTGACGCTGAAAGAGGTTCCGTCACTTAAAAACAACTAGTTTGAGATTTATATCCGCTTGTCTTTTTTGAACTACACTAGAATCCCCATTACTCTGAGTACATTTTAATGAGCTACTTTTTACTTATACTTGAGTAGATTTTTATAATGGTAACTTTACTTCACTGAAGTAACAGTACTTGTACTTGAGTACAAAAGTTTATTACTCTTTCCAGCTCTGCATGTAGGTATTAAAGCATTGCATCCTATAGATGGATGGATGGATGGATGGATGGATGGATAGATAGATAGATAGATAGATAGATAGATAGATAGATAGATAGATAGATAGATAGATAGATAGATAGATAGAGTTACTGCATTTTATTATACAGATCACAATTTTTCATAAATCCACTTACACCTTACACTTTAATAGCACAATTAATGACACGTATTGACCTTGTGTTGGCCTCCCAAAAGCACCATAGCACCAATATACTCACAAGATGGACAAGCAAATATTACTATAAACTCTCTAATGGTTAAGATTGTTTTAATGCTACTGTGGGATTTTGATAATGCACTGGGCACTTCACTCCTCGCTCTCCACTCAGCAGAAACAAAAGCCTTTAAATTGTCTATCACAATTTCAAATCAGTTCAGCAATTTCTTTTATTTATTTATTTATTTTATTTTTATACCTCTACTTGTACCTTGTGACCACACTGCTCTTATCTGAACATTAGAAGCTAAGTGTGCAGACAAATGTCATACTGCAGAACACTTCACCCCCCACCCGTACAGCTGACATTTACAAGTCGAGCAAATGCATATAATTGCCAACCGAGAGTTAAAATAAATAAATTAAATAAAACAATAGTGTATAGCGAATGGGTTTATTGATGGCTAAGAAGGAATCATCATCTCTCTGAGGCTTCTAGGGTTTCATGCTAAGTATCTCTGCTCCTCTGGATTTAAGTGCTGTTCGATGAGAAGTAGACAGTAATTGCTGTACATGCTTTTTATTACTGAGGTTCAGAATGATGGCCTCCTACGGTTTTTGGCCCAGCTGCAAATTGTTAAAACATTATCTTAAAAGCAGCTACTAATCAATAATGTGATATTTCAAATTCCGAAGCATTTCTCCCCATAGCATTGGTACTAAGAACGGAACACTACAATCCCTGTGTGTCTTTGGGTTGTATCTACTGTGTGATGGTCTAATGTTGTCAATTGTACAGATCAGCCACAACATTAACACCACTGCCAGGTGAATTGAATAATATTGATTATCAATTATACACCAGTAAACTGGTGACAGGATCATAGACACCCTAAAGGCCAGTCTGCCCACTCCTATCGCACAGAAAAGCTGAATAAAACTGATGAATGAAGTCAATGCTGGCCACAGTATAAAAGTATCAGAACACCCAGTTCATCACAGGCTGCCACAGAGCAGGTAAAGAGTTCAAGGATGTTGATCCAGCCTTTAAATTACGCAGATCTCAATCCGTCGGAGCATCCGTGGAATGCACTAGCCCTAGAGCAAACTAGAACACTAGAACAAACAAGCCCAATCCATAGAGGCCCCACCTCGCACCTCAAAGCACCCAGAAGATCCTCCACTGATGCCTCGCTTCCAGACACAGCACACCCCCAGAGCTCTTGTGGATTCATGCCCTGAAGGGCTAGAGCTGAAGGGTCTACACAATACTGGGCTTAATGTTTTGGGTTTTAATGGTACGGCTGATCGGTGTATAAAGAGGCCTTTAACCGTTGACCACAACATCTGCCCAGAACAAAGCATGTATTTGTTTGTCTTGTGCAATGATAAGAACATTGACCTAGACCTGTGTACAGCAGAGATTAAACAGAGTCACGGATGCTCTTTTGTATGCGGCTTTTGTCTTCTAAAGCAATGGCTTGCTTTAAAAATGTCCGCAAATAAATGATTGTTAGATTTGACCTGATAAAATCCATCAATTCATTCATTCATCGTCAGTAAGTCCAAGTCCTGGCCAGAGTCACAGAGGCTATCCTGGGAACACCAGGCATGAGGTGGGAATACACCCTGCCTGAGATGCTAGTCCATTTATAAAATGCTGTTCTGTAATGCTAACTAATAAAACACATTTCCTCGGTACCCCAAATAGATCTGTTAAAATTACGTGGTGTTAAGGCATGTTTATTAAAGAAAGACATACTATATATAACCCATGATTAAGTTGTATTATGAAACCTCTGTGCATAACACTAGTGATTATTATAGGTCACCTAAGTAAACAGATCAAGGTTTTGGGTTTAAGCCAGAACAAATTCATCTCTAAATAGAGAGCAGAACCTGACTGGCAACCCGACCTTGTCATCTCATACCAACTGTTTGTTCATTCATTTAACTATTCGATGTTGGCTAATACTTACGCAGTTATTTGATTCTGTTCATGTTGATAATTTCTGTCAGCAGTTATTTATCACTGAAGATTATTATAGGGCTACAGTTAATAACTTTGCAACAGATTCCTTAGATATTCTACTCCAGCTTGATTGTGAACAAGATCATTTATGTGAAGGAAATCCCAATGTGTTATCGCCTTGTCTGTGTGGACAGAAATCTACGCTCAGCACTAGGTTTTGAAGCTTCCTAGGCGTCCACTTCTCCCCATCTGTTTTTCATTGTCTCTATTGTTTTAAGTATGGACAGGGACGTTGCCAGAGTTCCCTTTCTCTGAGCCGACACTCATGCTGTGAGTTCAGCCGCTGCTCTCCCTGTTATCTGTGGCCTTTTGCCAACTTCGGGACCTCATCAGTGGCTTGTCCAGAGTTTTGGACAAGAGAATGCTTGCTGTTAAATACCTATTGTAGCTCATCGTGCTTGGTCCAGCTACTGTATTGTAAGACCAAAAAAGAGGAGAGTCCCTCTCTCTCTCTCTCTATCTCTCTCTCTCTCTCTCTCTCCAAATTGCACCAACAAATTGCAATATGAGCCCTGTTTTTATTTTAAGAGTTCAGTTTGGTCCATGGTAATTATAATTTATGTTAATCATCTTGATCAGCATGGTCATTTAATTCAGTCCCAGACATGCTAGGATTTTGATCATTGTTCGTTGTAAGGAATCGGTGTTGCAGCTTGACGTAGACATAACACACATTGTTGCATAGGAATGAGAAGACTGTGCTTTACGTGCACCAGCATTGAACACCAATTCCCAGAGTCCCTCACCCTGGCCATGTCTTCGGCTCTTTCTCATTCCCTGGACCCCAGCAGTACTGAGGTACTCACAGGCTCCTAAAATAGCTTATGTTAGAATGGCTTGTGCTTCAGTGATATGATCCCAGCTGCTATTGTGCTGAGTGAGAGCAGTTCTTTTTACAAATTCTCCAAGTTGCTTCATGCTACACATCAACATGTTCATGACAACCTTAAATGACAATGATATTAGACTGCTACTCTGTATTTCAGAAGACTATTGATTGGGGTAACAGTTTGTTGGGTTAATTGCCAATGCCGGTTGCATGCCAGACACTGACGGGATCTTTGACTGCATATCGCATCTAAATATTAACAGTAAGTCATTTCCTGGAAAAAAGGTGGGAAGACGTCTTACAATCAGAGTGGTAAAAACATATAGTTGAAAAGGTTCTGGCACCATTCTAAAGGTTAGATTAGAATACTGTAAATAGTTCTAATCAATGGAACATTGCTTTGATAGCACATGTTTGCATCACTGATTGTTCGAGAAAAAACTGAGGTTGCTGTCGGTAGAGCATAGTACAAAGCCCCCCTGTTCAAGACGAAGTCAAGTGGACCCCATCCATTAGCACCTCCTCTATGGCAAGGTGTCTGAGAGCGATAGAGCCCATCATCCTACACCCTCACACTCATAGTGGCCTGGCACCAGACACTGCCATCCTGAGGAAAGCAAAGCTGCTAGGAGATGGGATAGAGGGCAGTGCCATGGTCTGCTGGCGCCATTGGTCTCTCAACTCACCCACCATGCTGACAGTCCATCACGTCATCTGGTGGTCCTGAGACACTTTTAGGTGTAAGAGGTGCTTCACGTTTGCTTTTCAGGTTAGGAAATTCTAGACACATGTTGCACTGGAGGCAACAACGTTATGTCATATTAATAGGTATTAATAGTTAATAAATAAAATAAACCTCATTACCCAGTAAAGTCTCATGAACTGAAATTTCTCATGAAGTCCTTCATTGTGTGGAATAGGAGTGTAACTGAATGCAAATGAACAGATAGAAATACAGCTGTAATAATAAGGCTGTTTGGTTTTAGTTTGATCCAGTAGCCTGACCTGAACACTAAGCCATGAAATAAAACCATATTCATCTATATTTCTATACAAAATTGGTTCTTTTCCACCAGAATAAATTCAAAAATATATCTTTCACTACTCAGCTTATCTCTGACTGGGTTTCCAAAATTTTTTTCATCTTATTTCTTATATCTTTAAAATTCCTAATGGAAAAATCAGTAAAATGCAGCTTAAAGGACACCATGCTTGCTAGCACTGCACAAAGTGCTACATACATACATAATAAAATAGATTGTAATAACATGTCCAGAAAACTTCTAGAATGTACCAAAACCAATAGCTGAGGTAAATCTGAAAAAATATACAATATATTGCATTGCTATTTTGATCAAATATAAACGATAGTACCCGGGTTTGGGAGGGACATTTGTTGTTGTTTTGAGAAATAGCTAGTAAGCTTTACTCATTAGATAGGTGCGCATGCTAAAAGCTAAACAAGACATCTGTGTACATCTGTTTACATTGTTACTTCTTGTTATAATTTGTAAATAAAATAAAATAGCCCTGCATTTTTTTTTCAATGTTTCCAGGGGCATAGCGGAGGATTCTCATTTAAGATATGTACTGTATATGGCGACATGGTGGCTTAGTGGTTAGCACTATCGCCTTACACCTCGAGAGGCTGGGCTCAGTACCCACCTCTGGGACTGTGTCCATGGAGTTTGCATGTTTTCTCCATGCTCGGTGGGTTTCCTCCGCGTACTCCTGTTTTCTCCCACAGTCCAAAGACATGCAGCTTATGCTAACTGACATTCCCAAATTGCCTAGAGTGTGTGAATGAGCGTGTTTCTCAGAAGTCAAACCATGTATGTAAAATGGGAATAAATACAATGGTAATCACCATTGGCCTCCACGGTCCCTAGTTGGACTACAGAGGTTTCTAGATGGATATATTCATCAGGTCTAGGCCACCAACTTCGCATTTCACTCAAAGACTGAAAATTTCCACTCAAATGTTTTTCCTGCTTTCTTTTTTTTACAGCAAATGTCCAGATGGTTTTGACTGTCTGAAGATAGGCCGTAATCCGAACTATGGCTACACCAGCTTTGACACCTTCGGCTGGGCATTCCTCTCTCTCTTCAGGCTCATGACACAGGACTACTGGGAAAACCTATACCATCAGGTCTGCATCCTCATAGTCTGTTTAATAGACTGAATGAATTCCCATATTTTTGTGAGATAATTTATCTGATAAAACTTGTGCTCTGCATAATACTTTACTCAAACTAAATCCTGCCTACAATTCTTTGGTTAGACGCTACGGTCTGCAGGAAAGACCTACATGGTGTTCTTTGTGGTGGTGATCTTCCTGGGCTCCTTCTACCTGGTGAATCTGATCCTGGCTGTTGTAGCTATGGCCTATGAAGAGCAGAACCAAGCTACCCTTGCTGAGGCAATGCAGAAAGAGAAAGAATTTCAGCTCGCCATGGAACAGCTAAAGAAAGAACAGCATGTATGTGTGCATGTGATTTGTAATGGTAATCTTCCTTGAAATTAACCTGTTGATTTGTTATATTGAATTCGTTGTTCTTCGTAACACATCATTTTTCAGTTTCGTTTTTCGTTCCTAAGATATTCATCAGACTTAGAACTGATTTCTGGTAGGGTTCTAATCCAGACATCCAAAACTGACAACTGCAATCCTGAATAATATAGGATATGTAAAGAAAATTCGTTGGTTTTCTCGTCTTTGTGTTTACACGCCTCAGTCTTCACAGCTTGACAATTCACCTCTCTTATCACACCATGCCTTACAGGCAGCTCACAAATCTCAGGAGACTGAGTCAGTGTTGGCTCCTGACCTGTCTCCCTTGGCTCCTCAAGAAGACAAAGAGCACAAGAACCGGAAGAAAAGCCTGAGGCCACTTTCAGAAGAGATGGAGAACGATGGTGATGAAAAGTCACCAAAGCAAGATATTTTAGAGGGAACAAAGGTAGATTATCTCTTTAATAAAGCTGATAAAAATCTCTTTGAAATGTGAAACAAAACAATGTGAGGAGGGGAAAATAAGCACGGATATTGAAAAGTTTTTATTTTATTTTTCTGACTAAACTTGTATGGAAAGATACTGTATAAAGGTTTAACACTACAATTAGAGGCTTGGTGAGTGTTTATAGCTTTTTCTTACTTTAATGATGTTGGTTGGTGAGTAAAATCATCATTTGGCATTTAAGAAATATTAAACATAATTATCATCAAGTCATTGACTAAAATACAGTGTAGCGCCTCATAGCGACAAACTACTCTTATAAATGAAATAACTCACTCTTTAGCTATTTCTTTAGCAGTTTCACATGAGTCTGTTCTATGTTTTCAGCAGCCTCATGCTTTGGTGGTGAGGACTTTGTCCACATGGACCAAACGGGAAAGCCAGGCTAGTATCTTTAACTTCCGGCTGCGGAACAAAGAATCTGAAGCAGATGCTGATGACGAATTTAGCAATCAAGGCGATGTCGAGAGTCGTCCTGGTTCTATCGTCTTGCCTTGGCAAAGGAGACGGATTAGCGGACAAAGTACGAGCAGTCATGGCTCTCAGGTCTTCTACCCCAGCCTCAATATCAACGGAAAGCTGTTTGTTGCTATCGATCAGAATGGCATCTCGAGTCCAGGACCTCTGACCCCTCTGCCGTTACCCGCATGCACCATGGAGAAGGTCAAAGAACGGAGTGTGAGTACTCATGTTGTGTTAATGGAAATTTCATGTCATCTCATCATCTGAGGTAAAATTCAGTCTTATGGCCTTTAAATTGGCCATATTAACATCAAATAATCAGTCAGTTTTATTCTGTTAACTAATTTTCACATGTTTACAACAAAGCATTTAAAACTCTGTCTTTTGTCATCTTAGTACGTTTTAGTGTGTAAACGCTCTCCTCTGTTTTGCTGTGGAGCATCACAGACATTTTATATGATTATAAACTAAACGGATTAGCCTTATGCTTGTCTCGCTACAACACGTAGCTATCAAAAAGCTGACTGAAACTTGACGTTCACTGTTTGGAATTTACACTTAAATGTACCAAGACCACCACATACAGTATTTCAACCGACTCCTTGCACAGCTTGTTTTTTGCTAATATAGACCGTTTGCCAGTATAGGGCAGAAGCATCGTTAACTGATATTAGGCTACTATGTATTTTCTTTGATAATTATTGTATGTTCAAGGTGAAACTTAGTCAAAATGTGAAAATGTATAAATAAGGTAATAAGGATATTAGTGTGCAGAAGCTTCAGTATTTAGGGTGTACAATCCCCTGTTCCACACACTCGTAGTGCCCTTAGAACACTTTTGGGATGAACTAGAGTCCAAACTGCACCACGGGCCTCCGTACCCAGCATGCTCTAATGGAAAACCTTTACAGAAAGGTGGAGATTAAAATAACACCAAATAGGGGCTAAATCTGGGACAGCATGTTCAAAAAGTACATGCGTATACAATGGTCAGTGTCACTCACAAACTTTTGGCCAAATAGTGTGTCACTGAAGATTAAAATATAAGGTAAAAAATTGACCATGTCATTTCCAGGAAGAAAGATTTCAAAGAATTCAGCCTGAGCAACATCTGAAGGGTTTTTCAGAAATTGCCACAGACAACAATAGACTCTGTCTTTGTATTATCCCTTAACATTCAACCAAATTTACATTTTCCATCTCCAAATTTCCCATATTGGTTTAGTCATGTTATTATGAGCTAGAAAATAAAGAATAAAAACTTTAGCTTTTTGGAGCTCGGAAAAGATATAATATAATATAATACAATACAATACAATACAATACAATACAATACAGTGTTAAAATGAATTAGGCAGTTTAAGAAGATATGTATGAGAGATATGTACTGTATTTATACATTCCCAGAAACACAAACATTATTTTTATATATATATATAATATATATATATATATATATATATATATATATATATATATATATATATAGTCTGATCTAACCAAAATCCCAAATTTTATTGAGGTCTAAAAACATTATTATTGAAGGACAATAAAGGCCAGACCTTAATGGTTTTGTTAATAAATTGGAATTTATTGACCTCCTTTAAGGGCACTGTGTATCTAATGCTACTGCAAATAAAAGTATATCATTGATGAGACCTTTGTTGCTTTGATGAATACTTCAACTTATTATCTGAAATCCATTAGCAGCATTCTGCAAATAATTCTGCTACAAACAATTATATATATATATATATATATATATATATATATATATATATATATATATATATATATATATATATATAGTTCATTATACATTTGATTAAATAGTAACTAATTTGATTAAAGTACTAAAGTAAACACTCGGATGCTATTTTGAAAGGATTAGGAATAAGGGCTTTTTTTTTTTTTTAAATACCTTGAGCATCTAAACAGGCTTGTAAACAGGCTTTTAATCAGTGAGTAGGACATTAGCATGTAGTACTGGTTTAGATAAGTGGTAATGCATTTACATCAAGAAGCACTGATGTGAAGGATTGGAAGTTGTTTCTTCTGCAAAGAAAAAGTCTTGAATGGCTCACAGGTTAATCAGGAGTTCTCAGGAGACCTGACAACCTCATCCCTATCTGATAGAAATGAGCCGGGGGAGGGAGTGATCTTGACGATGCAGCCATGGTAACATAGCAACAGTTGAATAGGAGTTGTGGAGTCTCGCCGCACACACATTGTCTTTCACACACACACAAACACACAGGAGAAAGGACCACTTTTTTTTTCCCCTCCAAAATAGCCTGCGTGGGCGTTCTCGTTGCCAGTGACAAAGTGACTTTGCGTCATACCTTTGATTACCTGGGGTCAAATAAATTTGAAATAATCAGCGAGTCCCTGCTTAAAACAAGCACTAATATAATTGATACTGAATCTCTTACAATTAATCAAAGATACCCACAGTGTTATTGCATGGTTATTGTTTTATTATTTTTTTTAACGCTACTTACTGATTTCCCTTTCACTTGTGTTAAAACACACACCCACACACACACGCACACACACACACACACACACACACACACACATACACACACACACACACACACACACACACACACACACACACAGAGTAAGTAGAAGCACTGCATCAGTAGGAAACCTCCCTAATTGACCAGAGAAGCTGTTTGTCATTTTCAGGTTTTTATTTCATCTTCGATTAAATGGTGCTTGTCTTAAAGCAGAATAATTCATGAACTCATTATAGGTCTGCAGTAGCGTGTGCTCCTTTATTTATTTATTTATTTTTAAAGCCAACCAAACTGGTCTAAAGTGTATGAATGTGTATTGAAAATGCATCTAATTTAATTACATTGTCATGTATATTATACTTCAAATTGCTTCTATGACGAGCAAAAATCATGCACAGTAAGTTTTCCACGACTAAAGCAGGTACAGTACAACAGAGTGGAAAGTAAAATGCAGACTTTTTGTTGTTTTCTAAACTCTGACATTCATATGACCATAGTCCCTTTTGCCTTCTACAGGGATCAAACGAGCTGAACAGTACGCTCCTCCCACAGCTCTCCCTGGAGGGCCGAGACAGGGCGCTAAGTGCTGCTAGCTACCTCACTGACGCCATGGAGGGTAAGATACGCCGAGTGGAAATTATTGCTTCTCAGAACTAGTCCGCAGTCGAATTCCACAGCCACTTCACAAAGGGCTTCGCGTGACACGGTATACGAATTCTGCCATTTCAAACGATTTCCCAGCATCGCATATTCGCACTTGTGTACTTAAGATAATCACTTCTTCAAAGCACATTTTTATTTTTTTACTCCACTGGACATGCTGATGAATCCATGCTGATCTCACCTATTTTGGCACTGCAAGCATCCGTATTAAACATCTTACCGCTATAGATTTAAAATGTCAGCTCTGCCTTTTGGAGCGTGTGAGGACAGAAGGGCACCTCCATCTGCTCCCTCTTAAGGCGCTCCCTTGAGACTCCCAGTCTCTGTTGTTTTCAAGAGTGAGGTGTTATCCTCCATAAACCCGATTAATCATGAAACAGCCTGTTTGCTGCATCATCAGGACTTCACAAGAGGTCTTTCCCACTGTAGCTGATCTCCTCTGCTCTGCATTGAGAACCAGTTTAAACTACCTCTCAAATCCACCAGGACCCGAGTTATGTAGATAAAGCAGGGAGTTAGTTTACTGAAAAAGAAAGAAAAAAAAAAAGGTGAGAGCACTAATTTCACCCATGAACAGGTTTCCTTCTGCTTCGCTCGCATAAAAACGTTCGCACTCAATCAAAATGATTCGGGTTGTGCTCAAGATTACAGTCATAATGAGAAATTTGCGCGCATGTTTCGTTCTATCTGCTGTTCTGTAATGTCGAGATCAATCAGAATGGGAGGACGCCTCTGACCGATGAGTGTACTCCTTTTATTTATTAAAGCAAACGGCAGGTTGACAGACCAAGCTGTACAGACATAACATCACATCTAGAATGTTAGTTAGGGATTTGGCAGATGGACTAGTACATTTAAATGATTAGTTTTATGCAAAAATGATTTTGGATGTAACCTTGAAGCATTGATCGCTGCCGTGGTAAAAACTAGTAGTTGTGCAAGCATTAATTATGCTGCTTGTGCCTGGGTTTATGCATTATGTAAAGCTCTTGCCTGCAATTTCACTACCATAAAGTTCTCCTGGTACAATTAGAAGGCTAAATCAGTAATTGGCAAGTCTTTATCTGCTTATTGGTCTATTTCATACCAAGCCGTATTAATCTGGGACTTAGCAACTAACCGCTGAACGGCGTTATATAAATTGAATCTTTTCACACTTTCAGAAAAAAATCCTCACTATGGCAAATCTTTTTTTTTTTTTTTTTACTATTAAAACAAAGCAGAAACAGTGAGCTTGTCCAAAATGATCAAATTGGCTTTCATTCTTCAGCTAGCTATCTAATAAGCACGACGTGATCACTATATCTCAGAGAGCTGCTCAGTGGATTCATTAATGCGCTAAAACTACCTCGCCAACAAAATAAACAAATGATATGAATTTCTAGTACAGCTGTTGAATTCTCAGAAGGTGTTGATTACTTTATTTTATAAGAGTGCGGCTTGAACTGTGCCCTCCTGCTGTAAGGCAAATCAGAGGTTTATTTTAACGCACTCTTTCTAATATGTTTCTATAGTAACATCTTACACAGACACTTATGGCAAGCCTTCCACATGGTACAAACCGAGCAGGTGACATTTTCAGTTAAGAGATGTTTATTTAACATTTTTGGAAAGAGTCTCTAGCGTCGGTGTAGAACAGCTCAGAGTATTCTCTTACATTTTGTGCCAGACTAATGTCTGATCTGAGGGATGGAGGGCTGTGTGGTCAGTAACATGACAAGCTGCATTCTTTGTATTATTAACCTCGAGAGAGGGGGGGGGGGGGGGGGGGGGGCAGCCTGGTGAGGAAACAGCTGTTTATAAGGAACGGCTGTAATGATAACAGATGAAAGTTGCATCGATCAGTGATAACATTAAAACACAAATCATTAAGCCCAATATTGTGTAGGTCCACCATGTGCCGACCGGGTCAGCTCTGGCCCCTCGGGGCATGACTCGACAAGACCTTTGGGGGTGTGCTGTGGTGTCCGGCACCGGGGCGTTAGCGGCGGATGATTTAGGTGCTGTGGGTTGCGGGGTGGGGTGATCCTCCATGGATCAAATTTGATGTCAGGCGCATCCCATGGGTGCTCAATTGGATTGAGATCTGGAGGATTTGGAGGCTGGATGAACAACCTTGAACTCTTTGCCTGCTAAGCCTCATACACAGCAGTGATGTGATGCCCCCAAATGTTCTAATGCTTTTCTGTTATAGCCAGCATTTACTGTATACTTTCTTAGTCATTTTTCTACATTAGCTTTTCTGTGGAAACGGACTAGCTTTTGCTCCCTCCAGGTATAGATGAGCATTGGATGGCCACGATCCTGTTATCAGTTTCTTGGTATATAATTGATAATCAATATTATTTAATTCACCTGGCAGTGGAGAATGATGAGGTTGCTGATTGGTGTATATTCTTATTTAATAAATGCAAAATCTGTTAGTGTTGGTAGATTGTTGGGTGGAGTGTTAACAACTTTGGGGTGCCAACAGTAACTCTGTTCATTACTGTACAGTATATTACACTATAACAGCACTCCCGGGAAGTGTTCTTTATTTTTCTTACACATTTTTACTTATATCCTCCATACTATACGTTACATATTCATGAGTATAAAATAGAAAATCAAATGGGTACACGTTGTGTAATATTAATTAGGTTTTAGCATGATTTGATTTTTTGTTTTTAACATTCTGGTATCAATGACATTGTGTCAGGGTCAGATGATATTTTTTCAAATCGTGCTTTTTCTATTGGTCTTTTCTTACTAATAAGAATGATAGAGAATTCTCACTCACTCACTTACTCATCATCTATACCGCTTAATCCTGTATTCAGGGTCGCGGGGGGCCTGGAGCCTATCCCTGGAGACTTAGGGCACGAGGCAGGATACACCCTGGACAGGGTACCAATCCATCGCAGGGCACACAGACATACACACACTCATTCACACACTACGGGCAATTTGGGAACGCAAATTTTCCTAACCTACATGTCTTTGGACTGTGGGAGGAAACCAGAGTAACCGGAGGAAACGCACCAAGCACAGGGAGAACATGCAAACTCCATGCGCACAGAGACGGGAATCGAGCCCGGACCCTGGAGGACAGTGTTAGCCTGAAGGAGATTAGTAACAGTTTAATTCATTTAAATGTGTGTCCATTTCTGATTTCCTGAAGATGTATACCAGACCGAAAATGAAATCTAAATATGTAATAAAATCTCAACAAAGAAAGTTTCGTGTCTGAGCAAAACAAATCACCGGTGTGTGAGCCGGAAGCATTGAAATGCACACATGCACAGTACAGTACGTTTATGCGAAAAACAAAGCAAATCCGTGAGGGCAGACAGAATCCTGGCATTTTACCAAGTGATATGAACTAATTAAGTTGTCTCCGGAATTGTTTGAGATTTAACGTTTGCAAAATATCTGATACATCTAGGCATTGTTTTTTTTTTTTTTTTCCAAAGCCATACTTCATCAGACCGAGAAAGTGCTTGTCCGCCTACCTGGTGTCGAAGTGGAGTGGGTGCAGGAATGTTCTGTCTCTCATAATATTAGACAGCCGGTATTTAATTACTGATATTCCGTGACACGCAGAAATGTGAAGCTTCAAAATTGTGGATATTAAAACAATTAGGCTGTTAAAAAAATAAATAAATAAAATCCTTTGGAATAAATGCACAGTTGCGATATTAGGATAGAAAACCGAGCAGATTCTTTACTAAACCAATTCATTAAAGGAGAGCACAAGACATGAAAAATGATACAAATGGATATTTCTAATCATTGGGATCGGGCTAGAATACTCGACAGATTGCTCCCTTCTTTCGGGGAACAATGAAGCAGCATTTCATGGTTTCACACACATATTAATTAGTAGACAAATTGTACTAGATATTAAGGATTCTAAAATGTATTTCGTATTTTAAGGCAAATAAATTATTATTCGTGTTTTTTTCCAAAGTATAATAACATGTTTAATATCAGTCTCAACTATAAATCCTATGGTCAACAATTGTGGATTTGTCAGCAGAAAAGTTGCTTACAAAAGGACAAAAAGGGCCAATTTTAGGTGTGCTAGCATGAGAAAATGCCAATCCTCATTATCGCTGATACAAAAGCTGACATGGCAAGACACAGTAAAGCCAAGTATAGTATGAGCATGGCTTGGATTTGTCACATGACTGAACCTGCGAAAATTATTTTGTAATTAACACTATCGCTATTGCATGAGCTCTTTGTTACGGTCAGAATGATAGTCGGCCACATGGATGTCACCGTTCTGTTTTTACGCTTGCATCCTTGCAAAGTGGGATCATTTACAGTTGACTATTGTTAGCTACTTTTAGAAATTCGCTCACCCAGAAAAAGCTGGAAAATCTAATCTTCTATTTACATTTTTGTCCTGAGCAGAAGTGAGACGGCCACTGTGCTCAGTGATTGGTAAATTTTCCTCCGGAGTGGATGAAATGGAGTCTGACAGGGTGGCTGCACTCGCAGTGGAGAATGACACGACCACAAACACATCTGAGGAGATAGCTCGCACATTAGTCCTCCCAAGTCAAGGAAATGGACGTGCTGTCTGTCTTTATCACATTCCTCATTAGAAACGGATGCATCTGCTGGAGCACCCTCTCCCACAGCACAGCCCTGCCCACTCAATATGTTCACATTTTATGATAAACAATAAAAATGCTGACCTTTTTTTCCCCCGAGGTCTCATAAACACATCATACTTTCATCACTTATTATATTTATTTGTGTGTTGTGAAATCGCTGCAAAAATAGTTCATCACTGCTATCACTCACACTGTACTGTAGCAGCTATAACAGTCGCCATATTCTGCTTTCTCTCTGATGAAGTTAATTAAAAAATGCAACTTGTCATGTTACTCAATAAACACAAAGACGTTCCTATGGCACAAAACGTGTAGACTATTACAAAGGAGTGACACTGAAGACTCTTTCCATAAATGTTAAAGAAAAAAATCACTATAACACTACAGTACCTTAAATTCACTATAACACTATACAGTACACATCCTACACGCTCAGACGTTCTGCTTGTTGAAGGCCTTGGAGAACGTGGATAACTTTCAGCAGATTCTTAACCATCTTTGAAGAGTCAGGGTTTAATTTGCGCCACACTCATCGCATCGCCCACCAAAAGCTTTCTGAATCATCCAAATAGTTTCCGCGAAGGAATGTTCAAGCTTGACACAAAATTTGATGTAGATTCTTTGCTCTACTCACTCAATCAATTTTGAAAGTGACGGCCACACAGTACACACGCGCACTCGATGGCGTTTAGCCTCCACTGATTAGTACAGTCAAGTCGTCAATGTTCACCAACGTGCATTCCAGTCCACGCTGCTGACATCAATGTCGCGTTATTTACGGGTCTCATTATATTACCAATGGCTGACAGACCTCGTATACAGAGTGACATTCTTAAACCCATCGTTAACTAGGTTTTAAAATTTGTCTCAATTGATACAAAACCTGTTTTTTGAATTACAACTGGCCTCGCTATCAGAGTTGCTCTTTTTGAAATTAATCAACACCTTCCGACTTGGACCGTGATCTGAATTCACCACCGCTGCAGTATAAGTCATCTTAAATGACAAACATCTATTATTCATCTTAAAGCATACATTACCTATATGGATTATTTAATAACCACAGTGAAACTGACAATACAGTGTGGAATATCAGCCTGGACCTGCCACACAGTTCTGGGTGTTTAAGTTGTTAACAAATATATTCATTTACTCCATTAGTAAAAAAATAGTCCACACACGTTGCCATCAATTCATTAAACTGTGCTGATAATAAGACTACATCAGGGCTGGGTGAATACTAGAACCCATCTTTCAGCCTCACTTACTAATTTGCCAAATAACCACCACAGACATTAATTACGGCATTAGATCGAGTCGATCGAGGGTACAGATGGAATAAATGTTGTTTAATGCTGATAAGATTTTGTCTTGTTTGGTTCATTATTTAAGAATTGCCTACTAATAGCATTTGATTTGGTAACGAATGCTCTAAATAATACTGATTATGGCAACGTGAGAGCTATCTAGCTTTTCGTTACATCAACGCCTCAATGAATGTGTTTTCCATTAAGCAGTCTCCTAAATCCAGTCTAATCCCAGTCTTGTTCAGGATAATTGACTGACCATGAAAAGTGGATCAATAATGATGCGACTGCTCAATTTACTCATGCTATAGTGACGAAACTGCAACCAAGCAAGAGATTGTTTGTCAGTGTCAGTTGTGACCAGAGCTTTAGTAGATTTCATGGTATAAGTTATAAAATCAATGCACGTGTTACCTATATAAAGCACTTTAATAAATGTAACCTGTATGTTGTTTGTGGACAGAGTTGGAGGAGGCCCATCAGAAATGTCATCCTTGCTGGTACACTTTTGCCCACAAGTATCTGGTGTGGACTTGCTGCCCCAGCTGGCTCAAACTAAAGGAGTGGGTCAAGATCATGGTGATGGATCCTTTTTTAGACCTGGCGATCACCATCTGCATCGTGCTCAACACCCTCTTCATGGCCTTGGAGCATTACCCCATGACAGACGACTTCACCAAGATGCTTTTTGTGGGCAACCTGGTGAGTAGGAGTCGGTTAGTTTTGCTCGAATATTAGCTTACATAGCAGGGGCAGTCATGGTGAGGCAGAACTGGGGTGTTTGTTAGATTAGAATGAAAAGAAACTTTAGAAGGTCTTTCTATTGAAAGCGTAAAAAAAAAAAAAAGCTTCCTTTTCTGCCCCTGAAGAATGTTTCCACTATGACTTGTCACGATAAAAGGACGTTCTCACCTCTCCTGCAGCTTGCTCGTTATATACAACGCTACAATTGGTGCAGCATGCAAGAGCAGCATTTCTGGAAGTCTGTTGTTCATTATGGAAGACAAAGCGATTGTAAGAGACAGGCTTGTTTCCTTGGAAGGCATAAAAAAAAAACACACACACACACACACAAAGAAAAAACCCAGACAATATGTCTGACGGAAGATGGGTCAGGGAGGAGAATTTCAAGTGGTCTTTACAAAGTATGTATGCATAACTTTTTTTTTGTATAAAAATATTTTATACAGGGATTAACATTTTGGGAAATTCGTCTGTAATATCTTTGTAAATACATATTACATATATAGAATAATAATAATAATAATAATAATAATATATAATTATTATTATTATTATTATATTATTATTATTATATCCGAGGGTTCTAAATATAGCAGAAAAAATATAAAAAATTAAAGTGTGCTTAATGTCATTCCACTTAAGTAAGCAAATGGACATAAATAACATAAGCTCACATACATGGATGTAGGAAACAAAATAATGACATGATTATTCAATTAATCATAACACTTAAATCCTTCTTCAAATCTGCTCCAAACTTGGTCAAATTGTACGATTTTTTTGTCCATTCTCATTACCATAAGTTAAGGGAAGGAATGTTATACATGCAGTCTATTCAAAACTTAGACTCTTGACTTATCGCTATGGAAAAAAAAAAAAACTGAGGTACAAATGAAGCCACTGTGTGTGTGTGATACATTATGCAATGCAAGCAAGCAACATCCATCCATGTCACCATTCCTTTGTTCTCTGTATTACACTCTTGCCGTGTACCTCCGCTCCTTGTGAGAATATGGTCTGTATTATGTCTTGGAGAGAGGAGAGAGTCATGTCAGGACAGCAGCGCTCACCCGAATCAATATGCCTCACTTCACTATGGAAGCTGGTGTTTATCAAGCTGTAGAAGTGATGCAGTTTCCTCAAGAGTGGCGTCAAGGGAGGAACATATTGGGTGACAGAGACCGCATGTGAAAATATATGCATCATCCCAGGGTGGTCGAAATCGTTATTTTTGCATGGATTATACTGAGATCGACTCAGTCTCACCTCTGTCTCAAGAACAGGAACAGCCTGTCCTGGCCATAGCTGCTTTGCAGATGTAATCGTATTAAAAACACAGTAGAAGTGCTTGGTGGAGAGTACATTATTTGGCACTTCCACCTCATGATGGATAACAGAATTGTTAGTTGAAGGTGTTCCTCCTTAGAGACTTTCGAATTTAGGCATAAAATACCATATTCTTTTTTTTTTCCACTTCAATATTACAAGGTTCTGTCTGACAAAATGGTTGAAAATTATTTAGCTCCAAAAGCTTCATTGTTAGGACGTACTTTTGTGCGTTCATATGTGGTACTTGTTTTACACAGAGTTGTTGATACTGGCCCTCTAGCGCTGGACTTGAGGACTCTTCTATGGTGCCAGAGTTTTGACATTCTACTTACAGTAGCAATACTTCTCAAAGTGGGACCTCAAATGTCAGCCAAACTTACTGTAGCCTATCATACCTGGTATTTGTATTTTTCATTTTAATTCAATTTAATTTGGACAGGAAATCACACTCCATCATTATCAAAACTATTCGGTTTATTATTGAGTTTTTATAGCTATTAGCCAGTTGGACTAATGGCTTCACTCCAATATCAAGTTGGCATAACAAGAATGGCACATTGAACTTAATGTGTTATGGAAATATGCAAGTACAGTAGGTTAATTTAAAGTTACAAAATTTTGATACATTTAGGAAGGAAGTAAAAAAAAACTGTATCATTTCCTAAGCTTAGATTCGGTCTGAGTGTTTTTTATTATGCATTCCTCAGTCTCCTAATAAGTTTCTTTCTCATCCGGCTGGCATCATTGAAGCTTCGAGTCTGCTCTTATCTGTCAGAGTGTAAATGGAACACGGATCTTAATTGGGCATGGTTACTTATGTGGTGTGTTCATACTGAGTGATGATTGACTTGCACATAGGACCTTAGAATACTTTGGTGCCATTAACGTTTATAGCCATGAACTTTTGACTGAAACGACTTTGCATTTTTTGTGAAAAAAAAAAAAAACTAGTGGATAATGCTGTGGCAGACTTCTTGCTAGTTAATTATGATCTTCACACAGAGAATGCCACATAAACAACCAAAAGCCTAATTATTTGAGTTTGTGCTTAAAAGAGTTAGTAATTGTAAGGGTAACCTTAAAAGCGCCACATAAATTAGATTAGAATTTTTTTTTTCTAGAGGAAAAAAGATTAAATACTTGAATAGAACAAAATACACTGTAGATAATGTAGAATGTTCGGTGGTCTTACAGTATATGTAATTGGGTGTTGTGTGGGCTGCAGTGGTGCTGATTCACCACGGTTGGTTCAGCTCAGACAGAACGTCACAGAGGACCTCGTCTCTTTCAGTCCCGATACTGCTTTAATTAAGTTCTATTGTTGATGCCAAAACAAATCACCCAGACATTTGTTTCAAAGATCTTGCTTGGATCTACAGTAGCATATACAGTACTGTACAGGACGTCTCACAGAAAACACACTTTTTATGATGTTACAAGAAGTGCTCGTAAGACACTTCGTGTTTAAACGTTGTACAGTACAAGCACTACTCATGACATCATAACAAGTGTGTTTTCTTTGAGACGCGTCCTGTATATGCTAGTCTCCTGGATAAAGAGCTGGAAAGACCGAATGGTAGGCAGCTTTGAGTCAGCCTTTCAATGAGTCATGCATGCCAGAGTGTGCAGTTGTCCAGATAACGTTTTACTGACCCCTGAGACATGCTTTGTTTTGTCTGAGTGTCTGAGGTCAGGTTTGCTTATAAGCTGTTCTTTCATGCAAAAAGTCAGAATATTTTAGCAGCACCAGCCATCTAATATACACAATATACAACATACTGTAACAAAGTGAGGCTCACTACTCTTAAATTGTGTCATTTTTGACGGATAAGGAATAGTCGAGGATACACAGTGTAGGAATAATGCCGAAGTAATCTAGTGTTGAGCTTAAGCGTCGCCTGAGTTTTTTTTTCCCCCTCATTAATCCTGCCTTACTCAAGTGAGAAAAAGAGTGCTTTCACATATGCAGTGTTTTGTCTGTTTGGTTTTCACTTTGGTGCAGTTCATTTCAGCAGATAGCACAATAATCACACACGGGTGAAGAGGAGCAAACCAACTGGTCCTAGACCAAACACGTGAATTGCAGTGAGAAACAGTTGACAACTTGACTGCGTGAAATGAACTAAATATGTTATGATCTTAGGTGTGGATTAATTTTTTTAATATG
The DNA here is from genome assembly GCA_013621035.1 of Clarias magur. Taxonomy (NCBI): domain Eukaryota; kingdom Metazoa; phylum Chordata; class Actinopteri; order Siluriformes; family Clariidae; genus Clarias; species Clarias magur. The sequence goes on along the minus strand of QNUK01000170.1, from coordinate 47,325 downwards.
TGGATGCTAAAAGCTGCTACACTGCGTAAGAAAGGACAGCGCTGTAGCTTTACAAAAATGCTGTATGTTTTGGACTGCTAAACAAAAATGGCAACAAAAAAAAAAGCAGGAATTGGCAGAAAATGGCTAAAACTAGTAATTTAGTATATAATTAGCTAGTAATTAATTGACAGCAATGATGTTCTCTACGTTCACTCAGGACTTTTGTTATTTATTAGGGTGTAAATGGGTGTCTCGGTTCAGTACAGTACAGTATGTACCTTTTGAGGTTTTGAAGTCAATTCTTTTGTGGTACAGTGAAGTAAAAAAAAAAAAATGTAACGTGCAAATGTATAAACTTGCACAAACATGTTAACAGTGCCAAACTGGCCATATTTCCCTAAACACATAAGGAATTCACTAAAAGGAACAAATGTTTGTTCTTAAAAAAATGATTTAGTTGTTTAAGAATAGTAAACGAAATATCACAAATAATATGAATGTTTTGTTAAACCTAATACACTGTCACTAAGAAAGCAAATATACATCACTCAGTCAAGTTAGTTACGAAGCATGTTGCAAAACAAGCCCGAAAAGGGGCTCTTCATCTGTCAAACACACCAAAGATGGAACTGACGTAATTCTGACTGGCGAATTATCGCTTAGAATGAAATGCTAAATTATATGTTATACAATTCCCTGTAGAAGTTCCTTATGTCTGAAATTATATTTGAATATTTTTCGACAAATCCTCAGTGACGTGCTGTCTGCTTCGTGTACTGGAAGTAACTAAACGAATGGGGAAAATCACCCAGCACAAGATAAAGCTAGACAGTATTTACTCTAATCATAACGAGCACCTGATCAGATATCCCGTACCCAAGATACTGTACAAACTACTAGCTTTTTACGCAAATTAATCCAACGACCAAGTTTGACCTTAATGGCTTTCCATAACCGCAGTGCGGTTACCCGGCTGTGTGTGATAATTGCCTGTTTAAAATGAAATGACTGAGGAAACATCACCAGGTGTGAGGAATGGCAAGTTTCATTATAAAAAGCTTCCAGAAGTTTGAATAAACCCAAAGTTGTGTGCTCTAGCTACCTTCAAGAGGATCTTTTTTTTTTTTTTTTTTTTTTTACAAGAATACATTAAATGTAAGACACTGGAAAAAAAAAGCTATGAAAGTGAGGCAGTTTCCAGAAACGAGTTTTATTGCTCTTACTGGAGACCACAGGACATCAGTTAGTGAACATAACTACCACTGTGTAACAGAACACCTAATCAGTGGCAAATGGCAACTGCACTCATTCACTCTGGGTGTGTTTTGGCGAAGCATGTGCTGGCCAATCGCGCTAGCCAAGTTAAAAATTAAATCCCGGACATAGAACTTTAGGAATAGACTGGGCTCACAATATGATTAAAAGTGTAAAATTAGATTTAAACAATCATTTGTTAAAATAGAATATTAAACATATGTAAAATGATGTAAGCAAGCCATGAGAAAATACAAAACCTTAGTGTAGAATTTTAGGATTAGTGTCTTTTCGTCATAGCACTTGAGCTGCTGAATCTTTGTACACTCTGGGGTTGGCTCCTGCCTCTTTATTTCTCTTCAGATGAAAGCTGGTTACATTGCAGCTTTTTGGCTGAGCTGTTGTCTTTTGGAATGCCCCATGGTGATACGAAATTTATATTAGAAAGCCCCAAATAATCAAGATGCCCCCTTCTGTAGGAGCTTTTTTTTTCTGTGTAGTATGATAATCGCATTTGGCAGCAGCTCATCAGGGCTAATGAGCAGTATGCTGAGCTAATTACTCTGTGGAGATGGAAATGAGAATACAGCTCCGTTTTGTTGAAAGGTGAGTGTTGACAGTGGCCCACTTGAGGCGATGGAGAACGAGGCTCTAATCCCAGTCACAATGAATCTGCTCGATCGTACATCTTTCTTACCTAAGCGTTCTGCGCAGCCGCTCTAGTCGGCGTCAGTGCTGTTTACATCCTTCAGAATAAGATGGCCGTCACAGGGTCATGAGAGCTGACAGCACAGCAGAATTGCTTTAATGCTTTACCATCTTGAGTCATTATATACTGTACAGGATGATCAATTTTGGGGTGAAAAAGAGTTCAAAGAAATTAAGAGAGATCCCTTTTGGCCAGGTCTTCAGATTAAAGAAGTGAGGCACACAAAGATGACAGACAGAACACACTCAGATGATGTAATGCCGAAGCCTGCAAAGCTTCACAAAGGTGAGGCTGGTGACAGGACCAGCCAGCTTTAAAAGGCCCAGCTCTGGCTGTGATCTTCAGCCTCCCCCAGTGCTTGGGTCACGTATCCTGTGTCACGTTCACAAGCCTTTCTCTGGCCAACAACAACCAGAACAACATCATGTTCAGGAAAAAGCAACTCCCAAAAGCAGAGCTGTTAGAGTAGCTGCAGATTTTACTAATGCACCCTTCCTGTCGAAGGTTCCAATCATTCCTGGCTACAAAAGGTAGTTTTTGAGAACGTGCATAATTGCCAATGACAAGAATTGTGTCATAATTATCATCATTTCTTTTCCTTGACATGTTTGTTGAAACTAAAACATTAGCCACATCCACTCGATGCATAACGTAACTGTACAATTTCAATAGTTTCTACACATTGACAAAACACCACTCATCAACAGAATTCACTGAATTTAGTGCTATTGGGTCCGGGTCCATAACCGACAGTTCGATGGGTCTAAAAATGTCTATCTTATTTGAATGAGGAGATAAAACACCACATAGCAACAATAAAACTCCAGTGGAATAGTGAGCTGAACAGAAACTCGACAAAAACTGTCATACGGCACTTGTGGCCTTCATACCTGAGAAGATTGACATTGTTATTAAGGTGAAGACAGATGTAATTATGTATTAGAAAATACACGAATGACATTTATTGCCTGGGAAACCTGGAATGCAAATTCAAACTCTAACATTAAATGTCTTGGGATGACAGAAAGTCTTACTGAAGCTGCTTTTACGTCATTTAAAGCAACTTTTGAACTTTGGGTAATTGCAGTAAAAATTAATTCTATTTATTATAGTTACTTTCTGTCTGGTATGTGGTTTAAGCACAGTACGAACAATAAGCACAAATTTCTCTCCATGAAAAAGCAGTCCCATTAGATGAAAGGACAAATTATACTGTACAAATGTTGAGCTTCATGTACAAATACCTTGTAAATAATTTATTAAAGCAGTCTAACAAACCACAAGTTTCACATAAATGCTAATTAAATGCCTCAGTAGTCGCCCTTACCATAGACATTCAAAGTGAGTTCCACATACTTTCAGGTTTTTTATAATCGGAAAACTTTCCAAATTCTTCCCTGTGGTAAAGCTCCTATATACTGTAGTATTACGTAAAGTGCAAAATTCTTGACCCGATCTGTCATTCCTTCGTATCTTGCTTCCACAAAGCCAATCTTAAGCAGTTTAAGGAATAGCTCTCTAAGCTTCCTGAGTAACCTTTTAGACTGTAATTTTCGGTCCAGTCCCTGTACCTGACCAGTTTCAGAGGAATGTTTTTGATTTGTTAAGCCACACAGTGACCTAACCTAATTTATGATGGGTGATCAGGCCGGTGATTCGTATACTGGTGATGCTGATTGCTTAGCGGTTGGAACAGACGAGAGGGGAAACGAGGTTGCTGCTGGGGTTATTACGTAAACAACCAATTTTTAAATGGTATCTTTATGCACTTTGTAGTCTGTCAGAGTAAAAACATGTGTAAATTCATCTGCATAATTAATTTAATAGGAAATTCTGGGTGGTATGTACTGTACTGTATGTGCTAGATACAATTACGTTCAAAAGTGTTTCTTTTTCTAAGTGTACATTTACACACATGCTTAAATATTTAGCTATAGACACAGTAGGATAGACCTTTCTACAGTAATTTTGCTAAATAAAATGAAATGAATTCTTGTTTCTCCACTCACAGGTCTTCACAGGAATATTCACAGCTGAGATGGTCTTGAAGATCATTGCACTGGACCCATACTACTACTTCCAACAGGGCTGGAACATCTTTGACAGCTTTATCGTTTGCCTCAGCTTGATGGAGCTCGGGCTTTCTAATGTAGAAGGCCTGTCTGTTCTGCGTTCATTCAGACTGGTAATGCCTTATTTAATAGCCATGTGAAATACTTTAATCCTACACCAAACAGAAGCATAAAATAAGCCCAGATGAATTTTACAAGACTCAATCAGTTGATGGAATTTAAACAGACAAGGTCAGAGTGAACTATTACTCAGGTCTTAGTGCTTTAGTAGCATTGAGGTCTTACTCAGAACACAAGAAACTCAAATAAAAAAGACACGTACCTTTCTTTTGAAGAATAAAAAAAGAAAAGAAAAGAAAAGAAAGAAAAAGTCACACTTACACAATATTTCATTGAACCGCCTTTAGCTTGCATTACGGCACACATTCCCCATGTCGTTGTTTCGAGACCCATGCCATCTGAAGTTGCATAGATTTTTGGCCATGGCAATGACAGGGGGGGTCGACTACTCCACTTTGAATAAGGTTAGGGTCAGGACACTGTGGTGGCTAAGTCATGTGTGAAAATAACTGATGATCACATAACACAAATTGAGCCCAATGAATCTTGGCATTGTCATTCTGGAATATTTCCATAAAATCAGAGGAGAAAGAAAAAACATTGATGTGATAACCTGGTCACTTCAGGCTTCATTTTACTGCCTCATAAAGGTACCGAGCCTAGACCTGAGCAACTGGAGCGACCCCAGATCATAAGACGACCCTTGTACTCTGGGCATTATACATGATGGGTGCATGATGGGTACTCTGGGCATTATACATGATGGGTGCATTACTTCATGAGCTTATTTTGTTACCCTGACCCACCCATTGCTCTGGAATAGTGTCAACCTGACCTAATCAGACCACATGAATTTTTTCGTCCAATCTTTATGCTCCCTAGCAAACTAAAAATTTTAAAAATAAAAGTGGTTTTCTTATGGCCACACAGCTGTTTAGTCCCAATCGTGTGCGTTGTGCATGTGGAAATGCTCTTATTTTTGAAATATGAAACATTTTTACAATGCAACGTCATCGTTTACGTTGGTCATTTATGGATTAATTTTTTCTGGACATATTTTTTTCACCAAGATTACAGCAGTTGCTTTCTTGTTTCTTTTCAATGCAGGCCAATGGGTGGACAGCTGAAAAACAGCAACTTTCTTTTCCACGACCGCTGGATGCTTGTTTAAGAAAAGAGTTGCATCAGTTAGGATTAAACAATTGTTGCCAGCTGAAACATATAAATCGAACACTTTTAAGTATTTGCTTATTTATATCTAAATGACAACTTATTTTTTTGAGCAAAATAAGAAATAAGAAAATGGACTTTCGAGTCCATTATTTGTACAATAATACCTGGTTGTAAATTCTGAGGTCATTTAGATAATGTTGTTTTTCCCATCCTGTGTGCTTTCCCCTTCAGTGAATTGCCTTTTCCTTTGGGTAAATTATATTCATATGAGGTCTGACCTCTGATTCAGCTGAAGAAAGCAAAAATAATGGACTTTTCAGGTGTCTCCTATACTGTATGACTGAAACAAGGGGTCAGGAATCATAAATACTACATCTAAAATACACTATATGTTCTGGTACCTCTTCATGAGGAGGAAAGCTCTTGGTATTACATAAAGCAGATTGCCTTAACAGTCACTTCTTTTATTAGCTTTATTCCCATGACATTATTAAAGACAGGAAAAAAATTTAATGAAACTCATTTGTCTCCTCTCACAGCTGCGAGTCTTCAAGCTGGCCAAGTCATGGCCCACCTTGAACACCCTGATAAAGATCATCGGCAACTCTGTGGGAGCCTTAGGGAACCTCACTCTGGTTTTGGCCATCATCGTCTTCATCTTCGCCGTGGTGGGGATGCAGCTGTTTGGGAAGAACTACGAGCTGTGTGTATGCAAGCTCTCCAAGGATTGTAAATTGCCACGATGGCACATGAAAGACTTCTTCCACTCCTTTCTAATCGTGTTCCGGGTCCTCTGCGGCGAATGGATCGAGACCATGTGGGATTGTATGGAAGTTGCTGGACAGCCTCTTTGCATCCTGGTCTTCATGCTGGTCATGGTGATTGGGAATCTGGTGGTAAGTCTTCCAGCTGTTTAAAAAAAAAAAAAAGTATCTTCATTTCATCTCACATAAACCAGATGACTGTTGCTGTTGTCTGTTGAGTTGAGTGTCCAGTAGAGGAAGCGTGGTCCAGGGTTTAGAAGCACAAATTTGGAAACCTCTGTAACTTTTTTGATGTGCCATCTTGGCTTGTAGATATAATTCTTTCCCCTAGGTCAGATCTGTTGGGTCTGTTTGGTCCGTGCAAACACGTTCAACCCCTGTTCCCTACTGTCAACACGCTCGGCTATGAGCTAGAACCCTGCAGCATCCCTTGAGCACCATACCCTTTCTACACAGCTTTCATTTTCTCTCCTCCTCTCGCTATGTTTCTATTTGTTTCTCTCTGTCTTTCTCTCGGTCTCTCTGGGCTTCTTCTTGGCTTTCTGTCTATCTTACTTGTTGTCACTCTCTTTACTTCTCCCCGATGTGCCTATTCTCCTGCTCTTATCAGACATTGCTTCAGTGCTTTTCCTGGCTAAAGGCAGTGGTAGGTCCACACAGACTGTTTTTGTAATGGAACAAGTAGAGACATCCCTCTAACTGAAGAGCCTTCTGATAATTCTGTGTGTGTGTGTGTGTCTATGCATTTGGTGCTCTATTTTGAACCTCTCTTCAAAGCAACGATTTCAACATTTCTATAAATGAACATACTGAGTGTGACATTTAAATAACATTTTAAAATCTGTTGTGTCCATGTGTAAACAGTATGTCAGACTTTAATTTTATCGTGGTTTTCAGATTTTTTATTTTTTTCCCAAAAAAAGATTTGATGTTGAACATTGATGCTAGACAGTGGTCGAAACATATACAAATAAGAAAAGCCTTAGATTTCTGCTCTTGCTCGAAAGAAGCTGAACCTAATGTGGTTTTCTGCTGTTTTTGTATTTTGAGATGATCCCCTGCTGATCATAATTGTGAGGACTCATTATGATTAGGCTGACCATAGTCTTCTTATCATCTGGAATCAGTCTGGCCATTAAAAGTCTTTTCTGCCAACAGAACTGCCACTCACTCTGTGCAAACCCTAGATACTGTTGTGTGTGAAAATTGAAAGGGTAAATATTGTTACAACGGTACATGTAAGGGGGGATAAATAAGAGAGGAGGCCAAAAAAATGATTTGTTGGAAGCAGTAAAAATGGGCAAGCATAAGGATCTGTGTGACTTTGCCCAGAGCCAAATTAGGATGGCTAGACAATGGGGTCAGAGCATCTCCAAATCATCAGGTCTTGTGGAGCACCCCTGGTATGTCGTGGGTAATAGCTACCAAAAGTGGCCAAAGAACGGACAACCAGTCAACCAGTGACAGGGTCATGAGTACCAAAGGCTCACTGATGTACATGGAGATGAAAGGCTAGTTTGTCTGGTTTAACGGCCACGAATTGCTAACAAAGTTAGAAAGGTGTTAGAACACACAGTCCATCAGAGCAAACTGTATACATTATGGAGGTTGGGTCAGAGTGCCCACGCTGACCCCTGTCCACACTGCTGAATGTTCCTCCAATGGCCATGTGAGCATCCAAACTGAAACATGAAGAGCATGACAAAAAGTTCAAGGTGTCGACCTGGTCCGCATATTCCTCAGATCTGAATCTGATGAAGCATTTGTGGCATGTGCTGGACAAACAAGCCTGATTCATGGTGGTCCCACCTTGTAACTCACAGCAGGTTAAAAAAAAAAATAAAAATCTGCTGCTAATGTTGTGGTGCTTGTAATGACCTACAAAATATTGCTCGGACGGTTTTATAAGGTTATAACCTTATGGCCCCATAAACGTTATAGGAGAGCTCAGAAATTCCAGTTGCAGATATGAAACATATGCCATGATAAGAGCTGTAATAAATAGTGGTCTACATGTATGTAGGCTTACTGTACTGGATGTGTGAACTGTACTTCAGGCTTGTACCAAAAAAAAGTTTGATTACTAGTATGCTTATTATGTGTGTGATATAATTAGATATTGAGGATTGGGGAGTCATAATTGAATGATAAATAGATGTGTATGTGTATGTGTATGTGTATGCACTAGACATGGATACATATTCACACACACATATACTGTACACCCACCCACACTCACACAGGACACACTCATAAACCCAGAGCATAATGATGCGTCCTCAAGGCTGTCAGCACGAGGGCCTTTCTGTCCTAAATCATGCATGGACAGATGCTGCCTTTTGGACTGTTAAATGTGGACCGCTGTCACATCTCTGATGCGTGGCATTGTTTAAATACAATTTAAACAATTCTTTCCTGCTATAAATGCAAAATTAAAAGCTAAAACAAAGTCTGTTCATGTCTAGCAGATCGTTTGGAGACTTGACTACGGGAAGGTTTTTAAATATATATATATTTTTCAAAAATCTACAGTCCTTTATTTAACATGTATAATGAACACCTGACCTCCAACTGAACATTATAAGTCACAGGTTAACAGTTTTTCGAGTTTCTAGCAGCTACAGTATCCTGGTAGACCAGGATTTTTTAATTTTTTTTTGTCAATATGAAAATATAAAATATCCTTGACATGCCTTTTCTATCTTGGTTGCTGTAAAGTGTTGCGTATCCGCTGATATCTTTCTGCACGTAATTGAGTCCCATTGAAGGTGGAGCATTCACAGGACAGCATGTGGTGTTAATAAGCCCGTGTCTTCCTCGGGCTCTGGCCTTGTGCAAGGTCTCAATACCTCAGCAGAGCAAGAGCACCCAGCACCAATTATCCAGCCCTATGTACCAGCTAATATTGTCTTTCTCAGTGGGGACACATCCAGTGTACAGCATCATTTGCTTAAGTACTTGTGTAATGCATGCTACCACCCTTCCTCTTTCTCTTTCTCCTTTTCTACTGTGCTCTCCTTCTCCTTCCTGCTGTCACAGGCTGATTATAGTGAACATACAGAGAGCTGTTGTGTAAATGTGGGTCATTTTTAGAATAGCTGTAAAGTTGTCAGTATATATTAGTCATGTCTGAAAGTTCTGGAAAGACCTCTTGTAATTGTAGCTTTCAAGCCTTGTATGCTTAAACTATGCAAAGGTTAAAGAGAAACTGAACTGAAGTGAAACTGAAGTTGATCTGACGGCTTGCATCATTTCTGTGGTATTTGCATCGTGCCTGGTTATTATGTCTTTTTAAAGTTACAGCACTGATCTGATCAATCCAAACAGGAAGAGTTTGTAAATCAGTCAGCTAATTTATTTTATTTTACTGTACAGTATATACCTCCTACTGATGTTCCATTAACTAAACCGTGATGAGGATTTCTAGGAATTTACAGTACTTGAGTCTTGCCTTTTTTTTTTCGCCCTTAGCTTTGTGTCATAATGACAGGCTCCGCTTGCTCCGGCTGTCCAATAGATGATGTAGATAACAGGTGTGGCTGCCACCCAGATACCAAAGCGAGAGCATCGTTTCCACATGCTGAGCTGAGAAAGAAAGAGAATGAGCATAGACAGAGGACCAGCATTGTTCAAAATCCATGAGTGCGTAAACACAAAGGCATTACGCCATCAACCACATCCCAGCTTCTCTTCAGGTAAACTGATAACAGTACTGTATATACAGGTCACCGCGGTTCAGGTGTAAGGAACTGTTACGGCCCACTCACTCGCTCACTAATCACCTCCTCTAATCTCAGAAGACGTGCTACCTGAGCGTGGTGTACACCCTGCAGACTAGGAGAAGGTGAAGCAGGATGTCAGTTTGCTGGAGGTGCTCCAAACTAACAGAGGAGTGGAACTCCAATCTTGGGGTGTGTGCACCATGTCCGTCATGATGCCAGATGTGTTTGGATACACATGTATGAATAACCATAATTATTTTTGAAGAAGGGTTCTTTAACTAGAGATTTGAAAGTAGTGTTATCAGATGGGTTACTCAGTGTATCAGGGATCAAGGACTGGAGACTCCATGTGAAGTCCAGTATATCCTGTATACTGTAGTATGTATGTCTGTTTTATGGACTATAGTCCAGAAAACAGACTCCAATTAAAAGTCTGTATAACTAAGAAATATGATTCTCTGCATAGGGCGTTTAACAGCTACTAAAAACAACTAGAAAATTACGAACCACAGGATGTTCAGTGGAACAGGCTCATGCCGAGTGTTGCAGTGAAAATCACAGGGAGAAGGAGAACTTATTACCAGTGTGTAGCTGTCTGTGGACTGAAGGAAACCGCATTTCTTTTTTTGAAGCATGATTACTGCACCAATGGCTTGTCACTGAATGTACCGTGTATAAAAACGGCCGTGCCTATGATTCAGTTATAAACCCACCGGAGGTCTCGAAGTTTGGTGGAGAGTTACTCTGCACTATTTCCAGTTTGTTAGGTTTAAAATAGATGGAAGAATTGCATCCGACATGCTTGACGACCAGCAGGTCAACATGCACACATGCGCATATGACGGAGTGTCGAATGTTCTCTAGTTTATTCATAGGAAAATAGGTACGTTTGTTATGTCAAAGACCACAAGCCGTTCAACATGTTCTAATGTTCTAAATCCGGGAAACAAAGACAGGAAGTTGCATAGATATCCGGATACAGAAGAACCAGGAAGTATGACCATATAAGGAATAAGGGATGAACAAAGAATGAGAAGCCTGTGAAATTTAAGGGAAATCTAAGAATGCATTAACAAAGTCCTAACAAAGTTGTAAAAATCTGAATGACTCAGTGACTACAGTAGCTTCTTCAGCCTGCTCGTCTGGGTCTGTTTCCCAGGTAATGCCCCACACCTAGCCACTGAGGATGCAGAACACCTTGGTGTCTACCCCTTAATGCCGATCCAAAGCCCAGATAAAATTGGGAGGGTTGCATCAGCAAGGGCATCCCATATAAAACCATATAAAACCTGTGTGAGCAGCCAGAAGAACATCACCACACTTTCAACTGAAGGATGTAATGGCGCCCAGTCCTGGATGAATTCCCACTCCATGCCCAATGTTCTCAGGCTAGGCTCTGGTTCCTTAAAAAATTCTAACTCTCGTGTCTACTATCATTTCTACCGACTCTATGCTAAACACAGGTGCTATGCAGGATGACACTGTCACGCTCATATACGCAGAGCACCGTTACAGGATTGTGGTTTGTTTATCGTTCGCCAGCCAGCATCGTATTTAACAGCGTCATCAGAGTTCTAGTGCTTGTGACTAACCAGATAGACGTTTCTGATCAAAGCTCCATAAATCTTAAGGCTGCCATTCTGCATAATCATTATCACAAATATGCACCGGTTTGTGACAGAAAAAAATGGAACACAATGACTCAAGAAGCTTTTCAGAAAAAGATAATGTCAAAAGCTGGCAGTGACAAAAAAATAAAATAAAAAAGAATTTGATGCACTCATGGGTTTGCCTGGGAACATTCTGTGATTAGTCACAGGTTATGTCTATTAAATAGCCTGTTCCTGTTCAATTAGATGTTTTTTATGGAATTTCTTTTTGAAGTTTCTAAAGTTAAATATTCTAATTTGGAAATTACAAGATATTTGGTTGTTAGTAAATACCATATTTCCATATTAAAAATATAAAAATATTTGCACTAAATGCACAAAACACAATGTACAATGGGTTAGTGTTCCCACAGTTTGTATCCGATCAATGCTGAAGGTGAAGGTGTATTATTCTTCTCCAAAGGGCTATGACTGTGAACACTGGCTCTGGGTCACTTTCAGACTAAAATGTCGTGACTTAAACCCTAACCTTCCCTGAATGGCCACGGGTGTTGCTAATGGCAGGGATTCTCGAAAAATTGCCAAAGAGGCCGGGCTCTTGGAAGTGTATTATTTCTGTCTTGGTTATAATCACAACTTGCTATTGGCCAATATAAGTGTTTTGGCCTCTTTAGTATGCGGCTATGTGCTAATTCAGTAGTAGGCAGGCTGGCAGTTAACACCTTGCTAAGTGGGATCCTGCCACCTTGGTCATTCCACAGTGAATACGTGATTGGTGGTGTTGGAGCATTAAATCTATGCTGAGAGATTACCCATTTTTCTTGCTGGGTTCCCCTGTTGTTGTTACTCATCCTGACGACGATCAAATACATGAGCTTTATAGGAATTTGTACCAGAGTAAAGCAGTTGCTATACTTAAATGAATGACCTTTTTCCAGGTATAAACCTTTGAGAATATGGATCTCAGGATCAGGTCGGGTTAAGCTGGCATTCTGTCTAACGATTACACATCATAAACTGTGGCATTTGCATGAATAGGTTCAACAACATACATACAATGCATACAATACATATGTGTAGTGTGTGTGAGTATCTAAAGCAGCCAGACACAAGATCATTATGGAAATATTATACATACTGTGGGCAGTGAAGTGATAGATTTGCAAAGCAAACATTTAAAAGGAACAGAGCCATTTAAACTGATTTATGTTATTTATAAGTTATATGTATTTGATTAGTTCATAAATTTTGAAACAAGGTCATTAGTATGTTGTTTAATCACATTCATTGTAATTTTCTGACAATTTCCTCTAATTAGGAATAAGAATTAACATGGATTCAGATCATCTGTAAACTAAGATGTAGCTTTCAGCCATACAGCCAATACACCGATCAGCCATAACATTAAAACCACCTAGGTTTTGGAGGAGCATGACTCCATAAGTTAGCAGCAGATCCTTGGGTGCTGTGGCTCGCATTCCATGGGAGCTCAAATGGATTGGTATCTGGGGAGATTGGAGGCCGGGTCAGCTGATGTTACGGCTGACTGGTGTGTGACCAGATGTGTGTCTGCCAAGTGGGTAGAGCTTAAGCCTCTTAAATGGGCAAATACATAATCAGAAATTTTAGTGTGACCTCTACTGTTTAACACAAAAATCGTCTTGACATCTAAAGAAAACTGCAACTTTATTTCATTTCAAACCGAGAATCTCTATTTCATCATGCAGTTGTCGTTAGGGATTGGGAGAATTAAGAGCGATGAGGCGTGTGTTTACCTACGGCTGCTATCGCTCGCTCCCTCACTGACTGACTGACACATTCACCACCTGTTGTCTCACAAAGGTACCGTCTGATAACCCTGGTCAGCTGCCTATGTTGTGTTGCATAGATAATGCTCTATTTATAGTCAGTCTGTGGTCTGTGAGACTCGTTAGGGTTGTGTTTGGCTCTCTTCTTCAGCGAAGTGAGATGCCCCAAACCAGAGCTACCTGTGTGATGAGGTCATATGGTCTCATGGTGATTCACGTTACAGGTTAAGGCGTGTGTTCGAATCCTCGTTTGCGTGCAGTCTTTGCACGTTTCACCCAAGTAAAATATTTGTGAAACTGCTAAGCTTAGATGGCTTAGTTAGGTATTGTCATGGTTTTTATTTATTTTTTGGGGGGGGGTGAAAATTGAGAAGGTGGATGCTTAGATAATCGCAGTAGCCCCAGGTGTCTTTCTTGCAAAGCTACAATAAATGAGGTTAAATGTTTAGACCTGCGGAGCTTGAATGGAACGTGCATGAATGTTCTTTGTCCTATTTGGCCCCATGCTCTGTTCGAACACGTGGAACGTCTTGGGGGACACAGATTTTGCTAAGCTTGTTAGAGAGCTTTTACTAATGAGCAGGTATCAAAACCGATCTCGAGGTCTACTATCTTTGCTTGCTTATTTATAGCTGTACATCTGTTTTATTTTATTCTTTTTTTTTAACACTTATAAAAAGACATCTGACATTCTGTCCAATCATTTAAGTGTCAAAAAGCAGAGCTGCATGCATGGAGAGTTGTAACCCTGCCCCAAGGCTGTGTTTGACTGGCTACTGTCACAGCCTACTGTTTGAATTGTGCACCCCCTGCCACCAGAGATCTACATTTCCCTGACAAATTAGATTCAAATGCAATCCTCTGCCTTTTACTCACCCAGGTTACACAACAATCTTAAATGTCAAACAATCTTAATGCACACTTTATTCATATATTCTTACCTATTTCTTCGGTATAAATGAAATCTTGCCTATGCCTAAAGTGAAAGAGCACATTATTGAGGAGCTGCCAGAGCTCCTCCTGATACAATGCCACCACCTGTCTTTAGGGCTTCTGCTCCAGGAGTATGCGTTACTATCAGTGAGCTCCTCATGTGTTCTAGCTAAATGGCATCATTAGCTATCATAGGCACTTGATGTTTTCTGGAGTGCATTATTTCATTATAAAGGCCTCAAGTGGACTGGAAGATTTCGTGCTTCAGTGCGCGGTTTTATTGCGCTTAGTGCAATGATGGCATGGAAGTGCAGTCTTTTCCTCTCTGTTGGGGTTTGCCACTTTGATTAGCATTGTTTAAAAATATATTAAAATTATGATTATTATGATTAATTACAAACATGCACATCAGAGAGATGCATACTTCAATTCAATTCATTGTAATTTACATAGAGGTTTTACATTTTGCAGATATATTGTATATAATACCATATATATTCTATTTTTAACAAATGCCTAAGATATTATACTCTTTACAAAAAATTGTTTTGGTACTGTCCTGTCCACATGTTAAATGAGCCTCCTGATAAATATTGGGGATGCTTAAGCTTCAGAGCATTCACTGGACTGGTGTCTATGATGCAAGAAGTAGAGCAGGGAATGACATTTCATTTTGGGACTGTGCATGAAATTGTGTTTGCAACATACAGTGTACACATGTGGGCTATGTACTGTAGATGAATGATGAGCTGCTCACATGCTGCCTGTGTGTACTTACTATGTCAGGCCATGCATTTAGCCACCAGTGTATACAATGTGGTATCTTTTAAAAGGGTCTTTCTACCCCAAAACGTTTTACATTTTCAACCCTTGCCAGCTCCGAGCACACTTTGCTTAACCATCACAGACATGCACAATAATATCTAGAAATACTGTGCATGTTTCTTAAATACACAGAATCTCTTCATCCTTTAGTTTGAAACAAGCTTCCAACCAGTGCTATGATCTGGGGTTGCTTCAGGTGACCAGGTCTAGACTATGCAATGTTATGTGGCAATAAAATGAAGTCAGCTATTAACTTGAATGTGGTGAATGACCAAGATCAAGTTATCACATCAATGCATTTTTCGTCCCTGGCACAAGTACATTCCAGGATAGCAAGAGTGGTTTGACTCTCCCATCATCAATACCAGATCTTGAGCAACAATAAATGCACTTTTTAAGTGGTGAAGTTTTGGATTATTTATAATGCAAAGAACAGTGCATATATACAGGGGTTGGACAGTGAACCTGAAACACTGGCCAATTTAGTGTTGGAGGTTTCATGGCTAAATTTGACCAGCCTGGTGGCCAGTCTTCATTGATTGCACATTCCACCAGTAAGAGCAGAGTGTGAAGGTTTAATTAGCAGAGTAATACCAGAGTTCTGCTTAAAATATTGCAATGCACACAACATTATGGGTGACATATCAGAGTTCAAAAGAGTACAAATTGTTGGTGTGCGTCTCGCTGGCACATCTGTGACCAAGTCTTTGTGATGCATCAAGAGCCACGGTATCCAGGGTAATGTCAGCGTACCACCAAGAAGGCTGAACTACATCCAATAGGAGTAACTGTGGATGCAAGAGGAAGCTGCCTGAAAGGGATATCCTGGTGCTACCCTGGATTGTATCCTAAAAACATAAAACCATAGCTGTTTCCACCAAAACTGTTCATCGAGAGCTCCAGAGGATCAATGTACATGGCCGGGCTGCTATAGCCAAACCTTTGGTCACTCGTGCCAATGCCAAACATCTGTTTCAATGGTGCCAGCAGCAAAAATCTTGGGCTGTCGACAATGTGAAACATGTATTGTTCTCTGATGAGTCCACCTTCTCTGTCGTTCCCACATCCGGGAGAATTACAGTGTGGAGAAGTACAAAAGAAGCGTACCACCCAGACTGTTGCGCCCAGAGTGAAGCATGGGGTGGATCAGTGATGGTTTGGGCTGGGCATTCCCTAGGCCCAATACTTGTGCTACATAGGAATGTCACTGCCAAGGACTATTGAACCATTCTGGAGGACCAAGTGCATCCAATGGTTCAAACATTGTATCTTGAAGGCGGTGCCGTGTATCAGGATGATATTGCACCAATACACACAGCAAGACTGGTGACAGAGTGGTTTGATGAACATGAAAGTGAAGTTGAACATCTCCCATGGCCTGCACAGTCACCAGATTTAAATATTTCTGAGCCACTCTGGAAAGTTTTTTTGAGGAGCGAGTCAGGAAATGTTTTCTTCCAGCAGCATCAAGTAGTGACCTGGCCACTGTGCAGGACTTGTATCTGTCATCCCCAAGACGAATCGATGCTGTATTGGCCGCAAAAGGAGACCCTACACCATACTAATGAATTACTGTGGTCTAAAACCAGGCGTTTCAGTTTCATTGTCCAACCCCTGTGTGTGTGTGTGTGTGTGTGTGTGTGTATATATATATATATATATATATATATATATATATATGTGTGTGTGTGTGTGTGTGTGTGTGTGTGTGTGTGTGTGTGTGTGTATCAATTAGACACTGGTCACTGTTAATAGAATAGTTTATGGAATAGTTTTTCTATTAACATAAAATTACTTGTAAATCATCCATGCTGTAAACAAAGTTAAACAATTCCTATTCTAACATTCTACAGTATAAAGGACTTGTACCGAATGAAAGCTGAAAAGATCAGATGTAAACTCCACTTCATGCTGATCTTACAGAGATAGTGTGTAAATTTGGGATGTGAAGCCCTCTCTGGCAGAAGAATGTTACTGCAAACAACTCACTGAGGAACATTTGTGTGAACACAATGCGAGTCGCATGGCATCCCCTTCCCCCGCACAGATTAAGCTGATGATTTTGAGTGCAAGTCAATAGACTTTCAAGGACTAATGACACCACTGGCGTACTGCTGACAGTGTTGTTAGCCGTGTTAGCTATGAGAAGGCAGTGTAACTGTTGCATGCAGGAAACTGTAGTGCTAGCTAGGTGTGAAAACAAGAATTACTCATAATCTACCAACATGCAGTGTCATGACATGATTAGCAAACCGGCTGCTTGTCCTTAGTGTGATATTTAGAGTACAAAACTGACAAATATGGACATTAATTTGTCATGGTCTCAACAGAAAGGCCCGGGTTTAGAGCAGACCAATCCTAAAGACTTACCGTTAGCTCCTAGCAGAGAAGCATACCGTTTGAGAAACTTTCTGTCACCCATTTGAAGCACAAAAATACATACAGATAAAAACAGGTAAATGCAAACTGTTAGCTAAATTTCCTCCCTCATAAACACAAACCCAATGTATCCATCTATCTATCTATGACTGCACAGAATATCTGTCTACAGTACCTACCTACCCATCTAATTAGCAAATGTAAGATCATTATAACAGCCATGATGACATTAACACACATCATTTCAAATACTCCTTGTTCAATTTGGTTAATTCATAAAGAATAAACGAATTAGCCGCAGGTACAGATGAACTACCACATTGACCCCTTTGGCCTGTGATTTGGCTTGGTTTTTCAGCAGAGTTGGAAGATCTCATGCTGCATAGTACACCGGTGAGGGGCATTTAAGGAAATCTTTCATGCACAACCCCCTCTGGGAATTCCTCTAGCTTCCCGACACTGTGATAGTAGCTGAAAGCCCCTGCCGAGTCCCACCCGAACAGCTCTGACTGTGAATTGCTGGTCTTCCTTGAGTGATTTATAGCTCCTTAGGAATGCCAGGTTTTTGAGTGTTTTTCTGATTTAATAATGCTTTATGATTTATTTAATAATAATCAATTAATATGTTAAATAAGATGTACCACCATCTGGACAGAAAGAACTAGTGATGACATTTATTCATTCTAGAACATTTAACAGAAAGTATTTTTCTATGAGCTTTGTTTAAGGTTTTAAAACCATTTAATAACTACAAAAACTCTCCAGAGGTAATTGATCTCTGCTACTTCCTTCCAAGCTTTATATGTATTTTGTAATCACTTTATTCACATTTATTAGGAGCATTGACATGCACCCTGAAACATCACTGATGATCGGAAGAATTGTCCAATCGGTATAAAAATGCATCATGTGAACACCTCGATCGGAGCAGTCTGATCTGATCCAGCCCAATAGGAATGAATTTTCAATCAGGTGTAAACATTTGTTCAGTATAGCCATATAAACACTTGACTTAATTTTCTCTCTTGTTGGAATAAATATTTTTCTTTGTGCACGATATTCAAGCATGAACCTAATCATATATGAGACTGAACCAATCATCACGAAAGAAGGTGGGATTTGCCAGAAATGATAGGAAGTCTGACCTAATCTAACCTACCTAATTTAAAAATAACTTTAAATAAATTAAAAAAACTAACTAACTAGGAACTAATTTCTGAAAGGAACTAAAATAAAGAGAGGGGGGAAAATGCCACACTATATAAATTCCATATGATTAGACAAAGGAATCATACGAGGAATTCATAACTGTTGCTTTATTGATTGCCCCCGTCGCTAAATTTGTACCTTTGTGTCACACAAATACACTGAAACACAATGGTCACTTTGTCGCTTTGTAGTGTGAACGCAGCTACACCTAGTTACTCAAAAAAAAGAGACTATCCGCCATACCATTGTTATACAGTATCTAATTACTTACCGGATAATTAGTTATAAGTATGAATTACATGAAAGAATCAGTGCACGTGTCAAATGACTAAACTCAATGTAAATGTAAGTGTAATTGTGTTTAATTAGAGAATAATGAGAGCTATTCACAGACAAAAAGGTTTGCCTTTAATGTTGAAACTCATCACATTGTACCCGAAGTCTGTACTGGAAGTCTTCTTTTTATCGTCAGGTTTCACCATATAACTTCAGCACAAAGAGCAGGATCTTTCAGAACTCTTCTCTGGACAGTGCTGCCATCCTAACTGACAGCACATGCATATCCGGATGCAAATAAAGCGCAGCCTCATTATCGCTGTCGGGGTCACAGTAGCTTCAGCTACTGTTTGTGCTGTTATTGAAAAAATAACCATGTCCATGATGTCCATGGCATCACACCACAATATTAATGATTATTTTCCAATAACAGCATATCCTGGAGTGTTTTACTCATTACGTATATCATCACAATATTTCAGATTGCTGTAATTATTATTAAAAATCAACTCATTACTTACAGCTGATGGAAGTGGATGTCTGAATTTTGTCAGTTTGTGCTAACCATAGACACAAAAGCCTGATGTGAGCTTAGTGAGATCAGCTAGTTCCTCTCTCACACACAGCATAAAACGTACACCATGATTTATCTGTGACTCACTGTGGAACAGACAGGGTACAAGGCAAAAGTATGAACCTGACGTTTTGCACCTTGTGTAGTTGTTCTGATTGCACAGGTTTGGCACACCGGCTCCCAGGAGGACGAGCAGTGTGCCAGGGGCGTCTCCCACAGGTTAATCACATGTAATTACACAGTTCTTCTCACCCAAGAGCAAGTCATCCATGCAGCAGGGGCTTTTCAGCTCTACCACACCATATAATGCAAAAGCAGCTATAGTGCTTGGACTAAATTTATAGTCTGTTACTCAATTATCTTTCCTCCTCATTTAAGAATAATTACAAGAGGATTTCCTTCTATTTCTTTCACCTTATTGGCCAAATAGTATAGTATAGAATAGTGCAGTTTTTCCCATGAACATTCAGGCAGTAAAACGCCTCATCCTCAAAAAATCAATGGATAACTTGTCGCCAACTTGATGAAGAGATGCATCTATCTGTGGGAACTGTACACGCAATCATTCACCAACACCACTTAGACATTACAGGAACACGGCTGGGAGTTATTACCACATCCTCCGTACAGTCCTGAGACATTTCCACATATTTGGGCCATTAAAGGAATTTCCTGGGAGATCAGCTTTTCAGACAGGAAGTAGGAAGCCTGATCATGGAGCCAGCGTATGGAGAAAACTTAGCAGGGGGATTTGTGAAATAAGTAGAATTTTGAAATGAGAGAAATGAATATTAGATTATAGAGAAATAAAGGTGATTTTTAACTTTTGTAATTTGTCATAATTAATCAAATTAATTAGTCAAAAGTCCCGGTTTGACCAGTATCACAAGATATACAGTAGTACTTGGGCATATTTTATATCCATTTTTTTCCAATAGTATAGTATATTATAAAAGACATTGTATTATTTAAGAAAATACAAATCCTTATTCTTATACTAAACTTAAAAACATTTAGATTTTAGTAAAACAGTCATGATGTATATCACAGAGTGATAATATTTTTGTAATATTCGTATTTAATTTTTCAAGAATGCTTCTTTTGCATTCAGAAATAGAAACAACAACATTATAAGATGTAAGAAAGTAAAGAATGAAAGTACACATTGCGGTGTAGGAGAAGCTATTTGTGTTTCTGAAGTTCCTTAAAATCAGGGTTTAGTGTTGTGTGTTGAAGTTGTGACGAGCCTCCCCTCCCTTCCCCGCCCCGGTCCATCCCACTGCAGTCCCCGGAGCTAAATATGGCAGTTATTATTTGAATGTTGGTGCGCCACCAGTGGAATTATTTCCCCTGTGCTGGGAGTTGGACCTGGAGCTCTCTGGATGCTGAATGCTGCTAGCACTAAACACTAACCCAAATAACCCACATGGTGCAATACTATCCTACTGAACATTGACCGCAGATTGGTTGGTTTGTTATTTATACTTAACCTACAATTCTAATTGATTACTATTATTATACTGTAGTATTGATTATTATAGTAATAGTTTTTATTTAGATTTTTTTTTACATAACACTTGCAGTATCTATTTTAATTTATAATATATAATTTATTTATTATTATTTATATTCATCCTCGTTAGCACCAATTATTAAAATAAATAATAAAAACATTCTAGTGTTGCATCAGATTTAATTGCCACTATTGATATTATTTAAAGAAACATCCTCATTTTAACAAGATCCCAACCACTAGCAAGACATATTGGTGTTACATTTTTCATGTTGGTAACCTGTTAAGAAAAACTCGTATGATCAATAATCAATGCATTATAATGCTATGATTCCTACTGTTTTAGTGCATAATAGAGCACACTACATTTTTTACTTATTAGCAAAGAATTAGTTTAAAGCTTTTTCGGTTAAAATTATATTAAACACATTATTAAGTCCAGGAAGAAAATGTTCCCTAAAACATGACGTTGCTGAGCTTCTGTGAGTCTCCCTGGAAATTGTGTAAATAGTACTTCACAGTTAGAGCTGGTGGGCTTGCATCGACTGAAGGTTTCAAACTCCATACACCAGCATATACTCCACACCATCATGCCTCACCGAAGCAGAGCCAAATACTTACCCTGATACACTCAGAGCCGCAGGCGCCCTAACAGAGAAGTCTGCTTCCTTCAACTCTTTTTGAAATAGATTGTCCATGATAATCAGAATGAACACAAAATACACAGGCAACAGCACAAGGCAAATTAATTGAATATTCACAAATGCATTAGCAAGGTAACCAGATGAAATTAGCATCCTGGCTAAAACCCAGGTCCTTGCGAAAGCAGTGGTGTGCACATTGCTTTAGTACTCAGTAACACTGACAGTGACAATAATGTGCACCATATTACTCTTATAACCCGTACAGTAGTGTGCAAAATTCTTATGCCACCTTTCATTTCTTCATATTCAAATAAATTATGTAGATTCAATTGAAAAAATGGGAGCAAATGTTTTACTGTGACAGCCAGCAAAGTGCCTAAAGATACATGTTTATGTAAGAACCTCATCAGCGACCTCATTGCCCCTCTCATCTATTCCAACCACAGCGTTCAGCATCACCTTTATACTAATCACCAGTCTGATCATTTGTCATCATCTGCACCTGTTTCTCACTGGTCCATGCCATAAGTTTTTTTTTTATGTCTGAATGATTCATAGGTCACTGTGTGGCTTAACAAACAAAAACATTCCTCGGAAACTGGTCAAAAACAGGGACTACTGTAGACTGAAAATGAGAGCCAAAAAAGTCCTTCAGGAAGCTGTGTCTCACTCTTTGGAAGCAAAATATGAATAATGAGGGGTGGTTTATGACTTTCGAACACTACTGTACATATTAGGTTGGGATTCCAAAATTTTTCTGTGCTATTTTTACGCATCCTAGCTAAAGTATGTTGGTATATGTGGGTGAGAACAATACCGGATAACGTACAGTATATTACAAAAATGTTGCATCAAAAGTAGCTTGCAATGCCATGCTTCTAACAGAGAGGTAGAATTCCAAGAAGTTTTCTTAACCGGTTAAATACAAAATAAATTACAAAATGACTTCTTTTGAAACCTGTACAAGCCTGTTTGTTTCCTAGATGCTGATTCAGCTCAGGTGCCAGTGGAGTGAATCAGGGAGAAAGAGATGTTATATCTGAGGGAATGATTCTCTGGCTAAATAATGTCTAGGCCATTCAGCATCTCTCAACTTGATCACACCCCTCCTGGTGTTTTGAACATACCTCATTTGCGTGTTTTGCTGTCCATCCCCAGTTGACCTCCTCCATCTGGCCATCCTCCTCCTCCACCTCCCAGTGTCTCTCAAATCAGCCTGCACTCATTCCTCTCCTCTTTAATCTGTACACTGACAAAGAGGGCTATTATTCACATATAGACACTGTAATCAGAGAGGCTGCCCTTCTCAGTCTGATCTAATGTACTGTATGCTGACTTTGATTTCCAGCATGCGTTGACTTTATCAGGCTACACAGAAATGCTATAGAGCACGTGGATCTCCAAAAAACACATCGGGAGTGAGCGATGCATCAAATCCAGCAACTAACTGGCCCAATTAGGTAAATGGGTTGGGATCAGGTGGAATTGCATCAGAGCAATTGATATATTTTTTTTCCCCGTGGAAATGGATGAAATAAATCACATACTAATGAACAAAGCAAAGCAAAGGCAAGCCGTCAGATGTCTAATATGGTGATGTTGTTGGGGGTCCAAGGCCAGTGGATGAAAAGAAGAGGAGGAGGGGAGCCATCTCACATATTGAAATGCCACGCTGGTGGTCAGCCTGTGATTTATTCCCTGTAAGGGCCTTGGCTTTGCTGAAAGAAAAAAAGCACGCCTCATTGTTGTGGGAGGAGGAGACAGAGAAGAACACTAGTGGGATGGATTCCTGGACATTAAAACATCATGTTTATTTTGTAAATAGTGTTATCAAGTGCTATCTTGGCATCTGTTGTCACTTTGCTTGTTATTGTTGTAAACTAATAAGTTAGCTTTGTCCTAGTGAGGGAGAACTGTGCCAAGAGCAATAACGATGATGGCTTCAAGAACTAAGCACAGTAGTTTAACATGAAGCCAGCGAGCTGCATCAGACCAAGCATACTGGTTTTCGATTCTATTAAATAAATGTGACCTCTATGACATCATATACTGTATTATACTCGGAAATACAGGAAGCATACAGTTGGGTGACAAATTTGAATACAAAGACAAATGATTAAGGAAACTGATAAAACAATGATTTAATGAAATGCATGTATATGGTTGTTTAGTTTGATGTTTTTTATGATATGTTTTCTGTATATATTGTTACCTGGGTGACTGGATGCACACATTGCATCATGCCTGAAAGCCTTCTGAATCATCGGAATAGTTTCCGTAGAGGAAAGCTTAACGCAAAATGTTTAAGCTTACCGCAAACTATGATGCAGATTCGATGCTCTTCTCACTCAGTCATGTTGAACGCGTCAGCCACGCAGTATATATACTCACTCAGAGGCGTCTAGCCCCCCACTGACTAGTACAGTGAAGTTGTCATTGTTCAGGTATGCGCATTCCAGTCCATTCTGCTTAGCTGCCAAGATACATCGATCTCATGCAAACAGTTTATATACTGTATGCACACTGTATACAGAGAGAGAGAGAGATTTACTTCCTGTTCGGATTTGCTTGTCCCCTCCTTAGATGGAAGTGTCATTTTAACAATGGTCCAAAATAAAAATTAGAGAATAAAAAAAAAAAATGATGTAAGGTTCAAGCCAAATCTCCATTGGATGGCCATAGGAAGAAACCTTGACGCTAAAGGAACCAGATTCAACAGGGAACTCATCTTTATTTGGGTGATATCACATAGTGAGGCCATAAATCAACAAAATTCTCCTGGCTGATCACATTTATCCCCTGATGATTTTTTTTCCTATCCTGATGGGACTGGGCACTTCCATGATGACCCTGTCCCCATCCGAAGGGCCTAATGTCTCTCTGAATGCTTTGATTTGAGGAAGAAAATAATATTAATATTACTCAAATGCTCTGGCCTTCATAGTCACCATCATCCAAAGTCTAACCAAGGGGATATTTTTTGGTGTTCAGGAACGGTGTTCAGTCCTTCAGTATAGATGCAGAGACTAGGGAGAGCTGTGCTCAGACACCAAACACTGTCATGGTTGTATTATTTTTTTCCCTCCCACTTATTCTGCATTCAAATACGCCTAACTTTATTGATTGACTATATTCTGAACGAGAGTATGAGTCGTTATTAATGCCAGAATATGAGATTTGCTGTATTACTTGTTGAGTAGAACATTAATGCCATTTACTGAGCTAAATAATTTGATATGCCATGTGTGTTGGTCAGTGTCCTGAGGAGCAGACTGAATGAATTTTCAATATGTGGGTTTATTAAGGTCCCTGTATTATGGACTGTGTTTGTGACTCAATATTTAATACTTTCATCATAATGCCGTCTTTGGAAAGGGCCACTTTTAATACATTAGTGAAGAATAATACATGTTGCCCCAGGAGGTTCTCACTGAGCATTCACAACCCTTTCGGTTACCTACAGTATGTTAGATGGAAAGATCCAATTATAACCACTAGCCGGTGTCTGCTCAGGGCCGGGGAATTCAGAAATTCTAGTTCATGAATTTATTCTAATTCATTCAATTCAAGTCAATTTTATTTACATGGCATTTTTCTAACAATAGACATTGTCATACAGAAACCTTAGATTAATCCAGAGATTTCTACCCTGTTTGAACAAGCCAGAGGCGAATCCTGGAGGCCATGCTGGGAAAAAAAAACTCACTGATGCGACACTTGAGAAACCCAGAATCAAAAACCCATCCTCTTCTCGGTGACACCAGAAAGTGGGAGTAGAAATGAATTAATTCTCCATTTACTTGTAGTCATATCTTAAACACATCTTGTAAAACCTGATGTCTTTTTCTGAGTGCTGGTCATGCACCTCTCTACTCTCAAAGGAGAACACTATGCTCACTCCTTTAATGTAGACGCTTAACTGCACTTAGTGCAATGGAGCGACCCTGCTATCAATTTTTCTCCCATTCAGATTATGGCTTGTCACAAGTTCTGCAATGTAAAGCCATGAACATGAAAAAGCACAGCTGGGATTTGAACCTGCTGAACACACTCGGACTGCATTTAGTATGTGGACTCTGGAGGGACTGCCATGTAATGTAAGGAATGGTTCACAAATAACTTACCGCGAGTAAAATATTCTACAGAAACTGGAGTTCTTAAAATGGCAAGGACATTGGAAGAAATTTGAGAAGTAATTGAAGCCATCCATACCTGCGAAACTCTACACGACAGGAAACTATACATTTCTATAAGTAAAAGGAGCTTGTGATCCATTTACATAGAACGTTTTTTTTTTTATCCAGTGTCTTACAGTATCTACGGACGATAATATATGACCAGGCGGTGCCTAAGGGATTTGCCTACAAATCATCTTCGAGTTTAATTAAGTGAACTTTGTAGTGGGCCAGATGTGACAGGAGCCCAAGCAGAAGCGCTAGTTTGCCAACATGGATGCTTTGTAATGTATGCTGTAAAAGTGTCAGACATCAGGCTTATCCCACTGACTCCATGAGTCATAATGGTATTTAAACAATTACTGTACACATACAGTTTAAAAATGTTAAATTAAAGCCTTAACTCCACTGCTTGAAGTGATACTGTGTGATATTTTGATCCGAGAGTTCGACGAGAGATCATTGTTAATGTAGCACTCTGGAAGCTAGGGATGACTAAGTCCATTTTTACTGGTGTTTTTAAAATAAGTGAAAAAAGCGGTATGGTAAAGGAAGCATGTGTCTCTGTGAGTAAGTTGTCACCAGGTAGACTCACTCTGATCTGCCTGGAGTCTGAAGCATCTGTGTTCTGGGCAGTGGGGCAGAAAATAGGGGACTCAGCCTTCTAATTCCCTCTGTCAGCACCAGAGAGAAACTCACACTGAGAGACTCACAGAATCCAGCATACTGTAGTGTGTGTGTTTGGGGATGGGGTGGGTCCTATCTGCAGAACCCACCATGACCTAAAGGAACTGGCAGCCCTGTACTACATGTAACCTCCTTTCCTATCCTTTCAACAGTCCAAAA
Organism: Clarias magur; assembly: GCA_013621035.1. Taxonomy (NCBI): domain Eukaryota; kingdom Metazoa; phylum Chordata; class Actinopteri; order Siluriformes; family Clariidae; genus Clarias; species Clarias magur. The sequence goes on along the minus strand of QNUK01000170.1, from coordinate 20,797 downwards.
TTGCAGTATTAGTGGAGAGTTCTGGGGGATTTGGAAAGTCTTTACATCCCCCCACAAAATCCACACACTACAGTTCTGGGTATCATTAAGCTGTGAATTCTTTCTGCTCTTATTCTTTCATTTAAAGGCACCATTTAAAAGAAGGGGAAAGGGATCACCTCTGCATTTTGTTTCACCATGCTTCTCTGTCCATATAACAGGAAGTACTATTTTTATGAGAATCATGTTAGTCTGGTTTGAAGGCTCTTGTTTAACATAGTCATTTTTAAATGGATGCCATTCTTCCTCGCAGTGACACATTCCCCTGGCTGAAGCGATAACCTGCTACTAAAGCAGCCACACAATGAGAGCATTGCATAAGACCACACAAGCGAAGCTCTGCTTTTGTGGAGGTGACCAAAGCAACGCGGTGCCATGGCAACGGCCGCAGCCCCCGGGTAGCCAGTAGGGCACCTGAGCCCTCTTTCACAGACAGGAGAACTTTAATTAAGCCTGTTTGGCCACATGGTGTGTTACACAGTGTTTCACTCGGTCCCTTGTTAGGAAATTTAGCGCAGGTTATAGAGGGGTGGATTGGCCAAACAAGGACCGCATTGCTGTGATCATGTAGAACACGGTTTCTGTTGGCTTTTGACTGAAACTAAATAATATTAAGGGTACTGTTTCAGATTTTACCTGAGACTGATCGATGGTCTATAAACAGAATCTAAATACCGAGAGGCTGAACCTCCAGAACCTTTCCCCCCTCCCCTAAAATCTTTAAAACAACACCATATTTTATGTTGTAAAATGATCATCAGTTATTTTTACACTCGATTTCTTCATGCAGTTGTAAAACTATTAACCTCTTACAGCAGCATTTGCTCTTTCAGGCAATCCCCAGCTTCATATTGTTTCATTTAATGCTTCTCGTACTGTAGGTAGATTTCATTCATAACTGTGTATAATTACTGAGAGGAAATTGGAACAGCACGGATAGTTATCGTTTGATTACCAAAGCAACACCATAGAGGATGTGGTTGCTGTGTCTGCCTAATCAAAGTCTGCCCCCTCCAATGACATACACACACACACCCCCGCACACCCTTATGTACACAAGGTTCACTATTGAACATGGCTCCCTGCGTGAGTGTCAAAGTTGGACATGACATTTACAACAGCTCCCCCTTTTCCCACCTGCTGTTTAACAATGCTATCACTCCGACTAGCACTTAGAGGCCTCCCTGAAATGCCTACAGTCATACTAAAGCCAAGCTCCTTATCATGAACTTCTTCAGCTTCTGTTTTTTTGTACTGGTCAAAAGTTTGAAGGCAGTCAAGACAGAACTTAATATGCCATTAATCATTTGGTGTATTATTTTGTTATACTGTATGGTGTGTAACGTGGCTGCATCTGATCTATCCATAGGTCCTGAATCTCTTCCTGGCTCTGCTGCTCAGCTCTTTCAGTGCAGACAACCTGTCAGCGCCGGATGACGATGGCGAGCTGAACAACTTGCAAATTGCAATAGGTCGCATCCAAAGAGGGATCGTGTGGCTGCGCCGGGCCCTGTGCGATTTCTTCAATGGCAACTTCAAGCGAAGAAGGCAAAAGGCCAAAGAGGCGAAGGCCATGCTGAAACTGAAGAGGCTCAGTCAGCAGGCCCAGAGGGCCGAGGGCAACGGCACGGCTGGGGTCATTGGCCGCACTGGAGATAAGTGTGCTTCTCCGGATGACAGCTACATGACGAACCCTAACCTGACCATCAGTGTGCCTATTGCTCCTGGCGAGTCGGATGTAGAGTTTCCGGAGGATGAGGATGATGATGATGAAGCCAGTGAGAGCTCTGATGAGGAAGAGGAGGAGGAGGAGGAGGAGGAAGCAGAAACCAAACCGGTAAGTAAGATGTCTAAATGTAAAACACTTTTCAGATAATGTATCCATAGACAACTTTTTTTCATATATATATATATATATATATATATATATATATATATTTTAATGTATATATATTTGACATATGCAGGCCAGTTTGCCTGGTAAGAAATACAAAACTTCAAGGTGTGCTGTTTTGAGAAATAACCGGTCATTCCCTAAGCAGGGTCTGTTTTGTCTCTGGAAATTAAAAGATAAAGAAATACAGCTTGTTATGTTACTGGGAAGCTGGGAGGCATCTGTCCTGAAGTCTCTTCTTTGGTGAAAAGCTTGCTGAATGTTAAAAAATGATAACGGTGTAGACGTCTTCTATATTTATCAATTATTGAGAAAAATGTATGTAAAAATCTCCTTAAAGAAACCTTTATAATGTCAACTATTATAATATTTTGTCCTGTTAATGAACAACCCATTTTTTTATCCATTTATCATCATACTGTACGCAGAACCTGCCATATAAAATAACTGTCAAAAGGCAACAATAACTTATCAGAAGGAGTAAATGAATCTAAAACAGTGATTGATGTGATATAAAGAGGAATCATTTTACTGGTATTACGCAAGCCCTCAGACTATTCACGCACCATTGACTCCATTGCCATTTATCAGGTGTCATTGCATCTGACCATTGAAACCCATGTGTAATGATACACCGAAAGTCCTCAGCGAATTAAGCAGGTGTGTGAACCCCTGCATTCTGTTAAACAGCCTACGTTTGTGCTCTCCACACTGGACTAATTCCAGACTTTAAGCTGGCTAATTCATTAGTCGCCTCTTCACCGCGTTGCATGCTGAGTGCACTTGACACACTGAGTCCACCCCAGCGCACAGGTGAGCGCCACTCCACATTATACCTGCAGAACCCTTAGAAGTCTCATGCCCATGTTACTTAATGGCTTTTAATTTATTACAAGTTGGATTGCTCTTATAAAGTTCGCTCTTTTTTAAAATCACTATCTCCGACCTATGACCTACTTCTTTTCACATGAATGTACAAAGTGGAATAAAAGGATGTATGTGGTGCCTCCCAGACTGGCCATATTGGTTGAACAACAGTCCCGCCAGTCTGTGAGGCACCACACGTAATACTCTTTAATCCCTTCACTTTAAACTCGCATTCAAGGCAAATCATTCGATGCTCTTGAAATGGCTTTAATATTACTCGACAAAGAGCCGACTCTATTCAAACCCCACATCACAACTTTTCCTCCAGTTGTAGGGTCATTATCAGACTGGCTCGAAACAAATAAACCGCACATCCACACCTGATATCTGTTTGTCTAACATGTTATTGATGGATGCATATCAACAGGTCAGGTTTCCCTGATTTGACTATATTGCTTTTTGACCACCTGCTCCATGGACAATAAGTGGCTCAGGAAACAGGATAGTGGCGTATTGTGGTTTGTTAGTTCTCTAGATCTCTCAAAGACAGAGGACAGGCGAATCTCAATTAAATCAATCAGCACGTATGCAAAATAAAAATGATTTGTAATGATTTTCTATGTGGGGTACGGAGATTCCCAACAGGAGAACCTGCCATCGGTCTACTTTACAGAGTTGGTTTTAGTCGTGACATTAATCACAACCTACTATTATCATTACAGTTTCATTTCTTTCTTTGCTCTTGTATTGACTAGGCCAATATTACATTGTGAATAAATACTAGGTCATTTAATTAAATGGATTTATTACAAATCTCAATAACTTATAGGTAGGTTTATAAATATTATTGCTTGGACCTAATAATAATATTAAAAAAATGTTCTGAGATTAAAGCTCCGAGATTAAAGCTCGGTAACGAACTTCCCCCAAACTAGGAGCCAAAATCCATCCACAGGTATTTTAATAATGTATAGATTAATAGGATAGTTAGTTAAACTTTTTTTTAATTCAGGAAAATAAATACATTGTGGCTCAAACAAGACAGTGGTTAAGACTCTGTTAAGGTCTGTTGACTGAAAGTTGCCACTGTCTGCTCCAGAGGTGCTGTATCCTGGCTGATGCAAGAAGAATATTTTCTGTTATGCAGACTACACCATATGGAGATACAGTACGTATTTGTCCAAACCTGGAATGACACTGTATCCAAATGCATTTACTTCAATATGGAGTTGGTCTCCTTTTTCAGCTATAACAGCTTCCACTCTTCTTGAAATGCTGTCCACATTTCAGCAGAGTGTTTCTGTGAGAAATTGTGTCCATTTATTCTGCAGAGCACTTATAAGGTGAGGCACTGATATTGGACGAGAAGGCCTGTCTCACAATATCCGTTCCAGTTCATTCCAAAGGTGCCTGATGGGGTTGAGGTCAGGGCTCTATGTTAGGGCCAGTCAAGTTCGCACATACTGAACTCATCGCTTTGTGCACTGGGGCAGAGTCGTGCTGGAATAGAAAATGGTCATCCCCAAACTGATGCCACAAAGTTGGAAGCATAGCATTGTCCAAGATGTCTTGGTATGCTGAAGCCTTAACACCTGAATTCAATAATGAACAGGTTTGGCCAAATACTTTTGCCCATATAGTGTACAACTGAATCTTAATCTTAAATAATTTAGTACTGAGGAATCTATGGATTATCTTTTTTTTTTTTTTCAAGTGATTACAAGTATAATACAATGCTAAAATAACTGATTCAACTTTCATGCAGAATATGCTTTATGTCTCAGTATATTGTCATTATCTGCACTGATTTACAGCATCCAAGCACACTAAGATACTCAAAGTGCCCAGTAAAATAAGCCGAAGCATTAACCACACCACTCTGCCTAATTCCAAACAGGGTAATTCATTAGTCACCTTTTCACCATGTGGCTCGTGCACAACAGCAGCAAATAGCATTAAGATGACCGCAAACCTCAATGATGTGGAACAAAGTATGTATTAAAACTCAACCCATAATCACCCTTTGCTGCAATACAAAGAGCCTCAGTACAGCGTAGCCTTAGCTTAGGCTTCTTTTCCTTTTTCATTCTTCCTTCCTATCTTGCCCACTCTGTACCTCCAGGGCAGTGCACGGCTTTCTTCTTTTCCTGGCGAAAGAGAGCCACGCATAGGGAGCCTAATAAGTGGCTATCAGGCAGACAAGAGCTTTCACTCCACATGAACTGCAATTCTGAACACCCACGCAGAAAGGCTATTTTTCCCCCCCTATTTTGTGTTTTTGCCTCCTCCCGAGTCATTTTACTTTGAGCAGACAATGCTCGTGACCCCTAAACAAACAAATAAATAAATAAAAGACTAAAAAAAATAGCTGTCTCATTTCAGTCTACCTTGCTGGAAAGAATTATTTGTCAATTTATTTGGCCCAGAGCCTCTCCCTCACTCATCTTCTCCCCCCACCTGGAATGGACTATGAAATGATTGAGGCGGATTTATCTCCTGAAACACGCGTTCTGCTGCGCCATTAAAACTGTTTCATGTTGCAAATCTAAATTAAAATCAGACTCTATTTTAAACCACATTGTTTTGCTGGTAGATGGTGAAGTATCAAATGCTAATTGATGCAAGCGATACACCCTGAAACACACACACGGCTGATTGGATCTGTAAATTGCAAGCCATTGAACTTGAGAGGTATAGAGCAGCTCTCCAGGGGTCAGATAACAAACCTACTCTCTTTTTATATAGTTATCAGCAGATCACTGGCCCCTGGCTGCCCCTGGCACATGCCTGGCCCTTGCTTGAGCTCGCCAGTGTGTGTGTGTGATGTGAAAGCTGGTGTGCTTGGGGTCTTCCTTCATGCACACCCCCATGTGTCTGGTTACATAAGCAGATGCCCTTGCAGGGCTGCTCTCTTTCAAAAGGGTCATGTTGCTTTGAGAATCAGCAAGTCCAAAGAGAGAGAGAGAGAGAAAAAAAAGAGAGAAACCACTGATCTACCCACACCTCGCACAGTGACACTTGGAATTACATGACTGTACACTAAGAGAGCTGCGTTCTCAGTCTCTCTCTCTCTCTATCTCTCTCTCTCTCTCTCTCTCTCACACACACACACACACACACACACACACACACACACACACACACACACACACACATACTGTATACTGTATATATGTGAACTCTAACCTGCAAATATGCTAATAAGTAAACTGGCATTTTAGATGTTAGCAACCTACTCTTAAGTAAAAGCAGAAAAAACCTCTTTAATAAAGACACTACATGTACTTGCAGATACATGGACAACAGTATTCTATTTGATGTAATCAAATCTCCTGGGATTTCCACACAACAGTCTTAAGCGTTTAAAGAAAATGGTGTGAAAATCAAAAATCATTGAGTGACAGTTCTATACTGTACAGTAGGTGGAAACAGATTGTTAATATGAGGTCAGAGGAAGAGGGTTCGATTGGTTCAATCTAACAGGAAAGATACAGAAACTCATATTATTACTTTTGCAACTTTTTGGCGAACTGAAAGGCATCTCCGAATGCCCAACAGACCAACTGTACTCGGCAGCCAAGAACAAGAATCTGAGGCTGCCATGTGAACAGATTCACCCAAACCGGACTGTTGAAGATTACGGAAAAAAACAAACAAACACATTCTTGTGTTCAGCTGTACATTTTTGGTGAGTCTGTGTCCATGATAGTCTTAGATTCTTGTCAGGAGTGGAGCTTCAGTCTGCTTTTGGGGCCGATTTATCACAAAGTCTGATGTTTTGTGCATTGAGATTCTTTTTGCTCACCACGGTTGTGAAGAGTAATTAATGGAGTTACTATAGTTCGAGTCAAATTGGAACTTGAGATGAAATCTCTCATTAATGAAGGAGTAAAAGGAAGACTTTAAGCACAGTATGGTGATGAGACTAAGCTGCAGTAAAAAACTGCAATAGTGCAAACGTTTTTCAGAATTCTGTATATCCGGGAATGATGTCCCAGCTGAGGCGTCTCAAAGCCCACTACAGTCACTCTTCTGAACATTCAGGGAGTGGAACACCTGATCCTTGAAAATCGATTGATAACTCATCACCAAATTGTCGCTTGGGGAACTGTACGCACAGTCATTTACCACTTGCACAGGAACTCGGCTGGAAGTTATTGCCACATCCCGTGTACAGTCCTGACCTCACTCCAAGCGAATTCAACAAGTTTGGGCCATTAAAGAAAGAGTTCCTAGGAGGCAAGGGTTTCAGACGTGAAGCATGCAGTCCAATCATGGTTCCGGCGTACTGATGGTGTCCGAACACTAGTGAAACACTGGGATAAGTGCATTAGTGTAACAGGGATATATCTTAGAATTGTGTTCTGTACAAACAAAAGTCCCGGTTTGACTCGAACAACCAACACCAACAGTCATGGTTGAATTTACTGAGATCAAACTTTTTCCCTATTGTAGAATTTTGATGTGAAAGTTCCCTAAAAGCACTTGACCTCTATGCAGTGTTTTTTTTTTTTATCAATTAATTAATGTATTTATTTTATTTTTGCACTGTGCTGCTGCCACATAGTTGTAGGTGTACGTATTAAAGAGATGTTGAATGTACAAACTATTACGACATATTCAATAAAAATCCATTTGTGTTATATTTTCCGACGAATAATGAAAATTAATGTATAAAGTCTTTTTTTTTTAATACGCAAGGTTTTCACAAAATCTTTCATGATCATGTGACTAGGGCTTATCATACTAACCGAGGAACAAACATGGCTGACAACAAATTAATGTGTTTTATAATTAATTAAACACTATTTACTTGCAAAAACATCATTCTCACACCATCACTGATTAGTTTCCTATAAACAGGACTTCCTGTCATATTTTAATCCTTACTGTACATATTATAATTTAATGACCAGTAGAAAAACTTGCATCACCTCTGCATTGGGGATTTCTGTATGAGCTCTATACTAAACATCCTGGCTATTTAAAAAATGATGACTGGAGGATATTTTATTAAAAGAAACACATTATTGTATATGTGAAGTTCAAAGATCCCTCTGCAGTGTAGCTTTATTGTATGTCCAGACTGCTCAGACAGTTGCTGTAATGACACTCTTTTCAAGCAGATGCATTTCCACATGGAAAATGCAATTTAAGCCTCCTTTCGGTGCATAAAAGACAGCGTTGTGACATTTTCTGTAAAGCTACCCTTTGCTAAATCTAGTCCGCCAGCCCTTAAACTGAACATCAGTTTGCCCTGTTTTTGAAAGAGAACAAACGGCAGCGATTTTACCCTGAAGCTGTTTCAAGTGGTCATCTTAGTGCAATTATATGCAAATGAATAGGAATGTATCCAGATAACACTGCCTTACATGTGTATGCACATGTATTTGTATTGGAAGTGAAATCTATCCGTATTCAGGTTCAACTTGAATAGTTTACGTGGCCATTCTTGCACAATGCCATGATGCTCGGGTTATTTAAACCAGTCAAATAATAACAATTTTGAGAGAAAAAAAAACATGATTAGATCTATAAACCCAAATGTTCTGGATGGTCTTTTGCCATTTATTTATTTATTTATTTTTAACCAAAACATGTGCAAACTGATAGATATGACAAACCATACACACGATGCAGAAAATCTGTACAAGATCTACAAGTAGTGTGTGAGACCTGTTAAACCTCTTGATAATTAAACAAAGCAACACTTTAAGAACACATTCCTCTAAACAACTGAACATAAGTTATTAATAATGAATTATTAACCCCCAAGCAAAGGTTTACTGAATCGTCTCTTTAGAGATTTGTGCAGTCACACTATGTGCAGTAAGCTACATATCCCACAATAGAGGCTCTAGATATGCATGCCGTCTAAGAAACATTATCAAGAACAGTCAGTAACAGCACTGCATTTTGCTGATCGTACAGAAAGCCGTTCTTGACCGGAGAGGCAGTGTAATCTAGGCCACCCTCCCCGGCTCTGGCACGTGACCGTGCTCCTCCTGCACACCTGACTAGACATGTTTCTGAGCCAGCTGATGTTTGTTCTCTCACTTTAATCTTTCTGTACACCTGTTCTGCCTCATTCTGTCTCCCTCTACATCTTTTATCTTTTCGTTTACTTGTCCTCCACACCCTCCATCTCTTTTATCTTTTAGTGCACCTGTACCCCCCCCAGTCTCCTCCAATGCTCTGTCCTCTCAATAACTGTGGTCTGTTGGTCCCATCTTCAGTTTTTCTCTCGCGCTGTTCAATCAAATAATGTTCCCCTTGCCTTTTCGGTATCCCCGAAGTAACACACCATGGTAGCCTTGGGAATAAAGGTTCAAAACATTCCATCCTGCAATGAGCCTGCCACGCTCTCCTCTATGCCTCTCTCCCTCTCCCTCTCTCGTTATGACCACTAGGGACACGCATGACAAAATGGAAAATGCCACCAACTTCACTCTCACGCATTAGCACATATAAGAAATTTCCAGACAGGTGACACATTAAAGAAAAAACGTAAGATAAAGTCCCCAGCACAGCTCTTAGAGTCGAAAAGTCTCTGGAACTTTTATTGTTTTTTTTTATATATATATATATATATATATAGTTTTATCGTTGTTGAGTTATGAACACCATTTTTTTTTTTTTTTTACTGTATTCTCTCAGTTGGTGTTTTGATGATGTTAGAGAGCACTGTCTACATCTCCCATAGTGTTGGGTTGAAATCTGGTGACTGTAAAGGCTGGAGCGTATGATTAATGGCATTTTCGTTCTCATAAAAATCATTCAGTGAGCCCTCATGCTCTGTGGATGGAGCGGAAAAGGGCGCTCATCCTGGAAGAGGCCACTCCATTCAGTTTTATTTATATAGCACATTATATAGTGCACAAAGCAGCTTTATAGAAATTCAGATATAGATTTAAATTTATGCCCAACGGGCAAGCCCGAGGCGACAGGGAAGACAACATGAGGAAGAAACCTTGCTCTTAAGACTTAAAACCATCCTCATCTGGGTGTCTCCAAATAGTGTGACAATAAATAATTGACTTTTTATAACTGTATACTGTAAAGTCAAGTAGCGTTAAGTGTTTTGAAGGAATCATTAATAAGAGCAATAGTGTCATTCCTTAGTTTCCCTTAGTTTTACTTGCGTTTTCTCAAAATGAAGTAATCAATAGTCAATAGTTTGAGACTTGCATAAACTGGTGTTAGTGCAGCAAGTGCATTCTCTAGGATATTATTAAGCTTTCAAAAACCCTCATGGTTTACACAGGGATTTATTTCCACCGACGCTGTACTGATCCTTAGCCAGTCCATCAGGAGTCAGAAAATAATTGATTAGGGACTAGTTATTGAAATTGATTTGTGGTGATGCCCCTGTTCCCCCCCCTCCTTTTTTTTAAAGTGAACCCAAACAACAAGTGAACCCAAACAACAGTCATGAGTCATGAGCCTCTCACATAATCACAATATGAGAAATGAAACCAGAAATGAGATTTGAACAACCCTGGTTTGTTATGTGAAAAAAATGCATGGAATTCAAAAAGCTGAAATGAGAATATTATTATTACACTAACAAATGATGACCCCCCCCCCCCATATACAGTACTCATAAGCTATTCTATTCTTCAAGAAAGAGAAAATCACTACATTGATTGCTATATCTTCAAAGTATTAGTCCTAATCTTAGTTTTCCCCTGTGTGATTCCTTTGTATATATGCAGAGCCATAAAATAACCGTTAACATATATATATAATGTATGTGCAAAACAAGCACAAATTGGTCCCCAGATGCTGAATTAAATAACTCTGGGCATCATAATGAGTGCACTGCATAGGAGGAGTATCACCATCAATTTTTTTTTCTATATTCATCTGACAGTTTAATGTTAATAATTATGGGGAAGACATCATTCTCACACCTGAACTACTGTACATTCTGCTGAAGCTTCTAACGCTGGATTGAAATCGTTAGAATCGGGAATTATGTGTCTCATACATGTCAAAGACAAGCTGTCTGCATACTATAAACCTGTAATAAGTAACAGTGTTTTCGGTGCTACTGCTAATACAGTATGATATAGATTAAGGCATTTTAATCCCTGATAGCCTTTAGACCGAAATAACTATTTTGTTTATTTTATTCCAAAAATAAAACGTCAAAAAGATGAAGCAAAAGGCTAAAAAATACAAAAAAAATCGAATAATTCATATGAACATCATTTGAATCTGTCCTTGGGGGCGTGTGTTTGTCTGCATGGTCATAAAAAGCAGCTGAGTCATGAGGCATCAGTATTTCTTCTTTTGTCTGTGTTTATTCGGTGTGACCTTCTCACAATATAAAGAGGAACATTCCTAGAATCGGCCGTGCCATTTAAAACCCAACAGCGTTCATTTAGATATTCGTTTTTTGTTGTTGTGTGGGTTTAGAGGAATACAATATGACCTGGATCAGGTGTGATTGTCTGTTTGTATGTCTGATTATTAAGTTATTCTGACTAATACACGAGAGTTGTTCTCAGCAGCATCACACATTAGAAAAGCGAATAAAATGAGTCGTGATGCACTCGAGTCTCTATTTGAAGTCTCGATTTCTGTTTGTAGAATCCACCATCCCTCTTTTCCATGTACTTGGAATTCGTGTTGATATTTCAGTATACAGTATGTTATCGATATTTTAATTCCATTTGTGAGATGCATGCATTAAAGGTATCAATTTTCGTTCCATGTGACTGCAGCAAAGTGCACAATGCAAATAAAAGTCGTGTAAAGTACGATACTCTGTGGAAATGCAGTGCCTGCACTGTTTAAACGTGCAGCAGGCCCGAGTTTTAAACATTAAAAATGGCAAAGTAGGCCAAAATGTATACTATAGTATACTGTATCAAAAAGAAAGCTTTGAATGAAGTGACTCCGTCCAGGCACCACTCATCACTTATTTACTTCGGGCGACACCCCATAACCTTTTCTAATATATCAAGACCATCCAGTCATAGCAAGACTGAGCCCCTGTAGACACAACACATAGCCATGGCCATGCCACACATATGTAGACCTTCATTAAAATTCCTACTTGCACAGGTGGACTCTATATTCCACAATACACATACACACAGAATCATTTTTATTGTTGTGACATTATGAATACTTTTCCCTTGTATTATTTTTTACCGTTTTGTCAAATGAGTGTTGCTTTACTGTTTAATCTTATCTTTATAGACCATTAAGGATATACTGTAATAACATACTTTAAGCAGCAACATGTTTTGCAGGAAATTGTACAGACTTTTAAGTAAAGAAAAAACGTGCAGATAAAATAATGCGCTTAACATGCGAGGTATGAAGCGCAAAGACGGAACTGCATGCAATGCCGGTATGAGTGGGCTTGTGTTTTCTACAATCAAAGTTTTCAGACTTTCGGTTTGCATTATGCCTTCTGTAGAATCAAAGCAGGAAAGTTACATTAGCCACAAAGGTAGGCTGCAAAGTGGTACTGTGCTAGACGTACCGTGGCGCCATCACTAAATGCTTCAGCAAACTGGATCAGAAGGGTTTTCCGTAAACAAGCATAATGCACAATGGATATGTCCTATACTGCATCTGCTGACTATAAGACTGACCACAATGATGTACACTCTTAAGAACGGCTGTAGTTTCGAATAACCCGATGGCACCGTCTGATTTGATTGCATTATTGATGTTTTTAGTACTTTGTAGTCTCTCAGTCTCCCTGTGACATATTTGTACATTTTGCATCAGTTAATGTTTTATAAACTGGTTCTATTCAGTCGCTGAGGTACTGTAATCCTCTTATAAATGTCTTGGTAAATCAGAATTAAGTGGCTGGTTTCGCTGGCTCCAGCTTTGTTTTCTTGTTGTTTGTCACTTATCCCTAGCAGGAAACATCTGTACTGAAGTGAGCATCTGTACTGTAGCAGTAAACATCTGTACTGTACTAAGGGTACCTTCAAAAACCCTGATCCACCATGGACCAGAGACACCATGCTGTCTATAGGTCTGATTTCACATGGCTCCAGTGTTGAATGGCATGCTTCAGGCCCTTGCGCCCCAGCACTGATATTTATAGGGCTTTTGTGGTGGTCGCCGGTGCTGGAATGTGAAACTCTACCATGGTCGGTACTTGAATTCCAAACATACATGCTCTGCCAACGAGAGAGGGCCATTAACTGGCGGTTGCTCCTGGATGCGTGGAAGGTCCTGTATTCCGACACGCCATACCAGCCGTCATATGAAGATGACAATAGCCTAGAGTCAATGACTTCACTCACACTGACCTACACTAAAGACTTTATGAAATGCTGCATGTATGTACGACAGGCAGGGATATCGCTGTGTGCGCTAGGCTGTATTATCATCATTCCATTGAGAACATGCTGCAACCGTGTTCAATTACAATTCAATCACATTAAATCCTACAATGGGAGAGTTTTCATTTGTCTCTCGCTCTATGGTGAGGTAAATGGAAAACTGATCCTGAGAGCCTCCACTGTGCGTGTCTGTCGTTTGAATAAAGGTTGGCTCTGTGAAGGCTTCAGTTTATTGTTAGAGGAGGAAGCCTGTGGCCTGTGTGGGCAGGTGAGTGCGCTGGGAGATGCACGGACGTCCAAGCTCCTCTCTGTGGTTCTTCAAAGAACCTCGCAATCCCCAGAATGCAGTGTCATGATCCCAGAGTCGTAGAGAAACTCATAGATTGTTCTGGATTGCTTATGCAGATAAACAGCTATTACTCAGAGAAACAGATGTTGTTTATAGCCTGTAGTTCATGAATTTCTAACAATTCATTAACAATCAACATTACGTGCAACAGACTTTGCTTGCTTTCTTGCTTCTACATGTGATGTACAGAAGCACCGATGTTTATTTAACATGTCTGGGTTATTCTGATGATCTTGTACTGTGGTGACAATGCATAATTTCCTGCTCCCATTTGGTTGGTGAGGATTCAAGCTTATTCTCACCTCCTCCACTGTTCCGATGCACTGCCACGCCACATTTCCCTCTGCTTTAATGCGAAACCAAGACACAGCAGCCTCGTGTCAGGAAGGATGCACATCATTTCCACAGCTGCCCAGTCTCCTCATTTTATCCTTCCTCCTCTTTCTGCCCTCTTTCCAAACTGACACCATCCCTCCACATATACTGTATATATGCCTCTATGTAGCAGCCTTGTTAGGAGCGTAGCACTACAGTAAGGGAAATTCTGCATCAAATTTATTTATTCTCATGTATTGCAATAAGTTCCTTTACAGCCATGAGGAGTTTGTACTCCATGCATTTTGCATTAAAGTGTTTGAACTTGTATGCATACGGTACATCAAGTAGTCGCATATGATCCTGAGCAGCATTTACTTACTCCTTGTAATTAGGCTTGTATAACAGAAATGCCTCACCTTCCATGTCAAGCTGTATAGTCTAGCCGTGTTGACATGGTGTCAGCTTTTTTTATTACGCCGGAGAGGCCAGGGGAGAAAAAGGCACCCACGGGGTCTCACAAACAAGGGAGGGCAACGGGGTGTATTAGGTTTCATCAGACACTCATCAGCATTACCACACTGCCACACAACAGCCTGTTCAGGAAGGTAGAGATACGGCCGAGGGGGGTCAAATCGATGGCTGAGAAGATCCCAAAAGTGCAAATGAACATGCTCTACCCCCAGCCCAAATAAATATCACCGCCGTGTGCTGTCTCCAGACTCCGGGTGAAATATCAATCCTGTACACAGCGAAATAAATGCAGCCGCTGTGCTTACAAGAGGATGTGGCAAATGCATATGCCATGCTGACATAAAGTGCTTGAAACAAAGGCAGCTTCAGCAGAATTAGTCAGAACGCATGCTGGCCCAGTAACTTTCTCTTCGTATTTGCCGATGAATTTAATCTGTTACATCTTTTTTAGGGTTGATGAAGCTGTACTGTCTGACTTGTGTTTGAATAGAATTACATTTCTTTGCATAATGATCTTGAAATGTATCTGCCCTTGACCCACAATGTTATCAGATCCTGATTGGAAACTTGAGACTAGGGAAAATGCATCTGACTTACTGTGTAATACTGTAAAGACATTAATTATTATTCTTTTCACCAAGTTCCAAGTGGATTTTGACAGACATTACAGACCTGATATCGGCCTTTTATTACCTCACTGACAAGTTTACCCCATGATGTATTGTGTACAGCATCGTTCTGTTGATTCACTTGATCGGTGTCTCCCACTTGATTAATTATCCGTTTATTCTCATAGTACCATCACGGAGTCTTATCTAACATTTACTGTCTTGTTAAAGTCCAGGCTTTCTTTTTTAGTTTCGGTTCCATGTGTAGTATTTACCTGGTTTCCCTGTTTTAGTCTTAAGCATGTGTAGTTTAAGTAGTTTAAGGTGATGTGGTTGTACTGTAGGCTTGTACAAACAGCATTTATTATTAACAGATTATGATCTGTTTATGTAATTAGCTATTTGGCTCCGCTTTGGCTACAGTTATTTACTGTAGAATTAATGATTATTAGAAATCAAGGTGTGGGTTTTTTTTTTTTTGAGAGGCCAGAATAATAATTTTTTAATAATACCAAAGGACATGGCGAGCCGGAGATCACAAGTTCGATTCCCGGGCGATGCTGTAACCTCTCGCAGCTGGAGGTCTAGAGAGAGCTGATTGGCCGAGGTCTCTCAGAGGGGAGGGACGAGAGGTACTTAGTGCTTCCACATTAATCACGGATCTACAGCCAATCAGAGGCGTCTGTGAGCCCATGCAAGCGGAAAGAGCGGATAGCGCTGTCCTCCGAGTGTGTTATGCCACCCCCAACAGTGCGTGAGCGAAAAGTCCGGAAAGATGCGGTCAGCTGGCATCATGTGGTTCGGAACAAACATGTGATAGTTCTCTGTCCTCCCGGCTGAGTGGTAGTAGTAGCCTTAATGTGGGAGCCCCCTAGTGACGGGGAGGAACTGGACACGACTAAATTAGGGAGAAATTCGGGGGGGAATTCAAAAAAATAATAATAATAAATAATAACAAAAGACAACAACCTAATATTAACACTAATGAACTTATTCACTTATGAACTGATCACTGTTGCTAAAGACATTTTACAAATTGGAATTCTGAAGCTTTCGTTTTTTAATAATCATTTCCACCATTATAAAAGTCATACTGTACTTTTATTATGTTTTGAGCTGAGATTGCTTATTCACACCTCACACTGTATTTAACATGACTGCAGTCGAGCATCAGCTTGTAATATCTCTGCTTGGATCCTAAAGCCTTTTCAGTCTCTACTCCTGGATACTACACAGTGCTGTCCCGATGGAATGGCCTAAAAAGGAATACCTGTGTGCACCATTTAGATTTCAGATGAGAATATAAACATACAGAAAAGCACTTGGCCTTCGAAATTGTGTTTTGCAGTAAAGACTAAATAAAACAGCTACTGACTGAATAGAGTTTAACAGTTTCTACATCAATCTAATCTGAAAAATTCGACTGGGCAAAGTTGAACGGTCATGCGGAGCGAAATATAAGCCCCAGTGCCGTTATGCTCCACATCAGCACTCGTGGAATGCCTCTTGTCCTATTACAGTAAATTGCTTTGCCTGAACTCACTGCTGTATAACAATGGATAATCCTGGTTTGTTTCTCTCTGTCTATCTTCTAATTCTCTTAAATAGCTTCCTCGCATCATGCTTTTCCTGACCCGACTCCTCAAAAAGGATTTCCACAGTAGTGTTGCGGTCATGACATCCCAGGAAACTACATACAATCTAAGATATAATTTTACCACCAGCTTTTCTTAATTATCTTCTTTCTTTTTTTTAATGTCACTCACACATGCTTCATTCACTTAATTACACATTTGTAATTATACACTGATTTATATTTATATTACAATTACATATGCATACAGTATAATGGAGAAGAAGCACAGAACTAGGTTGTACAGAACACCCTGTTGATGTGTAGTCTCTGAGTTTAAATGTCGCCCACTCTTGCGCTTCTTAGTAAAACTGCTTGTTAAGAGATGCAGCAGAATATTTAACTCTGTGAATAAAATAATAAGAGTGAAGCCAGAGCTTGTCAGACATCACTCGTGTTTTTACCTCTCAGCACAAGTGTCTTGTAAGAACCATAATTTAGAAGTGTTACAGAAGCAATCAGCAGACTGATTGGTTCACTTGGCTTTCAGAGTGACGACATCAGCCTATCCGAGGGCAGCACAATTGACCTCCGAAAGCCTGGAGAGGCGGAAGATGAATACTCCGAGATGGCAGAGGAGGACATGGACCCTGAAAATTGTCTCCCTGATGGTAAGTAGATTTTTATAATGCCAGAAAGACAGTGTTTACTGTGAAAAAACCATGCAGATCATCAAGCCTATTTGGTATTTCACAATAATCACGGCGTGAACATTTATCGTCACAAGCCCTTCTATCGTGCTGCATTGCCAGAGATTGTTCAGTTTGGTTTGGCAGGAGGATGTGTCTTTGGCTTCACCTTCAAAGGCTATTTCATATAAGACATTAAACAATTAACTGACTTTTAAAAGGTCTACAGGGCATTAAATAATGTATCCTGTATCAGCAAAGATCTAAAAATGTCTGTCAGGATTGAAACACACCCAGGTAATGTGATGACTGATGCTGCATATTTAATTTCAAACTCATTGATCGACCAATCAGATCAGGTGTACTGAAGCACGACCAATCAGCTGTCAGTATATGCCTTTAAGACAACCCTGGGCTTATTTTTGTATATATGGTAATCAATAAAGGGCAGATTACAGTCAAATAATGCTTATATAAATATGTAACTTTATTACATGAACTAAAACGCACAGTCATTCAGAGGTTTTCCGTTCACTGGCATTAAGCCACTGTCATGAGAATTCTGTTTAAAGGTGAGTACGGTAAAATATTTAAAAACTATAAATATAAATGAATTGGTCTTATGGTGAAACAGATCTCCAAGTTGACAGGAGGTCCTGGGTATGAATCTCGACAGTGCCATGGCAACCCACGGCCTGGAGTCCAGAAAAGTATAATTGACGACAATAGTCATTGTCATGCACACTCATAACACGACCGGCACTAGGACCCGGAAGTAATACGGTCGGGTTTCAGGAAGCATAAAAGGAAACAAGATGACGCATCACATCGCTCAGTCATTGAGTTATGCCCGTGCTATCGCCGTCGCCTCGCTCGTCCAAACGTGAGTACTCACTTTCTTGGGTTATCGCTTCTGATTGGGTGTGTGTATTTAGAACGCGGGTTTATTTGTGTAAACTCTTGCTCTCGCTTCGGGAGAGTTCTAAGAATAACTTGCGTGGTTATCCTGCCTACTCGCGCTACTTCCGCGTTTGGGTTTACCATCCACGCTACAGGGCTAACTGCTAAGTCTTCTGCTTCATCTCCGGTTAGTCCGTGACAGAATGACTGAGCCACCGGCAGTAAACCCAGCGGAGTTTGCTCACCTCTGCGATGTGGTTGACCGGCATGCTAGGCTGATCGAGCAGCTCCGTGGTGAGGTCGCATCGCTCCGCACGGAGCTCCAGGGCGTCGCGGCCTTGCGCCGCGAGGTGGCGGAGCTGCGACGGGAGAATGCGGTCCTCCGCGGGGCGGCCGCTCAGCCGGCTGTGGCCACGCCCATCGCAGCGGCTGCTGCGCCGCCAACTCCCCCTCCACCTTCTGATGTTTTCTTATCTTTACCGGATAAATGGAATGGCACGGATGGGAAGTGCAGTGTTTTTCTAACTGCGTTGGATCTTGTGTTTGAGTTTAATTCCACCAGATACTCCACAGACCGACTGCGCATTGCTCTTCTCGTCTCGTTGCTATCCGGGCAGGCAGCTGAGTGGGCCACGGCGGTTCTTCGTTCGGATTCAGATGTCGCCTACTCCTACACCGAGTTCACCCGCCAGCTCAAGCTCACCTTTGAACATCCAGCTTCTGAGGTGGAGACCGACTCCAAGTTGTATCATCTAAAGCAGGGAGGGTCGTCCGTGAGCCGTTACACCGCGGAGTTTCGTACTCTCGCCGTACAGACCGACTGGGGAGACTCCGCACTCCGGACGGCCTACTACGAGGGACTGGCTGCACGGATAAAAGACGAGCTCGCCGGACGAGAGCTTCCAACTACCTTGGAGGGTTTAATTCAACTCGCCCTCCGGATCGACCAACGGCTGCTCGTTCGCCCCAAGCCAGCTCCTCGTACCCTGCCACCCACCATGACTGCACTACCACACACCGCGCCCTTCCTCTCCCGCTCACCAGTTCCAGAAGTTCACGCCCCATTCACTGCAGCACCCACCAGGACCGTCGGTACTCCACCTCCCGCCGTGGTTGACACAGGAGTCGGGGAACCCATGCAATTAGGGCGCGCCTCCTTGACCGCTGCAGAACGGGAACGCCGATTCAGAGAGGGGCTCTGCGCGTATTGTGGATCTTCTGCACATCATCGAGCCATCTGTCCTCTGCGGCCGGGAAACGCGCAGCCCCGGTGAGAAATGGGAGGAACTCACCGGGTCCCATGTCCCTCTCCACCACCATGACTAATGATTCCCGTCTCACGGTTAAAGTATATCTCCAGTTTGGCCACAAACGGGTCGGAAGTACCGCGTTCGTCGACTCCGGGGCAGCAGGTAACTTCATTGACTCTTCCTATGCCAAAAAATTGGGGATAAAGGTTGAGGCGTTATCCCAGCCTGTAACCATTACATCAGTCGATGGTCGGCCTCTCTCCTCCAGCCCCATATCCTTTCAGACCCAACCTATCACCCTCATCATTAACCAACATCAAGAACAGATCCAGTTTCACACCACCACTATCTCCTCACCACCTATCATCCTCGGACACCCTTGGCTGCTGCAGCACGACCCGCTCATATCCTGGACCCAAAGCCGGATCCTCCAATGGGGGCCGACCTGCACTGAGCTTTGCCTACGGGCCGAGGCTGGGACGTGCTCTAGGGAGTCCGAGGCCCCCGATGTCGACACAGATAAAATCCAGCTAGACTACCGGGACCTGGCTGAAGTCTTTTGTAAGAGACGTGCGACTCATCTACCACCTCATCGCTCATACGACCTGGCGATCGATCTTCAGCAGGTCTTGACACACCCAGCATTCTATTCCATTGTCCAACACCCGGGGCCTTGGTGATGGAGGGGAGGTATATTTCTTGGACAGCCATGTTCATCAGGCCCCTCCTCCTCCTGCCCATGCAGGAGTTTCTTTAAATGAAAGAAAGCCTTGATGGTAGTCGTCCCTGTGTATGCGTTATGAGAACTCATATCAATACCATAAAGAACCCAGGCATCCATTGCCTCTTGCAACTCTGCCCTGGGCTAGCCTCTCTGGGTGCCACCATCTTCACTAAGTTGGACCTCGGGGCGCTAACAGTACGCATCAGAGGAAGGCGATGGTGACTATCCCACCCTGGACATTACGAAAGTCTGGTCATCCCGTTTGGTCTCTGCAACGCACCTGCCGCCTTCCAACAGTTCATAAATGGCGTTCTCAGAGACATGTTAGGCCGTTGGGTGTTCGTCTACCTTGACGACATCCTCATCTACTCCCGAACACTCAACGAGCATATCCAGCATGTCAGAGCGGTTCTAAAGAGATTGCTCGCCCACCAGCTGTACTGTAAGTTGGAGAAGTGCGCTTTCCACGAGCGCTCCACCACGTTCCTGGGTTTTGTCATCTAGCCCCAGGGTGTGGCCATGGACCCGCAGAAACTGGAAGTTGTGAGTCATTGGCCCCTACCCAAGACTCTTAAACAGCTCCAGAGATTTCTCGGGTTTGCCAATTTTTATCGCCGCTTTATCCGGGACTACAGTGCCGTTGCAGCGCCACTAACCGCTCTGACCCGCCCATCATCTCACCCTTTCAATCTCACCCCAACTGCTGTCTCCGCCTTCCATGAGCTCTGTCGCCGCTTCACCACTGCTCCCATCCTCCTTCACCCGGATGCTGATAAACCATTAGTTGTGGAGGTGG